>OX451736.1:1081536072-1082157777 GCA_948472305.1 Vicia faba | reverse complement strand
GAAAGCATTTGGGACCCTTGGAGTTCCCACACCCTGATGAAAATGGAAACCCTAGTTTGAGGTTTGTTATCTTAAGAGGAGGATTTGTTTGGTCAATCCTTAGTCATCCTTGAGCAATTTAGGACCTCAATGGGCATGTGTTGAGTACAATGAGAGAGAAAATTTTGGGGTACAACAACTGCCCCTGTTCAATCTTCTTAAACCTGAGGATGTAGATTGGCTTGTCTGTCTTTCGTGATCCGAAGGTGGAAGATGATTGAACACTATAGTGCCCAGAAATTTGCACTCGTCTGAGATGGTGCTGGACTATGTAGGTAGTATCAGGAATGGGCTTACATATGCCATTTGGAGGAGATGACAGAAGGTCACCGGAGATGGGCTTAAATATGCCATCCGGAAGATATGACGGAGAATCGTCAGAGATGGGCTTAAAGATGCCATATAGAGGATGTTGATTTCCCGAGATATTCCATTGATGAGAATTCCTATTCCTGTCGTTGAGGAGGAATCTGCTGAGGAATATTAGTCTCTGTCTTGGGAGAAATAGAATTTTAGGAGCTTCAGTTGTCCTTTACTCTACTGGGGAATCATCTCTTCGTTGAGGAGGTGAAAGTGAACTGATATCTGGTCGTGCTCCAGGCTTTACAGTGATTTGTTGAGGATAATAAGATTAACTGCTATCTGGTCGTGCTCCAGGTTTCACAGTGACTTACTGGGGAGATGAGATTAAACTTGCTATCTGGTCATGCTCTAGGCCTTGCAATTTCTCCATTATCATCTGGTCGTCTTCTAGGCTTCAGAAGGAATTAAGTGGTTATTCGGTCGCATCCGAGTTTCAACTTGAGTTTAAGGCATACTAATATTCGGTCGTTTCCAGGCTTCAATAGTAATTGGCCGAGTAAACTGCTATCTGGTCGAATTCCATGCTTTGTAGTACCTCATACTGTTATCTGGTCGTGCTCCAGGTTTCACAGTGTCTCTTGCCGCTATCTGGTCGTGCTCTAGACTTCACAGCGTCTTATACAGTTATCTGGTCGGGTCCCAGGCTTCATGGTGTCTTATACCACTATCTGGTCGATTCCAGGCTTCATAGTATTTTGTAGAAATCAAGATATTATCCGGTCGATTTTCGAGATTCACAGCTTGAACCTGAGATATACCACTATCTGGTCGATTCCAGGCTTCATAGTATCTTGTACTGTTATCCGGTCGATTTCCAGGCTTCATAGCTTTTTAAACTGGAATAGAAATCTTAGTATCAATTTGACTGAACCCGGGAAAACTTGTGAGAACTTCAACTGGGAGAGAAATCTTAGTATCGATTTAACTAATCCCGGGAGAGGTCTCGGATTAACTTTGACTGGCATAAAAATTAGGGGAATCTTAGCGGTAATTCAGCTGACCAAGACGAAAGTCTTAGAACATCTTCAACTAGAATAGAAACCTTAGTGTCGGTGTTGTACCCCAAAATTTGCCCTCCCATATTCTTCAAGATTTGCAAAGACCATGCTTCAAAATCTCCCAAGAGTTGCACAGTTCAATGGCCTCCTAACAGTCAAAAATTAGGGTTTTGGTTCTGGAAAAGAAGTTGAAGTTTCCAAGGGTCCAAACAGGTCCCACATGCCTATAAACATTGTCAAGCATCCTTATGCCAAGTTTCAAGACTTACAGCACAAAATTGCACAGTCAAAAACCCTAATTGCTCAACAGTCAACTGCAGGGGCAAAATGGTCATTTGACAGTCAAAAGTCCAAATTTCTTGTCAACATCTTATTTTGAAGCCACAAACATCATTTGATCAATTCTCGATCATGATTCTCAAGGCATGGCTCAAAAAGTCTCAAGATGCAAAAGTTTCTATTTTTGGACAGTTGAAAAAGTCAAATGTAACTTGACCAAGGCATAACTTCCACATGGTTTATCAGAAAAATTCCATCCAAAGCTCATTTTGAAGAGAATGACATTTCCTACAACTCCTCTTCACACTTCAAGTCCAAGAAATGCTCTCACAAAAAGTTATCAATCTCAACATTATAGGTCATTTTCAAAAGTCAACAAAAAGGCACTTTAAGTCAAAGACCATAACTTGATATTGGCAAATCAAAATGACATGGGACCAAAGGAATTGGTTAGAGGACTTCAAGAACTTTCCAAAATGTCCAAGAACATTATCAAAGATTACAAATTGAGCAAGATATGCCTTGTGGAAGTTGGGAAATTTTTGGGAATTTTGAAAAGTCAACTTTGCTTCAAATGCCTCAAAATTGCTAATGGGCCACAATTTCTTCCAAGAATCATCACCCAAAGGCCATGCACGACCCATTGACCCAAAGGGGAGTTATTTTCTTATTTTTAATTTATTAATTGAATTTCTAAATCTATTAATTCATTTAATTAAAATTAAATATGAGAAAAATACTAAACAAATGTTTTCAAATCTTTTTATGCAGTATTTCCACTCATCATTCACTCAAGATTTCGTGCATACTCAAAAAGGCAAGAATTGGCAATGATTGGCATAAAAAAGGAATGAAAAAGATTGAAAAAAATCTTGGAAAATCACAAACTTGAAAAGCATTAAAACAAGGCTTTGGGCTTGATCTTTTTACCCTAATTCATTGACATACATATATACAATGCAACCCTAATGAGAAAAAGGAAGCAAGCTGCGCTCAGAATAGAGAATCAAACTTGTATTTTTCACAAAAAAAAGCCAAAACTGATTTCATAGCTAGAGTGTGTTAAAAAGCAAAAGAACCATTCCAAAGGCTTGCTGAGACAACCAGGAAGCTTTCTCAATCAAAATCACATCCCCACACGCGAAGAACTGGTAGAACACAGTCGCCCTGTTCATACAATTTTGCATAATCGTACTTTGAATTTCATGCCATATTAATGCATTTTAAATGTTGATTTATACTAACATGGGTATTCTGAAGCTAATGGCACAATTTGATTGAAGAATGCTTGCACGCATGAGAATTTACCATGAATGCATATTAGGGTTTCAAAGCTCTAATTTTGGGGTTTATTTCATATGGAACAATTGGCCATTTAAACCTACATCATTGAAACCAGGATGTTCACACGAATAGGAATCACCCATCGCGCCCGTTTTCTTTTTTCTCATAAGCTAATCGCTATTTTTTCACTGTGCTATTTAGTGGGGGTTTAAAACCCCCGCTATCTGTTTGTATTTTCAGGCAAAAGCGAAGGCATAGTGGAGAAGACGCTGAGGTGTAAGCACAAGACTGGGCAATTCAAACATTGCGCGCGTATTTTTGTTTTTTTACCAATAACTCTTATTCTCTTTCATAATAATTGAATTCCATATTAATATCAAAGAAGCTCAGTGGCTCAGATGGTTAGTGCGCTTGCTTACAGGTATTGGGACCTGGGTTCGATTCCCAGGTCCTCCCATATTTTTAATATATTTTGTTATAACATGCTTCTGTGCAGTTTCCATTCTAATGACCACCATGAAGCCCAACGCCTTGGCACGCCACATGTCCTTGAAGATCAATCCAGTGGCCATTAACAGCAATCCATCATACGCACCAGTCAAACGTCCCTCACACGCGCCAGAAAAGTCAACCAGGCCTGATTCAGTGGGCCAAAATTGCTTGGAAAACACCTCCAAAAGGGACAACCACCCCCCCATGTTTGCATTTTTCTTTCTCTCTTTTTATTCTTTTCTTTATTTATTTTAATTATATTAATTGTTTTATTTAATTCCATAAAATTAGTTTTATAATACAAAAATACAAAAAAAATCAGAAAGTCAAAAATAAAATATTTTTATTATTTAATTCACTAATGTTTTATTTTGTAAATAAACTTAATAATCAATTTAGTTTTAATTTTAAGTTTTTAACTTTAATACTTTTTCTTAGATAATTAAAAAATATAAAAAACAAGTCTTTTAGCATTTTTTATTCTTTTTCTTAATAAATAATCTTTTTTTATTATTTCTTATCATTATTAACCATTAATTATTTTTGTAAATAACTTATAATTAAATAATTAGTAAATTAGGTCAAACTTGAATTTATTTCTCTAATAATTAAAAAATGCTTAGAATTAGGGTTTTAATTCCAATTAATCTTCCTTTTTTTTCATAAATACAAAAAACATCAAAAAATAAGTTCTTTTTCTCATTTAATAATTAAATCAATTTTCAATTCCAATTTAATTTCTTTAAAGGGTCCAACGCCCTCGCACTCGATTCTTAATTCTTTTCGCGCATTTATTTTTATTTCTTTTATGAATGTCATGTAATTGCCCCGAAGCTTTGTAATAGATAATTAGGATATTTACTTTCCGTACTTTCATTCAAATCGGGTCTTGGTTTAATTTGGTGATGTAGACCCGCGCCTTGTAATAGCGTAGGACTTTTATCTTTCCGCTCTTTAAATTCCCGCACCTTTAACGGCTAATAATCACATGAAAGAATGTATGCCCAAATAAAATCAAAGCGTAGAACACCCAATGCATGATCAAGACAAATAATAAACTGAAAATGACACATAATTCACACACCACTCCTAGGGTACGCCTCACTATTGCCTTGCCCCTCGAAACGTGGTCGTCGAGTAGAGGACGTTTTAGTAAGTCCTCATGTCCATGAACATGGCATGGGGGTAGCTTCTAAGGTGTCCTACTATTACTCTGGTGACCACACTGTTGCCTTGTCCCTCGAAACGTGGTCGTCGACTATAGGACGTCTTAGTGAGTCCTTATGTTCCATTGATCTAGTTGCCTCGAAACGGTTGCCTCGAAACAAGTTGCCTCAGAATAGTTGCTTCGGAATAAAAGATTAATGGCATAAGGGTAGCTTCTAAGGTGTCTTACCGGTGCTCGGTGACCATACTGTCCCTAAACTCGAATTGACCCGAACACCTCCAACGGTGGTGCTACCTACCTCTCAATGGTGGGATGGTACTACCTTAAGGACATTTACACAGACTAATTCCTTAGGGTAGGTAGATGACTCGTAGATACTTGCTCTAATTCAAAACAAATCAAAACTTCTTTTCACACTGACACTTTGCAAAAAGCTTTCAAAAACAACTTTTCAAACACTCTTGAGGACTGATACAAGAGTCGAACTGAAACTTTAAACGAAACTTTTTCAAACCCACTCACCTTGAAAAGCAAACAAACACTTTGAAAACACAAATGAGCAAGTATCTAAGAGCCCATGGATAACCATGGATAGAAAGGGTGCTAACACCTTCCCTTTCTATAAATCTACCTCCCGAACCGAGAACTAATCTCAATAAGGAATTTTTCTGTGCTTTTGTCCTTTCCATTTGGAGAAAATAAAAGACGGTGGCGACTCTTGCTTCCGCGACATTTCGCGAACCAACGTTAAACAGTCAGTTCCAGATCCACCGATCACAGAACTGGCGACTCTGCTGGGGACTTAATTTTAAAGTGAGGTGTACCTTAGGATAGTTCATAACTGTGTTTTCAATTGCTTTGACTTGTTTGCTTTAAATTGTGGGACTGTCTTGGGAGTTCTATAGGTCCTAACCCAGATCTGGGGATACCTTCTTAGAAAGTAGCAACAAGGCTGTGAGGGAACTGTGCGGGGTATACCGACATGGTTGAAACAGTCTGCTACGTTGATGTGGCACTTTGGTGTGTACCGGTAACCCTTGAGTTCAGTCAAGGAGAGTACGGGGCCTCCGCGTGGTGTCGTGAAGCATCAACTGACCTTAGGAACCTTAATTGAACAATCTTGGCCTCTTTAGGGTAGTGAGATAACTGACTTTGGTGCAGTACGAGGTTGGTTGATACTCGATACTACACTCAATTGAGGGTTGCTTTCCTGGAATATTTCGGTCGCCAGTTCAGTGGCTAAATCGAAACGATGAACAATGAAAGTAATCCAGTGATATTGGGACCCTTAGAACCCGGTTACTTCTAATAGGACAGGTTGAGCCCACCAACTTCAAGAGGGTAATACCCAGACCCCATGCTGGCCTAAACTCTAAGGGCTGTGGTGTGACTTGTGTGCCTTATCATGTTTGCCTTTGTAAATATCTGTGGTGTGTTTAATCATAGCATCATGACATCATACAACATCACATGCATTGACTAACCATTTCAGGGGTTCGAATCTTCATCTTTGCTCTTATTTTGTAGGACATGGAGACTGTTCGCAGAAAGACAATTCAGATTAGCCTTGTAAGGATCCCCCCTCAGCTTAAGGAGCTTATATCCAGAATTCCCGAGAGCTCTTCATTCAGTGAGAGACATGGAAGACTCACCAGCTTGGTCAACACCAACGTTGAGGAAGATATGATAAAGGTCCTATTCCAGTTCTTTGACCCTCTGCATCACTGTTTCACTTTCCCGGATTATCAACTGGTGCCTACATTGGAAGAGTTCTCCCGACTTCTGAAGATCCCTATCCTTGATCAACTACCCAACAACGGTACGGAAAAGGAACCCAAGCTTGAAGAGATTGCTAAAGCCTTACACCTACAACCATCTGACCTCAAGGGACATTGGGAAGTTAGAAGTGGTATCAAAGGGTTCTTAGCCAGGTTTCTGTTTGAGAAGGCCTAAGAATGTTGGAACTCCCTTGACTTACAAGCTTTTGAAGAGGTTGTGGCCCTCCTTGTCTATGGTTTGGTGTTGTTCCCTAACCCAGATCAGCTTATAGATATCAGTGCTGTCCAGATCTTCATGTCCAGGAATCCTATACCTATGTTGCTAGGGGACATCCTTCACTCGTGTTACACTCGAACCATGAGAAAAAGAGGTGTCCTTATGTGTTGTACTCCTCTCCTGGGAAGGTGGTTTATTTCGCACCTTCCACAATCAGTTTTGAAGAATGAGCGGGGTTTGAGATGGTCACAACGATTGATGACTCTTACACATGCTGACATACATTGGTGTTCTCGATCCAGAGAGGATGTCACTATCATTGATCGTTGCGGGGAGTACCTTAATGTTCCTTTACTTGGAATCAGAGGAGGTATTACTTACAACCCATGCCTGGCTTGGAGACAGTTTGGTTATGCTCGGAGGGACGACCCTCATGACATGTTAATTCCTGACATAGTTTTTGACTTCGACAACGATGCACAAGGACTTCGCCAGAGATTTACAAGAGCTTGGAGGATGCCAAGTAGGATAGACAGCAAGACACTGGGGCACAGGAGTTCCATCCCGTTGGAACCTTATCTCAAGTGGGTACAGGCCCGCACCCAAAAGTTAGTGATGCCATATCCTCATGTTCTCCCTGTGATCAGAGAGCCAGTTTTGGAAGGTGTGGTGTCCTACACCATTCAACATCCTGACATGCCCACGTCTTGGGAGGAGATGCAGAAGAGCTGGATCCAACTTAAGGAAGAACGAAATTCTCTTAAGACCAGTCTACATGCTAGTGAAAAGAAGGTCTTAGAGCTCACCCGCCTGCTGCACGAGGAGAGGAATCTCAACACTTACATAGCTCCAAAGAGGATGCGTAGTGTCTTTTGGGATTGATTTGTTTTGTAATGTTTGCCCATGAGGCTTTGATGTACCAAACAATTATTTTCTTAATGATAACGTGTGTTCCTTTTTTGTCTACAACAAATTTGAACTTTCGAACCCTTGAATGCATTGTATAAACACATATCATTCATCATGTGCATAGCAGGTACTCTTCTTTTCAGGTTGCTTACTGTTCTTCGCTGTTTATTTCAGCATCATGAACCCTGAATTATCAACCGAGATGTCTATCAAGGCCCTTCAGGCGCAGAACGCACAATTTCAGGAGCTGATCATGGGTTTGGCTCAAGGGCAAGAAGAGCTGAAGGCTTTGCTCCTGAAGAAGGAGAAGAAGAAGAAGAGAACTGTTCTTTTCAACTCGGGCCGGAGGTTTGGTAATACTCTGCAGAATGAGGAAGCTGGTTCTTCTGTAGGCAAGGACAGTCCCCAGGGGGGAAAGGCTCCAAGTCCAGTAGTCTCTGACAACGAGACTAACTTTAATGAGGAACAATATCCTCCTGCTGAAGACCGGTACAAGTAGTTGGAAGACAGACTGAATGCCATGGAGATCCAATAAGTGCCTGGGCTGGATTTCGGAGACTTGGGCTTATCTACTGGTGTGATCATTCCTCACAAGTTTAAAGCACCATCCTTCACCAAGTATGACGGGGCGTCTTGCCCTAAGCTACACCTCAGATCTTATGTGCGGAAGATTCAGCCGTACACAGTGGATAAGAATTTGTGGATCCACTTCTTCCAGGAGAGTCTTTCAGGGACTCATCTCGAATGGTTCTATCAGCTGGATGGGACCAAAGTTCGTAACTGGGAGGAGTTGGCTACTGCTTTTTACAAGCAGTATCAATATAATGTCGACCTTGCCCCTACACGTACCCAACTCCAGGGTATGTCGCTAGGGTCAGGCGAAGGTTTTAAAGAGTATGCACAGAAGTGGAGGGATCTGGCTGGCAGGGTGCAGCCTCCGTTAACAGACCGGGAGTTGGTAGATATGTTCTTGGGGACCCTATCCGGGCCATTTTTCAATCATCTTATCGGTAATTCATCTGCAGGGTTCACTGACCTTATTCTGACTGGGGATAGGATAGAGGCTGGAATGAAGTCCGGTAAAATTCAGAAAGGTGCATCTTCAAGTTCTGAGAAGAAACCCTTTAAGAAAGAGGCCAGTGCTGTGTATGGGCCTAAAAGGCATGATAAACCAGAGCGCTGCCAATCTGTCAACACGGTGGTGATTGCTAAACCTGCTGCCACTCCTCGGCAAACCAATCAACAAAGGGCTGAAGGACCCAGAAGAGAGTTTACCCGTCTGAGTATGACCCTATCACAAATCTTGCCGCAGCTGTTATCCACCAACTTAGTGACTGTCAGGGAGGCCCCGAAGGTTATGAATAATGCCTCTCCCAAATACAATCCAAATGCCCGCTGTGCTTATCATTCCGATAGCCCGGGGCATTCTACTGATGATTGCTGGGCCCTTAGGAATAAGGTGCAGGACCTTATTGATGCGAAAGAGATACAATTTGAGGCGCCTGAGAGGCCAAATGTGGTGACTGCTCCTATGCCCCAGCATGGAGTAAATGCCGTGGATGAAGACTTGTATGCCGTTTCCATGAATGATGTAGCTACCCCACTAATGACTGTTAAGAGGAACTTACTGCTGGCCGGTTTATTTCCGGGTTGCAGCAAGGGTTGCCTTTTGTGTGCTGTTACCCCTACTGGTTGTCCTTTGCTGAAGTTAGGCATCCAAAGCCTGATGGACAACAAAGAGATTCTGTTCAAGAAGACCGCTGTTCCGTTTGTTTCTGAGGAAGAAGTATATGTTGTTACCATTTTCAATAATCCAATCAAGGCTCCCCCGAGGAAGCCAGTTAAAATCATGACTGTCTCACACATTGTTATTACTGTTCCGGGGCCTCTCCCCTATGAATCTGATAAGGCTGTCCCATGGCACTATGGGGCAGATGTATATGTACATGGTATAAAGCAAGAGTTCAACACTGGCACCAGCATCAGCAACATCACTGGTCCAGCCAAAGTTACCCGCAGTGGCAGGCTCTTCTCGCCTGACATTGTGCCACCAGCTATTCGAAGACCTCTCATTATAACACCTGCAAGTGCACCTGTTTCCACTTCTGATCAAGTTGTTTCCCCTGCTGCCGAGTCATCTAATGCTCGGGGCAAAGGGATTGAAGATGAGCCTGCCCGGATGGAGGCACCAAAATCTGTGAATGTTGAAGCCTCCCAGCAAGAGATGGAGGAAATTCTTAAAATAATCAAGAAGAGCGATTTTAATGTTGTTGAACAGCTGGGGCATACCCCCTTCAAGATCTCTATGCTCTCCTTGTTGCTGTGCTCAGAGGCCCATGCTAAGGCCTTGATTTCATTTCTAAAGACGGCCCATGTGCCACAGGAGACATCTGCAGACCAGTTTACTGATTGTGTAGCCAATCTGACAGCTGACAATGGTTTGGGTTTCTCGGATGCTGACCTTACTGCCAAGGGAAAGAACCACAATGACGCCCTGCATGTCTCTATTGAATCTAGGGGCACTACTCTTGCGCACGTATTGGTGGAGACCGGTTCTTCCCTAAATGTGTTAGCCAAAAAGGCCTTAGACAGGTTGGATTGTGAGGGCCTGGAGCTGAAACCTAGCAACATCATTGTCAGAGCCTTTGACGGTTCTAAGAGGATGGTTCATGGAGAGGTAGACATTCCTATTCACGTGGGTTCTCAAGTATTCGACTCAACTTTCTATGTGATGGATATTCGTCCATCTTATTCCTGTTTACTGGGTCGACCTTGGATTCACAAAGCTGGGGCAGTGACCTCTACCCTGCACCAAAAGCTCAAGTACCCCATCAGAGGGAATATTGTCACTGTACAGGGAGAGGAGGAATATATGGTGAGCCACTTGAATTCCTTTCGGTATATTGAGATGGACGGGGAGTTTATTGAAACCCCCTTTCATCATTTTGAAGAGGTACCTCCAACGTTGGCAGCGGCAGAAACAGTGGTTGAAGAAGACTTTCCTTTGAAGATGGCTTCCCTGAAGGATGCCCGGGCTGTAATCGAGAAAGGTGAATGTACTAACTGGGGCAGGCTCCCTGATTTTACACCAAAAACTGACAAGTTTGGACTGGGTTTTACTGCAGAGGCTCAGAGGGCTGTACGCAAGGCAAGGACCAGAAGTCCTCCTGTGCTCATCACCAATCCAGGAGTGAATGCTATTGGGGATGAAGCTGAAGTGGAAGAGTCAGAGTTTGATAGCTGGATCTACCCGACGACTGATGGTGGATTGACCAATTGGACTGCTAAAGATCATACTCCTGTTACTTTTGTTACACAGTAATAAACTCCTTTGTTTTTGTTATTTGTAATAAATAATGAATTGAAACTCTATGGCCCGGTGTCTTACCCGGGGCACCGTGGCTTCATTTGTGAGTGCTTATAACTGTCATTTACATATATCATGAATAAAGGTCTTGGACGTTTTCTCGCACTTCAAATCTTATGCTCCTTCTCTTTCTTTCCTTTCTTTATATATTGCAAAACAGTTGTATTTACACACACTCACCCATACAGGTTTCAATCCACTCTGGATCTCACTGGTAACGACTCTGCTACTGCCAGTTATGACTTCGAAAATCCGATCAACTTAGCCGAAGACGAAGGTGAAGATGATTGCGAAGTTCCTGGCGAGCTTGCAAGACTGTTACTCCAGGAAGAGAGGGCGATTCAACCACATGAAGAGCCGGTGGAAACAATAAATCTGGGTACTGAGACAGATAGAAAGGAGGTTAAAATTGGTGCTAATCTGGAGCTCAGCGTGAAGAAATGGTTGACTCAAATGTTACATGATTATGTGGAGATCTTTGCCTGGTCCTACGAAGACATGCTTGGGTTAGATACTGACATTGTGGTCCATCATTTGCCTACCAAGGAAGACTACCCTCCGGTTAAGCAAAAAGTCCGCCGTATGCGTCCAGAGATGTTTGAGAAGATCAAAGCTGAGGTTATGAAGCAATTCGATGCCGGGTTTCTTGCAGTGACTTCTTACCCTCAGTGGGTTGCCAATGTGGTGCCGGTACCAAAGAAAGATGGTAAGGTCAGAATGTGTGTTGACTACAAGGATCTGAATAGGGCCAGCCCCAAGGATGACTTCCCCTACCTCACATTGATGTCCTTGTTGACAATACTGCTTAGCATAAGGTGTTTTCTTTCATGGATGGCTTTTCAGGTTATAATCAGATCAAGATGGCTCCTGAAGACATGGAAAAGACTACCTTTGTTACTCAATGGGTCACCTTCTGCTACAAGGTCATGCCATTCGGGTTGAAAAATGCTGGGGCAACCTACCAACGTGCCATGGTTGCTTTATTTCATGACATGATCCATCATAAGATTGAAGTGTATGTCGACGACATGATTGCAAGGTCCCAAACTAAGGAGGAACACCTTGATCATCTGCAGAAACTGTTTGACCGTTTGAAACTGTATAAGCTGAGGTTGAACCCGAACAAGTGCACCTTCGGGGTTAGATCTGGAAAGTTGCTAGGCTTCGTCGTAAGTGACAAGGGTATTCAAGTGGACCCTGCCAAGGTCAAAGCTATTCAAGAGATGCCAGTTCCTAAGACAGAGAAGGAGGTCAGAGGCTTTTTAGGACGCCTGAATTACATTGCTCGATTCATCTCGCACCTAACTGCTACTTGTGAACCAATCTTCAAGCTGCTGAAGAAAGATCAGGTAGTCCGTTGGAATGATGAATGTCAGGCCGCTTTTGACAGAATCAAAGAGTATCTCCAAGAACCACCCATCCTTATGCCACCGGTTGAAGGGAGACCTCTAATATTATACTTGACAGTACTTGACAACTCAATGGGGTGTGTGCTGGGGCAGCATGACGAGTCTGGCCGAAAAGAGCATGCCATTTATTACCTTAGCAAAAAGTTTACCGACTGTGAGACCCGATACTCACTGCTCGAGAAAACTTGCTGCGCTTTGGTATGGGCTACTCGCCGGCTGAGACAGTATATGCTGACTCACACTACCTTGTTGATTTCTAAGATGGATCCAATAAAGTACATATTTGAAAAGCCTGCTCTGTCTGGGAGGATAGCAAGATGGCAAATGATCTTGACAGAATACGACATCCAGTACACGACCCAGAAAGCCATCAAGGGAAGTGTATTGGCAGACCACTTGGCACATCAGGCAGTAGACGACTATCAATCAATGAACTTCGAGTTTCCAGACGAGAGCATCATGATAGTGACTGATTGTGAAGTACCTGGGCCGGATGAAGGACCTGAGGAAGGATCCCGATGGTCTATGCACTTTGATGGAGCCTCCAACACTTTGGGTAACGGTATCGGCGCTGTGATCATATCCCCTCAAGGCACTCATACTCCACTCACTGCCCGGCTATGTTTCAACTGCACCAACAACATGGCGGAGTATGAGGCATGCATCTTGGGTCCTCGAGCTGTGATTGACTTAAGGATCAAGTTTCTGAGTGTCTTCGGAGATTCCGCTCTCGTGATCAATCAGATCAAAGGCGAGTGGGATACGAAACATCTGAATCTTATTCCTTACAAAGAATGTGTGTTGACAATGATCCCCCATTTCATAGAGATAACTTTTGAACATTTCCCAAGAGAGGAGAATCAGTTGGCGGACGCGTTAGCTACAATGTCTTCCATGTTCAAAGTCAAATGGGACAATGAGGCTCCCCGGATTATCATCTGGAAACTGGACGAACCGGCATACTGTTGTGATCTTGAGACTGAATTGGTGACTGAGAAGCCTTGGTACCATGAGGTGAAGAGATACTTGGAAGCTCAAGAGTATCCTGAAGGTGCATCTGTCAATGATAAGAAGTTTCTGAGAAGGTTCGCAGCGAAGTTCTTCCTTAGCAACGACATCCTGTACAAGCGAAACCATGATTCGACCTTACTGCGTTGTGTGGATAAAACTGAAGCAGAAAGGATCATGGCGGAGCTACATGAAGGTACCTTCGGAACACATTCCAGTGGGCACACTATGGCAAAGAAAATCCTTCGGGCAGGGTATTTCTGGTCCACCATGGAAGCCGATTGTTACCAACATTCTCGGACATGTCACAAGTGTCAGATTTATGCAGATAAGGTGCACGTTCCTCCAGTTCCTCTGAATGTCCTGAATGCACCTTGGCCTTTTTCAATGTGGGGCATAGATATGATCGGCGAGATTAAACCTACAACGTCCAATGGGCATCGCTTCATCCTGGTAGCGATTGATTACTTTACGAAGTGGGTTGAAGCAGCTTCTTACGCCACTGTAACCAAGAATGTTGTGGCACGGTTCATTCGACATAACCTAATCTGTCGATACGGCGTCCCTGAAAGAATCATTACAGACAATGGTACCAATCTCAATAACAAGATGATCACTGAGCTCTACGAGCAATTTAAGATACAGCACCATAACTCATCTCCTTACCGCCCGAAGATGAATGGGGCTGTAGAAGCAGCTAATAAAAATATCAAGAAAATTGTGCAGAAGATGACAGTGACCTACAAAGATTGGCATGAGATGTTACCATTTGCTCTACATGGGTACCGTACCTCAGCAAGGACGTCAACCGGGGCAACTCCTTTCTCCTTGGTCTACGGTATGGAGGCAGTCTTACCGATCGAAGTGAAGATACCCTCTCTCCGGATAATGAAGGATGCAGATCTGAGTGAAGATGATTGGATCCAGACACGACTTGATCAGCTAAACTTAATTGACGAAAAGAGACTCACTGCAATTTGTCATGGTCAGACGTACCAAAAATGGATGATCAGGGCATTTAACAAAAAGGTCAGACAACACGAATATCAAGTTGGAGATCTGGTAATCAAGCGCATCATCCTTCCTCAGAGTGATCCAAGGGGCAAATGGACCCCTACGTACGAAGGGCCATTTGTGGTTAAGCATGTGTTCTCAGGAGGAGCCATGATTCTAACTACCATGGACGGTGACGACCTACCTCACCCCGCCAATGCAGACATAGTAAAAAGATACTACGCATGAAAAAAGACCCGCTAGGTTGACATACCTAGGCAAAAATTAGGGCTTCCCGGCGAACCAAAAGGGTTCGGGCAAAATGAAGGGATGAAATGAAAAAAATCTGTACACCCGGCAAGTCGAAAACCTGAAAAGGCGGCTTGGGCAAAAATGGGTATCCCGGTGGACTGAAAACCCGAAAGGGCGGTCCAGGCAAAAGTTAGGGATAAAGCGTAATACTATATCTCATTGGATCACTTTGCATCCAGAATCCGGTATCAACATCAAGTTCAGAAGGCATCAATCAATCAGCTTCATCTTCAGCTAGGTCATCAAGTGATGAGACGCTCGAAGATATAAAGGCGATAGCAGAATTGGAACCCAGTGGGATTATTCTTTTCACACAGCTGTTTTGTTTTCCCTTTTGTACAAATTTTATAAACTCTTTGTTCGGCGGAGTTCTCATACTAGGACGTCAGCCTCTTGTACATAAACGCCTATTTACAGGCAAATTCAAAAATCAATATAAATTCACTTTTCAGATCAATTGCCAATTGTTTTTCCTTTTTCTGTTTTGTTTTGCGAAGAACGTCCAAGGTTCAATTTGTGATATATGCATTTGACACTAATTGCTAACTCATAAATATTTGCATACGAAACAAAGGATTAATTACAGGTAACATTAGAAACAAGAGCAATAATGAATGGTCTAAGCAATCTAATTGTTCTGTCCACCAAGGTACCAAGGTAAGTTCAGCCGAAGAACATAACCAATACACCTTAATTCCCCAGAGAGTGAGCCAGCAAGTCAATGCACTCTCCCCAAGCAGAATCATGCTATCAGCCTTAAGGAAGTCTGGTATCCCCAGCAGATCTCAACATTCCCTAGCACATCATACAGACATTCCTAACAAGCATCCCTGGAAGTCTTGATCTAAGACTGTTCCCCTGCGGTATACCAGACATTCAGCGGAGCCACTTCCCCAATATATCTCAAAGATTTCCCCAGGAGAGTCCAGCATGGTTCAAGATTTCCCCAGGACAGTTTGAATCAATCTCCCCAGCAGTAAGCTTATCCCCAGTAGATTCTGGAAGCTTCTCCCCCGCAGGGCACGAACGCGCCTCCCGGCTTTATTCAAAGGTTATTTTCCTACTAGGATAACTGGGTTATCCTCAGCCAATAGCCACAGAAAGATTGTCCTTGGCGAAGTCTTCTTATCCCCAGCGAAGTCTATTAACACTTCCAACATAGCAACGGTATCCCCAGCGGAGTTACCATCAACATCTCAACAAAGTACCTCTCCTCCCACAGAGTATTGTTTCCCAGCAAGATCGCTAGAGTAACTATTCCCCGCAGAGTAATCCATTCGCCAAGTTTATTCCCCAACAGAGTCATCTTCTCCTACCGGTATTCTGGCAACCATCACTCCCCAGTGGAAACAAAAGCTCTACATCAGCCCAGGATGTGACTTCCCGGCACCCGTCAAGGATTTAATTTCCTAGACAAAAACACACATTCATAAACATCGCATTTCCATACATTATAGCATGCATATACACATCATGAACATACAATCTCATTTATGTTGAGAACATCATTGCTTGATCCATATCATGCATTGCATATGAATGACCTTTACCTTTCAGGAAAGATCCAGTTAAGTTCTCAGTTGTTTCCAATACCTCGCCTGGTTCGGTTAAATCGACTCCTAAAGATTTTTCTGATTCTTATCTAGTCAAAGGCCTTCTCTGGTTCAGTCAGATCGACCCTAAGATCTCCCTGATTCTTATCCATTTGAAGTTATTCCAAGACCTTTCCTGGTTCAGTTAAGTCGACTCCTAAAGATTTTTCTGATTCTTATCTAGTCAAAGGCCTTCTTTGGTTCAGTCAGATCGACCCTAAGATCTCCCTGATTCTTATCCAGTTGAAGATTCCAAGACCTTGCCTGGTTCAGTTAAGTCGATTCCTAAAGATTTTTCTGATTCTTATCTAGTCAAAGGCCTTCTCTGGTTCAGTCAGATCGACCCTAAGATCTCCCTGATTCTTATCCAGTTGAAGTTATTCCAAGACCTTGCCTGGTTCAGTTAAGTCGACTCCTAAAGATTTTTCTGATTCTTATCTAGTCAAAGGCCTTCTCTGGTTCAGTCAGATCGACCATAAGATCTCCCTGATTCTTATCCAGTTGAAGTTATTCCAAGACCTTGCCTGGTTCAGTTAAATCGACTCCTAAAGATTTTTCTGGTTCTTATCTAGCCAAAGGCCTTCTCTGGTTCAGTCAGATCGACCCTAAGATCTCCCTGATTCTTATCCAGTTGAAGTTATTCCAAGACCTTGCCTGGTTCAGTTAAATCGACTCCTAAATATTTTTCTGATTCTTATCTAGTCAAAGGCCTTCTCTGGTTCAGTCAGATCGACCCTAAGATCTCCCTGATTCTTATCCAGTTTAAGTTATTCCAAGACCTTGCCTGGTTCAGTTGAATCGACTCCTAAAGATTTTTCTGATGCCGATCCAGTCAAAGGCCTTCTCTGGTCCAGTTAAATCGATTCCTAAAGATTTTCCTAATGAAGACGCAGTAGAAGACGTCCAAGACTCTCTCATCGTTACTGTTGAGGTTAAAGTCTCCTGTGATTCTCTCATCGTTACTGTTGAGGTTGAAGTCGCCTATGATTCTCTCATCGTTACTGTTGAAGTTGAAGTCGCCTATGATTCTTTCATCGTTACTGTTGAGGTTGAAGTCGCCTAAGATTCTCTCATCGTTACTGTTGAGGTTGAAGTCGCCCAAGGTTCTCTCATCGTTACTGTTGAGGGCACGTCTGAAGAGTTCAAAGATTCGATACCTATAACCAGCCAGGGCACGTCTATATAAATAATTTTAAAGGCAAACTCCTGTAACAGGTCACATAATCATCTTTCCTTTTTTTCAGGTACGCAAGTTCTCGCTAAGGAATCTCTTACGCGATCGACACCCAGATGGCATCTATAAGCCCATCCACATATCCATCACCTCTCAACATGGCATCTGTAAGCCCATCTTCCTATCCATCAATCTCCAAATGGCATCTGTAAGCCCATTCCCACCATCACACTACTATGTGAGCGCAAATTTCTGGGCACTCTAGTGTTCAATCATCTTCCACCCTCGGATTACGAAAGGCACGCCAGCCAATCTACATCCTCAGATATAAGAAGATTGAACAGGGGCAACTGTTGTACCCCAAAATTTGCCCTCCCATATTCTTCAAGATTTGCAAAGAGCATGCTTCAAAATCTCCCAAGAGTTGCACAGTTCAATGGCCTCCTAACAGTCAAAAATTAGGGTTTTTGTTCTGGCAAAGAAGTTGAAGTTTCCAAGGGTCCAAACAGGTCCCACATGCCTATAAACATTGTCAAGCATCCTTATGCCAAGTTTCAAGACTTACAGCACAAAATTGCACAGTCAAAAACCCTAATTGCTCAACAATCAACTGCAGGGCAAAATGGTCATTTGACAGTCAAAAGTCCAAATTTCTGGTCAACATCTTATTTTGAAGCCACAAACATCATTTGATCAATTCTTGATCATGATTCTCAAGGCATGGCTCAAAAAGTCTCAAGATGCAAAAGTTTCTATTTTTGGACAGTTGAAAAAGTCAACTGTAACTTGACCAAGGCATAACTTCCACATGGTTTATGAGAAAAATTCCATCCAAAGCTCATTTTGAAGAGAATGACATTTCCTACAACTCCTCTTCACACTTCAAGTCTAAGAAATGCCCTCACAAAAAGTTATCAATCTCAACATTATAGGTCATTTTCAAAAGTCAACAAAAAGGCACTTTAAGTCAAAGACCATAACTTGAGATTGACAAATCAAAATGACATGGGACCAAAGGCATTGGTTAGAGGACTTCAAGACCTTTCCAAAATGTCCAAGAACATGATCAAAGCTTAAACATTGAGCAAGATATGCCTTGTGGAAGTTGGGAAATTTTTGGGAATTTTGAAAAGTCAACTTTGCTTCAAATGCCTCAAAATTTCTAATGGGCCACAATTTCTTCCAAGAATCATCACCCAAAGGCCATGCACGACCCATTGACCCAAAGGGGAGTTATTTTCTTATTTTTAATTTATTAATTGAATTTTTAAATCTATTAATTCATTTAATTAAAATTAAATATGAGAAAAATACTAAACGAATGTTTTCAAATCTTTTTATGCAGTATTTCCACTCATCATTCACTCAAGATTTCGTGCATACTCAAAAAGGCAAGAATTGGCAATGATTGGCATCAAAAAGGAATGAAAAAGATTGAAATTTTTTTTGGAAAATCACAAACTTGAAAAGCATTAAAACAAGGCTTTGGGCTTGATCTTTTTACCCTAATTCATTGACATACATATATACAATGCAACCCTAATGAGAAAAAGGAAGCAAGCTGCGCTCAGAATAGAGAATCAAACTTGTATTTTTCACAAAAAAAAGCCAAAACTGATTTCATAGCTAGAGTGTGTTAAAAAGCAAAAGAACCATTCCAAAGGCTTGCTGAGACAACCAGGAAGCTTTCTCAATCAAAATCACATCCCCACACGCGAAGAACTGGTAGAACACAGTCGCCCTGTTCATACAATTTTGCATAATCGTACTTTGAATTTCATGCCATATTAATGCATTTTAAATGTTGATTTATACTAACATGGGTATTCTGAAGCTAATGGAACAATTTGATTGAAGAATGCTTGCACGTATGAGAATTTACCATGAATGCATATTAGGGTTTCAAAGCTCTAATTTTGGGGTTTCTTTCATATGGAACAATTGGCCGTTCAAACCTACATCATTGAAACCAGGATGTTCAGACGAATAGGAATCACCCATCGCGCCCTTTTTCTTTTTTCTCATAAGCTAATCGCTATTTTTTCACTGTGCTATTTAGTGGGGGTTTAAAACCCCCGCTATCTGTTTGTATTTTCAGGCAAAAGCGAAGGCATAGTGGAGAAGACGCTGAGGTGTAAGCACAAGACTGGGCAATTCAAACATTGCGCGCGTATATTTGTTTTTTACCAATAACTCTTATTCTCTTTCATAATAATTGTATTCCATATTAATATCAAAGAAGCTCAGTGGCTCAGATGGTTAGTGCGCTTGCTTACAGGTATTGGGACCTAGGTTCGATTCCCAGGTCCTCCCATATTTTCAATATATTTTGTTATAACATGCTTCTGTGCAGTTTCAATTCTAATGACCACCATGAAGCCCAACGCCTTGGCACGCCACATGTCCTTGAAGATCAATCCAGTGGCCATTACCAGCAATCCACCATACGCATCAGTCAAACGTCCCTCACACGCGCCAGAAAAGTCAACCAGGCCTGATTCTGTGGGCCAAAATTGCTTGGAAAACACCTCCAAAAGGGACAACCACCCCCCCATGTTTGCATTTTTCTTTCTCTCTTTTTATTCTTTTCTTTATTTATTTTAATTATATTAATTGTTTTATTTAATTCCATAAAATTAGTTTTATAATACAAAAATACAAAAAAAATCAGAAAGTCAAAAATAAAATATTTTTATTATTTAATTCACTAATGTTTTATTTTGTAAATAAACTTAATAATCAATTTAGTTTTAATTTTAAGTTTTTAACTTTAATACTTTTTCTTAGATAATTAAAAAATATAAAAAACAAGTCTTTTAGCATTTTTTATTCTTTTTCTTAATAAATAATCTTTTTTTATTATTTCTTATCATTATTAACCATTAATTATTTTTGTAAATAACTTATAATTAAATAATTAGTAAATTAGGTCAAACTTGAATTTATTTCTTTAATAATTAAAAAATGCTTAGAATTAGGGTTTTAATTCCAATTAATCTTCCTTTTTTTTCATAAATACAAAAAACATCAAAAAATAAGTTCTTTTTCTCATTTAATAATTAAATCAATTTTCAATTCCAATTTAATTTCTTTAAAGGGTCCAACGCCCTCGCACTCGATTCTTAATTCTTTTCGCGCATTTATTTTTATTTCTTTTATGAATGTCATGTAATTTCCCCGAAGCTTTGTAATAGATAATTAGGATATTTACTTTCCGTACTTTCATTCAAATCGGGTCTTGGTTTAATTTGGCGATGTAGACCCGCGCCTTGTAATAGCGTAGGACTTTTATCTTTCCGCTCTTTAAATTCCCGCACCTTTAACTGCTAATAATCACCTGAAAGAATGTATGCCCAAATAAAATCAAAGCGTAGAACACCCAATGCATGATCAAGACGAATAATAAACTGAAAATGACACACAATTCACACACCACTCCTAGGGTATGCCTCACTGTTGCCTTGCCCCTCGAAACGTGGTCGTCGAGTAGAGGACGTTTTAGTAAGTCCTCATGTCCATGAAGATGGCATGGGGGTAGCTTCTAAGGTGTCCTACTATTGCTCTGGTGACCACACTGTTGCCTTGTCCCTCGAAACGTGGTCGTCGACTATAGGACGTCTTAGTGAGTCCTTATGTTCCGTTGATCTAGTTGCCTCAAAACGGTTGCCTCGGAATAGTTGCTTCGGAATAAAAGATCAATGGCATAAGGGTAGCTTCTAAGGTGTCTTACCGTTGCTCGGTGACCACACTGTCCCTAAACTCGAATTGACCCGAACACCTCCAACGGTGGTGCTACCTACCTCTCAATCGTGGGATGGTACTACCTTAAGGACATTTACACAGACTAATTCCTTAGGGTAGGTAGATGACTCGTAGATACTTGCTCTAATTCAAAACAAATCAAAACTTCTTTTCACACCGACACTTTGCAAAAAGCTTTCAAAAACAAATTTTCAAACACTCTTGAGGACTGATACAAGAGTCGAACTGAAACTTTAAACGAAACTTTTTCAAACCCACTCACCTTGAAAAGCAAACAAACACTTCGAAAACACAAATGAGCAAGTATCTAAGAGCCCATGGATAACCATGGATAGAAAGGGTGCTAACACCTTCCCTTTCTATAAATCTACCTCCCGAACCGAGAACTAATCTCAATAAGGAATTTTTCTGTGCTTTTGTCCTTTCCATTTGGAGAAAATAAAAGACGGTGGCGACTCTTGCTTCCGCGACATTTCGCGAACCAGCGTTAAACAGTCAGTTCCAGATCCACCGATCACAGTCGGTTTCACTGAACAAGAGAAAATCTTGAAAAGTGTTGGAATATCTTCAACTGGAATAGAAACCTTGGTGTCGGTTTGACTGAACCATAGAGACCTTGTGAGAACTTGATTGCATCTTTCCCTGAAAGGTAAAGAGTTAGTCGTATGTAATGTCATGATGTATGAAATGTATTGAGTAATGATCTCAAAATAAATGAGATTGTGATGTATAATATGTATGCACATGCCATGATGTATGGATATGCAATGCTATTATGATATTCTCTAGCTGGGGAAAATGAATCTTGGACTGCTACTGGAGAGTATAAGGAGTTGAGTTCTTCGTTTCCGTTGGGGATAATGACCGAAGACGATTAGCTGGAGATTTACATCCATTCTGCTTGAGAATATTCTATTAGGAGAGACTCTGTCTGAGAATAATCCTGTGGGGGAATGACTCTGTGGGGAAGAGAGATACTTTATTAGAAGATCTGCTGATTTGGAGAAATAAACTCAGCTGGGGATGAACTTCCATTGCTGGAGAGAAGAGATCTGTTGGAGATTGAGCTTTCGTTGTCAAAGAAATAAACTCTTCTCGGGAGATGGCTTTATAAACTGCTCATGGTTATAAAACTCAGCTGGGGAATGCAGATATCAGCTTTCTAAAGGAACCTGCTAGGGAAGGAATTCCTGCTTGGGGATACGGAGGTCGGACCTTGGTTCTCTCGGCTCTGTGGGAAATATAGGTATCACGGGTGTGTATGTGATAGTGACTTCGCTTCCAACTATCTCTGCCCCTTGTACCATGCTGGAAAAAGTACATGTGGAGATTTTGTGGATGGATCCATGTCATGATTGTACTTGAACATGTATTTAATGAGTGTCAGGATGACATCCGTCTCTGGATCGTATCTGAACTGTACTTGAAACATGTGTTGAATGAGTGTCATAATGATATGCGTCTCTGGATCGTATCTGAATTGTATTTGAAACATGTGTTGAATGAGTGTCAGAATGGCATCCATATCTGGATCGTATTTGAATTGTACTAAGAGCTAAATCTGAATGAGTATCAAAATGGCATCCGTATCTGGAGCGTATCTGAGCTGTATATGAAAGCCGAATCTGAATGAGTATCAGAATGGCATCCGTATCTGGAGCATATCTGAACTGTATCGGAAAGCTGAATCTGAATGAGTATCAGAATGGCATCTGTATCTAGAGTGTATCTGAACTGTATCTGAAAGCTGAATCTGAATGAGTATCAGAATGGAATCCGTATCTGGAGCGTATATGAACTGTATCTGAAAGCTGAATCTGAATGAGTATCAAAATGGCATCCGTATCTAGAGCGTATCTGAACTGTATCAGAAAGTTGATCTGAATGAGTATCAGAATGGCATCCGTATCTGGAGCGTATCTGAACTGTATCTGAAAGCTAAATCTGAATGAGTATCAGAATGGCATCCATATCTGGAGCGTATCTGAACTGTATCGGAAAGCTGGATCTGAATGAGTATCAGAATGGCATCCGTATCTAGAGCGTACCTGAATTGTATCTGAAAGCTGAATCTGAATGAGTATCAGAATGGCATCCGTATTTAGAGCGTATCTGAACTGTATTGGAAAGAAGAATCTGAATGAGTATCAGAATGGCATCTGTATCTGGAGCGTATCTGAACTGTATCGGAAAGCTGAATCTGAATGAATATCAGAATGGCATCTGTATCTGGAGCGTATCTGAACTGTATCAGAAAGCTGAATCTGAATGAGTATCAGAATGGCATCCGTATCTGGAGCGTATCTGAACTGTATTTCGATTCTGGTGCTCTTGATGAATGTTGACCAAGGTATAAGTCTTCCACTGATAGACAGGTGACGGGACATAGTCATACATTTTAAATCCCTAACTTTTGCCTGGACCTCCCTTTCGGATTTTCAGTCCACTGGGATACCCTTTATTACACAAGCCGCCTTTTCAGGTTTTCGACTTGTCGGGTGTACATATTTTATTTTG
This sequence comes from Vicia faba, assembly GCA_948472305.1. Lineage (NCBI taxonomy): Eukaryota > Viridiplantae > Streptophyta > Magnoliopsida > Fabales > Fabaceae > Vicia > Vicia faba. The sequence goes on along the minus strand of OX451736.1, from coordinate 1,082,134,116 downwards.
TATATCCTTAACTTTTTCCCGAACCCTTTTGGTTCGCCGGGATTCCCTTATTTTTGCCTAGGTGTGTCAACCTAGCGCGTCTTTATTATGCGGAGTATTTTCCGACTATGTCCATGCTTTCAAGATGTAGAGAGTTATCACTATCCATAGTGTTGTAGTACTGTCAAAAATGTTTTCTTGATGGCACATGATTCATTGCTGGAATGCGTGCGTAATTCCCCAAGCGATTCAGATGGAGATCTGCCCCTGGTTATTTGGAACTTTTGGAGAGACTGCCCCAGGTGTGTTTAAACATCATGTCATGCCCCTTGCTTATGGAAGACCTGTTATTGGAAGTGTCTTTCCCGCTGAGGTGATTCTGTCTATTGAGAGAATGTCTGTTCATTGAATATCCATTGTGCGGATTTCTCTGATGTCAAACAATTAGTCATATGCAAACAATGTCATTTAAAGAATGCAAAACTCATGTCTGTCTTGAAATTTTTTTGAAATGTGTTTTGTGTAGTAAAACAAAATTTTCAAGAATGTGATATCAACTCAGGATTCGTAACAAAGCCTACAGGAGTCAGGATACCTTTGTAATAGTATGCTCTCAAACTAACCCATGCTTCAGCTAGGACTTTTAAGGGTTATAACGTGGCCTGGTTCACGGTTCAAGAAACAAAGGATAAAGGCTCAAATTTATTTGTACCCAACGCGCTCTTTGGGATGTTCTTCGATCCTATGCTCAGTTAATTCCGCGTTTAGATCCTGATTGAGTCTCGAATCTTTGCTCTGATACTTGGTGATGATTTAGAAATTGAACATTTATTTTGAAAAGGAATTCATTTTTTTAATCTTCTTTTTGTCGAGGAATTGTAGTAACCTCTTTTTTTTGGTTTTCGTTATCCCTTCTTTTGCCTGAACTGTTTCTTTTGTGATTACAGTCAGCGGGATGCCCCAATTTTTATCTTAAGTCTCCTTCATAGGTTTTGACTTAATGGGCTTTTATTTTGAGAGATAATGACTGCCTGTCTTGACGATTATACGAAACCATCACCGTCTTTTGTTTTGGAAGGACGTCTTCGATGCCATTCATTATGTATGAAGCGACAGATTGTGACTGAATGCGCCTCTGAATTAACTGAGAAAACTACCATGCCCCAGGTTATGATTAAGGGTTTTAATTTGTGTGAAAAGAAAAACTCTTACTTCTTTGGCTCGAGGGGGTTGACTAGGGATTACCTTCCTTATAACTCCACTGTTTAGGATTTGAAACAACGCCTGTAAATCGTCAGCGGGGTCTGTTCAAAAGCATAATGTAGAGATTGTGGTATCATTTTCGTCATCCTCCCTCTAAGGCTTAGAGTTTTTTTAATCGAGAGTTGAACATCACAAAAGGAAATAAGAACGCATTTTTGAAATAGTGAATACAAATGAACTGATTCAAGACAAACATGTGCAATGCATTGATGAAATAACGAGGTTTGATATGAATAAATGTTCAAACAAATCAAAAGAAAATTACACATTGAAAATTATAATGAACGAAAAGTATTCTTGTGAGAACTTGTCACTTCATATGGTATGCCTTGGAGGGATGGCTGAAGAACTCAGCCTGACCGTCTTGTGCGAATTCTAGCGCTCCTTCATCAATCAGGTCTTGAATTTTATTTCTCAACGCCCAACAGCTGTTGGTGTCATGTCCAGGACTGTTGGAGTGGTACGCACATATTGCATTTGGATTTTACCTTGGGGAGGCTATGTTGGGATTCTGAGGAGGGTCCCTTAATATAACCAACTGGCCTTCAATAGGTGTTGCAATGCTTGAGCCAATGACGCGTTGATTTCGGTGAAGCGTCTTTCAGATGTATTCTTCTTATGCCGATTGTCCCGTTGTCGTTGGAGAGGTTGTGGTTGGGATTGTGATGTAGTAGCAATCTAGAAAGGTCTGTTCCTGACCAAACCAACCTCTTCTCTCACTGGGGGTTGATTAATGCCTTGATCCATAATTTTAACTGTTTGTTTCATGGATCTGCATCCCTCTTGGTGAAGCTTGTTGAGGAAAGCTCTTAGCCCTTCTTGTCCTCGAGCTAAGTTTTGGATAAGAGCCATCCGCCCCAACATCTGGATTCTCATTGCTTCTACCTCAGCTTGCAGTTGTTCTAATTGTTCATCCTTGTTTTTGTTAGGACGTTCCTTGGTCAGATTCCCAGCGAAGAGTGTTTTCAGGTCTTCTTGCCCCTTGGATATATTTAGGAGAAATTCCTTGAACTAGGTATCTTGAACTTGGAGATCTCTGTTGTCTTGTTGGAGAGCCATTGCTGAAATAAACAGCGAGAACATGAGAGACCTACTTTGAAACCTGCTTATGCAATGCTGCGTATTATATATGTATGGAATATTTTCAAGGATCTCGCGGGGTAAACAAGAAAATGTCAGAAGTTGAATTTTGCAGCTTTGATTGAAGAACTTTGTATCGTTGAGAGTCCTTCTACATGAGTCAAGCTCACCATATCAAGTGGGTCATAGCCCCTGACTCAAGTTGTTAAGTTTTGATCTACTGACGACATTGGTTAGAGGAAAATAAATCCCATTGCCCCTTGCTAGACGTCTGATTTATCATAACCTACATAACAGGCCCTCGAGATCCTTGAAATGGTTAGTCATAATATGTTATGGTATGATGTTTATGATGTCATAAGAAATCACAGGTATACCAAACACAGACAAACCACACCAAGTCCTTAGGTTTAAGTCCTGCTTGAGTTTTAAGGTCATACCCTCTTGAAGTTGGATTGGCTCAACCTGTCTTAGAAAAGTAACCGGGTTCTAAAGATTCTCAATATCACTGATCATCCTATATCGGGCATTGTTTCAACTCAAGCAATATTTTCTTGCAGCCGAAATATCCCAAAAGTCTGATCTCAATGAGTGTAGCATCGAGTATCAACCAATCCTCAGCTTTATACCGAGGCCGGCTATCTCACTACTTTCTAATGGCCAAGTTTGTTCAACTAAGGTTCTAAGGTCTTTTAGTGCTTCACAACACCACACGGCGGCCCCGTATTCTCCTCGTTTCCACACGAAGGATACCGGTACCAACCAAAGTGTCACACCAACACAGCCATCGCTTAAACCATATCGGTCTATGTCGTACAGTCTCCATGATCTATTGGTGTTTACCCAAAAAGTGTCCCCAGATCTGGGTGTAGGATCTTTAATAATACCCAAACAAAACCCTTAAAGATAAAGTAGGAAAAACAAATAAGAAAGAAATTTAAAAATGATCTAGATCCTAAGGTAAACCCCAACTTATTAATTATTCCCCAGTAGAGTCGCCAGTTTTGTGATACGGTGGCAGAACCGACTACTATACTGGTTTGTGTTTTTTGTTTGCAAAATGTTGCGGTAAGCAAGAGTCGCCGCCGAATTTTATTTCATCCAACAAAGGAAAAGGAAAAAGAACAGAAAAAACCTTTTTCGAGATGTTTCTGAGTACGGGGGGGGGGGGGGGGGGGGGGGGGGGGGGGGGGGGGGGGGGTAGATTATAGAAAGGGAAGGTGTTAGCACCTTTTCCATCAGTGGTTTTCCACGGGCTCTTAGGTACTTGCTCATTTTGAAATTGCTTGTGTGTGCTTTGCTTTGTAAAGTTTTGTTTTACTTCGTTTTAACCCTTGTTTCTGTCCTCAAGAGTGTGACGAAGTTGTTTTTAAAAACTATTTTGAAAGTGTTTGTGTAAAAGAGTTTTTATTGTTTTGAGCAAGTACTTAAGATTTTCTACCTACTTGAAAAAAGTTCTGTTCGTTTTCCTTTTAGACAACTCTATCCCATTATTAAGGAATAGATAACACCATCGTTGGAGTTTGAGGGACTATCGAAAGGGACAAAATGGTCATTGAAGGCAACATGTAAGGATACATTAGCAGTTCGAAGAGACTGTCATCATATATTTGTATACAACATCGAGGGACAAGATCATTTCTCGTAGGCAACTCGAGGGACGTTAAGGGACTATGATCTTTATGATGACTTTTAGATTGAGGGTCTTTTGTTAAGATATCCCTACGTTCGAGGGACACGACCATTATTTCCGAGGCAACCAAGTGAGGCAAACCCTAGGAGTGAGCACGTGCGAGTGTAATTTTCAATTAATTTATCTTTGCACATTTAGGGTTTTCTACCGTATTAATTTTTAGTTTGTCTTTCCATACAATGCTATTAACATACATCTAAGCAGTTTATAGTTTGCGGAATTAAAAGCAAGAAAGTTTAAAGTCCTAGCTATTACAAGGCTTTTGCAGATACATAATTATTTTGGACTGAAAATAAAAATGTGAAATTTAAACCCTAATTACTATTACAACCTCGAAACAGTTACAATAATAATAAAAGGAAATTAAAAAATATGCGCGGAGAATTAAATGCGAGAATAATTTAGGAAACCTAAAAAATCTAATTGAAAAAAGATTTAGGTTAGTTTTTTTTGAGAAAAATTAATTAGGTTATGTACAAATTAAAACCCTAATTTCTAATTAATTTAAATTATAAAAAAGGAATTAAATTTGCCTTAAATTAAATTAAACTAATTAATTAAGGAAATAAAATATTTTTTTGAAAAAAAATGATTTTTATGTTTTTTTTAATGATTTTTTGATTAAATAAAAAATAATGATTTTTTGGTGTTATTTTAATAAAGGAAAATAATTAGTAAAACAATTAAAAAATATTAAAATAGAAAAGAACAGAATGGGCTTGTGTTATGCCAGCCTTAGAGTGCACCATAGTCCTTCATTGTTTGAGGCGTTGGATCTGAATTATTGATACATCCAATGGTCAAATGGTGGTAGCGCATGGTAGGCGTTTTGGATGATGATGCATTGGATCTATAGAAACAAAGTAAGAAAATAATTTACTGGGATGGTTAGTTGTATATATAATAACATAAATAAAATATAAAGGAAATAAAATGGTCTTTCCCAAACGCCGTGCGTGATTCAAATCACCCAATAGGATTCTGCCACCTAATTGTCTTCTTCCCCATAACTGTTTTTTTTTGCCACAATTTTACCTACAGTCGTTTCCGTCACTAAAGATTATAGTGACGGATTTTGTTCGTAGCCATAAACCTGTAAAATTCAAAAAAACGCAGCACAAGCAGAATAAATTTAAACCAAAGACATGGACCAACTGCAAATCATCTCCTGAGCATGATAGTACCCCTAATTTTGTCCAATTTTGCCTTTATATAGAATTCCCAATTTGGGACCTCAAAACCCTAACAATGGCATCGTCCATTCCTGCACTTAAACTTCAATCAAACCAATCAAAAATATTGCAAATATGATAGCAAGCATGGATATATGATCAAAACATGTTTATGATGGATAAATCATTGAAAACGAATCTTGAAAAAAAGATGCAAACCGTGGCACTGTGAGGCGTGATTTCTGAAGGTTTTAAGGTATGAGGATGATTGGAATGGCTTCAGAACACGTCCAGGAACAAATTGTTGGCTTTGGAATGACTTGAAACGGCCTATGGAAGAGAATACAGTCTGCACATTTTCTTCCAAAATTTTCAATTTCTTCCCCTTGTTTTCACGACCCCAAACCCTCTTTTATGCTTTAGAGATGTTAGGTATATATGATTGAATGATTTAGGTCAACACAAACTGATCATATCTTTAGAAATTATGGACATTTGATTTCATTCTTTTCCTTGTATGATTTGTTTCCAAAATGGACCAAATTAAGATCTTTTCCAATCAATTAGATTTTGCACGAATTTTTTGATTTTCTAGCTGTTCAAGGACTCATAATATGCTCATAAAATCAAATCTTTGATTTTATTTGATTATTCTACTATTTAAATTGATTTATTTTGATTTAAATGGATAAAAAAAATCAAAATAAATAATAAAAATAATAAAATAATAGGTGGATAAGATCAGCGGCCGTGGGCCATCTTAGGAACAAGTTTCAAACAAGAAAACATGGGCCCATTTGGAGAAAAAAAATCATTTTGATCAATGTTGACTTCATGCACATTTCCAAAAATTGGTCAATTTTGACAATACATATCTCCCTCATTTTTAACCCTAACAAGGTGTTCTTTGACTTTTTAGAAATCTTAGGATGTCCCCTAAAAAACCATTTTGGTTTTATCTCAATTGGGTCTTCCATGTTCATGTAAGAAGCTTTGACCAAAAAGGTGTTTTTGTTGACTTTTCAAAAGGACCTATAATGTAGAAATTCATATCTTTTTATGAGTGCATTTATTGAACTTGAGGGATGAAGATGAGTTGTAGAAAATTGGGTTCCCTTCAAAATGAGCCTTGGATGAGAAATTTATGATAAAGCATGAGAAAGTTATGCTTGGTCTAAGTTTGGTTGACTTTTCGTGAGAAACCCTAATTTAGCAACTTTTGGGTTTTGATGAATTTGGGGGCATTCCTTGAGGAATCATGATCAACCCTTGATCAAATGATGGATATCACTTCAAAATGTTTATGTTGGCCAAAAATATTGAAGTTTGACTGTATGTGGGCAACAATTGACTTTTGACCTAGTACAATTGATTTTCAGGCATCTGGGCAATTGACTGAGGAAACTTCTTGTGCAAGGCATGAAACTTGACATGGATGATCTTGAGAACATATTGGGACCATAGAAAGAATTTGGTACCCTTGGAGTTCCCACACCCTGATGAAAATGGAAACCCTATTTTGAGGTTTGTTGTCTTAGGAGGAGGATTTGTCTTGTCAAACCTTAGTCATCCTTGAGAAATTGAGGACCTCAATGGGCATGTGTTGAGTAAAATGAGAGGGAAAATTTTGGGGTACAACACAACCGAAGGGAAATCTTTAACAAGGAATACTATGCCAAAGGTAGATTCTTGAGGAAAGAACACTGATCAAAGGCACAATTACAAATGAAAAGAGACCAGCCGAAGGGGACTCTTAACAAAAGGTATCAGTTGAAAGTGGATTTAAAGGGTAAAGAAACCAGCCGAAGGGGAATCTTTATCAAGGAATATTATGCCGAAGATAGATTCCTGGGGAAAGAACACCGATAAAAGGAGAAATCATAGGGGATAAAGATATGTATGTCTAGTCAGAGTTAGACACACAAAAGTGAAATTGGGCATCAAGAAACAAATGTTTGGAGTTGGTAGCAAACACAAGGAAAGGACTAACCAAAGAAAGCCCCAACAAGAAAGGATGCATTCACCTAACCTAGGATGCCAGCTAACTGGACTTTAAAGAGACACTAAAGGAATCTAAACAAGGAATGCTAGCTAAGCTAACAGAAGGAGAACCCAGCTAATGCAAATAAACAAAAAGCAAGGAACCGACTAAGAAGGACATTCAGAGAGCACCGATCAAAGATGAACTCCACAAGAGAAAGAGACCAGCCGAAGGGGACTCTAACAAGGATTGCCAAAACACGTTGGGCTTTTGATAGGTTGAAAATGCGCAAGAACTACAATATCCCTCAGGCCAGAAAAGGAGTGTATATTCTTCAAGAGTGGAAATTATCTGAATTACCACAAACCAAGTATGAATATTCAAATACTCGAGAAATAAGAAACGCTACACACCGACTTTTAGTTGCACTCAGAAGGCAAGGAAAATACGGGTAAAAATAACCAAGGGCTTGCAAGGGAAAGGGAAAACCACAACTCACTAGGGAAATGGAAAGCACCAAAGACACGACTAGTGGTATCAAAATAGAATTTGTTGGGGAAATAGTATAAGATCACCCTAATGTTGTTGTAGAGACAATTCAAATCTGAGCGCATAACAATTTGATTACTATAGGTAAACATAATTGGCTTATACCTTAATGCATGTTTGAAATTTTTTTATAGCGTAATGCTCCATATAATGGAAATGCTATGCGTTTTGATAGATGCAATATAATGATGCATGTTTAGAAATGCACTAGGGAAAGCACATCAATAATCGGCTGCTGAGAAGACCATGAACTTCTAAATGATTATTCTTTACACATTTGAACTTATGTAGAGAAAAAATCCTCTGAACCTTAATGGGGAAAGGAGATTCGAAACCATCAAACTCTGAGGATTGATATCACTGGGGAATTAACTTCCTGGAGAAAATATTGCAAAAATAAATTGTAATTTAGAGAAAATCTTGAACTCTGATCTAACCTTAACTTCCTGGGGAACAGATTCCACATCTCTTTCCAAGGATAAAAAGAACCTTGCTGGAAATAGGACCTTCTGATGTAAGTCCTCAATGAAAGTGATTTTAACTGGGGAATCATAGAAATTCTTAAATAAAATAATTCTACCCAGACCGCACTGGGGATACTACCGCTGGGGGGCAACAATCTTCGCTTGGGGAATAGGACAAACATCCTGGGACAGAAACTTCACTAGGGATATCTTAACAAAATCTTCTATCACCGAGGATGAAAGAGTTATGGTTGGCACTCCCATGTACACCACATTGGGGAGTCATGACACTTGCTCCACTAGGGAAAAAAACTCACTCCATTGGGGAATAATAGATAAGTTACTCCGGAAGGTACTCGAAATTCGACTTCGACTGGGGAACCGTAGAAATTCTTAAATAAAATAATTCTCCCCGGACCACACTGGGGATACTACCATTGGGGGGGGGGCAACAATCTTCACGTGGGGAAGAGGAGGGCATCTTTGAACCATAAGCCTGAGATTCAGAACTCCACTGAGGAAATATTTCAACAATACTCTATCGATGGGGATAAAATAGCCCTAAACGGAATTCGTCTATGCACACCGCTCCAGAAAAACAGGAGATTGCTCCACCTGGCCATAAAAAGCGTGCTGATCAAACATTTCTTCAAGACAACCTAACAGGGGCAAAGTTCCTTGGGGATAAAATATATGAACTTCATGAGGAAGATGAATAACAACTTCATTGGGGAGATAAATACCACCTACGGAGACGCATGGTATCGACTTCAAGGGAATATAACAAAGGTATTTGATCAAATGAAACGATCCTTCCCAGATTCTTCGAAAAGAGTAGATTGTCCTGAAGGAGAAGGTTGTACAAAATCCTGATTAAATTCTCTTCTTTGGAGATCAGCCATCTGGCAGGGACAAACTCTTAAAAAAACTCTTATCAAGAGTGCCGAATTCAGTGGGGATTACGCAGGGATATGCTTTCATTGGAGATAAAGGATTATGTCTGGGCGAGAGTACACCTTCACTAAGGATATGGGATTCTATTCCAATAAGGAACTCATATTGGTCGCAAGCAGGCCTTCCTATGCCCATTTACTGGTACCCTCTTCGTTACAAGAAACCAACAGTACCTGCAAAAGTGGAAACTATAACAATATGCCCAGGTTTGGGATGAATACCTTAGTCGTCACCTCAAACACCCAAAATTTTAGGAAATTTCGGTTATTAATATCATGTGTTGTAAAGCTTTAATGTTTTAAACACAAAGTTTATCAAAAAATGATGGACGTCTTTTCACAAACAAAATACAAAAATGAAAACAAATCGGTATAATTGAAAAATGAAGAATTTTGTTAACTTACTGGCTTGTAAATAGGCATTTACATCAAGAAGCAATTCCTAAAAGAGGTAATTGAATACAAAGAATACAGAGGAGAAAACAAAGGTGGAAATGTGAGTGCGAATTTATCGGGTCTCGACTCTGCTACGACTTTTATGATCTTAAAGCTCCTTAGTATCTTGCTTTTTGAACAAACTGATTGGATTGGTTCCTTAACCTTATCCTTCCAAGCTAACCAACAACATTGTAGAGTGATACCATAGATGCCATGCAGACTGTAGTATTCACTTTAATCCTTAACCATTGCCTGGATCGCCCTTTCGAATTTTCAATCCACCGGGATACCCTTTTTTGCCTAAGCCGCCCTTTCGGGTTTTCAACTTAGCGGGTGTACGTCATTTTTTTCATTCTTTTTCGTTCCTTTTTTTCTCCCTAACTTTTTCCCGAACCTTTTATTTCCTTTTTTATGGTTCGCCGAGATGCCCTTTTTTGCCTGAGCCAGTCAACTCAGTGGGTTTGTGTTGACGGGGTGAGGGAAATCTTCTCCATCCATAGTTGTGAGAATCATGGAACCTCTAAAGAATACTTTCTTCACAATTTATGGCCCTTCTTAATTGAGAGCCCATTTGCCTCTAGCATATGTTTTGTTGGGAGGCAAGATCCTCTTCAGCACGAGGTCACCGGCTTGGAAAGTTCGAGGACACACCTTCCTATTGAAGGCTATCTTCATCCTCCTCTGGTATAACTTCCCGTGACAAATAGTCGTCAATATCTTCTCATCAATGAGATTCAACTGATCAAGTATATTCTGAACCCATTCAGCCTCGTCAAGGTGTGCATCTGTGATTATCCTTAAACAAGGAATCCCCACTTCTGCGGGTAGGACTACTTTCATGTTGTATACTAGAGAGAACGGGGTTGCCCCAGTCGAAGTACACATTGAGGTGCGATAACCAGGTAAAGAAAATTGCAACATCTCGTGCCAGCCTCTATAGGTCAAAACCATTTTTTGCACAATCTTCTTAATATTCTTGTTAGCTGCCTTGATGACACCATTTATCTTTGGATGATATGGAGAAGAATTGTGATGCTTTATCTTGAAGCTTTCGCACAACTCTTTCATCATCTTGTTGTTGAGATTGGACTTGTTATCAGTGATGATCTTCTCGGGTACCCCATAACGACAAATGATATTATGCTTGATGAAATAAGTCACAACTTGCTTAGTGATGTTGGCATATGACGCTACTTCAACCCACTTGGTGAAATAGTCAATAGCCACCAGAATAAAGTGGTGCCCGTTGGAACCAGTTGGCTTAATGCGGCTAATCATATCAATACCCCACATTGCGAAGGGCCAAGGAGAAGTCAAGACATTCAGCGGATTGGGCGGAACGTGCATTTTGTCGGCATAAATCTGACATTTGTAACAGATTCTGGATTGATTGTAGAAATCATTTTCCATGGTAGACCAATAATAACCTGCTCTCAATATTTTCTTTGCCATGGTCTGTCCGCTGGAATGCATTTTGAAGGAGCCTTCATGGACCTCTTATATGATCTTGTTTGCTTCGTGTCTATCCATGCATCTTAGAAAAACAGAATCATAGTTCCTCTTGTACAAAACACCATTGTTGAGGAAAAACTTGGCTGCATATTTCCGCATAGTCTTCTTATCAGTAACAGAAGCATCCTCTGGGTATTCTTGCATTTCAAGATACCTTTTGATATCATAAAACCAAGGTTGTTCACTAATTACCTCTTCTTCTATCTCATAACAGAACTTTGGCTCATCCAATCTCATGATATGGATTGAGGAAGCGTGATTAGCCCACCTAACTTTGAACATGGATGACAAAGTAGCCAAAGTATCTTCCAGGTTATTCTCCTCCCTTGGGATATACTGGAAATTGATTTCATCGAAGTACGGGATCAACCTCAAAACATGCTCGCGATACAAAATCAGATTAGGATGACAAGTCTCCCAATATCTGTTGATCTGACTGATTACTAGAGGGGAATCCCCATATAATTCTAAGATCTTGATTCACAAATCAATAGCAACTTCGATCCCGAAAATACAAGCTTCATACTCGGACATATTGTTGGTACAATCAAAGAAAATTTTGGAAGTGAAAGGAGTATGGAAACCTTCAGGAGAAGTAATAACAACATCGATACCATTACCCAATGCATTTGAGGCACCATCGATCACCATCATCCATTGCGATCCTAGCCTGGGTCCTCCTTCTAGGCTTGGGATGTTACAATCCCATACATACATAATATCTTCATCACGAAACTCAAACTTCATCGACTGATACCCATCTTCCATGGGCTATTGAGGAAGATAATCTGCCAATACACTACCCTTTAAAGCCTTTTGGGTAGTATACTGGATGTCGTATTCTGTAAGAATCATCTTCCAATGGGCTACTCTTCTCGTGAGAGATGGCTTTTTGAAAAGGTACTTGATTGGATCCATTTTAGATATCAAGAGAGTAATATGAGTCAGCATATACTGTCTGAGACGCTTTACTGCCCACGCGGGTGACCAACAAGTCTTTTCCAGTAATGAGTATCTCGATTCGAAATCAGTAAATTTCCTTCTCAGGTAGTATATGGCAAGCTCTTTCTTACCTATCTCGTCATGTTGACTGAGTACACACCCGATGGAGTTTTCCAATACTATCAAATACATTATCAATGGCCTACCATCCACTGGAGGTGAGAGAATCTAAGGTTATTGCAAATATTATTTTATTTTATCAAAATCCACTTGGCAATTGTCATTCCACCAGGCTGTTGGATCTTTTCTCAGCAATTTGAAAATTGGTTCACGAGTGGTTGTAAGATGAGAGATGAATCTAGCAATGTAGTTCAACCTCCCGAGAAAACAACAAACCTCTTTTTCTATCCTTGGCTCAGGAATTTCTTGTATAACTTTTAGTTTGGCAAGATCAACCTCGATTCCCTTTTCACTTACAATAAAGCCCAATAACTTTCTTGATCTCACCCCAAAGGTGCACTTATTAGGGTTCAGCCTCAACCTGAATTTCCTTAACCTTTCAAATAGCTTTGACAAGTGAACAAGATGTTCCTCTTCTGTCTAGGATTTAGCAATCATATCGTGAACATAGACTTAAATCTCTTTATGTATCATGTCATGAAAGAGAGTGATCATGGCACGATAATATGATGCCCCTACATTCTTCAAACCAAAGAGCATAACTTTGTAGCAAAATGTTCCCTAAGGTGTAATGAAAGTAGTCTTCTCCATGTCTTCTGGTGCCATCTTGATTTGATTGTAGCCAGAAAAACCATCCATGAATGAAAACACCTTAGCTTGAGAAATATTTTCAACCAGAATATCAATATGCTGGAGCGAAAAATCATCTTTAAGGCTTGCTCTGTTTAAGTCCCTATAGTCCACACACGTTCTCACTTTACCATCCTTTTTCGGCATTGGTACAATATTCGCCACCCACGGTGGATAGGAAACAACCTTCAAGAAACCCGCACAAAACCATTTTTGAACCTCCTCTTTGATCTTCTTAGACATCTCAGGGTGAGTTCTTCGAAGCTTTTGTTTAACAAGAGGACACTCTTCCCTAATGTGCAGTTTGTGCACAACAATATCTGTATCCAGCCCAGGCATGTCTTCATAATACCAAGAAAAGATATCCACACACTCATGGAGCATTTCAATCAATCTTCGCTTGACACTGTCTTCTAAAGAAGCCCCAATATTGACTTCTCTTCGGACCACTTTGGTACCCAAGTTAATCACTTCAACAATCTCTTGGTGCGACTGAATGACCTTTTCTTCTTGCCTCAACAACCTAGATAGCTCTTTAGGAAGTTCACAATCTTCTTCAGCTTCTTCGTCAGCTTGATAGATTGGATTTTCAAAGTTATAATGAGCCATAACAGAATCATTTATGACATAATCCGGGATTAATGGGGGACAAAATATGCATGATTGTTTTTATTTTTATTTTAGTTTTAGATTAAAAAGAAGAATAAAAAATCACATTGCCAAAAATTTAAAAGAAAGACAGGGAGTGAAATATTTTAATCTAAAAAGACGTCTTTTATTAATGATAAATTTGAAATGAAAAACACAGTGGCCCTACAGCATGTTCACTACGTCTTGGGTAGGACGTAGGAATTATTGCATGATGAAAAATAAAAGAAAATTACTCTTCATAACGGATGATTTCAATGACCTCTTCAGCAAACCAATTAGCAAGATCTTTACCCAAAATAGTGGGACGAACCCACTTATCCATTTCTCAATCACTATCCCCTTCCTCGCTCACAGCATGAGCCTCTTCATAGAAAACACCACCACTGGAAAACTGAATCGGCAGAAGGATACCTTGAACCTTGAGAGGAGTAACAATTGACATGCTTTGACTAACCACGAAACCTAAATGTTTCTTGTCTTCCTGTGTGGGGAGATTCAGCACTCTGCCTCAGCCTTCAGGATGACGAGATTGAACAACTACTTGTTCTTGACGGTAAGATAACATGGAGATCTCCGACTTTTTAACCTCTTGGCAAGGAGTTCTGGTAACCTGTACAGTTTCAAATGCTTGGCATGGAGTCTCATGGACTTCTACCTCCACTTCAACATAGCGAAAGGTGCCCAAATGACTGACAATATAATCTTCCTCACCATAAGTGGTGACCACCTTTCCATTCAATAAGAACTTCAACTTTTGATGCAAGGTGGAAGTGACAACACCAACCCCATGAATCCATGGACAGCCAAGCAGATAACAATAAGAAGGATTAATGTCCATAGTGAAGAACGTTGCATTGAAAATTTTGGGACCTATCTTAATAGGAAAATCAACCTCCCCGGACACGGTTCTTATAGATCCATCAAACGCCTCGACAATAAAGTCACTAGGCCTCAACACGACTCCTTCATAATCAAGCTTCATAAGAGCATTGTGATACGGTGACAGAACCGACTGTTAATACTGGTTTGCGTTTTTTGTTCGCAAAATGTTGCGGTAAGCAAGAGTCGCCATCGACTTTTATTTTATCCAATCAGGAAAAGGAAAAAGAATAGAAAACCCTTTTTCGAGATCTTTCTGAGTATGGGGGTAGATTATAGAAAGGGAAGGTGTTAGCACCCTTTCTATCCATGGTTTTCCATGGGCTCTTAGGTACTTGCTCATTTTGAAAATTGCTTGTGTGTATTTTGAAAAGTTTTTGTTTAACTTCATGATAACCCTTGTATCGGTCCTCAAGAGTGTGACGAAGTGTTTTGAAAACTTTAGTTTGAAAAGTTTGTTTGAAAGTGTATGGTGTAAAAGATTTGTTATTTCGAGCAAGTACCTAACAGTTATCTACCTACTCAAAAAAGGAGTTATTTTCCTCCTATCCTTTAGACCGTGTTATCCTACAATTACTGAGTAGGTAACCCTAGTAGTTGGATGTTTGAGGGACTATCGAAAGGGACATAATGGTCATTGAAGGCAACATGTAAGGATACCTTAGCATTTCGAAGGGACTGTCATCATATATTCGTAGGCAACATCGAGGGACAAGATCATTTCTCGTAGGCAACTCGAGGGACGTTAAGGGACTATGATCTTTATGATAACTTTTAGATTGTGGGTCTTTTGCTAAGATATCCCTATGTTCGAGGGACATGACCATTTTTTTCCGAGGCAACCAAGTGGGGAGTACCCTAGGGGTGCAAGTGTGCAACAGTGTGTTTTTTCAGTTATATTTATCTTGCAATTAGGGTTTTCTATCGTTCATTTTTATCTTTCCATACAATCCTATTAATCTAAGTATTGCATAAAATATAGTTGCAGGAGATAAAGGCGGAAATGTAAACCTAAGCTATTACAGAGCTTTGGGGCAGTTACATAATTGTGAAGAGGGCGGAAAAGAAATCCTAAAACTATTACATCCCGGAAGCAATTACATGATAATGATAAATAAAAAAAGCAGGAAAAATAAAGCTACACTATTACAATTGAACGCGCCCTATACACTTTATCCAGGAAAATAAAAATAAGATGAAAATAGCAAAGAAAATGTTTTGGTGATTTTTTATGAAAAAAATGATTTATGATAATTAATTAAATAAACCTAAAAAAACCTAATTAATTTTAATTAATAAAAAATGTTAATTTTGAAAAAATTTAATTAAAATATCTAAATTCTAATTAGTTTTAATTGAAAAAAAGGTTAATTTTGAAAAAAAAAAGTTAAAAAATATAAAATTAATTAACCTAAAAATTAAATTAGGTTATTTTGTAAAAAAAAGGTTTGTGAAAAAAGTTTTATGGTTAAGTGAATTTAAGACTGAAAAAGACAAATTGGTTAGAAACCAAAAACAAACAATGAAATTAAAAACCTAAAATTAAATTAAAACCTAAAATTAAATTAAAAAAACCTAAAATTAAATTAAAAAAAACCTAAAATTAATTATTCGAGTTTAGGAGGAAAAATCAAAGGTTTGTGAAAAATATTAGGTTTTATGAAAAAGGTTTTAAGCAGAAAGAAGGAAAATAGGTAAAATAGATAAAAAGGAATGGAAGAAAACTAAAACCAATTGGGGTGGGTGTTGAACCCACGCCCTTAACCTACTCAGGATGTCTGCCTCGTCATGTATTGGTGGTTGTTATGTTTTGGCCTCAGTGTTTTGTAATAATCCTGCATGGGACCCTGTCTAAATCTGCAGTGTTGAATCTCATGAAAACATTAAATTAATTACTATATCACTAAATATAAATAAAACAAATATATGAAATTTTGTAACTTTAAAATCGATATGGCATGTGTGAATGCTTCTACACCCTTTTGATCATGGAGATCAAACCAGCCTTACCCTTACTGGAGAAGTAGTGAGATGTGGGTTTGTAACAAGGATGACTAGTTTGTAGTGAGATGGGGGTTTGTAACAAAGATGACTTGTTTGTAGTGAAATGGGGGTTTGTAACAAGGATTTTAAGGTTTTTAGGGTTTTTGAAGGAATTTGATATTTTGACAATGTTGTGACAAATGTTTTTTTATCGTGTTGTTTGTGTGAAAAGAATGAGATTATATAATGGAAATTAGAAACAAAAAGGGCTTTGAATGTGCAATTGGGCCTCCAATAACCACAAGCAATAGTGTAGATTTTTATTCACTTGAGTCCGTCATGTTCCAGGCTAAATCGCAGGGGCTTAAGTGCAAGTTTTGAAGTTGAAATGTAAAAAAAAAATAGCCGACATCGATAAATAACTCTTGTCCGAAAATAGGCTCAATCGGATAATAGCATCATTACAAACTTATTTTGGGTTCCAGTGTCAACTCTGACACGTTCTTCAATAAAAAAATGGTATTGATCAGAGCATAACTCGGTTTCGACTTTGAAAGCAAAGTTGTAGATCTCTGAGTAAATGACTTTCTGTAAAAAGATGGGCCCAATCTGATAAAAATTGGCTGAGTTATGAATTTTCGAAGTTTTGACCTAGATGAAATAATATCCAGCATTCAGGATTTTCAGCGTGCCACACGCACTCTGAGCAAAAACCGAAGGCCTTTTGGATAATGTTCAAACTCAATACCTCCTGTGAAAACTTAGCCAACTCAATTTGTGAAATTTTGGCACTGGAACCAGCTCGATACGATGAAAATCGACCAAGTTATAATTTTCTGAACATGATGCAAATAAACTTGTCACAAATTTTCTGTACAAAAATACTTGATAAATCCGCATTTTTGAAGACCTTCTGATCGAAATTGGCTTCCAGCCGTGAGAGATGAAAACCTAGATGACGTCAAGACGGAATTTTGGCCACCGGAACGGGTTCAAGACAAGCCACGATCTTCAAGTTATGAATTTTTTAGTGCGTCAAAACTGCACTTTCAGCATACTTTTTCACCACATTTCTTCGAGAAAACTCACACACTCGGAGACCTTCTTTAAAGAAATGACTCTTCAGACGAACCTGAATTTGAGAATACGTTATCAGAGATATCTTGGTGAAATAACACCTGAATGTGACGCGCCAGGTTGGACTTGTGAATCGTTGAACCCCGAATCATTGCAAAATGGCGAACCGATCTTCGGCACGGAAAATACCCTGAGAACATCCATTGGCGAAATAAACGTCACTTGTAACCTGAAGAAGCTTGATAAATATACCTTTATACCATAACAATAAAACAAATAATATGCGTGTATGAATAGAGGGTAAATTTTGGGGTACAGCAGCTGCCCATGTTCAATCTTCTTAAACCTAAAGATTTAGATTGGCTTGTCTGCCTTTCGTGATCTGAAGGTGGAAGATGATTGAACACTAGAGTGCCTAGAAATTTGCACTCGTTTGTAATGATGCTTGACTATGTAGGTAGTATCGGAAATGGGCTTACAGATTCCATTTGGAGGAGATGACGGAAGTTCACCATAGATGGGCTTAAAGATGCCATCCAGAAGATATGACGGAGAATCGTTGGAGATGGGCTTAAAGATTCCATGTATAGGATGTTGATTTCCCGAGATAGTTCTTTGATGAGAATTCCTGTTCCTGTCGTTGAGGATGAATCTGTTGAGGAATATTGGTCTCTATCTTGGGAGAAATGGGATTTTAGGAACTTCAGTTGACCGTTACTCTACTAGGGAATCATCTCTTAGTCGAGTAGATGAAAATGAACTGCTATCTGGTTGTGCTTCAGGCTTTACAATGATTTGCTGAGGATAATAAGACTGACTGCTATCTGGTCGTGCTCCAGGTTTTACAGTGACTTACTGGGGAGATGAGATTACACTTTCTATTTGGTCGTGCTCCAGGCTTTGCAATCTCAAAAACTGTTATCTGGTCGTGTTCCAGGCTTCAGAAGGAATTAAGTGGTTATTCGACCGCATCTGGGTTTCAACTTGAATTTAAGGCATACTAACATCCGTTCGTTTCCAGGCTTCATAGTAATTGGCCGAGTAAACTTCTATCTGGTCGAATTCCAAGCTTCGCAATACCTCATACTGTAATCTAGTCGTGCTCCAGGTTTCACAGTGTCTCTTGCCGCTATCTGGTCGTACTCCAGACTTCACAACATCTTATACCATTATCTAGTCGTGCTCCAGGCTTCAGTAATTTAGGGAAATTAAGCTGTTATCTGGTCGATTTTCGGGCTTCATAGCTTGAATTTTAGATATACCACCATCTAGTCGATTCCAAGCGTCATAGTATTTGTACTGTTATCCGGTCGTGTCCCAGGCTTCAGTAATTTGGAGAAATTAAGATATTATCTAGTCAATTTTTGGGCTTCATAGCTTGAATTTAAGGTGTACCACTATCTGGTCGATTCCAGGCTTCGTAGTATTTTGTAATGTTATCCGATCGCGTTCCAGGCTTCAGTAATTTGGAGAAATTAAGATATTATCCGGTCGATTTCCGGGCTTCATAACTTGAATTTGAGGTGTACCACTATCTGGTCGATTCCAGGCTTCGTAGTATTTTGTATTGTTATCCGGTCGTGTCGCAGGCTTCAGTAGTTTGGAGAAATTAAGATATTATCTGGTCGATTTCCGGGCTTCATAACTTGAATTTGAGATATACCACTATCTAGTCGATTCCAGGCTTTGTAGTATTTTGTACTATTATCCGGTCGTGTCCCAGGCTTCAGTAATTTGGAGAAATTAAGATATTATATGGTCGATTTCCAGGCTTCATAGCTTGAATTTAAGATGTACCACTATCTGGTCGATTCCAGGCTTCGTAGTATTTTGTACTGTTATCCGGTCATGTCCCAGGCTTCAGTAGTTTGGAGAAATTAAGATATTATCCAGTCGATTTCTGGGATGTATAACTTTTAAATTGGAATAGAAATCTTAGTATTGATTTGACAGAACCACTGAAAGGTCTCAAGTTGTCTTCAACTGGGAGAGAAATCTTATATCGATTTGATTGAACCCGGGAGAGGTCTCGGATTAACTTTGACTGGCATAGAAATCAGGGGAATCTTAGCAGCGATTCGGCTGACTCAAACGAAAGTCTTAGAACATCTTCAACTAGAATAGAATTCTTAGTGTCGGTTTGACTGAACCAGAGAAAATATTGAAAAGTGGTTGAATATCTTCAACTGGAATAGAAACCTTGGTGTCGGTTTGAATGAACTAGGGAGAACTCGAGTTGTCTTCAACTGGGAGAGAAATCTTAGTATCGATTTGACTGAACTCGGGAGAGGTCTCGGAATAACTTTGACTGGCATAGCAATCATGGGAATCTTAGTGGCAATTCGGCTGACCCAGAAAAAAGTCTTAGAACATATTCAACTAGAATAGAAACCTTAGTGTCGGTTTGACTGAACCAGAGAAAATCTTGAAAAATGTTGGAATATCTTCAACTGGAATAGAAACCTTGGTGTCAGTTTGACTGAACCAGAGAGAACTTATGAGAACTTGATTTCATCTTCCCCTGAAAGGTAAAGAGTTAGTTGTATGTAATGTCATGATGTATGAAATGTATTGAGTAATGATGTTCTCAAAATAAATGAGATTGTGCTGTATAATATGTATGCGCATGCCATGATGTATGGATATGCAATGCTATTGTGATATTCTCTAGCTGGGGAAAATAAATCCTGGACTGTTGTTGGAGAGTATAAGGAGTTGAGTTCTTCGTTTCCGCTGGGGATAGTGACCGAAGATGATTAGCTGGAGATTTACATCCATTCTGCTTGAGAACATTCTGCCGGAGGAGACTCTGTCTGAGAATAATCCTGCGGGGGAATGACTTTGGGGAAGAGAGATACTCTGTTGGAAGATCTTCTGATTTGGAGAAATAAACTCAGCTGGGGATGAACTTCTAATGCTGGAGAGAAGAGCTCTGTTGGAGATTGAGCTTCCGCTGTTAGAGAAATAAACTCTACTCAGGAGATGGCTTTACAAACTGCTCATGGTTATAAAACTAGGCTGGGGAATGCAGATATCAGCTTTTTGAAGGAACCTGCTGGGGAAGGAATTCATGCTTGGGGATACGGAGGTCGGACCTTGGTTGTCTCGGCTATGGGGAATATAAATATCATGGGCGTGTATGTGATAGTTACTTCGCTTCCAACTGTCTCTTCCCCTTGTACCATGCTGGAAAAAGTACATGCGGAGATTTTGTGGATGGATCTATGTCGTGATTGTACTTGAACATGTATTTAATGAGTGTCAGGATGACATTCGTCTCTGAATCGTATCTGAACTGTACTTGAAACATGTGGCGAATGAGTGTCATAATGACATCTGTCTCTGGATCGTATCTGAACTGTACTTGAAACATGTGTTGAATGAGTGTCAGAATGACATCTGTCTCTGGATTGTATCTGAACTCTATCTGAAAGATGAATCTGAATGAGTATCAGGATGGCATCCATATGTGGAGCGTATCTAAACCGTTTCTCAATTCTGGTGCTCTTGATGAATGTTGATCAAGGTATAAGTCTTCCACTGATAGACAAGTGATAGGACATAGTCGTACGTTTTAAATCCCTAACTTTTGCCTGGACTACCCTTTCGGGTTTTCAGTCCACCAGGATACCTTTTTGCCCAAGCCACCTTTTCAGGTTTTTGACTTGTCGGGTGTACATATTTTTATGTATATCCCTAACTTTTTCCCGAACTCTTTTGGTTCGCCTAAATTCCCTTATTTTTTCCTAGGTGTGTTAACCTAGCAGGTCTTTTTCTCATGCGTAGTATTTTCCGACTATGTACACGCTTTCAGGATGTAGAGAGTTGTCACTGTCCATAGTGTTGTGTTGTAGTACTGTCAAAAATGTTTTCTTGATGGCACATGATTCGTTGCTGGAATGCATGCGTAATGCCCCAAGCAATTCAGATGGAGATCTGCCCCTGGTTATTTGGCACTTTTGGAAAGACTGCCTTAGGTGTGTTTAGACATCATGTCATGCCCCTTGCTTATGGAAGACCTGTTATTGGAAGTGTCTTTCCCGCTGAGGTGATTCTGTCTATTGACAAGATGTCTGTTCATTGAATATCCATTGTGCGGATTTCTCTGCTGTCAAATAATTAGTCATATGCAAACAATGTTATTTAAAGAATGCAAAACTCATGTCTGTCTTGAAATTTTTTTGAAAATGTGTTTTGCGTAGTAAAACGAAATTTGCAAGAATGTGATATCAACTCAGGATTCGTAACAAAGCCTACAGGAGTCAGGATACCTTTGTAACAATATGCTCTCAAACTAACCCATGCTTAAGCTAGGACTTTTAAGGGTTATAACGTAGCCTGGTTCACGGTTCAAAAAAAACAAAGAATAAAGGCTCAAATTTTATTTGTACCCAACCCGATCTTCGTGATGTTCTTTAGTCCTATGCTCAGTTAATTATGCGTTTAGATCCCGATTGAGTCTGGAATCTTTGCTCTGATACTTGGTGATGATTCAGAAATTGAACATTTGTTTTGAAAAGACAGTCATTTTTGTAATCTTCTTTTTGTCGAGGATTTATAGAACCTCTTTTATTTTTGGTTTTCGTTATCCCTTCTTTTGCCTGAACTATTTCTTTTGTGATTACAGTCAGCGGGATGCCCCAATTTTTCTCTTAAGTCTCCTTCATAGGTTTTGACTTAATGGGCTTTTATTTCGAGAGATAATAACTGTCTGCCTTGACGATTATACGGAACCATCACCGTCTTTTTTTTTTGGAAGGACGTCTTCGATGCCATTCATTGTGTACGAAGCCGAAGATTGTGACTGAACATGCCTCTGAATTAACTGAGAAAACTACCCTGCCCCAGGTTATGATTAAGGGTTTTAATTTGTGTGAAAAGAAAAAATCCTACTTCTTTGGCTCAAATGGGTTGACTAGGGATTATCTTCCTTATAACTCCATTATTTAGGATTTGAAACAACACCTGTACATCGTCAGCGGGGTCTGTTCAAAAGCATACTGTAGAGACTGTGGTATCATTTTCGTCATCCTCCCTCTAAGGCTTAGAGTTTTTTAATCGAGAGTTAAATATCACAAAAGGAAATAAGAACACATTTTTGAAATAGTGAATACGAATGAATTGATTCAAGATAAACATGTGCAATGCATTGATGAAATAACACGGTTTGATATGAATAAATGTTCAAACAAATCAAAAGAAAATTACACATTCAAAATTCTAATGAACAAAGAGTCTTCTTGTGAGAACTTGTCACTTCAGATGGTATGCCTTGGCGGGATGTAAGAAGAACTCAGCTTGACCGTCTTGTGAGAATTCTAGCGCTCCTTCATCAATCAGGTCTTGAATTTTATTTCTCAATTCCCAACAACTGTTGGTGTCATGTCCAGGACTGTTGGAGTGGTACGCACATCTTGCATTTGATATTTTGACAATGTTGTGACAAATGTTTTTTTATCGTGTTGTTTGTGTGAAAAGAATGAGATTATATAATGGAAATTAGAAACAAAAAGGGCTTTGAATGTGCAATTGGGCCTCCAATAACCACAAGCAATAGTGTAGATTTTTATTCACTTGAGTCCGTCACGTTCCAGGCTAAATCGCAGGGGCTTAAGTGCAAGTTTTGAAGTTGAAATGTAAAAAAAAAAAAGCCGACATCGATAAATAACTCTTGTCCGAAAATAGGCTCAATCGGATAATAGCATCATTACAAACTTATTTTGGGTTCCAGTGTCAACTCTGACACCTTCTTCAATAAAAAAATGGTATTGATCAGAGCATAACTCGGTTTCGACTTTGAAAGCAAAGTTGTAGATCTCTGAGTAAATGACCTTGTGTAAAAAGATGGGCCAAATCCGATAAAAATTGACTGAGTTATGAATTTTCGAAGTTTTGACCCAGATGAAATAATATCCAGCATTCAGGATTTTCAGCGTGCCACATGCACTCTGAGTAAAAACCGAAGGCCTTTTGGATAATGTTCAAACTCAATACCTCCTGTGAAAACTTAGCCAACTCAATTTGTGAAATTTTGGCACTGGAACCAGCTCGATACGATGAAAATCGACCAAGTTATAATTTTCTGAACATGATGCAAATAAACTTGTCACAAATTTTCCGTACAAAAATACTTGATAAATCCGCATTTTTGAAGACCTTCTGATCGAAATTGGCTTCCAGCCGTGAGAGATGAAAACTTAGATGACGTCAAGACGGAATTTTGGCCACCGGAACGGGTTCAAGACAAGCCACGATCTTCAAGTTATGAATTTTTTAGTGCGTCAAAATTGCACTTTCAGCATACTTTTTCACCACATTTCTTCGAGAAAACTCACACACTCGGAGACCTTCTTTAAAGAAATGACTCTTCAGACGAACCTGAATTTGAGAATACGTTATCATAGATATCTTGGTGAAATAACACCTGAATGTGACGCGCCAGGTTGGACTTGTGAATCGTTGAACCCCGAATCATTGCAAAACGGCGAACCGATCTTCGGCACGGAAAATACCCTGAGAACATCCATTGGCGAAATAAACGTCACTTGTAACCTGAAGAAGCTTGATAAATATACCTTTATACCATAACAATAAAACAAATAATATGCGTGTATGAAAAGAGGGTAAATTTTGGGGTACAGCAGCTGCCCAAGTTCAATCTTCTTAAACCTGAAGATTTAGATTGGCTTGTCTGCCTTTCGTGATCTGAAGGTGGAAGATGATTGAACACTAGAGTGCCTAGAAATTTGCACTCGTTTGTAATGATGCTTGACTATGTAGGTAGTATCGGAAATGGGCTTACAGATTCCATTTGGAGGAGATGACGGAAGTTCACCATAGATGGGCTTAAAGATGCCATCCAGAAGATATGACGGAGAATCGTTGGAGATGGGCTTAAAGATTCCATGTATAGGATGTTGATTTCCCGAGATAGTTCTTTGATGAGAATTCCTGTTCCTGTCGTTGAGGATGAATCTGTTGAGGAATATTGGTCTCTATCTTGGGAGAAATGGGATTTTAGGAACTTCAGTTGACCGTTACTCTACTAGGGAATCATCTCTTAGTCGAGGAGATGAAAATGAACTGCTATCTGGTTGTGCTTCAGGCTTTACAATGATTTGCTGAGGATAATAAGACTGACTGCTATCTGGTCGTGCTCCAGGTTTTACAGTGACTTACTAGGGAGATGAGATTACACTTTCTATTTGGTCGTGCTCCAGGCTTTGCAATCTCAAAAACTGTTATCTGGTCGTGTTCCAAGCTTCAGAAGGAATTAAGTGGTTATCCGGCTGCATCTGGGTTTCAACTTGAATTTAAGGCATACTAACATCCGTTCGTTTCCAGGCTTCATAGTAATTGGCCGAGTAAACTTCTATCTGGTTGAATTCCAAGCTTCGCAATACCTCATACTGTAATCTAGTCGTGCTCTAGGTTTCACAGTGTCTCTTGCCGCTATCTGGTCGTACTCCAGATTTCACAACATCTTATACCATTATCTAGTCGTGCTCCAGGCTTCAGTAATTTAGGGAAATTAAGTTGTTATCTGGTCGATTTTCGGGCTTCATAGCTTGAATTTTAGATATACCACCATCTAGTCGATTCCAAGCGTCATAGTATTTGTACTGTTATCCGGTCGTGGCCCAGGCTTCAGGAATTTGGAGAAATTAAGATATTATCCAGTCAATTTTTGGGCTTCATAGCTTGAATTTAAGGTGTACCACTATCTGGTCGATTCCAGGCTTCGTAGTATTTTGTAATGTTATCCGATCGCGTCCCAGGCTTCAGTAATTTGGAGAAATTAAGATATTATCCGGTCGATTTCCGGGCTTCATAACTTGAATTTGAGGTGTACCACTATCTGGTCGATTCCAGGCTTCGTAGTATTTTGTATTGTTATCCGGTCGTGTCCCAGGCTTCAGTAGTTTGGAGAAATTAAGATATTATCTGGTCGATTTCCGGGCTTCATAACTTGAATTTGAGATATACCACTATCTGGTCGATTCCAGGCTTTGTAGTATTTTGTACTATTATCCGGTCGTGTCCCAGGCTTCAGTAATTTGGAGAAATTAAGATATTATCTGGTCGATTTCCAGGCTTCATAGCTTGAATTTAAGATGTACCACTATCTGGTCGATTCCAGGCTTCATAGTATTTTGTACTGTTATCCGGTCGTGTCCCAGGCTTCAGTAGTTTGGAGAAATTAAGATATTATCCAGTCGATTTCTGGGCTGTATAACTTTTAAATTGGAATAGAAATCTTAGTATTGATTTGACAGAACCACTGAAAGGTCTCAAGTTGTCTTCAACTGGGAGAGAAATCTTATATCGATTTGATTGAACCCGGGAGAGGTCTCGGATTAACTTTGACTGGCATAGAAATCAGGGGAATCTTAGCAGCGATTCGGCTGACCCAAACGAAAGTCTTAGAACATCTTCAACTAGAATAGAATTCTTAGTGTCGGTTTGACTGAACCAGAGAAAATATTGAAAAGTGGTTGAATATCTTCAACTGGAATAGAAACCTTGGTGTCGGTTTGAATGAACTAGGGAGAACTCGAGTTGTCTTCAACTGGGAGAGAAATCTTAGTATCGATTTGACTGAACCCGGGAGAGGTCTCGGAATAACTTTGACTGGCATAGCAATCATGGGAATCTTAGTGGCAATTCGGCTGACCCAGAAAAAAGTCTTAGAACATATTCAACTAGAATAGAAACCTTAGTGTCGGTTTGACTGAACCAGAGAAAATCTTGAAAAATGTTGGAATATCTTCAACTGGAATAGAAACCTTGGTGTCAGTTTGACTGAACCAGAGAGAACTTATGAGAACTTGATTTCATCTTCCCCTGAAAGGTAAAGAGTTAGTTGTATGTAATGTCATGATGTATGAAATGTATTGAGTAATGATGTTCTCAAAATAAATGAGATTGTGTTGTATAATATGTATGCGCATGCCATGATGTATGGATATGCAATGCTATTGTGATATTCTCTAGCTGGGGAAAATAAATCCTGGACTGTTGTTGGAGAGTATAAGGAGTTGAGTTCTTCGTTTCCGCCGGGGATAGTGACCGAAGATGATTAGCTGGAGATTTACATCCATTCTGCTTGAGAACATTCTGCCGGAGGAGACTCTGTCTGAGAATAATCCTGCGGGGGAATGACTCTGGGGAAGAGAGATACTCTGTTGGAAGATCTGCTGATTTGGAGAAATAAACTCAGCTGGGGATGAACTTCCAATGCTGGAGAGAAGAGCTCTGTTGGAGATTGAGCTTCCGCTGTTAGAGAAATAAACTCTACTCAGGAGATGGCTTTACAAACTGCTCATGGTTATAAAACTAGGCTGGGGAATGCAGATATCAGCTTTTTGAAGGAACCTGCTGGGGAAGGAATTCATGCTTGGGGATACAGGGGTCGGACCTTGGTTGTCTCGGCTATGGGGAATATAAATATCATGGGCGTGTATGTGATAGTGACTTCGCTTCCAACTGTCTCTTCCCCTTGTACCATGCTGGAAAAAGTACATGCGGAGATTTTGTGGATGGATCTATGTCGTGATTGTACTTGAACATGTATTTAATGAGTGTCAGGATGACATTCATCTCTGAATCGTATTTGAACTGTACTTGAAACATGTGGCGAATGAGTGTCATAATGACATCTGTCTCTGGATCGTATCTGAATTGTACTTGAAACATGTGTTGAATGAGTGTCAGAATGACATCTGTCTCTGGATTGTATCTGAACTCTATCTGAAAGATGAATCTGAATGAGTATCAGGATGGCATCCATATGTGGAGCGTATCTAAACCGTTTCTCAATTCTGGTGCTCTTGATGAATGTTGATCAAGGTATAAGTCTTCCACTGATAGACAAGTGATAGGACATAGTCGTACGTTTTAAATCCCTAACTTTTGCCTGGACTACCCTTTCGGGTTTTCAGTCCACCAGGATACCTTTTTGCCCAAGCCGCCTTTTCAGGTTTTTGACTTGTCGGGTGTACATATTTTTATGTATATCCCTAACTTTTGCCCGAACTCTTTTGGTTCGCCTAAATTCCCTTATTTTTTCCTAGGTGTGTTAACCTAGCAGGTCTTTTTCTCATGCGTAGTATTTTCCGACTATGTACACGCTTTCAGGATGTAGAGAGTTGTCACTGTCCATAGTGTTGTGTTGTAGTACTGTCAAAAATGTTTTCTTGATGGCACATGATTCGTTGCTGGAATGCATGCGTAATGCCCCAAGCAATTCAGATGGAGATCTGCCCCTGGTTATTTGGCACTTTTGGAAAGACTGCCTTAGGTGTGTTTAGACATCATGTCATGCCCCTTGCTTATGGAAGACCTGTTATTGGAAGTGTCTTTCCCGCTGAGGTGATTCTGTCTATTGACAAGATGTCTGTTCATTGAATATCCATTGTGCGGATTTCTCTGCTGTCAAATAATTAGTCATATGCAAACAATGTTATTTAAAGAATGCAAAACTCATGTCTGTCTTGAAATTTTTTTGAAAATGTGTTTTGCGTAGTAAAACGAAATTTGCAAGAATGTGATATCAACTCAGGATTCGTAACAAAGCCTACAGGAGTCAGGATACCTTTGTAACAATATGCTCTCAAACTAACCCATGCTTAAGCTAGGACTTTTAAGGGTTATAACGTGGCCTGGTTCACGGTTCAAGAAACAAAGAATAAAGGCTCAAATTTTATTTGTACCCAACCCGATCTTCGTGATGTTCTTCAGTCCTATGCTCAGTTAATTATGCGTTTAGATCCCGATTGAGTCTGGAATCTTTGCTCTGATACTTGGTGATGATTCAGAAATTGAACATTTGTTTTGAAAAAACAGTCATTTTTGTAATCTTCTTTTTGTCGAGGATTTATAGAACCTCTTTTCTTTTTGGTTTTCGTTATCCCTTCTTTTGCCTGAACTATTTCTTTTGTGATTACAGTCAGCGGGATGCCCCAATTTTTCTCTTAAGTCTCCTTCATAGGTTTTGACTTAATGGGCTTTTATTTCGAGAGATAATGACTGTCTTCCTTGATGATTATACGGAACCATCACCGTCTTTTTTTTCGGAAGGACGTCTTCGATGCCATTCATTGTGTACGAAGCCGAAGATTGTGACTGAACGTGCCTCTGAATTAACTGAGAAAACTACCCTGCCCCAGGTTATGATTAAGGGTTTTAATTTGTGTGAAAAGAAAAAATCCTACTTCTTTGGCTCAAATGGGTTGACTAGGGATTATCTTCCTTATAACTCCATTATTTAGGATTTGAAACAACACCTGTACATCGTCAGCGGGGTCTGTTCAAAAGCATACTGTAGAGACTGTGGTATCATTTTCGTCATCCTCCCTCTAAGGCTTAGAGTTTTTTAATCGAGAGTTAAATATCACAAAAGGAAATAAGAACACATTTTTGAAATAGTGAATACGAATGAATTGATTCAAGACAAACATGTGCAATGCATTGATGAAATAACGCGGTTTGATATGAATAAATGTTCAAACAAATCAAAAGAAAATTACACATTCAAAATTCTAATGAACAAAGAGTCTTCTTGTGAGAACTTGTCACTTCAGATGGTATGCCTTGGCGGGATGTAAGAAGAACTCAGCTTGACCGTCTTGTGAGAATTCTAGCGCTCCTTCATCAATCAGGTCTTGAATTTTATTTCTCAATTCCCAACAACTGTTGGTGTCATGTCCAGGACTGTTGGAGTGGTACGCACATCTTGCATTTGGATTGTACCTAGGGGAAGCTATGTTAGGATTCTGAGGAGGTCCTATCAATGTAATCAGCTTCATCCTCAACAGGTGTTGCAAAGCTTGAGACAATGACATGTTGATTTTGGTAAACTGCCTTTTTGGTATATCCGGCTTATTCTGATTAACCCATTGTTTTTGGCGAGGTTGTGGTTGGGCCTGTGATGTAGTAGCAATCTGGAAAGGTATGTTCCTGACCAAACCAACCTATTCTCTCACTGGGGGTTGATTAATGCCTTGATCCATAATTTTAACTGTTTGTTTCATGGATCTGCATCCATCTTGGTGAATCTTGTTGAGGAAAGCTCTTAGCCCTTCTTGTCCTCGAGCTAAGTTTTGGATAAGAGCCATCTGCCCCAACATCTGGATTCTCATTGCTTCTACCTCTGCTTGCAGTTGTTCCAATTGTTCATCCTTGTTTTTGTCAGGATGTTTCTTGGTCGGATTCCCGGCGAAGATTGTTTTCAGGTCATCTTGCCCCTTGGATAGATTCAGGAGAAATTCCTTGAACTGGGCATCTTGAGCTCGGAGATCTCTGTTGTCTTGTTGGAGAGCCATTGTTGAAATAAACAGCGAGAACATGAGAGACCTGCTATGAAGCCTGCTTATGCAATAATATGTATTATATATGTATGCAATTTTTTCAAGGATCTCGCGAGCTAAAGAAGAAAATGTTAGAAGTTGAATTTTGCAGCTTTGATTGAAGAACTTTGTATCGTTAAGAGTCCTTCTACGAGAGTCAAGCTCACCATATCAAGTGGGTCATAGCCCCTGACTCAAGTTGTTGAGTTTTGATCTTCTGACGACATTGGCTAGAGGAAAATAAATCCCCTTGCCCCTTGCTAGACGTCTGATTTATCATAGCCTGCATCATAGTCCCTCGAGATCCTTGAAATGGTTAAGGAAATGTTAAAGCATGATGTTATGATGTGTATGTTATGCTTTTAAGCAAAGGTGCAAAGTGATGTAAGCAAGTAAACCCTGCAAGAAATCCAATTTATTGGATAATAACTGTAAACAAAACATGCAAGGAACTCATGTTCCCAAGTAATAAAACTCTGCAAGTAGTTCAAGTTGAAAACACACAAGTCACGCAAACAACCTTAGGTTTAGGCTTGCATGGGTTTTAAGGTCATATCCTCTTGCAGATGGATTAGTTCAAACTGTCCTATAAATAGTAATCGAGTTCTAAGGGATCTCAATATCACTGATCATCCTTTATCGGGCATTGTTTCAGCTCAAGCAATCTTTTCTTGCGGTCGAAATATCCTGAAATTCTGATCTCAATGAGTGTAGCATCGAGTATCAACCAATCCTCAGCTTTATACCGAGGCCGGCTAACTTACTACTTTCTAATGGCCAAGTTTGTTCAACTAAGGTTCTAAGGTCTGTTAGTGCTTCACGACACCACGCGGCGGCCCCGTATTCTCCTCGTTTCCACACAAAGGATACCGGTACCAACCAAAGTTTCACACCAACACAGCCATTGCTTAAACCATATCGGTCTACACCGTACAGTCTCCATGATCTATTGTTGTTTACCTAAAAAGTGTCCTCATATCTGGGTGTAGGATCTTTAATAATTTCCAAACAAAACCCTTGAATTTAAAGCAGGCAAGACAAAATAAGGAAGCAATTTTAAAATGACCTAGATCCTAAGGTAAACCCCACTTTATTTTCCACAGCAGAGTCGTCAGTTCTGTGATACGGTTGCAGAACCGACTGTTAATACTGGTTTGTGTTTTTTGTTCGCAAAATGTTGCCGTAAGCAAGATTCGCCACCGACTTTTATTTTATCCAATCCGGAAAAGGAAAAAGAACAGAAAAAACCTTTTTCGAGATGTTTCTGAGTACGGGGGGTAGATTATAGAAAGGGAAGGTGTTAGCACCCTTTCTATCCATGGTTTTCCATGGGCTCTTAGGTACTTGCTCATTTTGAAAATTGCTTGTGTGTGTTTTGAAAAGTTTTTGTTATAACCCTTGTATCGGTCCTCAAGAGTGTGACGAAGTGTTTTGAAAACTTTAGTTTGAAAATTTGGTTTGAAAGTGTATGGTGTAAAAGATTTGTTGTTTTGAGCAAGTACCTAACAGTTATCTACCTACTCGAAAAAAGGCGTTCTTTTACTCCTATCCTTTAGACCGTGTTATCCTACTATTAATGAGTAGGTAACCCTAGTCCTTGGATGTTTGAGGGACTATCGAAAGGGACGTAATGGTCATTGAAGGCAACATGTAAGGATACCTTAGCATTTCGAAGGGACTGCCATCATATATTCGTAGGCAACATCGAGGGACAAGATCATTTCTCGTAGGCAACTCGAGGGACGTTAAGAGACTATGATCTTTATGATGACTTTTAGATTGAGGGTCTTTTTCTAAGATATCCCTACGTTCGAGGGACATGACCATTGTTTTCTGAGGCCCACAAGTGGGGAGTACCCTAGGGGTGCAAGTGTGCAACAGTGTGTTTTTTCAGTTATATTTATCTTGCAATTAGGGTTTTCTATCGTTCATTTTTATCTTTCCATACAATCCTATTAATTTAAGCATTACATAAAATAGAGTAGCAGGAGATAAAGGCGGAAATGTAACCCTAAGCTATTACATAGATTTGGGCAGTTATATAATAGTGAAGAGTGCGGAAAAGAAATCCTAAAACTATTACATCCCGGAAGTAATTACATGATAATGATAAATAAAAAAGGCGGGAAAAATAAAGATATGTTATTACAATTGAACGCGCCCTATACACTTTATCTAGGAAAATAAAAATAAGATGAAAATAACAAAGAAAATGTTTTGGTGATTTTTTATGACAAAAATAATTTATGATAATTAATTAAATAAACCTAAAAAAACCTAATTAATTTTAATTAATAAAAAATGTTAATTTTGAAAAGAATTAATTAAAATATCTAAATCCTAATTAGTTTTAATTAAAAAAAAGTTAATTTTGAAAAAAAAAGTTAAAAAATATAAAATTAATTAACCTAAAAATTAAATTAGGTTTTTTTGTAAAAAAAAGGTTTGTGAAAAAAGTTTTGTGGTTAAGTGAATTTAAGATTGAAAAAGACAAATTGGTTAGAAACAAAAAACAAACAATAAAATAAAAAACTAAAATTAATTTAAAACCTAAAATTAAATTAAAACCTAAAATTAAATTAAAAAACCTAAAATTAAATTAAAAAAACCTAAATTTAATTATTCGAGTTTAGGAGGAAAAATCAAAGGTTTGTGACAAATATTATGTTTTATGAAAAAGGTTTTAAACAGAAAGAAGGAAAATAGGTAAAATAGATAAAAGGAATGGAAGAAAACCAAAACCAATAGGGGTGGGTGTTGAACCCACGCCCTTAACCTTCTCAGGATGTCTGCCTCGTCATGCATTGGTGGTTGTTCTGTTTTGGCCTCAGTGTTTTGTAATAACCCTGCATGGGACCCTGTCTAAATCTACAGTGTTGAATCTCATGAACACATTAAATAAATTACTATATCATGAAATACAAATAAAGCAAATATATGAAATTTTGTAATGTTAAAACCGATATGGCATGTATGAATGCTTCTACACCCTTTTAATCATGGAGATCAAACCAGCCTTACCCTTACTGGAGAAGCAATGAGATGTGGATTTGTAACAAGGATGGCTTGTTTGTAGTGAGATGTGGATTTGTAACAAGGATGGCTTGTTTGTAGTGAGATGGGGGTTTGTAACAAGGATTTTAAGGTTTTTAGGGTTTTTGAAGGAATTTGATATTTTGACAGGGTTGTGGCAAACATTTTTTTTCTCGTGTTGTTTGTGTTAAAATAATGAGATTATATAATGGAAATTAGAGGAAAAAATGGGCTTTGAATGTGTAGTTGGGCCTCCAATAACCACAAGTAATAGTGCATATTTTTATTCACTTGAGTCTGTCACATTCCAGGCTAAATCGCAGGGGTTACGTGCAATATTTGAAGTTTAAATGTGAAAATAAAATATAGTCGACATAGAGAACTAACTCTTGTCCGAAAATGGACTCAATCGGATAAACGATGAATTAATTATGAATTTTTGAAGTTTTGGCCCAAATAAACTTATTTTGGGCTCCAGTATCAACTCTAACACGTTCTTCAATAAAAAACTTGTATTAATCGGAGCATAACCCGGTCTCGACTTTGGAAGAAAAGTTGTAGATCTTTGAGTCAGTAACCTTGTGTAAAAAGATGGGCCCAATCCGATAAAAATTGACTGAGTTATGAATTTTCGAAGTTTCGACCCAGATCTTTTGATTACACATGCCATGATGTATGAATATGGGATGCTATTTGCGTTATTTTTTTAGTCTGGGAAAGTAAATCTCAGACTGCTGTTGAAGAGTATTGGGAAGATGAATCCTTCATTTCCGCTGAGGATGGCGAATGGATATGATTTTCTGGAGATTTCCTCTTTCTATTTGAGGATATTCTTCTGGGGATTGACTATGCAGAGAGAGATAATGCTTTGCTAGAAGATTTGGACGATGTAGAGAAATAAACTCTGTTGGGGAATGATCTTCCGCAATTTGAGAAATAAACTCTACCCGGGAGGAGGTTTTATAAACTTCTTAAGATTTTAAAGCTCGACTAGGGAAAACATATTTCAGCTCCCTGAAGGCGCTTTGTTGGAGGAGATAATTCTTGCTTGGGGAATGAGAGATCAAAACTTTGGTCGTTTCTACTCTGTGAGGAACATAGATGTCACGGGGCGTATGTAGTGGTGACTTCGTCTCAAAATGTCTCTGCCCCTGTACCATGTTTGAAAGAGTAACTGTCGAGACTACAAATTGTTTTTTAGACTTTGCCCCGTTTCTTGAAGTCATTAGTAACCCTCTTTCTGTTTCTTATGCAAGTATTTGTGAACAGTAATCATATTCAAATGCACATGTCAAAAATAATCATTGGACGTTTTTGCAAAACAAAACAGAAAAAGAAAAACAAATAGTGTTATACTTTCAAAGAAATGATTTGTATTGATTTTTATAGTTCTCCTATGACAGGAATTTTATGAAAAGAGACTGGCGTTCTAGTAGGAGAACACCGTCGTAAACAGTGAAAACTATACAAATAGAAAACACCTATGTGTAATAATCCCATTGAGTTTCAATTCTTCTATTTCCCCTATGTTCTTGAGTGTCTCATCACTTTGCCACTTGACCAAAGCTGACTGGATTGATGGGTTCTGTTTGAGCTTAATAGTTGATACTGAAGTCTGGTCGCAAGGTGATCCAATGGGACATAGTTATATGCTTCAAATCCCTAACTTTTTCCTGGACCGGCCGTTCGGGTTTTCAGTCCACCGAGATACCCTTTTTTGCCCAAGCCGCCTTTGCAGGTTTTCTGCTTGCCGGGTGTACATATTTTTTTGTATTCATCCCTAATTTTTTCCCGAACCCTTTTGGTTCGCCGGGATGCCCTTATTTTTTCCCAGGCCAGTCAACCTAGCGGGTCTTTATTTACGCATAGTATCTTTTCACTATGTCTGCATTCACAGGGTGAGGAAGGTCGTCACCATCCATGGTGGTTAGAATCATGGCTCAACCGGAAAATATGCTTTTGATTACAAATAACCCTTCGTACGTGGGAGTCCATTTTCCCCTAGGATCGCCTTGTGGTAGTATGATACACTTGATTACTAGATCACCCACTTAATATACTTGACGTTTGACCTTTTTGTTGAAAGCCTTGATCATTCGCTTTTGGTATATATGACCATGACAGACAACAGCAATCCTTTTCTCATCAATCAGATTCAGTTGATCAAGTCGAGTCTGGATCCAATCATCTTCGTTCAAACTCACATCCTTCATGATCCTCAAAGAAGGGATCTGGATCTTAATAGTTAAGATAACCTCCATGCCATATACCAGAGAATAAGGTGTTGCCCATGTCGACGTTCATGCTGATGTGTGGTAACCATGAAGAGAAAATGGTAACATCTCGTGCCAGTCTTTGTATGTCACTGTCATGTTCTGTATGATTTTCTTAATATTCTTGTTAGCAACCTCCACAATGCCATTCATCTTCGGTAGGTAAGGGAAAGAATTATGATGTTGGATCTTGAATTATTTAGAGAGTTCGGTGATCATTGTATTGTTAAGATTTGTACCATTGTCTATGATGATTCTCTCTAGCACACCATACTAAAAAATTAGGTTGTGCATAATAAACCGCGCCAAAACATTCTTGGTAACAATAGCAAAAGAGGCAGCCTCGACCCACTTCGTGAAGTAATCAATGGCCACTAGGATGAAGTGATGCCCATTGGAAGCGGTAGGTCTTATTTCTCCGATCATGTCAATACCCCACATTACAAAGGGACAGAGATCCGTCAATACATTTAAGGGAATCAGAGGTACATGCACTTTATCAGCATAGATCTAGAATTTATGACAAGTTCGGGAATGCTGATAACAATCTGCTTCCATAATGGACCAGTAGAATCCTGCCCGTAGGATCTTTTTAGCCATGGTGTGCCTACTAGAGTGGGTGCGAAAGGTACCTTCGTGTAAATCTGCCATAATCCTATCTGCTTCGCTTTTGTCTATGCACTGAAGTAAAGTAGAGTCATGGTTGCGCTTTTATAGCATTCCATTACTAAGGAAGAATTTTACGGCGAATCTTCTCAGAAACTTCTTATCATTGACAGATTCCCCCTCAGGATATTCTTGAGCCTCGAGATACCTTTTCACTTCATGGAACCAAGGTTTGTCTGCTACTTCTTCAGTGTCAATCTCATAGCAGTATACTGGTTCATCCAACCTCTCAATAGTGATCTGAGGAACCTCGTTGTCCCACTTGACTTTGAACATGGATGACATAGTAGCTAGCGCGTCTGCTAACTGGTTCTCTTCTCGTGGAAAATGTTCAAAGGTGACCTCTTCAAAGTGTGGAAGCAATGTCAGCACGTGTTCTTTGTAAGGGATGATATTTGGGTGCTTCGTGTCCCACTCGCCTTTGATTTGACTTATTACCAAGGCTGAATCCCCGAAAACACTCAAGAACTTGATTCTCAAGTCAATAGCAGCTTTGAGACCCATGATGCACGCTTTATACTTCGCCATGTTATTGGTACAATTGAAACATAATCTGGTGTTGAAAGGAGTATGATAGCCCTCAGGGGATATGATTACAGCACTGATGCCATTGCCGAGTGCGTTGGAAGCTCCGCCGAAAACCATAGTCCACCAGGATCCTTCCTTAGGTCCTTCATCTGGTCCAGGTTCTTCATAGTCAGTCACTAGCATGATGTTCTCATCCGGGAATTCAAAGTTCATAGACTGGTAGTCATCCACAGCCTGATGAGACAAATGATCAGCCAATACACTTCCCTTGATTGCTTTCTGGGTCGTGTATTGGATATTGTATTCAGTCAAGATCATTCGCCATCTTTCTATTCTTCTGGAGAGAGCGGGCTTCTCGAAGATGTACTTGATCGGATCTATCTTAGATATCAACAAAGTAGTGTGCGTCAACATATATTGTCTCAGTCGGCGAGCAGCCCATGCCAAAGTGCAGCAAGTTTTCTCGAGCAGTGAGTATCTTGTTTCACAGTCGGTAAACTTTTTTCTAAGGGTAGTACATTGCGTGCTCTTTTCGGCCGGACTCATCATGCTGCCCTAACACACACCCCATTGAATTATCTAACACTGTTAAGTACATTATCAAGGGTCTTCCTTCAATCGGAGGCATCCGAATTGGAGGCTCTTGAAGGTATTCTTTGATTCTTTCGAAGGAAGTCTGGCATTCGCCATTCCATTTTACCACTTGATTTTTCTTCAGGAGTTTGAAGATTGGCTCACAAGTAGCAGTTAAATGGGAAATGAACCTGGAAATGTAATTCAGGCGTCCCAAGAAGCCTCTAACCTCCTTCTCAGTGCGAGGAGCCGACATCTCTTATAGCCTTCACCTTTACAGGGTCTACCTGAATACCTTTGTCACTGACAATGAAACCCAAAAGTTTACCAAACCTTACCCCGAAGGTGCACTTGTTCGGATTTAACCTTAGCTTGTACGCCTTCAGTCTGTTAAATAGCTTTTGTAGATAATCTAGGTGTTCTTCCTCAATTTGAGACCTGGCTATCATGTCATCAACGTAGACCTCTATCTCATGGTGAATCATGTCATGAAACAAATCTACCATGGCTCGCTGATAGGTTTCCCCGGTGTTCTTCAGCCCAAACGACATCACTTTGTTGCAGAAAGTGCCCCATTGTGTGACGAAGGTTGTCTTTTCCATGTCTTCAGGTGCCATCTTGATCTGATTGTAACCAGAGAAACTGTCCATGAAGGAAAATATCTTGTGTTGCACGGTGTTGTCAACCAGAATGTCAATGTGGGGAAGTGGAAAGTTATCCTTGGGGATTGCCCTGTTCAAATCTTAGTAGTTCACACACATCTGTACCTTACCGTCCTTTTTAGGAACCGGGACTATGTTAGAAACCCATTAAGGATAAGAGGTGACAGGTAAGAACCCAACGGTGAACGACTTCATAACTTCTGCTTTGATCTTCTCTGACATTTCATGGTGCATACGACGAACCTTCTACTTTACCGGGGGGTAATCTTCTTTAGTCGGCAGACAGTGAACCACAATATATGTGTCTAGTCCTGGCATGTCCTCATACGACCAGGCAAAGATCTTGACATAATCATGCAACATCTGTATCAATCATTGTTTGACACTAAGCTCCAGATTTGCACCTATCTTGACTTCTTTTCTACCCTCTTCTGGGCCCAAGTTTATTGTCTCAACTGGCTCTTCATGAGGTTGTATAGCCCTTTCTTCCTGCTATAAAAACCTAGCAAGTTCTCCTAGTACCTCACAATCTTCCTCACCTTCGTCCTCTGCTTGGTTGATCAGATTTTCAAAGTCATAACCGGCAATAGCAGAACTTTTATCAATGGGATCCATAATGGATATGGATCTGCAGTTTGATACGTGAGTGTGCGTAAGAGCATAGCTGTATAGAAAGAGTAAAAAGCAGAAAAGAAAAATAGAGAGCGCAAAATTTGTATGCATAAATGTCCAATGCTTTATTATTTCCATTTGAAGTTTGCAACATGATAACCCTCACAAATAAACCATTGTGCCCCGGGTAAGACACATGGCCATAAAGTTTAAATTGTTTATTACATATCCAAAAACAAGAAAGACAATTACTTCTGATCAAAATTAATCGGTACAAAGTCTCTAGCCGTCCAGTTACTGGGTCCACCGTTGGTATTAAGGAAGATCCAGCTATCCATATCATACTCATTGTCAGCATCTTCCATGGCGGAGACAACATTAATAACATTGATTCCCGAGCCGTGCTTGGGCATGGGTGCAGTTATGACGTTGGGAGTCTTAGGGGGATTGAATTCAATCTCCTTTGCCTCGATCAGATCCTGCACCTTGTTCTTCATAGCCCAACAGTCGTTCATGTCATGCCCCAGAGTCTCAGAATGGTAGGCGCATACAGCATTTGGATTGTAGCAGGGAGAGGTAGTATTAGGATTCTTTGGGGCTTTCTTCAAAGTTACTAGATTGGACTTCAATAATTGCGGCAAAACTTGAGACAAATTCATATTTATCCGGGTAAATTGTCTTACATGCCTTTCTGCTCTCGGCTGATTGTTCCTTTGTTGAGTAGGTGCATGTTTAGAGATCATAACAACCCCTACCGTTAGACGGTGTTCAGTTCTGTCCTGATTCCTTTGTCTATAAGTGGCAATGACTTCCTTTTTTCCAGCAAATGGCTTCCTTACTGTACTGGAGGATGCATCCTTCTAGATCTTACCACTCCTAATTCCAGCTTCCACTCTTTCTCCCGTCAAGATCAGTTCAATAAAGCTGGCTGAGGAGCTTCCGATCAGGTGATTGAAAAATGGACCAGACAGGGTACCCAAAAACATATCCACTAGCTCCCTATCAGACAGGGGAGGTTGGACTCTTCCTTCTAAGTCCCTCCACTTCTGAGCATAGTCTTTAAAGCCCTCGCTCGAATCCATAGACATACTTTGGAGTTGTGTAAGGGTGGGAGCAAGGTCTGTATTATACTGATACTGCTTGTAGAAAGCAGCGGCCAGGTCTTCCCAATTACGAATGTTGGTCCTTTCTAGCTGGTAGAACCACTCTAATTGAGTTCCGGATAGACTATCTTGAAATAAGTGGACCCATAAGTCCTTGTCAGTAGTGTGAGGCTCAATCTTTCTTACATAAGATCGGAGGTGCATCTTGGGACATGAAACCCCAACATATTTGGCGAACACCGGCACCTTGAACTTCTGCGGGATGACAACCCCAAAAACCAAACCCATCTCTTCAAAATCCAGCCCTGGCACCTTCTAGATTTCCATTGCACTTAGACGTTCTTCCAGCTGTTTGTATTTTTTGTCGGCCAAAGGATATTACTCCTCATTATAGTCAGTCTCATTATCAGATTCCCTTAGACTGGGGTCTTCCTCTCTTGTCTCCCCTTCTTGATTATCTCCTTCTTTTGATGAAGATGTCAGCTCAACCACTTTCCTTAGCGGTCCTTTGAACCTCCTTCCCAAATTTACCACACCAGCTGTCTTCCTTGGTTTCTTGGTCTTCTCTTTAATAATCATGGCTTTTAGTTCCTCTTTCCCCTTGGCCAGAGCCATGATCATCAATTGAAACTGAGCATTCTGAGTTTGTAGATCCTTCTTTGTTTGTTCTAGAGCCATTGCTGAAATAAACAACGAAGAAGATGAGAAACCTGTTTTGAAACCTGCTTATGCAATGATATGTATGATATATTTATGAAATGTTTTCAAGGATTTCTAAGACTTAAATTTGTTTAAACAGAAAGAGAACAAACGTTAACTGCATTAATAAGTTTTATCGGTCACAATGATGCCTCTTGGGCTTACAAGGGAGATAACAAAGCAAAAGTAAACTCACAAAGCAAAGAGACTCAAGCTTCCCACCGGCGCATCCTTTTTGGTGCAATTTAAGCATTTATACTCTTCTCCTCGTGAAGTAACCTGGTGAGCTCCAAAAACTTCTTCTCGCTGGCGTAGAATTGGGTTTCGAAGGTATCCCGTTCTTCTTTGAGTTGGATCCAGGATTTTCATAGCTCCTCTAAATCAGTTGGCATGTCAGGATGAAGAATGACATAAGGAGTGTCTCCCTCATCAATTGGCTCTATAATCACAGGTAAGATGGAGGGGTATGGCATCATAAGACATTGAGCACGAGCTCGTACC
This sequence comes from Vicia faba, assembly GCA_948472305.1. Classification (NCBI taxonomy): domain Eukaryota; kingdom Viridiplantae; phylum Streptophyta; class Magnoliopsida; order Fabales; family Fabaceae; genus Vicia; species Vicia faba. Next base: position 1,082,093,693 of record OX451736.1, on the reverse strand, counting down.
CATTTGAGGTAAGGCTCAAGAGGGATGGAATTCTTGTGCCCCAGTGTCTTGCTGTCAACTCTGTTTATCGTGCCATAAGCTCAAATGAACCTCTTGCGATAACCCTGAACATCATTCTCATAGTCAAATGTGATTCCTTGGACGAGTGTTTCGTGAGGACCATCCCTTCTAGCATAACCAAATTGTCGCAATTCCAAACAAGGATTATAAGTGATTCCTCCTTTAATTCCTAAGAGAGGGACATTAGGGAATTCCCCACAGCGATCAATGATAGTGATACTCTCCAAGGACCGAGAACACCAATGAATATCCAAATGTGTAAGGGACATCAACCTATGAGGCCATCTCATACCCTGCTCATTTCTCAATACAGACCGAGGTAGGTGCAAAATAAACCACCTAGCCAATAGAGGAGTGCAACACATAAGGGTCCCTCTTCTCTTTAGAGTGTGAGTATGCAGAGAGTGTAGATTATCCCTAAGTAATGTAGGCACCAGATTATGTGACAGAAAGACCTTAACCGCATTCGCATCTATGAGTTGGTAGGTGTTAGGGAAAAATACCATATGTGATATGGTGGGACAACTGACTTGAGATTTTTTGCGTTTGTGTTTGCAAATGTTGCGGTTTAGCAAGAGTCACCACCGAATTTTCTTTTATCCAAAAAAGGAAAGGCGAAAAAGAACAGAAAAGACCTTTAGAGATGATTTTGATTTCGCGCGGTAGATTATGAAAAGGGAAGGTATTAACACCCTTTTCATCCATGGTTTTCCATGGGCTCTTAGTTACTTGCTAGATCACTTGCTTTTGTTTGAATGTGCTTTGTGTGGTTTTGAAAGTATTTTGAAAATGGAACTTTGTAATGGTTCTCGTTTCTATAAGAACGCATGTAAAGTGTTTTTTTCGAAAATAGTTCAAAGAGGTGTTTGTGAGATGTGTTTTAGAAAGTGGTTTTCGGAAAGATATTTTGCAATGGTTCTCGTCTCTATAAGAACGCGTACAAAGTGTTATCTTTTGAAAATGTTTCAAATGGAAGTGTTGGTGTATAAAATGTTTTTGTTGTGAGCAAGCAAGTAACTGAGAGCGAACCTACCTACTCATAAGGTTTTAAATGTGCTTTTCCTTCTCCTTTAGATGTGAAGCCCCATTATTAGATGCGAAGGGACAGGTGTTGGGAAGTTTGAATAGTCATAGAAGGCAACCCATAGGATGTTTTAGCAATGTCGTTTAGGGACTAGATCATTTACCGAAGGCAACATCAAGGGTCATCGAGGGACTACAATCTTTTATCGAGGGTCTTTGCTAAAACGCCCATGTTCGAGGGACATGACTATTTTTTCCAATAGGCAACGAAATGGGATTACCCTAATGGTGCATGTGTGAATAGTGTTTTAGTTTGCATGCATTTTGTCTCGTACTTGAAAGTCATCTATTTGTTGATTTTTATCTTGCCATACATCCTATTTACTAGCAATATATTAAAAGCAAATAAAAATGCGAAAAATAAAATCTAAGCTATTACATCGCTTTAGGGGGATGGGGGTACATATTTATGAATGGGGTTACAAGTAAAATTAAATCCTAAATTACTATTACAACCATATCAAAATGGGTCAGAATATGCAAGAAACGTAAATTTCTTATTTATTTAAGAAAATAAATAAGTTTTGTTTAAGAAAATATTTTTGGGTCTTTTGTTTTCAGAAATAAAATAAAGCATGAAAAAAAATGTTCTTGGTGTTTGTTGATTAATAAAATAGAAAGTGATAGAAAAAATAGTGAGAAAAAAGGAAAAATAGAATCAGCGTATTGCTAATTAAGGGAGGTCAGAAGTTCTGACTCTAGCGCACTGCAAAACAGAAATCCTGTTAGTGAAAAAAATAAGTAGAGTCAGAAGTTCTGAGTCTACTGGGAGCACATTAGCTTTCAGAAGTTCTGATGCCACCGGCAACAAAGTAGATTTCAGAAGTTCTGAGGCCACCAACAACAACGTAGATTTCAGAAGTTCTGATGCCACCGGCAGAACTTGGTCTCTCTCTCCATGCTAGTCAGAGCATCTGCAACTTGGTCATTTCTCCACAAAACAGAAGATGTGCATATGACAATTATGGCAGGTTTCATAGCATTTCAGAAACAAGAAAATATCAGAACTATAAATCAGAGGCAAGCGTGAATTTGCTAATCCTAATTCTGAGTTCTAATTTCTTCTAGAAGTTCTGAACTGATTTAATCCATACTTAGGAAGACAAATATGTGAAGCCTCAGAATATGCACAACGTCAGAAACATGATATCTGCATTGTATTTTTGAACATGCAAATCTAGTAATGCTTAAGTAACGTGATAAGAGTCAGCAGATGCTTACCTTGAAGCTGGAAAAGATTCTGTGAACTGGAGGTTGGTCCTGAACTCTGGTGAAGTTCTGAGAAACTTCTTCATGTACTCAACATGATGTAAGTTTTCAACTTCTGGAACAGCCAAGGGGTGATATTCTGACTTCTTTGAGGTGGAGGTGAATGGAGAGTGTATGGAAGTATGAATACAGAAGTTAGAATAACTTCTAGTATGTGAATCAGAAACTGTGGGGATGGTTTTAGTCAAGGAACAATGGAGTTTTGATGCTAGAATCAAAATGCTAAGGTTTTGGTATTTTGGTGTTTTCAACTTTTTGGATTCTTGGAATTTTTGCAAGGATTCAAGGCTTTTTTCTTTCTTTTGGTGATTCTCTCTCTCTCTCCAAAAACCAACCCCTTGAACGTGTTATGGAACAAACTATTTATAGATGGTTTTGCTGTGGTTTTGGGGGGAGAAAAGAGTTTTAAACATTTTTGGCATATTGTCCCTTTGTTTTTTAATCACAGTTTTCATAGGCTAATTTGATGCAAGAAAAACGCAGGCGTGGACTGGATCAACATCACCTTGGAGTGTTGTGGCAGCTGGTGGCAGGACTGTGCCATAGCAGGGCAACAAGTTACTTAAATGATATTTTGGTGATGTTCTGATCGCATAAGATCAGAAACGTAACGTCCAAATGCTGAAGGGGTATCTTCTGGCCGGAGCGTTGAACATAGCCTCCATATGTTGAAAAATCATGTCCTGACTAAAGCATCATGTTCTGACCAAAGAGAAACGCTTCTGCATGTTCTGATTAAAACGTCATGTTCTGGACCGTGTTTGCAACTTCTGATTGCACTTACATAGAGGCCGGCTCAGAAGTTCTGAAGTGTCATATTCTTTAGACACTTCGAAAATTTTCTAAATGCTTAGAAAATTTGATTTTCAAAGTAAATTCTGACTTTTGATTTTTGATGAACCAATTTCATGCCTTAATGAAATATGATTCTTGGAACTTGATTTTTGATTCAAAAGTCATAGTTTGACTCCTTTTGTGTGTAAATGACCAATTTGCCCTTGTGAACGATTCTCTTGGAAAATTTGTAATTTCAGATTTTCAATTAGATGAAAGCAAACTTGAGGGCCCAGGTTGATCCTTTGAGAAATGAGAGGGAAAAGTTTGGGGTACAACAGTTACCCCTGTTCAATCTTCTTAAACCTGAGGATGTAGATTGGCTGGTCTTCCTTTTGTGATCTGAAGGTGGAAGATGATTGAACACTAGAGTGCCTAGAAATTTGCACTCGCATGCAAGATTGCTGATTAGCGAAGTCGGAAATGGGCTTATAGATGCCATTTGGAAGGCGACGGGAAATCATAGGAAATGGGCTTAAAGATGCCATCCAGAAAAGATTGGTTGCATAAGAGATTCATGGGTGAAAATTCCTGTACCAGTTGTCAAGGGGGACTTTGTCGGGGAATGTTGATTTTTGCACTGCGAAGTAAAGTCTAGGAGCTTTTGGTTGTCCATTTCTCTATTGGGGAATTAACTCTTGATTGAAGAAGTGAAAGTAGAATGTATACCTGGTCAGGGTCCAGGCTGTACAACAACTCGTTGGGGAAATATGAGATCGACCGTATTTGATCGGGTCCAGGGTTTACAATGTTGTAACCTGTTGTCTGGAGATAAGGGAGAAGGAAGCTGGATAGTAGGGTTACTTCGGAATGAAAGCCTGGATAGTAGGGTTGTGAGAAGGAACCTGGATAGTAGGGTTACTTCGAAATGAAAGCCTGTATAGTAGGGTTGTGAGAAGGAACATGGATAGTAGGGTTACTTCGAAATGAAAGCCTGGATAGTAGGGCTGTGAGAAGGAACATGGATAGTAGGGTTACTTCGGAATGAAAGCCTGGGTAGTAGGGCTATGAGAAGGAACCTGGATAATAGGGTTACTTCGAAATGAAAACCTAGATAGTAGGGTTATGAGAAGGAACCTGGATAGTAGGGTTACTTCGGAATGAAAGCCTGGGTAATAGGGCTGTGAGAAGGAACCTGAATAGTAGGGTTACTTCAGAATGAGAGCCTAGATAGTAGGGTTGTGAGAAGGAACCTAGATAGTAGGGTTACTTCGGAATGAAAGTCTGGGTAGTAGGGCTGTGAGAAGGAACCTGGATAGTAGGGTTACTTCGAAATGAAAGCCTGGATAGTAGGGCTGTGAGAAGGAACCTGGATAATAGGGTTACTTCAGAATGAAAGCCTGGGTAGTAGGGTTGTGATAAGGAACCTGGATAGTAGGGTTACTTCAAAATGAAAGCCTGGATAATAGGGCCACGAGAAGGAACCTGGATAGTAGGGTTACTTCGGAATGAAAGCCTGGGTAGTACGGCTGCAAGAAGGAACCTGGATAGTAGGATTACTTTGTTTGATCATGTAGATTAGTTGTCCCGTTTGGTTTCGGGAACTGATTTTTCCTTTGTTGCATGCAGATATGACATGTATAACTGTTGGGATTGTTGGTGATAAATATCTTTCCTGAAAAGATAACAGAGTTAGTTATATGTGATACATGAAATATGTTGTGAGATGATCTCAAAATAAACGATATTATGATATATGTGATATGTATGCGCATGTCACGATGTATGAGCATGGTAGTTGTGACATATCTGAATCTGGGAAAACAAATCCCTGACTGCTGCTGGAGAAAATAGAATTCCTGGCGGTTGTGGAGAAATGTGGCTCTTGTACTTCCGTTGGGGATGATGAATGGAAGTGACTATGCTGGGGATTTGCTTCTTATTTACGGATGTTCTGTCGGGGAGAAACTCTGCTTGAGAATAACTCTGTCGGGGATTGAGCTTCTGTATCCAGAAAAATAAACTCTTCCTGGGGAGTCAGAAATTTGTGATGATCCACTCGTGATTATGAAATCCGACTAGGGGACATGGGTGTCAGGTTTCTGGATGATCCTGGCTAGGGAGATCACTTCCTGTTCTGAGAGAACTGTTATTGATACTTTGATTACTTCTGCTCTGTGGGGAATACAGATGTCACATGGTCACATGTATTGGTGACAGTGCTCCAAAGCTATCTTTGCCATGGTACCTGCTGGACATGGTAACTGTCGGATTTGAAATTTCTGATCTTCTGTCCCTGTTTCTTAAGTTATGAGCAATTGTCTTTTGTTTCCTATGCAAATATTTGTGAACAACAATCATATTCAAATTCATATGTCAAGAATAAATCATTGGACGTTCTTGCAAAACAAAACAGAAAAAGAAAAACAAATAGTTTTGTAAAAATGACTTGTATTAATTTTGAAGTTGGCCTGTACCATACGCTTTTGTACAAGGAAGCTGACGCTCTAGTAAGAGAGTGCCGCCGTAAAATGAAAGATATACAGTATTGTGTACAACAAAAAGAAAACAGCTATGTGCAACAATCCCATTGGGTTTCGAATCTGCTATTGCCACTATGCCTTCGAGCATCTCCTCACTTTGCTGCTTGTCCGAAGCTGATTAGATTGATTGATGCCGTTTGAACTTGATAGTTGATACTGAGGTCAGATCGCAGGGTGATCCAATGGGATATAGTGATACGCTTTTCATCCCTAACTTTTTCCTGGACCGCCTATTCGGGTTTTAGGTCCACCGGGATACCCTTTTTTGCCCAAGTCGCCTTTTCAGGTTTTCGACTTGCCGGGTGTACAGATTTATTTTATTTTCATCCCTTATTTTTTCCCGAACCCTTTTGGTTCGCCGGGAAGCCCTTATTTTTTCCTAGGCCAGTCAACCTAGCAGGTCTTTTATCATGTGTAGTATCTTTTTACTATGTCTACATTGACAGGGTGAGGAAGGTCGTCACCGTCCATGGTGGTCAGGATCATGGCTCCACCTGAGAAAATGCTTTTAACCACAAATGGCCCTTCGTATGTGGGAGTCCATTTTCCCCTGGGGTCACTTTATGGCAGTATGATGCGCTTGATCACTAGATCTCTGACTCTATATTCTTGATGTCTTACTTTCTTGTTAAAAGCCTTGATCATTCGCTTTTGATACATATGACCATGGCAGATATCGGTAAGTATCTTTTCATCGATTAGATTTAACTGATCAAGTCGGGTTTGGACCCAGTCGTCTTTGTTTAGGCCTACATCTCTCATATCCTTAGGGAAGGGATCTGAACCTAAATAGGTAGGACTGCCTCCATGCCATATACTAGAGAGTAGGGTGTTTCCCCTGTCGATGTCCGTGCTGAGGTACGGTATCCATGAAGAGCGAATGGTAGCATCTCATGCCAGTCTTTGTATGTCACTGTCATCTTATGTACAATCTTCTTGATATTCTTATTAGCTGCTTCGATAACACCATTCATCTTTGGCCGGTAGGGGGAAGAGTTGTGATGTTGTATCTTGAATTATTTACAGAGCTCGGTGATCATTGTGTTGTTGAGGTTCATACCATTGTCAATAATGATCCTCTCTGGCACACCATATCGACAGATCAGATTATGTCGGATGAACCGCGCCACCACGTTCTTGGTTACTGTGGCAAAAGAGGCTGCTTCAACCCACTTCGTGAAGTAATTAATGGCTACTAGGATGAAGCGATTCCCATTAGAGGCGGTGGGCCTGATTTCTTCGATCATATCGATCCCCCACATTGAAAAGTTCCACAGAGCTGTCAAGACGTTTAGAGGAACCTGAGGTATATGCACCTTATCAGCGTAGATTTGGCACTTATGGAAAGTTCGAGAGTGCTGATAACAATTGGCTTCCATGGTGGACCAATAGTATCCTGCCCGTAGGATCTTCTTAGCCATGGTGTGTCCATTGGAATGGGTTCCGAAGGTACCTTCATGTAGATCTGTCATAATCCTTTCTGCTTCGCTCTTGTCTACACACCACAGTAAGGTAGATTCATGGCTGCGTTTACAGAGGATTTCGTGACTGAGGAAGAATTTTTCAGCGAACCTTCTCAGAAACTTCTTATCATTGACAGATTCCCCTTCGGGATACTCTTGAGCCTCAAGATACCTTTTGATTTCGTGAAACCAGGGTTTGTCAGTTACCTCTTCGGTATCGATTTCACAGCAGTGTGCCGGTTCATCCAATCTTTCAATGGTGATTCGGGGAGCTTCGTTGTCCCACTTGACTTTGGACATGGAAGACATGGTAGCTAGCGCGTCCTCCAACTGATTCTCCTCTCGTGGGAAATGTTCAAAGGTTACCTCCTCGAAGTGTGGGAGCAATTTCAGTACATGCTCTCTGTACGGGATGAGATTCAGATGTTTTGTATCCCACTCGCCTTTGATCTAACTTATCACCAAAGCGGAATCCCAGAATACACTCAAGAACTTGATCCTTTGGTCTATGGAAGCTCGAAGACCCATGATGCAGGCTTCATACTCTGCCATATTGTTGGTGCAGTTGAAGCATAATCGGGCAGTGAACGTAGTATGACATCCCTCGGGAGATATGATTACAGCGCCGATTCCATTTCCCAATGCGTTTGAGGCTCCATAAAAGTACATAGACCATCGGGATCCTTCCTCAGGTCCTTCATCCAGTCCAGGTTCTTCACAGTCGGTTACTAACATGATATTCTCATCCGGGAACTCAAAATTCATGGACTGGTAGTCATCCACGGCCTGATGAGCAAAATGATCAGCTAATACACTCCCCTTTATTGCTTTTTGGGTTGTATATTGTATTTCGTATTCAGTTAGGATCATTTGCCACCTTGCTATTCTTCCGTAGAGAACTGTCTTTTCGAAAATGTACTTGATCAGATCCATCTTAGATATCAACAAGGTAGTGTGAGTCAGCATATACTGTCTCAGTCGGCGAGCAGCCCATGCCAAAGCGCAACAAGTTTTCTCGAGTAGTGAATACCGTGTGTCACAGTCGGTAAACTTTTTGCTAAGGTAGTATATTGCGTGCTCTTTTCGACCAGACTCGTCATGCTGCCCCAGCACACACCCCATTGAATTGTTTAATACTGTCAGGTACAATATCAAAGGTCTCCCTTCAACTGGAGGCATCAGAATTGGTGGTTTTTATAGGTATTCCTTGATTCTTTCGAAAGTGGTCTGGCATTCATCATTCCACTTTACCACTTGATCTTTCTTCAAAATCTTGAAGATCGCCTCACAAGTGGCCGTCAGATTTGAAATTAACCTGGCGATATAATTCAGGCGTCCCAAGAAACCTCTAACTTCCTTCTTCGTACGGGGAGCTAGCATTTCTTGTATAGCTTTTACCTTTGCAGGTTCTACTTGAATACCTTTGTCACTGACGATGAAACCCAGAAGCTTATCGGACCTTACCCCGAAAATGCACTTGTTTGGATTCAACCTCAACTTATATATCTTCAACCTGTCAAACAGCTTTTATAGGTGATCAAGGTGCTCTTCCTCAGTCTGAGACCTGGCTATCATGTCGTCGACATAAACTTCAATCTCATGGTGAATCATGTCGTGGAACAAAGCGACCATGGCGCGCTGATAAGTTGCCCCAACATTCTTCAACCCAAAAGGCATCACCTTGTAGCAGAAAGTGCCCCACTGTGTAACGAAAGTTGTGTTTTCCATGTCTTCGGGAGCCATCTTGATCTGGTTGTAGCCAGAGAAACCATCCACGAAGGAAAAGATTTTATGTTACGCGGTGTTGTCGACCAGAACGTCAATATGAGGAAGCGGGAAGTCATCCTTGGGGCTTTCCCTGTTCAGATCTTTGTAATCCACATACATCTGTACTTTGTCGTCCTTCTTAGGTACCGAAACGATGTTAGCAACCCACTGCGGATAGGAAGTGACAACTAAGAATCCTGCGTCGAACTGCTTCATGACTTCTGCTTTAATTTTCTCTGACATTTCAGGGTGCATACGGAGGACCTTCAGTTTAACTGGCGGGAAATCTTCCTTAGTCGGCAGGAGATGTATCACAATATTAGTGTCCAAACCAGGCATGTCTTCATAGGACCAGGCGAATATCTCAATGTAGTCGTGCAACATTTGTATCAACCTCTGTTTAACACTAAACTTCAGATTTGCACCTATTTTGACCTTTTTCCTGTCTACTTATGTACCCAAGTTTATTGTCTCAACTGGCTCTTCATGAGGTTGTATAGCCCTCTCTTCCTATTGTAGCGGCCTAACAAGTTCTCCAGGTACCTCACAATCGTCCTCATCTTCGTCCTCGGCTTGGTTGATCGGATTTTCGAAGTCATAACTGGAAATAGCAGGATTGTTATCAATGGGATCCAGAGTGGATATGGATCTGCAGTTTGATATGTGAGTGTGTGTAAGAGCATATTTGTATTAATAAAGCAAAGGAAAAAAAGAAAAACAGAGAGTGCGAAATTTGTATGCAAAGAAAGTCTAATGTTTCATTGATGATATATGAGATGACATATAATAACCGTCACAGATAGAGCCCTCGTGCCTCGGGTAAGACACAAGGCTATAAAGTTTAAATTGTTCATTACAAATTTAAAAAACAAATGAGACAATTACTGCGGAATAAAAGAAACTGGTATGAAATCTCTGGTCGTCCAATTACTCGGTCCACCGTTGGTATTCAGGTAAATCCAGCTGTCGAAATCCGAGTCTTCTTCACTGTCTTCAATAGCATTGACCTCTCGATTGCTGATGCATAGGGGAAGTCCTCCAACTCGAGCGCGTCGAACAGCCTTATGAGCCTCGGAAGTAAAGCCCAAACCAGACTTGTCATTTTTGTGAATAAACTCAGGAAGCTGTCCCCAATTGGTATTCCCGCCTTCTTCAACTATTGCTCTTGCATCCCTGAGACAAGCCATCTTCAGAGGAGATTTGGTACTGGTAGTGGTATCAGTTGACGCCAAAATCTGGGGAACCTCTTCAAAGTTTTGACAAGGAGTCTCTATAAATTCTCCGTCCATCTCTACATAGCAGAAGGAATTGAGGTGGCTCACCATGTATTCTTCTTCACCCCGTACTGTGACAATCTTTCCTTTCACCGGATACTTCAGCATTTGGTGAAGTGTGGAAGTAATAGCCCCAGCTTCGTGGATCCAAGGACGACCCAACAAACAGGAGTATGATGGCCTGATGTCCATCACGTAGAAGGTGGACTCAAACGTCTTAGAGCCTACTTTGACAGGGATGTTTACCTCTCCATGCACCATTCTCTTCGATCCGTCAAAAGCCCTTACCACAATGTTACTAGGCTTTAACGTCAAACCCTCACAATCCAACCGATCCAACACTTTCTTCGGCAGAACATTCAGTGAAGATGCAATATCTATCAGCACATGAGCCATAGTGGTGCCTCTGCATTCAATCAAGACATGCAGAGCATCATTATGCTTTCTTCCCTTCGGTGTCAAGTCGACATCTGAGAAACCCAACCCATTGTCGATAGTCAGGATAGCCACGCAATCTTTGAATTGATCAGCTGAAGTCTCTTGCGGCAGATGCGCAGTTTTAAGGAATGCAATGAAAGCCTTCGCATGGGCCTCAGAGCACAACAACAGGGATAACATGGATATCTTTGAGGGGGTCTGCCCCAACTGTTCGACCACATTGTAGTCACTCTTCTTAATTATTTTCAAAATTTCCTCTATCTCTTGCTTAGAGGCTTCCACAACAATCTTTCTAGGTGCCTCCGTCCGGGCAGGCTCACCTACAACTTCTTTTCCGCGAGTCCCAGATGACTTATCGGCAGGGGCGACAGCTGGAGTGAGAACAGGAATAGTAGTTGATGTGCTAGCAGGAACATTAGATGGAATGATAACAGGCTTGTTGACAATCTTAGGGGAAATCTCATGAGAGAAAACCCTTCCACTTCTAGTAATCTTGCTGGTCCCGACAATGTTACCGACATCAGGATCAACTTCTTCGGCCTTCAAGTTTTGTCTAAATCCATGATAGTAAATATTGGCGCCATAATGACAAGGGACGGCTTTGTCCGAGGCGTACGGGATAGGACCAGGACATGTGATTATCAGCAGAGCAACTCTCGTAGCGGGTGTAATCCTAACAGGTCTTCTCGAGGAGGCCTTGGAAGGATTGGCGGAAATGGTTATAATAGCAATGTCTTCAGATGGAATAACAGGAATCAGAGTTTTCTCGAACAAAATTTCTTTACTGTCCATCAGGCGTTGAACACCTGACCTCAGCAAATGGCAACCAGAAGGTAGGAATGAACACATGTGGCAACCTTCACCACAACCCAGAAATAAACCGGCCAACAACAAATTCTTATTAACATTCAACAGAGGAGTGGAAACTTCGTCCACCGAGGTTACAAATGGATTAGTATCAATGGCGTTAAATCCATGGTTGTGCCTAGGCATGGGAGCAGTTATGACATTGGGCTTCTCCGGAGCGTCGAACTCAATCTCCTTAGCTTCAATCTGGTCTTGTACCTTATTTCTTAGAGTCCAACAATCATTTGTGTCATGACCAGGACTCCCAGAATGATAGGCGCACCTAGCGTTCGGATTGTAACGAGGAGAAGAGGTATTAGAATTCTTGGGAGCCTCTTTTATAGTTGCCAAGTTAGACCTCAACAGATGGGGTAGAACCTCTGTCAATGTCATGTTGATCCGGGTGAATTACCTTTGTGGTCTTTCTAACCTTTGCTAATTGTTGCGTTGTGGGGCGGCCGCAGGCCTAGGTATTATTACAGCACTTACCGTTGGACGGTGTCCTGCTCTGCTCCGATTTCTCGAGTCATAAATGGCACTGGCCTCCTTCTTACCAGTGAAAGGCTTCTTCGTTATGCTCGAAGATGCATCTTTTTGAATTTTTTCACTTTTTATACAGGCTTCGACCCGCTCACCAGTCATGATTAGTTCAGTAAATCCAGCCGAGGAACTTCTGATCAGGTAATTGAAGAATGGACCTGATAAGGTGCCTGGGAACATATCCATTAATTCTCTATCCGATAGAGGGGGCTGGACTCTGCCTGCGAGATCCCTCCATTTTTTAGCATAGGTTTTGAAACCTTCACCTGTTCCCATAGACATGCCTTGCAATTGCGTCAGAGTCAGAGCTAAATCAGCATTGTACTGATATTGTTTGTAGAAGGCAGCAGCCAAATCTTCCCAATTGCGAACACTGGTCCCTTCCAATTGATAAAACCAATCCAACTGCATCCTTGAAAAGCTCTCTTGGAAGAAATGCACCCACAAATTCTTATCAACCGTATGGGGTTGAATATTTCTAACGTATGACCTTAGATGTAGCTTCGGGCAAGAGACACCATCGTATTTGGCGAAAGTGGGGACCTTGAATTTTCGTGGGTTGACAACCCCTGAGATAAGTCCTAATTCTTCAAAATCCAATCCGGGTACCCTCTGAATCTCCATAGCATTCAAACGATCCTCTAGCTGATTGTATTTATCATCATCAAGAGGGTATTGCTCCTCAGAGTAGTCAGGTTCTTCCTCTTCTTCGGATGCTGGGTCGTTTTTCACTTCCTGGGTTCTGTCTTCTTGATTATCTCTTTCACCCGATGACGTTGCAAAGTCCAAAGTCTGTCTGGCTTGACCTTTAAACATTCTTCCCATGATCACAACACCGGTTGATTTCTTCGCTTTCTTCTTCTTCTCTTTGGCTATTATAGTCTTCAACTCCTCTTGTCCTTTTGTCAGAGTCAAGAGCATTTGTTGAAACTGGGCGTTCTGCGCCTGAAGATATTTCACAGTCTGTTCAACATCCATCTCACTGAAATAAACAGTAGAAGGATAAGGAGACCTGTTATGAGAAACCTATATGATGTTATGATGAATAAAGATGTAATATTCAAATGATTTAAAGGAGATTAGAGATTTAAATTTGTTCAAACCAAAAAGAACACACGTTATATTAAATCCGAGTTTGAATACATCATGCCTCTTCGGGCTTACAATGAAAGAAACAAAATACAATGAAAACTCCTAAGACAAGAAGGTTGAGCGCATCCTCTTTGGAGAAATGTAGGCATTCAGGTTTTTCTCTTCATGAAGCAGCTTGGTGAGCTCCAGAACCTTCTTCTCACTGGCGTAAAATTGGGCTTCAAAGGTGTCTCGTTCTTCCTTCAACTGAACCCAAGCTTTTTGCAAGTCTTCTAGAGAGGTAGGTTAGTCAGGATGAAGGACGGTGTATGGGACGTCTCCTTCAACAACGAGCTCTATGATAACAGGGTGGATGGGAGGGTAAGGCATCACGAAGCTCTGAGCACGATCTCACAACCACCTAAAGTAAGGCTCGAGAGGGATAGAGTTTTGTGTCCCAAAGTTCTACTGTCCACCTTGTTTACCATTCTCCAAGCTCGTATAAACCTCTGGCGGTAACCTTGGTCTTCTTTGTCGTAGTCGAACACCAGACCTTGAATGAGCATCTCGTGGGGACCGTCTCTTTGGGCATACCCAAACTGTCGAAGAGCTAAGCATGGATTGTAAGTGATACCTCCCCTAATACCAAGCAGAGGTACATTAGGGAATTCCCCACAGCGGTCAATGATAGAGACATCTTCCAAGGATCTCGAACACCAACAGATGTCAGAATGGGTGAGGGACATCATCCTTTGGGACCATGTCAGTCTTTGCTCGTTCTTCAAGGCTGATAGAGGTAGGTGTGAAGTGAAACACTTAGCGAGTAGGGGAATACAACACAAAAGAGTACCTCTTTTCTTCATGGTGCAGGTATGAAGGCAATTCAAGATGTCTCCAAGTAAGGTAGGTACGGGATTGCGAGAGAGAAAGACTTTGATGGCGTTAAAATCTATGAATTGGTCCGAGTTGGGGAACAAAACAAAACCATAAATGAGAAGAGCCAGGATGTTTTCAAAAGCTTGGAAATCCATGTCGTCCCAGAATGAACGAGCCTTCTCCAATAGAAACTTGGCAAGGAAACATTTGACCTCACTTCTTGTCTCCCAATTGGCTATAATGTCGGCTCTCTTCAGATGCAAAGCTTCGGAGATGACTTCAGGTTCTGGAATCTCTTCTAGATCGGTGAACGATATTTGATCAAGAATGGGCACCCCTAAGAGTAGAGAGAACTCTTCCAGTGTAGGTACCAACTGATAGTCCAGGAAAGTGAAACAATGATGCACGGGATCAAAGAATTGGAACAGAACACACATCATCTCTTCTTAGAAACTGGACGTAGCCAAACTGAGGAGTCAACCGTATTTCTTGGTAAAAGGCGAATCCTTGGGAAATATTGAGGCTAACTCTTAAATTTAAGGGTGTGCTTTTATGAAGCTGATTAGGATGGTGTTTCTCCAGACAAAATTCATGACCTACGAAACAAAAACAAAGATGAACTTCTAAATCCTTGAAATGGTTAGTGAACATGCTCATGATGCTTATGATGTTTATGATGTTATGTACAAGTATATACATACAAAGCAAACAAATCCCTATGTTTTAGGCTTGCATGAGGTTTTATAGGTAAGTACCCTCTTGAAGTTTAGTTGGCTCAAACCTGTCTTAGTAATAGTGATCGGGTTCTAAAGGATCTTAATATCACCGACCTTTCTCTTAAGCGTTGTCTCAGCATAATCAATCTTTTCTTGTAGCCGAGATATCCCAAAAGTCTAGCCTCAATGAGTGTAGTGTCGAGTATCAACCAATTTTCATTTCTACACTGAAATCAGTTATCTCACTACGTCCTAATGGCCAAGTTTGTTCAATTAGGGTTCTAAAGTCTGTTAGTGCTTCATGACGCCACTCAGTAACCCTGTATTCTCCTCGAATCACCACAAGGGATACCGGTACCCACAAATGCGCCACACTAACATAGCCATTGTTTCAACCATATCGGTCTACGCCGTACAGTTTCCACAATCTATTTCTATTTACCTAAAAAGGTGTCCCAGATCCGGGTGGAGGATCAAAGCAAGCCCAAACAGAGAACCAAATGTAAAGCATACAAATCAAACAACTAAAAGCGAGTAAATGTGATCTAACCCTAAGGTAACCCCACTTTAAGAAGATTCCCCAGCAGAGTCACCAGTTCTGTGATACGGTGGGAGAACTGACTTGAGGTTTTTTGCGTTTGTGTTTGCATATGTTGCGGTTTACCAAGAGCCGCCACCGACTTTTCTTTTATCCAAAAAAGGAAAGGTGAAAAATCACAGAAAAGACCTTTAGAGATGTTTTTGAGTTCGGGGGGTAGATTATGAAAAGGGAAGGTATTAGCACCCTTTTCATCCATGGTTTTCCACTGGCTCTTAGTTACTTGCTAGATCACTTGCTTTTGTTTGAATGTGCTTTGTGTGGTTTTGAAAGTATTTTGAAAATGGAACTTTGTAATGGTTCTCGTTTCTGTAAGAACGCATACAAAGTGTTTGTTTCGAAAATAGTTCAAAGAGGTGTTTGTGAGATGTGTTTTGGAAAGTGGTTTTCGGAAAGATATTTTGTAATGGTTCTCGTCTCTATAAGAACACGTACAAAGTGTTATCTTTTGAAAATGTTTCAAATGGAAGTGTTGGTGTATAAAATGTTTTTGTTGTGAGCAAGCGAGTAACTAAGAGCGAACCTACCTAGTCATAAGGTTTTAAATGTGCTTTTCCTTCTCCTTTAGATGTGACTATCTTACCATTGATTTGGTAAGAAGCCCCATCGTTGGATGCGAAGGGACAAGCGTTGGGACGTTTGAATAGTCATAGAAGGCAACCCATGAGACGTTTTAGCAATGTCGTTTAGGGACTAGATTGTTTACCGAAGGCAACATCGAGGGTCATCGAGGGACTACGATCTTTTATCGAGGGTCTTTGCTAAAACTCCCATGTTCGAGGGACATGACTATTTTTTCCAATAGGCAAAAAAATGGGATTACCCTAAGGGTGCATGTGTGAATAGTGTGTTAGTTTGCATGCATTTTGTCTTGTACTTGAAAGTCATCTATTTGTTGATTATTATCTTTCCATACATCCTATTTACTAGCAATATATGAAAAGCAAATAAAAATGTGAAAAATAAAATCTAAGCTATTACATCGCTTTAGGGGGATGGGGGTGCATATTTATGAATGGGGTTACAAGTTGTTGTATCCCAAAAGTTTCCCTCCCATATTTCTCAAGACATGTCAAGAATAAGCTCCAAGTATCCAAGATGGCTCAAGAGTTGGACAGTCAAATCACCTCATAAGGCAGTCAATTCAAAATTAGGGTCTTGTGTTGCATCAATGTCCTTACATCCAAATGACCCCAAGTGCTCCCCAATGTCCTAATATGTTCTTAAGATCATCCATGTCAAATTTCAAGCCTTGCAGTGGAAGTTTGGTCAGTCAATTGCTCAAGAGGTCCAAAAATCGACTGTGCTAGGGTAATAGTCAACTGTGACCTAAATACTGTCAAACCTCAATATTTTTTGTCAACATTCTCATTTTGAAGGATATTTCATAATTTGATCAAGGGTTGATCATGATTCATCAGGGATTGCTCAAGATTCATCAAGATTCAAAAGTTGCTAAATTAGGGTTTTGTAGGAAAAGTCAACTCAAATTTGACCAAGCATAACTTTCTCATACTTTATGAGAAATGACCCATCCAAATCTCATTTTAAAGAGGATTCAATTTCCCACAATCCATCTTCACACCCCAAGATCAAGAAATGCACTCACAAAAAGTTATAAATTTGGACATTATAGGTCATTTTTGAAAGTCAACAAAAACACCTTTTTGCCAAAGCTTATAACTTAAGCATGGAAGATCAAAATTAGATGAGACCAAAAGGGTTGGTATGAGGACATTCCAAAGTTTCTAAAAAGTCCAAGAACACCTCCAAAATTTCAAAATTGAAGAAGTTATGCATTGTTGAAATTGGGCATTTTTCCAAAATTGCCAAAAGTCAACTATCCTCAAAACTCCAATTTTTGACAAAAGGGCCCACTTTTTTCCACTTGATATGGTCTTGTCATGCCAAACACGTGTCCCATATTTAATTTCATGGCCATTCATTTATTTTTCTATTTTATTTAATTTTTATTGATTTAATTCATTTTAAATCAATATTAAATCAAATAAAATCTAAAATTGATGTAATGAGATTCTTGTGGTCATTATAGGTCTTAATTGTCAAGATACACCAAACCAAATCCGAATCATGCCTTATGGTGCACAAAATATTTGATTTAAGCCATTTTTGGAAACTTGATAATGGTGATCAAAATCAAATCTCCAATATTCAATTCCCATGGATTCAAGCCCAAGTGATTAACCTAATTCTTTCCTTTATGTACACACAAGCCAAGCAAATCAAGAACAGGCTGAAAGAACTGCAGAAACGGCCATACAAAGTTTGGAAAAAGTGTGAAAAAGTGGAGGATCAAAATCAACATTAGAGCACGATTCAGTCCAAAAGCTTGACATAGCTCTCTTCCCTGACATCCAGTGAAGCCAAAGGGATCAAAATCTAGTCCTGAGACAGCCTAAAACTCACTGTAAGTCGTCCTGAACTCGACCCTGAACATGAAATCCAACTCTCCGATTCTTGCATCTCTTTGTCCAAATAATTACATATTCATACTTTGCGTTGCATTCTGAAACTGTTGGCATAATTGAATTGCGTTTTTGTAGTCTGTATAGCCATGCCCGAAGCTAGGGTTTTGGCTCTTCGTTTTTAGGCATTTTGTTTTCAGGGGAAATTAGAGCAAATAAAAGGCATAAATGGACTCAATGGGAGAAGACGAGCATGTTGATGCTCTTAGAGTTTGTTTCCATGGCCTAGGGCGAATTTTGGAGGCATGCTACGAATCTTCCTGCAGATAAAAATCCGCAGGTAAATAACCAGGAACTTTGTGAAGAAGATGACCACGCGTCTTCTCCTTACTAGCCAGTTCAAATTTCGCACAATTTTTTTATTTTTTCAGGCATAATTAATTGTTTCCAATATAATGTTTGTTGTATATTCCATTAACAATAAAGCAGCATTGGTGGAGTGGTTGGAGCGCTGGCATTTGAGCATTGGGACCTGGGTTCGAATCCCAGGTCCCCCAATATTTGTTATAATTTTGTTTCATATTATCCCATGTAGCATTCAAGGCGTGGACCATCATGTTCTGCCAAGATCTCAAACGCCAGGTGGCTACAAAGCAAATCCAATGGTCTAGAATGGAGGGCTACCATGGTCTCAAGTCAACAGGCATGTGGACGATCCAAAAAGTCAAACAGGATGGAGCGTTAATGGGCCAAGAATTGATGATTTCACACCCAAATTAAGCCCAGCACCCCCCTGGTTTATTTCTTTTTACCTTCATATTTCCATTTATTATTTTGTTCTAATTATTTATTTTATTATTAATTAATTAACCAATTAACTTTTTTTTTATAAAATCAGAAAAACCCAAAAATAATATTTTTTATTAATTTCACTATTTCATTATTTTTGTAAATAAATTTTAACCAATTAACTTAGTTTTTAATTAGGTACCATTTTAATATCTTTTGCAATAAATTAAAATTAATATAGAATTAGGGCTTTTAATATTTTTTCACTTTATTTTATTTCCTTAAATATAAAAAAAAAAAAATCCTTGTTTAATTAATTAATTAACTTAGATCTAATTTCCATTAAAATTTAAAAAAAATAATTAAAAACATGCTTTCTTTAATAATAAAAAAGGGTCAAAACCCTAAGACACTCCGATTTAATTTTCTCGCGCACGTATTATTTTTTATCCATTTTCAATATTGTAACTACTTCGGGAATGTAATAGTTTAACTTAGGATTTTATTTATTTATTTATCGCTTTTATTTACTTTTCGAAATTTAATTTTAAAGGGTTTGTCTTTGGGGATGTAAATACCCGACGCCTTGTAATAGCTTAGTTTAATTTCCCGCAATTTATTTTCCGCTCAATATTAACTGTTAGATGTTTGATAACTAGGTAATGCATGACAAGATCAATCTTTAAACTAAAATCAACATAGCTCACCATAACATGTCCAGATAAAAATTAACCAAATTGACACACTCGCACATGCGCACTCTTAGGGTACACCTCACTTGGTTGCCTCGAACGTGGTCATTAAGTATAGGAAGTTTTAGAGGTCGCCCTCTTGTCCAAAGATCATAGTTGCCTCGAAACGGTTTCCTCGGAAAAATGATCTAAGACATTAGGGTTACCACTAAGGCATCCTAACGTTGCTTTAGTGGCCACACGTCCCTTAATCAAATTGACCCGAAAACTCCAACGACGATGCTACCTACTCCTCAATAGTGGGATAGCACTGTCTAAAGGACACTTGTACAGTTTAATTCCTTTTTGAGTAGGTAGATGGTTCTTAAGTACTTTCTCCTTTTAAAACAAAACAAAACTTTTCGCACTTACACTCCTTTCAAACAAAAAATAACTCTTTTCAAACCCACAATCACAAAGAAAATCAAACTTTTGAAAACACAATGAGCAAGTACCTAAGAGCCCATGGATAACCACGGATAGAAAGATTGCTAACACCTTCCCTTTCTATAATCTACCTCCCGAACCCGAGAAATATCTCAAAAAGGAATTTTTCTGTGCTTTTGTCCTTTCCTTGTTGGACAAAATAAAAGACGATGGCGACTCTTGCTTACCGCGACATTTTGCAAAAACAAACGCAAACGCGAACCAGCATATCCAAAACAGTCAGTTCTCATTCCCACTGATCACAGAACTGGCGACTCTACTGGGGATAAATAATAAGTGAGGTGTACCTTAGGATTAGATCATTGTGTTTTCAATTGTATGCTTTATGTGCTTTAATTTTGTGGGCTTGTATCGGAGTTCTATAGATCCTAACCCGGATCTGGGGATACCCTTTAGGTAAATAGCAATAAACTATGAGGGATCTGTCCGGCGTAGACCGACACAGATAAAGCAGTAGCTACGTTGGTGTGGCACTTTAGTCTGTACCGATATCCCTTGTGTTGGAACGAGGAGAATATGGGTCTTCTAAGGGGTCATTAAGCACCAACTGACCTTAGAACCTTAAATTGACCAACTTGGCCATAGAACAGTAGCAGTATGCTACACTCATTGAGACTAAACTCTCGCGATGATTCTGGCCGCAAGAAAAGGTTGCTAAACTGGAATTATGACCGATCGAGGGTAGTCAGTGATATTGAGATCCTCTAGAACCCGGTTACTATTTTTAGGACAGGTTTAAACCAACTGAACTGAAAGAGGGTAGTACCTAAGCTCCATGCCAGCCTGAAATCTAAGGGCTCTTGTGTGACTTGTGTGCCTTTACCATGTTTGCCTTTTGTGGATACTTGTGGTGTGCCTTTACCATGACATCATGACATCATAACATTGCATACATCTTGCATAAGGACTAACCTATTTCAAAGACAAGATGGTTTCATCTTTGCTCTGTTTTGTAGGTCATTATGATGCCTATGCGTAAGAATACTATCCGGATCAACTTTGTCCAAGTCCCTACCTTGCTTAAAGAGTTGGTTGTCAGGATGCCAGACACTACTTCCTTCGTCAGGAGGCATGGTTCTCTTCTCAGTTTGGTCACCTCCAAATTGGACGAACAAATGCTGAGTGTCCTGGTCCAGTTTTATGATCCGTTGTACCATTGCTTCACTTTTCAAGACTATCAGCTGGTTCCTACCCTAGAAGGGTTTTCTGAGCTGCTTGGTATCTCTGTTTTGGAGCAGACTCCATTTACTGGTTGGGAAAAGACTCTTAGGCCTTAAGAGATTGCTGCAACCCTTCACTTGACCAAAGAGGAGGTAATGGCTAACTGGGAGACTAGAAGTGGAGCTAAGAGTTTTCTGACTAAGTTCTTGGTTGACAAAGCTAACTACTTCTGGGATAGCCTAGACTTTAAGGAGTTCGAGGATATTATGGCTTTTCTGATTTATGGCCTGGTATTGTTTCCGAATCCTGACACGTTTGTTGATATTAATGCCATAAAGATCTTCATCTCTTAGAACCCTGTACCCACTCTCTTGGGTGACATCCTTCATCAGCTTTATGCTCGTACTGCCCGAAAGCGGGGAACTTTGATGTGATGTGCTCCTTTATTGTCAAGGTGGTTTATTTCGCACCTCCCTAAGTCAGTACTGAAGAACAAAGAAGGAATGGGCTGGGCTTACAAGGTAATGTCTCTTTCTCATAATGACATTATCTGGACTCTCAAGGGTATGGATGAGGTGACTGTCATTGATCATTGTGGAGAGTATCCTAATGTTCCATTGATCGGAACCCATAGAGGGATTTCTTACAACCCATGCTTAGTTCTCCGTCAGTTTGGAAGAGCCAGAAGAGAAGGGCCTCATGAGATGTTAATGCCTCATATCATCTTTGATTTTCAGGGAGATAGCGACGAGCTGCATCGTAGATTCATAAGGGCTTGGGACAGAGTTCACCAATCTGATCCACATGAGTTGGGTCCAAAGACTTCTCTGCCAATGGAGCCATATCTTAGATGGGTCCGCATCGGTGCCCAAAAGCTAGGTATGCCATATGAAGTTGTCCGGCCTGTCACTCTTGAAGTTGCTAATGAAGACGGGGTTCTTCCAACCATTCTCCACCCTTATATGCCAACTGATATTGGGGCACTGAAGAGGTCTTGGATGAAATTGAGGGATGAACGGGATTCTTACCGAGAGAAGTTCAACGAGCAAGAGCAAAAGATCCAGAAGCTGACTAGACAGTTGGAGAACGAGCGGATCCTGAACGATTATGTCCGCACTGAGAAGAAGAGACCATGGGAGCATTGATGGACCTTTAATGATTTCTTTTACAGTTTTTATTTACTTTTCACTATTTCCATTCTTGTAACGCCTAAGGGCAGTTTGTTGAACAATTTAAATTTTGAAGTTTAAATCTAATAAAGTGTGTTTCCTTTCTTGTTTATAAATTTGAATCCTGATTGTCTTTGAAATCATAAATCATATGCATTTCATCCCATGCACTTCATAAACAGGTACCCTTTTTACAGGTGTCTTATCTTCTTCGCTGTTTATTTCAACAATCATCATGTCTACTAAACCTTCAACTGAGCAAGCTATCAAGGCCCTCCAGGCCTAGAATGCCCAGTTTCAAGAGTTGTTCATGAATCTAGCTAAGGGTCAGCAGGACCTAGAGACTTTGATTCTGAAAGAGAAGAAGAAGAAGAAGAGGACCATCCTATTCAATACTGGACGCAGGTTTGGAAACGGGCTGCAGAATGAAGTTGATCTGACCACCTCATCTAGAGGGAAAGATAGTCCACAAGAAAGGAGGGCTCCTAGCCCTATGGTCTCCGACGACGAGACAGACTACGATGAAGAACAGTATCCTCCTGCTGAGGATAAGTACAAACAGCTGGAAGACCGTTTGAGCGCTATGGAAATCCAGAAGGTACCCGGTCTGGACTTCGGAGACCTAGGTCTATCATCTGGGGTGGTGATTCCCCATAAGTTCAAGGCACCTTCCTTTGCCAAGTATGACAAAGTTTCCTGTCCGAAGTTGCACCTCCGGTCATACGTGAGGAAGATCCAGCCTTACACTGCTGATAAGAACTTATGGATCCATTTCTTTCAAGAAAGTCTCTCAGGGACTCAGCTTGAGTGGTTCTATCAGTTGGACGGAGCCAGTATCCGTAGCTGGGAGGATTTGGCTACTGCATTCTATAGGCAGTATCAGTACAACTCCGACCTTGCTCCTACGCGTACCCAACTCCAGGGTATGTCAATAGGAACGAGTGAAATATTCAAAGAGTATGCTCAAAAGTGGAGAGACCTTACCGGAAGGGTGCAACCACCTTTGGCTGATCGTGAGCTTGTTGACATGTTTCTGGGGACCCTGTCTGGTCCATTCTTTAACCATTTGATTGGAATCTCTTCATCTGGGTTTACAGATCTTATTTTGACTGGTGAGAGGATTGAGGCTGGCATTAAGGATGGGAAGATACAGAAGGGTGCTTCATCAAGCACCGAGAAAAAGCCGTTTAAGAAAGAGTCCAGTGCTGTCTACAGTGCAAGAAGATAGAATAGACCTGAACACCACCAGGCTGTCAATGCGGTTGTTATTTCAAAACCTGCTGGTGCTCCTCAGTACAATAATCAACAAAAGGATGAGAGACCTAAGAGGAAATTCACTCGTCTCAGCATGACCTTATCTCAGATTCTGTCACAGTTGCTGAAGACTAACCTGGTGACTATAAGGGAACCCCCAAAGAATGCAAATACAACGTCACCAAGGTATAACCCTAACGCCCGCTGCGCTTATCACTCTGATAGCCCGGGGCATAATACAGATGATTGTTGGGCATTAAAGAACAAGATACAAGACTTAATTGATGTAAAGGAGATTGAGTTCGAGGCGCACGAGAGGCCTAATGTTGTGTATGCTCCCATGCCCAAACATGGAGTAAATGTTGTAGAGGAAGACTTGTTTGTAGTTTCTATAGATGACATTGTTACCCCTCTGATGATTGTCAAGAAGAACCTGTTGCTAGCCGGTTTATTTCCGGGTTGTGGCGAAGGTTGCCATATGTGTTCTGTTTTACCTACTGGTTGCCCATTCCTGAAGTCAGGTATCCAAAACCTGATGGATAATAAGGAGATCCTATTTGAGAAGATTGTTGTTCCTTCCTTTCATTCTGAAGAAGTTGCCATTATTACCATTTTCAACAATTCTTCCAAGGCTCCCTCGAGGTAGCCTGTTAGAATTACGTCTGTTCCGAAGACCGCACATGTGATTATCACTGCTCCGGGGCCCATCCCCTACACCTCTGAAAAAGTTGTCCCCTGGCACTATGGGGCTGATGTTTATCTTCTTGGAGTTAAGCAAGAGTTGGATGTTGGTACTGACATCAGCAACATTACTGGACCTGCTAAAGTCACCCGCAGCAGTAGACTTTTCTCACCTGATATTGCTCCACCAACTGTCCGAAGACCTGTTGTCATTACACCTGCAAGTGTACCTATTACCATTCCTGATCAAGTTCCTAGTCATGCCCCTGTCACCGAGTCATCTGACGCTCGGGGCAAAGGGATCATCACTGATGTGCCTGCCCAGATGGAGGTACCGAAGACCATTACTGTTGAAGCTTCCAAACAGGAGATGGAAGAGATTTTGAAGATTATTAAGAAGAGTGATTATAATGTAGTTGAGCAGCTGGGGCAAACCCCATCCAAGATTTCTATGTTGTCATTGTTTTTGTGTTCAGAGGCCCATGCTAAGGCTCTGATTACCTTCCTGAAGACTGCCCACGTGCCACAAGAGACATCAGCTGATCAGTTTACAGATTGTGTGGCTAATTTAATTGCTGATAATGGTTTGGGTTTCTCCGATGCTAATTTGACTACTAAAGGGAAGAACCATAACGATTCCCTGCATGTCTCCATTGAATGCAGGGGCACTACTCTTGCACATGTATTGGTTGATACTGGTTCCTCACTGAACATCTTGCCCAAGAAAGCTCTAGACCGGTTGGATTGCGAAGGGTTAGAGCTAAAACCAAGTAACATCGTTGTCAGGGCCTTTGATGGGTCTAAAAGGATGGTGCACGGTGAAGTTGATATTCCAATTAAAGTTGGTTCTCAGGTATTCAATTCTACGTTCTACGTGATGGACATTTGGCCATCCTACTCTTGTTTGTTGGGTCGTCCATGAATCCATAAAGCTGGGGCCGTAACCTCAACGCTCCACCAGAAATTGAAGTACCCGGTCAGAGGAAAGATTGTGACAGTACAAGGGGAGGAAGAGTACATGGTCAGTCACCTCAACTCGTTCAGATACATAGAGATGGATGGGGAGTTCATTGAGACCCCATTTCAGCACTTTGAAGAGGTCCCCCAGACACTGGCATCAACGGAGACTGTTGTTGAAGATTCTCCTATGAAGATGGCTTCCTTAAGGGATGCCCGGGCTGTTATTGAGAAGGGTGAGTGTGCAAATTAGGGCCGAATTCCTGATTTTACACAGAAGACTAATAAGTTTGGTTTGGGTTTCACTGCAGAAGCTCAAAGGGTTGTTCGAAGTGCAAGGATCGGAAGACCTCCCGTGTTCATCAGCAACTCGGGAGTGAATGCCATTGAGGATGATGTGGAAGAGTCTGAATTCGATAGCTGGATCTATCCTACGACCAACGGTGGACCAATCAACTGGACAGCAAAGGACTTCATCCCTATTACTTTTGTTACCCAGTAATGAACTCTTTGTTTTGAATTTGTAACAGACAATGTTTTGAAACTTTATGGCCCGGTGTCTTACCCGGGGCACTGTGGCTTCATTTGTGAGGGCTTTTGTGTGTCATTTTCATATATCATTAATAAAAGCATTGAACGTTTCTTGCATTTCAAATCTTGCGCTCCTTGTCTTTCTTTATTATATATTGCAAAACAGCTATTTTACACACACTCACGTATACAGGTCCACATCCACTCTGGATCTCACTGGTAACGACTCTGCTACTGCCAGTTATGACTTTGAAAATCCGATCAACTTAGCCGAAGACGAAGGTGAAGATGGTTGCGAAGTGCCTGGTGAACTTGCAAGACTGCTACTCCAGGAAGAGAGGGCCATTCAGCCACATGAAGAGCCAGTAGAAACAGTGAATCTGGGTACTGAGACAGACAAGAAGGAAGTCAAGATTGGTGCAAATCTGGAGCTTAGTGTGAAATAGCGGTTGATTCAAATGCTGCATGACTACGTTGAAATCTTTGCCTGGTCTTACGAAGATATGCCTGGGTTAGATACTGACATTGTAGTTCATCGCCTTCCTACCAAGGAAGACTATCCTCCATTAAAACAAAAGGTTCGCCGAATGCGCCCAGAGATGTCTGAGAAAATCAAAGCTGAAGTTATGAAACAGTTTGACGCCGGTTTTCTAGCAGTTACTTCTTACCCTCAGTGGGTGGCCAATGTGGTTCCAGTGCCGAAGAAAGATGGTAAGGTCAGAATGTGTGTTGACTACAGAGATCTGAACAGGGCCAGTCCCAAGGATGACTTCCCTCTACCTCATATTGATGTTCTGGTTGACAACACCGCTCAGCACAAGGTATTCTCCTTTATGGATGGTTTCTCCGGTTATAATCAGATCAAGATGGCTCCCGAAGACATGGAGAAGACCAGCTTTGTTACTCAGTGGGGTACCTTTTGCTACAAGGTCATGCCTTTTGGACTGAATAACGCTGGGGCAACGTATCAGCGTGCCATGGTTGCTTTGTTTCATGACATGATCCATCATGAGATTGAAGTATACGTCGGCGATATGATTGCAAGGTCCCAGACTAAGGAGGAACACCTTGACCATCTACAGAAGCTTTTTGACAGGTTGAAGTTGTACAAGCTGAGATTGAACCCGAACAAGTGCACCTTCGAGGTGAGGTCTGGTAAGCTATTGTGTTTCATCGTGAGCGACAAAGGTATTCAAGTGGACCCTGCCAAAGTGAAAGCTATACAAGAAATGCCAGCTCCCAGGACAGAGAAAGAAGTCAGAGGCTTCCTGGGATGACTGAACTACATTGCCCGATTCATCTCGCACCTAACTGCTACATGTGAGCCAATCTTCAAGTTACTGAAGAAAGATCAAGTGGTACGTTGGAACAATGAATGTCAGGCCGCTTTCGAAAGGATCAAAGAGTATCTCCAAGAGCCACCTATTCTAATTCCACCAGTTGAAGGGAGACCTCTGATCCTATACTTTACAGTACTTGATAACTCAATGGGGTGTGTGCTGGGGAAGCATGACGAGTCTGGCCGAAAAGAGCATGCTATTTATTACCTTAGCAAAACGTTTACCGACTGTGAGACCCGATACTCACTGCTCGAGAAAACTTGCTGCGCTTTGGCATGGGCTGCTCGCCGGCTGAGACAGTATATGTTGACTCACACTACTATGTTGATTTCAAAGATGGATCCAATCAAGTATATCTTCGAAAAGCCTGCCTTGTCCGGAAGAATAGTAAGATGGCAGATGATCCTGACTGAGTATGATATCCAGTACACGACTCAAAAAGCAATCAAGGGAAGTGTATTGGCAGACCATTTGGCACATCAGGCAGTGGATGATTACCAGTCTATGAACTTTGAATTCCCGGACGAGAATATCATGTTGATAACTGATTGTGAGACACCTGGACCGGATGAAGGACCTGAGGAAGGATCCCGATGGTCTATGTACTTTGATGGAGCTTCGAATGCTTTGGGTAATGGCATTGGCGCCGTGATCATATCTCCTAAAGGCTCTCATACTCCATTCACCGCCCAACTATGTTTCAACTACACCAACAACATGGCGGAGTATGAAGCGTGCATCATGGGTCTTCGAGCTGCAATTGACCTAAGGATTAAGTTTCTGAGTGTCTTCGGAGATTCCACTCTCGTGATCAGTCAGATCAAAGGAGAGTGGGATACGAAACACCCAAATCTTATTCCTTACAAGGAGTATGTGTTGACATTGCTTCCCCATTTTGAGGAGATAACCTTTGAACACTTCCCTAGAGAGGAGAATCAGTTGGCGGACGCGCTGGCTACGATGTCTTCTATGTTCAAAGTCAATTGGGACAACGAGGCTCCCCGGATCATTATTGAAAGATTGGACGAACCTGCACATTGTTGTGATCTTGAGGCTGAGGAGGTAACAGAAAAGCCCTGGTTTCACGAAGTAAAAAGGTATCTTGAAGCCCAAGAATACCCCGAGGGCGCATCCTTCAATGATAAATAGTTTTTGAGGAGGTTCGCGGCGAAGTTCTTCATCAGCAACGACATTCTTTACAAGCGTAACCATGACGCGACCTTACTGCGTTGTGTGGATAAGATTGAAATAGAAAGGATCATGGCAGAGCTTCATGAATGTACTTTCGGAACTCATTCCAATGGACATACCATGGCAAAGAAAATCCTCCGGGCAGGATACTACTGGTCCACAATTGAAGCCGACTGTTATCAGCATTCTCGGTCATGTCACAAGTGCCAGGTCTATGCTGATAAGGTGCACATACCTCCAGTTCCTCTGAATGTCTTGACAGCGCCTTGGCCTTTTGCAATGTGGGGCATTGATATGATTGGCGAGATCAGACCTACGGCATCCAACGGGCATCATTTCATCCTGGTAGTGATTGATTACTTTACGAAGTGGGTTGAAGCAACTTCCTTTGCTACAGTAACCAAGAACTTCGTGGCACGGTTCATTCGGCATAACCTGATCTATCGATACAGTGTACCAAAGAGGATCATTACGGACAATGGCACCAATCTCAACAACATGATGATCACTGAGCTCTGCGAGCAATTCAAGATACAACATCATAACTCTTCTCCCTACCGGCCGAAGATGAACGGGGTTATCGAAGAAGTAAATAAGAACATTAAGAAGATTGTGCAGAAGATGACAGTGACATACAAAGACTGGCACGAGATGTTACCATTTTCTCTTCATGGGTACCGTACCTCAGCACGGACGTCAATATGGGAAACACCCTATTCCTTGGTATATGGCACGGAGGCGGTCTTGCCTATTGAAGTTCAGATACCCTCTCTCCGGATCATGAAGGATGTAGGTTTAAGTGAAGATGACTGGATTCAGACCCTACTTGATCAACTGAACCTAATTGACGAGAAGAGACTCACTGCTATTTGTCATGGTCAGACGTACCAAAAACAGATGATCAAGGCATTTAACAAGAAAGTCAAATGACAAGAGTATCAAGTTGGGGACCTAGTAATCAAGCGCATTATCTTACCTCAAGGTGATCCCAGGGGCAAATGGACCCCTACTTACGAAGGGCCATTTGTGGTTAAGAACATCTTCTCAGGAGGAGCTATGATTCTAACCACCATGGATGGTGACAACCTTCCTCACCCCGTCAATGCAGATATAGTAAAAAGATACTACGTATAATCAAAGACCCACTAGGTTGACTGGCCTAGGAAAAAATAAGGGCTTCCCGGCGAACCAAAAGGGTTCGGGCAAAAATAAGGGATGAAAATGAAAAAATCTGTGCACCCGGCAAGTCGAAAACCTGAAAAGGCGGCTTGGGCAAAAATGGGTATCCCGGTGGACTGAAAACCCGAAAGGGCGGTCCAGGTAAAAGTTAGGGATTAAGGCGTAACATTATGTCTCATTGGATCATCTTGCATCCAGACTTCGGTAT
This sequence comes from Vicia faba, assembly GCA_948472305.1. Lineage (NCBI taxonomy): Eukaryota > Viridiplantae > Streptophyta > Magnoliopsida > Fabales > Fabaceae > Vicia > Vicia faba. Next base: position 1,082,064,311 of record OX451736.1, on the reverse strand, counting down.
CGACTATCAAGCTCGGACGACACTAATTAATTAGATTCATCTTCAACTAAGTAGCAAAGTGATGAGATGTTTGAAGATATAAAGGCAATAGTAGAGTTGGAACCCAGTGGGATTATTCACATAGCTATTTTGTTTCCTTTTCAAAAATTGTATAAATTCTATTTGTTCGGCGGCGTTCTCTTACTAGGACGTCAACCTCTTGTACAAAAACGTCTATTTACAGGCCAAACATCAAAATCAATACAAATTCATTTTTCAGACAAATTTCAAATTGTTTTCCCTTTATCTGTTTTGTTTTGCAAAGAACGTCCAAAGTTCATTTTTGATATGTGCGTCTGTTGTACCCCAAAATTTGCCCTCCCATATTCCTCAAGATTTGGCAAGACTGTTCTTCAAATTACTCAAGATTTCTCAAGAGTTGTACAGTCAAACCATCTCCTAAGACAACCAAAATTAGGGTTTTGGTCCTTTCAAGGAATTTGAGGTTTTCAATGGTTCAATCAAGTCTCGTAGGCCCATATACATTCTCAAGCACCTATATGTCAAGTCTCAAGACTCACAGTGCCAAATTGCATAGTCAAAAGCTCCATTTGATCCACAGTCAACTGTAGGGGTAAAATGGTCATTTTACAGTCAAAAGTCAGAATTTTTGGTCAACATCTTATTTTGATTCCACAATCATCATTTGATCAAGTCTTGATCATGATTCCTCAAGAATGGCTCAAAAATCATCAAGATGCAAAAGTTACTATTTTTGGACAGTAGAAAAGTCAACTGTATCTTGACCAAGGCATAACTTTTTCATGGTTCATCAGAAAAATTCCATCCAATGCTCATTTTGAAGGGGATGACATTTCCTACAATCCATCTTCACACTCCAAGTCCAAGAAAGGCACTCACAAGAAGTTATCAATTTCTACATTATAGGTCAATTTTAAAAGTCAACAAAAATGCATTTTAAGTCAAAGACCATAACTTGAGATTGGTAAATCCAAATGAAATGGGACCAAAGGAATTGGTTAGAAGACTTCATGACCTTTCCAAAATGTCCAAGAACATGTTCATATGATCAAAATTGAGCAAGATATGCATTGGAGAAGTTGGGAAATTTTTATGAATTTGCAAAAGTCAACTTTGCTCAAAACACCTTATTTTTGCTAATGGGCCTCAAATTTCTTCTTGAAACTTTATCCATGGCCTATGCACGACCCATCAAGCTTAATTAAATTATTTTCTATTAATTAATTGGATTTTTAATCAATATTAATTCATTTAATTAATTTAAATTGTAGGAAAATATAAAGATATGGTTTTTCAATCTTTTTGTGAAGCAAGAATGACCTAAAAAGGCTGACAAATTCGTGCACAAAGTCAAAGATACAAAAAATTCAAATTTGGCAACTTTCTTCAATCAAAAAGATTAAAAAATATGTGATTTCCAATCAAATATTGAATCATTATTCCATGGATTTTTCCCAAGATTCTGACCTAGTTTCATTCTCCTATAAGTACATAAGCTAACCCTAATCATGGACACGTGAAAGCTGCTACGGGAAAGCCATAACCAATTCAAGAAAATTCAAGAAAACATGAAAAGTGATTTCCATATTCTAGCACGATTCAAAGGCTTTTATTGATTCTAATCTATTGCAGGGGTTCCCAGAGACGTATTGCAATCAAGACCAAGCGTTAAGGCTCAAGAAATCACCAAGAACAGTCTCACAGTTTGACATTTTTCTCATAATCGTAACTCATGATTCATAAGCATTTGATATGATTTCTTGTTTGTTTTGTGTTGTTAGAGACCACAAGAAGCTATTGGCATAGTTTAATTGGATTAAAACGCGCATAATCAAAAGATGCCATTGATGAATTCTAGGGTTCATAAGCTTCCAAATTGGGGCTTTGTAATATAGGAAAAATTAAGCCTTGAGAGACCCATGACTGAACTCGTGAGAACCAGACGAACACACTGGACTATTCGCGAAATATTTATGTTGCTTGTAGCTCTATTCGCTATTTTTGGTCATTGCAGTTTGTGGGGGTTAAAAACCCCCGCTATCTAATGTTCTTTTATGCAGGAATTATGAAGAAGATGATGATGTGTTAGTACATGATTAGCCAGTTCAAAAAGGCGCGCGTTTTTTTGGGTTTACTGCATATTGTTTATTCTTGGCATATAACATTATCTCTCCATCCACTTAACAGGCGCGCGCTCCAGTCCAGTTGGCAAGGGCATTAAGGCATTAACCACTAGGACCTGGGTTTGAATCCCAGGTCCCCCAAATGTTTATTTGTTATTTTTCTTCAGGCGTTCTTGTGCAAAGCTGGCAAAGGGAGTCTACCATATGCTATAAATCTCAGCATGCCAAGTGGCTCCTGGCCAAATCTGAAGGCCAGGATTGAAGGACCATCATAATCCTCAGTCAACACATGCATAGCTGATTCCAAAGGTCAACGTGGCTGAAGAGCTTATTGGGCTTCAAATTGCAATCAACACCTCCATAATGGGCCAGCACCCCCCCTAGTTTAGTATTTTTTCTTTTATATTTTTCCATTTAACTATTTTATTTATTATTATTATTATTATTATTATTATTTAATTAACTCACAAATAAATTATTTCCATAATAAAATCAGAAAACTAAAATATTTTTATTATTATTAATTTCACCTTTAATTTATTATTTTTGTAAATAAATGTAATTAATTAATTTAGTTGTTTTAATTAGGTTAACTTTAATTATTTTCACAACAAATAAAATAAATTAGAATTAGGGTTTTTCTTGACAATTTTAATTTCTTTTCTTTTATTTGCATTAAAAACATAAAAAACTTAAAAAATATTTCTTTTATTTAATTAATTAGAATTAGGTTTAATTAAATGCAAAAAGGACCAAAAACTCATTCTTTCTCAAAAAAGGGTCAAAACCCTAAGGACTTTTCCGATTCAATTTTCCTTCGCGCATATTATTTTTGACCATTTATGTAATTGTTTCGAGTATGTAATAGCGTAATTAGGACTCTTTTTGTCGCTTTCTTTAATTTTCTCGCATTTACTTTTCAAGGGTTGTTTTTGGCGATGTAAATACCCGACGCCTTGTAATAGTCTAGATTTACTTTCCGCACAACTATTAACAGTTAGATGTATGCCAATTAGGCTATGCATGACAAGACTTATCTGAAAATTAAAATCAACTCGTAGCTCACCATGACATGTACAAAGATAATATAATCTGAATCCTGACGCACTCGCACATGCCACTCCTAGGGTACGCCTCACTTGGTTGCCTCGACGTGGTCATTGAGTATAGGGTGTTTTAGAGGTCGCCCTCCTGTCTAAAGATCCAAGTTTCCTCGAAACGTTTGCCTCGGATAAAAAGGATCTAGGACATTAGGGTTACCGCTAAGGCGTCCTACTATTGCTTTGGTGACCACATGTCCCTATAATCGAATTGACCCGAATAACTCCAACGGCGGTGCTACCTACTTTTCAATAGTGGGATAGTACTGTTTAAAGGACATTTACACAACTTAATTTCTTTTGAGTAGGTAGAGGTTCTTAGATACTTGCTCTTTCAAAACCAAAACAACTTTTCGCACCTACACTTTTCTGAAAAAAGTTTTCAAACAAACACTTCATACACTCTTGAGGACTGATACAAGAGTTAAAACAAAGTTTTCAAACAGACTTTTTTTCAAAACCCACAAACACAAGAAAAGCAAACATTTTTGAAAACATAGTGAGAAAGTACCTAAGAGTCCATGGATAACCACATATAGAAAGGGTGCTAACACCTTCCCTTTCTATAATCTACCTCCCGAACCGAGAAACATCTCGAAAAGGAATTTTGTTGTGCTTTTGTCCTTTCCTTGTTGGAGAAAATAAAAGACGGTGGAGACTCTTGTTTATCGCGACATTTCACGAACCAGCATTCCAAAACAGTCAGTTCTATTTCCACCAATCACAGAACTGGCGACTCTGCTGGGGATATTAATAAGTGAGGTGTACCTTAGGATTAGATCATTCTATGTTTTCAATTGAATGCCTTGTTTGCTTTAATTTTGTGGGCTTGCATCGGAGTTTCATAGATCCTAACCCGGATCTGGGGGATACCCTTTAGGTAGCAATAAACTGTGAGGGACCTGTCCGGCGTAAACCGACACGGATGAAGCAGTAGCTACGTTGGTGTGACACCTTGGTCTGTACCGATATCCCTTGTGTTGGAACGAGGAGAATATGGGTCTTCTGAGGAGTCATTAAGCATCAATCGACCTTAGAACCTTAAATTGACCCAACTTGGCCATAGAACAGTAGCAGTATGCTACACTCATTAAGGCTAAACTCTCGCGATGGTTCCGGCCGTAAGAAAAGATTGCGAAGCTGGAGTTATGACCGATTGAGGGTAGTCAGTGATATTGAGATCCTCTAGAACCCGGTTACTATTTTTAGGACAGGTCTTAACCAACTGAATTTGAAAGAGGGTAGTACCTAAACTTCATGCCGACCTGAAATCTAAGGGCTCTTGTATGACTTGTGTGCCTTACCATGTTTGCCCTTTGTGAATACTTGTGGTGTTCCTTTATCATAACATCATACCATCATAACATTGCATGCATCCTGCATAAGGACTAATCCATTTCAAGGATCTCAAGGGTTTGCGATGCAGGTCATGATGAACCAACTCTCTAGCAAGTGGCAAAGGGGATTTATTTTCCTCTAGCCAAGGTTGTTCGGAGATCAAAACATGATAACTTGAGTCAGGGGCTATGACCCACTCGATATGGTGAGCCTAACTCTTGAAGAAGGACTCTCGACAACATAAAGTTCCTTCAATCAAGCTACCGGATCCAAATTCTAACAAGTTTCTCTGTTTACCCCGCGAGATCCTTGAAAACATTGCATGCATACATACATATCATTGCATTAAAGGTACCCTTTTACAGGTCACTTATCTTCTTCGCTGTTTATTTCAGCAATCATCATGTCTGCCGAACCTTCCACTGAACAAGCTATCAAAGCCCTCTAGGCCCAGAATGCCCAGTTCCAAGAGTTGGTTATGAGCCTAGCCCAGGGTTAACAGGACTTGAAGACTCTGATTCTGAAAGAGAGGAAGAAGAAGAAGAAGAAGAGGACCGTCTTGTTCAACACTGGACGCAGATTTAGGAATGGACTACAGAATGAGGCTGAGCTGACTACCTCATCTGTAGGAAAAGACAGTCCCCAAGAGAGAAGGGTTCCTAGTCCCGTGGTCTCCGACAACGAGACGGATTATAATGATGAACAATATCCTCCTGCTGAGGACAGGTACAAACAATTGGAGGACCGCTTAAGTGCTATGGAGATTCAACATGTGCCCGGGATGGACTTTGGAGACCTAGGCTTATCCTCTGGGGTGGTGATCCCACATAAGTTCAAGGCACCTGCTTTTGCAAAGTACGACGAAGCTTCCTGTCCTAAGCTGCACCTACGATCGTATGTAAGGAAGATTCAACCTTACACAGCTGACAAGAATCTATGGATCCATTTCTTCCAGGATAGTCTTTCAGGGACTCAACTCGAATGGTTATATCAACTGGATGGAGCCAGTATTCGTAACTGGGAAGATTTGGCTACTGCGTTTTATAAGCAGTATCAGTATAATTCCGACCTCGCTCCTACGCGTACCCAACTCCAGGGTATGTCACTAGGGACGGGTGAAGGATTTAAGGAGTATGCTCAAAAGTGGAGAGACCTGGCTGGAAGGGTGCAGCCACCTTTGACTGACCGTGAACTTGTTGATATGTTCCTGGGGACCCTGTCTGGTCCGTTCTTCAACCATTTGATTGGAAATTCTTCTGCCGGGTTTACAGACCTTATCTTGACTGGTGAGAGAATTTAAGCTGGCATCAAAAGCGGGAAGATTCAAGAGGCTACACCTCCTGATACTCAGAAAAAGCCCTACAATGAAAAAAAAGAGTCCAATGATGTGTATGGTAAAAAAAGTCGTCATGATCAACATGTAGGGGCAACCCAGATCTCTAATCATACGTCTGCTCAACAAAGACAGGGGCATCAACGTAAGGAGGTCGCACCTAAAAGACAATTCACCAAGATCAACATGTCACTGGCTCAAGCGCTACAGCAAATGTTGAAGGCAATGCTGATTACATTAAGGGCTCCTCTCCGGAATCCAAACACTTTCGCTCCTACCTATCATCCCAATGAAAGGTGTGCATACCACTCTGACAGTCCGGGATATGACACAAACAACTGTTGGGCTCTGAAGAATAAGGTTCAAGATATGATTGATGCCAAAGAAATCCAGTTTGACCCTCCAGAGACTCCAAACATAACCACTGCTCCTATGCCAAATCATTGAAGGCTTTTGCTTTATTTGAATTTTCAAGTTGTATTTTTCTTTGCTTATTCAAACAATTATTGTCATGGCAAACTTTATTACTTTATCAATGCATCACATATGTCTGTTTTGAATCAATCCATTCGTATTCACTATATTCAAATTTCATTTTTTTTTTGTGATGTTCAACTCTCAATTAAAAAATTCTAAGCCTTTTGAGGGAGGATGACGAAAACGATACCACGATCTTTATAGTATGCTTTTGAACAGACCCCGCTGATGAGGTACAGGCATTGTTTCAAATCCTAAACAGTGGAGTTATAAGGAAGATAATCCCTAGTCAACCCCTTTGAGCCAAAGAAGTTGGAGTTTTTCTTTTCACCAAAATTAAAACTGTAAGTGTTTAGTTATTGGCATGTATTTTTGGTAAAACCAGGTGTGTGAATGTCATGACTGATGTCATAACATTCTGGATTATTAGGTACTTTATGCAGAAAAAGTATGGCATACAGTAGCTGCTATTTATGAGTGTGTATCTGAGCATTTTGCAATGATCACATTTATTACTTTCTGCCAAAATCAGTAAACAGGAATTCTGATGTCATAACAAATGTTAAGACATCCTGTACTGATCTAACAGTTATGCAGTTTGGTTAATTCTGAGATTTTTCAGGAAGTTGGTTCATTCCTTCCAGAACAGAATCTCATGTGGACTTTAGGTTAACCTAGCTCAACCCTAATCTAGTTGATAAAGTCTTGTGACCAAGTCTTGAGGTTAACCCTAATTAACCCTAGCTTTTCGTGGAAGCCCTAACTGAAGAAACAACTGCATATGTATATTCAACAGGAAAGCTGATTGGAGATCAACTCTTAGATAGAAGATCAATTAGGAGCTGTATAGTTTTAACTGCTGTAATCCAAGCAAGTATCATTGTGATAAGTGACTTGGAATAGGTTTTGATTGTAAGGGTTTTTGTATCACTCAAAGCTTTGAAGCAAGAGTGTTTGTGTCTCTTGACTAAAGCTTTGAAGCAAAGTCAAGATAGGTTTATGTGTCACTCAAAGCTGTGAAGCATGAGTGTTTGTGTTACTTGATTAAAAGCTGTGAAGCATAATCAAGTGTATGTTCTGAAGAGTGTCTTCATTATTTCATTAGTCAATTGTTTAAGTATCACTGTTGTGATTGAGGGGGAGTGAGTAGGAACTCAGGTTTAAGTTGAACTTAGATTGAAGTTGTATTGGGTAGGTCTTAAGTGAAGGAGATAAACTGGTTGGTTTATTCCTGAATTAATATCTCTTATAGTGGATTTCCTCCCTGACTTGGTAGCCCCCAGAGTAGGTGTTGTTTCACACTGAACTGGGTAAACAATTGACTGTGTTCTTTACTGTTTTTATTTACTGTCTTATAGAAAGTCAGATACGGTGTCATAACATTCACTGTGAGATTGAGTATCTACTGCCAGAATTTTAATTGGCATCAGAGCAGGCACCCTGCCTGTATTACTGGGTGAGATCTAGGGATATCACTTTCTGGCACTATGGACAAAGAAGGAGTTTTTGGAAACAGACCACCCATTCTGGATGGATCAAATTATGACTACTGGAAACCTCGTATGATTGCCTTCTTAAAATCACTGGACAAAAAGGCTTGGAGAGCTGCTGACAAAGGATGGAACCATCCCACCATAACTGAGAAAGATGGGACAATCAGTCTGAAGCCTGAGGAAAAATGAAGCAAAGAAGAAGATGAGTTAGCCCTGGGTAATTCCAAAGCTTTAAATTCCTTGTTCAATGGAATTGACAGAAACATATTCAGACTGGTACACCAATGTGAATTGGCCAAGGAAGTTTGGGACCCTCTCAAAACTACCCATGAGGGCACATCCAAAGTAAAAATGTCAAGGCTTCAGATGCTGACTACCAAGTTTGAGAACCTAAGGATGATGGAAGATGAAACCATTCATGAGTTTCACATGAACATATTGGAGATTGCCAACACTTCAGGAGCATTGGGAGAAAAGATGTCAGAAGAAAAACTGGTGAAAAAGATTCTCAGATCCTTGCCTAAAAATTTGCATTGAAGGTAACTGCTATAGAGGAAGCCCAGGATATCAGCAAGTTGAAGGTGGATGAACTCATTGGGTCTCTTCAGACTTTTGAGATGGGGATCAGTGAAAATGTTGACAAGAAGAACAAGAGCATAGCACTTGTATCCAACACTGAAGATGAAAACAAGGAGGATGAAGAAGAAAGTATTTCAGAAGCTATAGCCATGCTTGGAAGACAATTCAACAAACTCATCAAGAGAATGGATCCAAAGTCAAGGTCAAATGTTAAGAACATTTCTTCTGACATTAACAAATATTATGACTCCAGCAGAAAACCAAGGTCTGAAGAGAAGGGAAATCAAAGCAGAGGAATTCAATGTCATGGATGTGAAGGATATGGGCACATTCGAGCTGAATGTCCTACCTTTCTTAAGAAACAAAAGAAAGGAATGTCTGTTACCTGGTTTGACTGTGATTCAGAAAGTAATTCTGAAGAAGAATCTGCCAAACTAGTTACTGTACTAATTGGTGTTTGTACCTCTGAAAGTGACACTAGTGATGAGGAAGTCACATTTGAAGAACTGGCTGATACATACAAGAAATTATGTATCAGAAGTGCTGAAGTCTGTCTGCAAAATGAGAGACAAACAAAACTCATAATAAAGTTGGAGGCTGAAAAAAGGGCAGACATTGAAACTATAAGTCATCTAGAAGAGGAAGTTCAATTGCTGAACTCAAAACTGAACCAAATGACCAAATCTGTCAAGATGCTGACAAATGGAACTGACAAATTGGAAGAAATCCTTCAGGTTGGACAAATTGTGGGAAACAAGTCTGGTCTAGGATTTGTGGCAGCAAAGAAATCTGGTGCAGACAAGAAGATCAGGCCTGATAAACAAATGTCAAAGCAGATGTCACAACACAGCACTCAACATCGGGAACAGAGAAATATGAAGAAAAAATACCAAAGATGGAGATGTCATCATTGTGGGAGGTTTGGTCACATAAAGCCATTCTGCTTCAGATTGTATGGATACCCTAATCAGAACCCAGGTGTCAAACCTAAGTCTAACAAGGTACCACATACTCCATAATGGAAGAAAAAGGCTACTGCCCTGATAGCCCACACTTCCCTTAGAGTCTCTGCAAAGGAAGACTGGTACTTTGACAGTGGGTGCTCTAAGCACATGACTGGAATCAAGAACCTTCTCAATAATGTCAAACCTCACACCACTAGTTATGTGACCTTTGGAGATGGTGCTAGAGGAGAAATCAAAGGAGTTGGTAACTTGGACTGCCCTGGAGTTCCAAATCTAAATGAAGTACTATTGGTAAAAGGCCTGACTGCTAATCTCATTAGTATCAGTCAATTATGTGATCTAGGATTCAAGGTCAACTTCTCAAAATCTGAATGTCTTGTAACTAATGAAAAACAAGAAATTGTAATGAAAGGAGTCAGATCTAAAGACAACTGTTACTTGTGAGAACCTGAGAACACTAATTACTCCACTGTGTGTTCTATTGCCAAAGAAGAAAAAGAGGTGAAACTGTGGCACCAAAAACTTGGCCACCTTCATCTAAGAGGAATGAAAAGGATTATATCCATGGAGGCAGTCAAAGGGATTCCAAGACTGCAAATTGATGAAGGGAGAGTTTGTGGTGAATGTCAGGTTGGTAAGCAGACTAGGATGTCACATCCAAAGTCAAGACATCTGACCACCTCTAAGGTTCTAGAACTTCTTCATATGGATCTGATGGGACCAATGCAGGTGGAAAGTCTTGGTGGAAAGAGATATGCCTATGTTGTTGTGGATGACTTTTCCAGATTCACCTGGATTAACTTCATTAGGGAAAAATCTTATGTGTTTGAAGTTTTTAAAGAACTGTGCAAAAGAATTCAAAGAGAAAAAGAAGGGTGTATTGTCAGAATCAGAAGTGATCATGGCAAGGAATTTGAAAACAGTAAGTTTAATGAGTTCTGTTCCTCAGAAAGAATTAGTCATGGATTCTCTTCTCCTATAACTCCTCAACAAAATGGAGTTGTAGAAAGGAAAAATAGGACCATACAGGAATCTGCCAGAGCTATGATACATGCCAAAAGACTTCCTATTCATTTTTGGGATGAAGCTATGAATACAGCCTGTTATGTCCATAACAGAGTCACTTTGAGAAAGGGAACCTCATCCACCATTTATGAACTCTGGAAAGGAAGAAAGCCAACTGTGAAGTACTTCTAGGTATTTGGCAGCAAATGCTATATTCTGGCAGATCGTGAACAAAGGAGAAAGCTGGACTCTAAAAGTGATGAAGGTATATTTCTAGGATACTCCTCCAACAACAGAGCTTATAGGGTATTCAATTCCAGGACCAAAGTCATGATGGAATCAATAAATGTCATAGTTGATGATTATCATGAAGAAACAGATGTCCCTTGTAATGTTGAGACATTCTTTGAGACTCCAACTCAATAGAATGACCTTCCTAACACCACAACAGCAGACTCTGAATCCAAGGAAGCTAGCAAAATCCCTTCCATCAGAATTCAGAAAGATCATCCTAAAGAACTTACCATAGGGGATCCTAACAGTGGAGTCATTACAAGATCTAGAGAAATCATCTCAAACTCTTGCTTTGTGTCTAAAATTGAACCAAGAAATGTTAAGGAGGCTTTAGCTGATGAATACTGGATTGGTGCAATGCAAGATGAATTGAACCAATTTAAGCAACATGAAGTTTGGGAGTTAGTTCCTAGACCAGAGGGAACAAACATCATTGGCACAAAATGGATATACAAGAACAAATCAGATGCTGAAGGAGTTGTCACTAGGAATAAGGCAAGACTTGTTGCCCAAGGATACACTCAAGTTGAAGGGGTTGATTTTGATGAGACCTTTTCCCCTGTAGCCAGACTGGAATCTATCAGACTCCTATTGGGAATTGCTTGTCTCCTGAAGTTCAAGCTATTTCAGATGGATGTAAAAAGTGCCTTCCTAAATGGGTACTTAAATGAGGAAGTTTATGTGGAACAGCCTAAAGGTTTTGTGGATCCAAACCACCCTGATCATGTCTACAAATTGAGGAAAGCTCTATATGGCCTGAAACAAGCTCCTACAGCATGGTATGACAGGTTAACAAAATTTCTCTCAGACAAAGGATACAGAAAAGGAGGCTTGGATAAAACCCTCTTTGTCAAAAATGAAGGAGGGAAGTTAATGGTAGCTCAAATATATGTTGATGACCTAGTGTTTGGGGCAATGTCAGAATAAATGGTTAAACATTTTGCTGACCAGATGCAGGCTGAATTCGAAATGAGTCTCATGGGAGAACTGACTTATTTTCTTGGACTGCAAGTCTCACAGATGGAGGACTCAATCTTTCTATATCAAAGCAAGTATGCAAAGAACATTGTCAAGAAGTTTGGTATGGAGAATGCCAGTCACAAAAGGACTCCTGCACCTACTCATTTAAAGCTATCCAAAGATTCAAGTGGGGTTAAGGTGGACCAAAGTCTGTACAGAAGCATGATAGGAAGTTTGCTGTACTTAACAGCCAGCAGACCTGACATTGCTTTTGCAGTTGGAGTTTGTGCAAGATACCAAGCTGATCCTAAAGTCAGTCATATCAACCAAGTGAAGAGAATTTTGAAGTATGTAAGTGGAACTTACAACTATGGCTTGCTATACTCTCATGGCTGTGAACCAACTCTGACTGGTTATTGTGATGCTGATTGGGCTGGAAGTGCTGATGATAGAAAAAGCACCTCTTGAGGATGTTTCTTCTTAGGAAATAATCTGGTCTCCTGGTTCAGCAAGAAACAGAACTGTGTGTCTCTCTCTACTGCTGAAGCTGAATACATTGCAGCTGGTAGTAACTGTTCTCAAATGATCTGGATGAAACAGATGCTTACTGAGTATAATGTCACACAAGATGTTATGACATTGTACTGCGACAATCTGAGTACAATCAACATTTCCAAGAACCCTATTCAGCATAGCAGGACTAAGCATATTGACATTAGACATCACTTTATCAGAGACCTTGTAGAAGAGAAGACGATTAAACTAGAACATGTTGCCACTGAGCTACAGCTGGCTGACATTTTTACCAAGGCACTTGATGCAAATCAATTTGAAAACTTGAGGGGCAAGTTGGGTATTTGCCAACATGAGGAATTGTAGCAATTAATTTTGCTTAAAACAAGGGTTGAAGGAGTTATTTTTGTTAAGTCTATTTTGATTGGGTTAATCATATGTTTTCCCATTTACTTCAAAATTGTTAAGAAGTTGAATAGACACTCATTTGCCTCCTTCCTCTCTCGACTCTGCAACAAATCCCATTCTATCAATCAAAGTTTTCTCTCTAGTTACTACTGGTTTTCTAAGACTATCAAAATGTCTCAAACATCATCCTCATCCAAGACGACCGTTTCATCCTCATCCTCTGATCGAGATTCTCGGGAAATCACATCATACATGGATTCTGAAGTCCTGGAGATTACTCCTCTTAGAGAAATGGCAACTAACCCCTCCAAGGTCAAAAAGCTGAGAACAAGGCATGCAGGAAGGTCTCAAGCTACTTCATCCGGTAATCCCTCTCAACCTTCATCTTCTGTACCAAATAGGGAAGGCTCAGCTTATGTTCATCAAGCAATAGCTAGGCTTGTTACAAGAATTTTGAGTGAAAACCACTCTGTACCTGGGATTTCTGTTCCATTAAATCAAGAATCAGCAAGCCCAAATGTTGAAGTAAATCTAGATGTCTCTGAGAATGTTGAGACTCAAAATGACAACATTCAGAAATCATCTGAAAACCTTGATGATATTCAGAACCCTTTAGAGAAGAATGTTGAACCACCTGTTATTGATGTGGATGAGGAATACTCAAACAATGACCTAATTGCAAATATCAACCCTAGCATAGCTAGGAGAATGATGAACATAAAGGGTAATCAGGATGCTGCAAAATGTATGACCAAAGAGAAACCTACTGATAAGAAAACCAGGTCTGAAGGCAAGACTGGTGTGGAAACTGTGAAGATTGGACTGTCCAAAGGGAAGGTGAAAGCCCGAGTACATGCTGGGAGTCTCTCAAAGCCTGTGAGACAACCAATAGAAAAGAAGAGGAAAGAGCCTGAACCTTCTGATTCTGATGAGGAATCAGAATTTGAAATTGATGCTGAAGACATTCCTCTCAGAAGGAAACTCCCTTCCAGCAAAATGGCTAGAGTTCCTGAAGTCCCCACTGACAACATTTCATTTCACCACCCTGAAAATGCCAACAGATGGAAGTATGTTTGCTTGAAGAGAATAGCCTTGGAAACATAACTAAACAATGGTGCCATGGATTGTAAGGAAATCATGGACCTAATCAAAGCTGCTGGACTAATGAAGACTGTGGAAAAGTTTACCAAATGCTATGAAAATCTTCTCAAGGAATTCATAGTGAATTTGTCTGATGAATGTGTTGATGGAAGGTCAGCTGACTTTGAATGTGTCTATGTGAGAGGAAGAAAAGTTAATTTCTCTCCCTCTGAAATTAATAAATTCCTTGGAAGATCAAATGAGGCTTGCCCTGAACTAGAAGTTACTGACAATGAAGTATGCCAAACCATCACAGCAAGACAAGTCAAGTGCTGGTCCTTAAGAGGCAAGTTGAATGCTAGCAAGCTAAGCATAAAATTTGCCATCCTGCACAAGATTGGTGCAGCCAACTGGGTCCCTACCAACCATAAATCAACCATCTCTACAGGATTGGGGAGATTCATTTATGTTGTTGGAACTAGGACTGAATTTGACTATGGCAGGTATATATTTGATCAAACTTTAAAACATGCTGGAAGCTATGCTGTTAAAGGCCCTATTGCCTTTCCCTCCCTCCTATGTGGAATTGTCCTTGCTCAGTACCCTGACATCCTGGTGGAAAGAGATACTGCCTGCAAAAGAGCTCCTGCTCTTGGGTTACACTACAAGCTATTCCAGGGATCTCATGTTCCTGACATTGTCATAACATCAGCTGAGACATCAACTGTAAAAACTCAGTTCAAGACATCTTATGTTATAGCTGTGCTGAAGGAAACCTGCAAAGAGCTGGAGACAAGGAAAAAGACTCTTGAGAACCTAATTTCCAGATTAGATCACGAGGAGACTGAAGGACAAAGAAGGGAAGAGGATGCTGCTGAAGATCAGCTCAATGCTGAAGAAAGTGCCTCCTCTGAAGATGACAGTGCTTAAAGTTTGGTGGAGTTGACAAGCTTGATGCTGGTTCCTGTTGATGCAAGTGATTTCAGTTTTTTTTGTTTTTATTACTCATTTTGGATAACTGTATAACATATAAGTACATGTATCTTTGGCCTATTTGTGGCTAAAGAGGGGGAGATATTTTGTGTTAATTACTTGGTAGACATTATATTTTTCTGCAGACATATTTATTCTGCTGCTATCTATTCTCTGATTGCTTAGGGGTTTTAGCCAAAAATCTGCCAAAGGGGGAGTTTGTAAGTGTTTAGTTATTGGCATGTATTTTTGGTAAAACCAGGTGTGTGAATGTCATGACTGATGTCATAACATTCTGGATTATTAGGTACTTTATGCAGAAAAAGTATGGCATACAATAGCTGCTGTTTATGAGTGTGTATCTGAGCATTTTGCAATGATCACATTTATTACTTTCTGCCAAAATCAGTAAACAAGAATTCTGATGTCATAACAAATGTTAAGACATCTTGTACTAATCTAACAGTTATGCAGTTTGGTTAATTCTGAGATTTTTCAGGAAGTTGGTTCATTCCTTCCAGAACAGAATCTCACGTGGACTTTAGGTTAACCTAGCTCAACCCTAATCTGGTTGATAAAGTCTTGTGACCAAGTCTTGAGGTTAACCCTAATTAACCCTAGCTTTTCGTGGAAGCCCTAACTGAAGAAACAGCTGCATATATATATATTCAACAGGAAAGCTGATTGGAGATCAACTCTTAGATAGAAGATCAATTAGGAGATGTATAGTTTTAACTATTGTAATCCAAGCCAGTATCATTGTGATAAGTGACTTGGAATAGGTTTTGATTGTAAGGGTTTTTGTATCACTCAAAGCTTTGAAGCAAGAGTGTTTGTGTCTCTTGACTAAAGCTTTGAAGCAAAGTCAAGATAGGTTTGTGTGTCACTCAATGCTGTGAAGCACGAGTGTTTGTGTTACTTGATTAAAAGCTGTGAAGCATAATCAAGTGTATGTTCTGAAGAGTGTCTTCATTATTTCATTAGTCAATTGTTTAAGTATCACTGCTGTGATTGAGGGGGAGTGAGTTGGAACTCAGGTTTAAGTTGAACTTAGATTGAAGTTGCATTGGGTAGGTCTTAAGTGAAGGAGATAAACTGGTTGGTTTATTCCTGAATTAATATCTCTTATAGTGGATTTCCTCCCTGGCTTGGTAGCCCCCAGAGTAGGTGTTGTTTCACACTGAACTGGGTAAACAATTGACTGTGTTCTTTACTGTTTTTATTTACTGTCTTATAGAAAGTCAGATACGGTGCCATAACATTCACTGTGACATTGAGTATCTGCTGCCAGAATTTCAAAAACCCTTAATCATAACCTGGGGCAGGGTAGTTCTCTCAGGTGATCCAGGTGCACAATGAATGACATCAAAGAAGTCTTTCCGAAACAAAAGAACGGTGATGGTTCCCTATAATCATAAAGACATGCAGTCATTATCTCTCAGAAATAAAAGCCCAACAAGTTAAAACCTATGAAGGAGACTTACAAAAAACTGGGGCATCCCTCTGACTGTAATCACAAAAGAAACAGTTCAGGCAAAAACAGGGATAATAAAAACCAAAAGGGAAGAGATCCTGCAAACTCTCAACAAAATGACTGCCTGTTCAAAATAAATTGTCAGTATCCGAACAATCACTGGTATGTCAGAGCAAATACTCAAACAAAATCTAATGCACGATTAGCTGAGTTTAGGTTTGAAGAACATCACGAAGAACGGGTGGGTACAAATAAAATTTGAGCCTTTATCCTTTGTTTCTTAAACCGTGAGCCAGGCCACGTTATAACCCTTAAAAGTCCTAGCTGAAGCATGGGTTAGTTCGAAAGCATACTCTTACGAAAGGTATCCTGACTCCTGTAGGGCTCGCCGTAAAATATTGAGTTGACATCACATTTTACAAAAATTACTTGTTTTACTGAAAATGCATTTTCAAAAAAACTTCAAGACAGACATAAGCTTTGCATTTTTAAGATAACATTGTTTGCATATGACTGTTTGTTCGAACAGCAGAGAAATTCACACGATGAATATCTTGTGAACAAGAAACCTTCTCAACAAAAAGGATCACCTCCAGTGGGAAAACACTTCCAACCAAGGGACAGGCATGATCATTGTCCATCATCTGGGGCAGTCAAGTCAAGATTCAGAGAATCTCTCAAATGCCAAATAGCCAGGGGCAGATCTCCGTCTAAATCACTTGGGGCATTGGACATGAACTCCAACAACGAATCTTGCACGATCAAACATCTTCTGGTAGTATGGTAACACAACACTACTGATAGTGACAACTCCCTGCGCTCTGAGAACGTGGACATAGTCAAAAAAATACTACGCATAATCAAAGACCCGCTAGGTCGACTGGCCTAGGCAAAAATAAGGGCTTCCCGGCGAACCAAAAGGGTTCGGGCAAAAATAAGGGATGAAAATGAAAAAATCTGTACACCCGGCAAGTCGAAAACCTGAAAAGGCGGCTTGGGAAAAAAAGGGTATCCCGGTGGACTGAAAACCCGAAAGGGCGGTCCAAGCAAAAGTTAGGGATCAAAGTGTACGACTATGTCCCGTCATCTTATCACTTACCTACTAGAAGAAGATTTGTCAATCAGCAGTTATCAAGCTCCTCATAGGCCTTTTTCTCCCGCAGAAACTGAGGCAATAAGAATTGTCCGAACTGTACAAGTTGCGCTCTCCTCCATGGTACAAGGTAGATTCAGCTGAAGAATATGACCAAGATACCTTCACTCTCCGCAGAGTAAGACAAGATTCAGCAATACTCTCCCCAAGCAGAGTTGGTCTCCCGGTAGCCCTAAATAGGCACAGTATCCCAAGCAAATCAGCAATACTCTCCCCCAAGCAGAGTTAGTCTACCATCCGTCCTGGAAGAGTTGGGTATCCCTAGAAGATCTTAATATTCCCTAGCAGAGTATACAGATATTCCCTAGCAAGCATCCCCGACAGTCTTAATATTCCTCGACGGAAATATAAGATTGTTCCCCGGCGGAATACAAGATACCCCCAGCGGAGCCATTTCCTCAAAAGTTTCCCTAGGAGAGTCGAATCATCTCCCCAGTAGATTCTGGAAACTTATCCCGCGCAGAGTACAAAAATCTCTCCCCAGCCATATCCAAGAGGTTATCCCCCACCAGAGTCTAATTGGGTTATCCTCAGCAAATTGCAACGGACAGATCGGCCCCAGTGAAGTTCTTTCTACCCCCAGCGGAGTTCATCATCGAAATCCCAACAGAGCTTATCAACGGAGTCCCCAGCGGAGTTATCGTTAAAATCTCAGCGAAGCATCTCTTCCCACAGAGTAATTCCCCGTAGAGTAATCTCTTCACCAGGTTTATCCCCCAACGGAGTCATCCTCTCCTACAGGTTTATTCGTGCAACCATCTTCGTTCATCATCCCCAGCGGAAACAAAGAATTCAACACCATTCTCCAGCAGCTACGGGATTTATTTTACCCAGCTAAAGCATCACAGTTTCATACATCATGACACATGCACATACGCATCATATCATACAATCTCATTTATGTTGAGAACATCATTGCTTGATCCATCTCATGCATTGCATATGACTGACCTTTACCTTTCAGGAAAGATGCAGTTAAATTCTCAGCCATATCAAAAGGCCTTCTCGGGTCCAGTTAAATCGATTCCTAAAGATTTTCCTGATGCAGACCCAGTTGAAGATTCCAAGACCTTGCCTGGTCCAGTTAAATCGATTCCTAAAGATTTTTCTGATGTCGATCCAGTCAAAGGCCTTCTCTGGTCCAGTTAAATCGATTCCTAAAGATTTTCCTGATGCAGACCCAGTTGAAGATTCCAAGACCTTGTCTGGCCCAGTCAAATCGATTCCTAAAGATTTTTATGATGCCGAGCCAGTCAAAGGCCTTCTCTGGTCCAGTTAAGTCGATTCCTAAAGATTTTTCTGATGCCGATCCAGTTGAAGATATTCCAAGATTCCTTCTAGAGATAGTTCAGATGTGACCCAGATTTGGCTACATTCCGATACTTATTCCAGATTTCTTTCTAGAGATGGTTCAGATGTGACCCAGGCATGGCGACATTCTGATACTTATTCCAGACTCCCTCTAGAGATAGTACAGATGTGACCCAGATTTGGCGACATTCCGATACTTATTCCAGACTCCTTCTAGAGATAGTACAGATGTGACCCAGATTTGGCGACATTCCGATACTTATTCCAGACTCCTTCTAGAGATAGTTCAGATGTGACCCAGATTTGGCGACATTCCGATACTTATTCCAGACTCCTTCTAGAGATAGTTCAGATGCGACCCAGTCATGGCAATATTCTGATACTTATTCCAGAGATAGTTCAGATGTGACCCAGATTTGGCGACATTCCGATACTTATTCAGATTTCCTTTCAGAGACAGCTTAGAGATGCTCCAGACCCGAATGTTATTCTATTGCTTATTCAGATTCAAACTTTCAGAGACAGCTTAGAGATGCTCCAGACTCGGATGTTATTCTATTGCTTATTCAGATTTCCTTTCAGAGACAGCTTAGAGATGCTCCAGACCCGGATGCTATTCTATTGCTTATTCAGATTTCCTTTCAGAGACAGCTTAGAGATGCTCCAGACCCGGATGCTATTCTATTGCTTATTCAGATTCAAACTTCTAAAGACAACTTAAAGATGCTCCAGACCCGGATGCTATTCTATTGACTTATTCCAGATTCCTTCCAGAGACAGTTCAGATGCAACCCAGACATGGCGACATTTTGATACTTATTCCAGATTCATTCAGGAGACAGTCCAGATACGATCCAGATTCGGATGTCATTATGTCATTCATTCAGATACAATATGGATATACCCCAAACACGGCGGTCATTCTACTACTCGTTCAAACGTCAGCAATCAGATATAGACTAGATACGCTCCAGGCACAAAAGCTATTCTATTTTCTCATTCAGATTCAATTATCAACTTCGAGTGCAGATACGCTCCAGACATGGAAGTCATTATGTCATTTCTCCAGATCCCAGTTATAGCACAGATACGTTCCAGACACGGAAATCATTCTGCTACTCATACAGATCTCAATTTCAAATACAGTTCAGATACGTTCCAGACACAGAAATCATTCTGCTACTCATACAGATCTCAATTTCAAATACAGTTCAGATACGTTCCAGACACGGAAATCACGCTGCTACTCATACAGATCTCAATTTCAAATACAGTCCAGATACAATCCAGATTCGGATGTCATTCTGTCACTCTTCCAAATAAAGTCCAGATATGATCCAAATTCAGATGTCATTCTGTCACTCCTTCAAATACGTTTCAGATACGCTCCAGGTGCGGACGCAATTCTGACAATCACCCAGTTCCAGCTTATAGATACAATTCAACAAACAATCTTCAGGTGGCATCTATAAGCCCATCCTTTTATCCATCATCTTTCCAAATGGCATCTGTAAGCCCATTCCCGACATCACCATGCTGATATTACACCATGCGAGTGCAAATTTTTGGGCACTCTAGTGTTCAATAATCTTCCACCTTCGGATCACGAAATGCACGCAAGCCAATCTACATCCTCAGGTTTAAGAAGATTGAACAGGGGCAATTGTTGTAACCCAAAATTTTCCCTCCCATATTCCTCAAGATTTGGCAAGAATGGTCTTCATATTACTCAAGATTTCTCAAGAGTTGTACAGTCAAACCATCTCATAAGACAACCAAAATTAGGGTTTTGGTCCTTTCAAGTAATTTGAGGTTTTCAATGGTTCAATCAAGTCTCATAGGCCCATATACATTCTCAAGCACCTACATGTCAAGTCTCAAGACTCACAGTGCCAAATTGCATAGTCAAAAGCTCCATTTGATCCACAGTCAACTGCAGGGGTAAAATGGTCATTTTACAGTCAAAAGTCAGAATTTTTGGTCAACATCTTATTTTGAGTCCACAATCATCATTTGATCAAGTCTTGATCATGATTCCTCAAGAATGGCTCAAAAATCATCAAGATGCAAAAGTTACTATTTTTGGACAGTAGAAAAGTCAATTGTATCTTGACCAGGGCATAACTTTTTCATGGTTCATCAGAAAAATTCCATCCAATGCTCATTTTGAAGGGGATGACATTTCCTACAATCCATCTTCACACTCCAAGTCCAAGAAATGCACTCACAAGAAGTTATCAATTTCTACATTATAGGTCAATTTTAAAAGTCAACAAAAATGCATTTTAAGTCAAAGACCATAACTTGAGATTGGTAAATCCAAATGACATGGGACCAAAGGAATTGGTTAGAGGACTTCAAGACCTTTCCAAAATGTCCAAGAACATGTTCATATGATCAAAATTGAGCAAGATATGCATTGGAGAAGTTGGGAAATTTTTATGAATTTGCAAAAGTCAACTTTGCTCAAAACACCTTATTTTTGCTAATGGGCCTCAAATTTCTTCTTGAAACTTTATCCATGGCCTATGCACGACCCATCAAGCTTAATTGAATTATTTTCTTATTTTCTATTAATTAATTGGATTTTTAATCAATATTAATTCATTTAATTAATTTAAATTGTAGGAAAATATAAAGATATGGTTTTTCAATCCTTTTGTGAAGCAAGAATGACCTAAAAAGGCTGACAAATTCGTGCACAAAGTCAAAGATACAAAACATCCAAATTTGGCAACTTTCTTCAATCAAAAAGATTCAAAAAGACGTGATTTCCAATCAAATATTGAATCATCATTCCATGGATTTTTTCCCAAGATTCTGACCTAGTTTCATTCTCCTATAAGTACATAAGCTAACCCTAATCATGGACACGTGAAAGCTGCTGCAGGAAAGCCATAACCAATTCATCAAAATTCAAGAAAACTTGAAAACTGATTTCCATATTCTAGCACGGTTTAAAGGCTTTTATTGATTCTAATCTATTGCAGGGGTTCCCAGAGACGTATTGCAATCAAGACCAAGCGTTAAGGCTCAAGAAATCACCAAGAACAGTCTCACGGTTTGACATTTTTCTCATAATCGTAACTCATGATTCATAAGCATTTGATATGATTTCTTGTTTGTTTTGTGTTGTTAGAGACCACAGGAAGCTATTGGCATGGTTTAATTGGATTAAAACGCGCAGAATCAAAAGATGCCATTGATGAATTCTAGGGTTCATAAGCTTCCAAATTGGTGCTTTGTAATATAGGAAAAATTAAGCCTTGAGAGACCCATGACTGAACTCGTGAGAACCAGACGAACACACTAGACTATTCGCGAAATATTTATGTTGCTTGTAGCTCTATTCGCTATTTTTGGTCGTTGCAGTTTGTGGGGGTTAAAAACCCCCGCTATCTAATGTTCTTTTCTGCAGGAATTATGAAGAAGATGATGATGTGTTAATACATGATTAGCCAGTTCAAAAAGGCGCGCGTTTTTTTGGGTTTACTGCATATTGTTTATTCTTGGCATATAACATTCTCTCTCCATCCACTTAACAGGCGCGCGCTCCAGTCCAGTTGGTAAGGGCATTAAGGCATTAACCACTGGGTCCTGGGTTCGAATCCCAGGTCCCCCAAATGTTTATTTGTTATTTTTCTTCAGGCGTTCTTGTGCAAAGCTGGCAAAGGGAGTCTACCATATGCTATAAATCTCAGCATGCCAAGTGGCTCCTGGCCAAATCTGAAGGCCAGGATTGAAGGACCATTATAATCCTCAGTTAACACATGCATAGCTGATTCCAAAGGTCAACGTGGCTGAAGAGCTTATTGGGCTTCAAATTGCAATCAACACCTCCATAATGGGCCAGCACCCCCCCTGGTTTAGTATTTTTTCTTTTATATTTTCCATTTAACTATTTTATTTATTATTATTATTATTATTATTTAATTAGCTCACAAATAAATTATTTCCATAATAAAATCAGAAAACTAAAATATTTTTATTATTATTAATTTCACCTTTAATTTATTATTTTTGTAAATAAATGTAATTAATTAATTTAGTTGTTTTAATTAGGTTAACTTTAATTATTTTCACAATAAATAAAATAAATTAGAATTAGGGTTTTTCTTGACAATTTTAATTTCTTTTCTTTTATTTGCATTAAAAACATAAAAAACTTAAAAAATATTTCTTTTATTTAATTAATTAGAATTAGGTTTAATTAAATGCAAAAAGGACCAAAAACTCATTCTTTCTCAAAAAAGGGTCAAAACCCTAAGGACTTTTCCGATTCAATTTTCCTTCGCGCATATTATTTTTGACCATTTATGTAGTTGTTCCGAGTATGTAATAGCGTAATTAGGACTCTTTTTGTCGCTTTCTTTAATTTTCTCGCATTTACTTTTCAAGGGTTGTTTTTGGCGATGTAAATACCCGACGCCTTGTAATAGTCTAGATTTACTTTTCGCACAACTATTAACAGTTAGATGTATGTCAATTAGGCTATGCATGACAAGACTTATCTGAAAATTAAAATCAACCCGTAGCTCACCATGACATGTACAAAGATAACATAATCTGAATCCTGACGCACTCGCACATGCCATTCCTAGGGTACGCCTCACTTGGTTGCCTCGACGTGGTCATTGAGTATAAGGTGTTTTAGAGGTCGCCCTCCTGTCTAAAGATCCAAGTTGCCTCGAAACAGTTGCCTCGGATAAAAAGGATCTAGGACATTAGGGTTACCGCTAAGGCGTCCTACTATTGCTTTGGTGACCACATGTCCCTATAATCGAATTGACCCGAATAACTCCAACGACGGTGCTACCTACTTCTCAATAGTGGGATAGTACTGTCTAAAGGACATTTACACAGCTTAATTTCTTTTGAGTAGGTAGAGGTTCTTAGATACTTGCTCTTTCAAAACAAAAACAACTTTTCGCACCTACACTTTTCTGACAAAAGTTTTCAAACAAACACTTCATACACTCTTGAGGACTGATACAAGAGTTAAAACGAAGTTTTCAAACAGACTTTTTTTCAAAACCCACAAACACAAGAAAAGCAAACATTTTTGAAAACATAGTGAGCAAGTACCTAAGAGCCCGTGGATAACCACGGATAGAAATGGCGCTAACACCTTCCCTTTCTATAATCTACCTCCCGAACCGAGAAACATCTCGAAAAGGATTTTTGCTGTGCTTTTGTCCTTTCCTTGTTGGAGAAAATAAAAGACGGTGGCGACTCTTGCTTACCGGGACATTTGGCGAACCAGCATTCCAAAACAGTCAGTTCTATTTCCATCGATCACAGCGTCTGACATTAATTGCTGATCATAAATATTTACATATGAAACAAAGGATGAATTACTGGTAATATCAGAAACAGGGGCATAAGAAATGTCCGAGTTGTGTAGTTGCTTTGTCCATCAGGTATAATGGTAGATTCAACTGAAGAATAGGGCTACGATACCTTCACTCCCCGCAGAATAAGACAGTAATGGTAGCTCTCCCAGTTGAGACTCGCAGTTAGATACAAATCAACAATACTCTCCCCAAGCAGAGTTAGTCTACCATCAGCCCTAAAAAGGCTTGGTATCCCTAGAAGGTCTTAAACTTCCCCAGTGGAGTATAAAGACATTTCCCAGCAAGCACAAGAGTATCCCCGACAGTCTTAATATTCCCCAACAGAGTATAAGAATGTTCCCCGGCAAGAATACAAGATACCCTAGTGGAGCCATTTCCCCAGCGCATTCTAAAAAAGCTTTCCCAACAGAGTTGAATCATCTTCCCCAGTAGATTCTGGAAGCTTATCCCCTGCAGAGCGCAAATAAATCTCCCCAGCCAAATTCAGAGGGTTATCCCCACGGGAGTCTAACTGGGTTATCCTCAGCAAGTTGCAACTGAAAGATCATCCCCAGCGAAATTCTTTCTTTCCCCAAACAGGAGTACAATCCTCAACCGGTTCTGTATCACCAGCAACGGTAATCCATCCCCAGCGGAGTTCATCATTAAAATTCCCAACAGAGTTTATCAGCGGAACCACCAGTGGAGTTTATCGTTAAAATCTTCAGCAAAGCATCTCTTCCCCACAATAATTTCCCTCAGAATAATCTCTTCATCAGTTTATTCCCCAACGGAGTTCTTTCCTCCTGCAGGTTTATTCTCACAATCACCTTCATTCACCATCCCTAGCGGAAACGAAGAATTCAACTCTATTCTCCAGCAGCTCCGGGATTTATTTTCCCCAGCTAAAACATTACATGTCCATACATCATGATACATGCATATACGCATCATACCATACAATCTCATTTATTTTGAGAACATCATTGCCTGATACATATCATGCATTACATACAGCTAACCTTTACCTTTCAGGAAAGATACAATCAAAATTCAAGTTATGAAGCCCGGATACGACCGGATAGTATCTTGATTTCTACAGCATATTATGAAGCCCGGATTATGACCGGATAACAATATCATACTATCGCGAAGCCTGGATTACGACCAGATAGTGACATCTCTCAAAAGTAAGCTATGAATCCCAAAGAACGACCGGATAACAATATCATACTATCGCGAAGCCTGGATTACAACCAAATAGTGACATCTCTCAAAAGTAAGCTATGAATCCCGAAGAACGACCGGATAATAGTTTATTCCCCAGTGAGCCGTGAAGACCAGATTACGACCGGATAGCATCTCAGTAAGCACCATGAAGCCTGGATTCGACCAGATAGTGATATATCATAAACACAAGCCTTGAAGCCCGGATCATGACCGGATAACACTTCAGCAAGTTATTGTGAAGCCTGGACTACGACCAGAAAGCAATACAAGACCTTGAAGCCTGGATTATGACCAGATAATGGTAGAAGATATTGTGAAGACTGGATTATGACCAGATAGCAACCAAGAGTACTACGAAGCCTGGATTTCGACCAGATAGTGGTATGATACATTGTGAAGACTGGATTACGACCAGAAATAAATACAAGACCTTGAAGCCTGGATTACAACCAGATAATGGTAGAAGATGTTGTGAAGACTGGATTGCGACCAAATAACAACCAAGAGCACTGCGAAGCCTGGATTTCGACCAGATAGCAGTATGATACTCTGTGAAGCTTGATTCGGACCAAATAGCAGTTTACATAGACAGTTACTAAGAAGCCCGGAGTCGACCGGATATTAGTGTGCCCTAAATTCAAGTTGAAGCCCGGATGTGACCGGATAACCACTTGATTTATTCTGAAGCCTGGATTTCGACCAGATAAGAAGTGAGGTATTGCAAAGACTGGATTACGACCAGATAGCAAGTTTAATCTCATCTCCCTAGTAAGTCACTATAAAGCCTGGATTACGACCAGATAGCAGTCGGCCTTATCACTATGAAGCCTGGGTTGCGACCAGATAGTAGTTCACTCTCACCTCTTCAATAGAGATGATTCCTCAGTAGAATAACGGACGACCGAAGCTCCTAAAGTTCTATTTCTCCTAAGACAAAGAATAGCATTCCCCAGCGAAACCTCCCTCAACAACAAGTATACAAGCTCTCGCTAAGGAATCTCTTACGCGATCGACACTTCTTCGGATGGCATCTTTAAGCCCATCTCCCATCATCAATCTCCAAATGGCATCTGTAAGCCCATTCCTGACATCACAAGGCTGATACAACTACATGCAAGTGCAAATTTCTGGGCACTCTAGTGTTCAATCATCTTCCACCTTCGGATCACGAAAGGCCCGAATGCCAATCTATATCCTCAGGTTTAAGAAGATTGAACAGGGGTAACTGTTCTACCCCAAAATTTTCCCTCCCATATTTCTCAAGACATGTCAAGAATAAGCTCCAAGTATCCAAGATGGCTCAAGAGTTGGACAGTCAAATCACCTCCTAAGGCAGTCAATTCAAAATTACGGTTTTGTGTTGCATCAAGGTCCTTACATCAAAATGACCCCAAGTGCTCCCCAATGTCTTAATATGTTCTTAAAATCATCCATGTAAAATTTCAAGCCTTGTAGAGGAATTTTGGTCAGTCAATTGCTCAAGAGGTCCAAAAATCGACTGTGTTAGAGCAAAAGTCAACTGTGACCTAAATACTGTCAAACCTCAAGATTTTTTGTCAACATTCTCATTTTGAAGGACATTTAATCATTTGATCAAGGGTTGATCATGATTCATCAGGGATTGCTCAAGATTCATCAAGATTCAAAAGTTGCTAAATTAGGGTTTTGTAGGAAAAGTCAACTCAACTTTGACCAAGCATAAATTTCTCATACTTTATGAGAAATGACCCATCCAAAGCTCATTTTTAATAGGATGCAATTTCCTACAATCCATCTTCACACCACAAGATCATGAAATGCACTCACAAAAAGTTATAAATTTGGACATTATAGGTCATTTTTGAAAGTCAACAAAAACACCTTTTTTTACAAAGCTTATAACTTGAGCATGGAGGAACAAAATGAGATGATACCAAAATGGTTAGTTAGAGGACATCTCATGGTTTCTAAAAAGACCAAGAACACCTCCAAAAGTTCAAAATTGAAGAAGTTATGCATTGTTGAAGTTGGGCATTTTTCTAAAATTGCCAAAAGTCAACTATCCTCAAAACTCCAATTTTTGACAAAAGGGCCCACTTTTTTCCACTTGATATGGTCTTGTCATGCCACACACGTGTCCCATATTTAATTTCATGGCCATTCATTTATTTTTCTGTTTTATTTAATTTTTATTGATTTAATTCATTTTAAATCAATATTAAATCAATATTAAATCAAATAAAATCTAAAATTGATGTAATGAGATTCTTGTGGTTATTATAGGTCTTCATTGTCAAGATACACCAAACCAAATCCGAATCATGCCTTATGGTGCACAAAATATTTGATTTAAGCCATTTTTGGAAACTTGATAATGGTGATCAAAATCAAATCTCCAATATTCAATTCTTATGGATTCAAGCCCAAGTGATTAACCTAATTCATTCCTTTATGTACACACAAGCCAAGCAAATCAAGATCAGGCTGAAAGAACTGCAGAAACGGCCATACAAAGTTTGGAAAAAGTGTGAAAAAGTAGAGGATCAAAATCAACATTAGAGCACGATTCAGTCCAAAAGCTTGACATAGCTCTCTTCCCTGACATCCAGTGAAGCCAAAGGGATCAAAATCCAGCCCTGAGATAGCCTAAAACTCACTGTAAGTCGTCCTGAACTCGACCCTAAACATGAAATCCAACTCTCCGATTCTTGCATCTCTTTGTCCAAATAATTGCATATTCATACTTTGCGTTGCATTCTGAAACTGTTGGCATAATTGAATTGCGTTTTTGTAGTCTGTATAGCCATGCCCGAAGCAAGGGTTTTGGCTCTTCATTTTTAGGCATTTTGTTTTCAGGGGAAATTAGAGCAAATAAAAGGCATAAATGGACTAAGTGGGAGAAGATGAGCATGTTGATGCTCTTAGAGTTTGTTTCCATGGCCTAGGGCGAATTTTGGAGGCATGCTACGAATCTTCCTGCGGATAAAAATCCGCAGGTAAATAACCAGGAACTTTGTGAAGAAGACAACCACGCGTCTTCTCCTTACTAGCCAGTTCAAATTTCGCGCAATTTTTTTTATTTTTTCAGGCATAATTAATTGTTTCCAATATAATGTTTGTTGTATATTCCATTAACAATAAAGCAGCATTGGTGGAGTGGTTGGAGCGTTGGCATTTGAGCATTGGGACCTGGGTTCGAATCCCAGGTCCCCAATATTTGTTATAATTTTGTTTCAGATTATCCCATGTAACATTCAAGGCGTGGACCATCATGTTCTGCCAAGATCCCAAACGCCAGGTGGCTACAAAGCAAATCCAATGGTCTAGAATGGAGGGCTACCATGGTCTCAAGTCAACAGGCATGTGGGCGATCCAAAAAGTCAAACAGGCTGGAGCGTTAATGGGCCAAGAATTGATGATTTCACACCCAAATTAAGCCCAGCACCCCCCTGGTTTTTTTCTTTTTACCTTCATATTTCCATTTATTATTTTGTTCTAATTATTTATTTTATTATTAATTAATTAACCAATTAACATTTTTTTTTATAAAATCAGAAAAACCCAAAAATAATATTTTTTATTAATTTCACTATTTCATTATTTTTGTAAATAAATTTTAACCAATTAACTTAGTTTTTAATTAGGTACCATTTTAATATCTTTTGCAATAAATTAAAATTAATATAGAATTAGGGCTTTTAATATTTTTTCACTTTATTTTATTTCCTTAAATATAAATATCAAAAAATATCCTTGTTTAATTAATTAATTAACTTAGATCTAATTTCCATTAAAATTCAAAAAAATAATAAAAAACATGCTTTCTTTAATAAAAAAAAGGGTCAAAACCCTAAGACACTCCGATTTAATTTTCTCACGCGCGTATTATTTTTTATCCATATTTCAATATTATAACTGCTTCGGGAATGTAATAGTTTTACTTAGGATTTTATTTATTTATTTATCGCTTTTATTTACTTTTCGCAATTTAATTTTAAAGGGTTTGTCTTTGGCGATGTAAATACCCGACGCCTTGTAATAGCTTAGATTAATTTCCCGCAATTTAATTTCCTCTCAATATTAACTGTTAGATGTTTGATAACTAGGTAATGCATGACAAGATCAATCTTTAAACTAAAATCAACATAGCTCACCATAACATGTACAAATAAAAATTAACCGAATTGACACACTCGCACATGCGCACTCTTAGGGTACACCTCACTTGGTTGCCTCGAACGTGGTCATTAAGTATAGGAAGTTTTAGAGGTCGCCCTCTTGTCCAAAGATCATAGTTTCCTCGAAACGGTTGCCTCAGAAAAATGATCTAAGACATTAGGGTTACCGCTAAGGCATCCTAACGTTGCTTTAGTTGCCACACGTCCCTTATTCGAATTGACCCGAAAACTCCAACGACGGTGCTACCTACTCCTCAATAGTGGGATAGCACTGTCTAAAGGACACTTGTACAGTTTAATTCCTTTTTGAGTAGGTATATGGTTCTTAAGTACTTGCTCCTTTTAAAACAAAACAAAACTTTTCGCACTTACACTCCTTTCAAACAAAAAAAAACTCTTTTCAAACCCACAATCACAAAGAAAAGCAAACTTTTGAAAACACAATGAACAAGTACCTAAGAGCCCGTGGATAACCACAGATAGAAAGGGTGCTAACACCTTCCCTTTCTATAATCTACCTCCCGAACCCGAGAAATATCTCAAAAAGGAATTTTTTTTGTGCTTTTGTCCTTTCCTTGTTGGATAAAATAAAAGACGATGGCGACTCTTGCTTACCGCGACATTTTGCGAAAACAAACGCAAACGCGAACCAGCATATCCAAAACAATCAGTTCTCATTCCCACCGATCACACAAGTAATATTAAATCCTAAATTACTATTACAACCATATCGAAATGGGTCAGAATATGCAAGAAACGTAAATTGCTTATTTATTTAAGAAAATAAATATGTTTTGTTTAAGAAAATATTTTTGGGTCTTTTGTTTTAAGAAATAAAATAAAGCATGAAAAAAAATGTTCTTGGTTTTTGTTGATTAATAAAATAGAAAGTGATAGCAAAAATAGTGAGAAAAAGGAAAAATAGAATCAGCGTATTGCTGATTAAGGGAGGTCAGAAGTTCTGACTCTGGCGCACTGCAAAACATAAATCCTGTTAGTGAAAAAAATAAGTAGAGTCAGAAGTTCTGAGTCTACTGGGAGCACATTAGCTTTAAGAAGTTCTGATGCCACCAGCAACAAAGTAGATTTCAGAAGTTATAAGGCCACCAACAACAAGGTAGATTTCAGAAGTTCTGATGCCACTGGCAGAACTTGGTCTCTCTCTCCATGCTAGTAAGAGCATCTGCAACTTGGTCATTTCTCCAAAAAACAGAAGATGTGCATATGAAAATTATGGCAGATTTCATAGAATTTCATAAACAAGAAAATATCAAAACTATAAATCAGAGGCAAGCGTGAATTTGCTAATCCTAATTCTGAGTTCTAATTTCTTCTAGAAGTTCTGAACTGATTTAATCCATACTTAGGCAGACAGATATGTGATGCCTCAGAATATGCACAACGTCAGAAACATGATATATACATTGTATTTTTGAACATGCAAATCTGGCAATGCTTAAGTAACATGATAATAGTCAGCAGATGCTTACCTTGCAGCTGGAAAAGATTCTATGAACTGGAGGTTGGTTCTGAACTCTGGTGATGTTTTGAGCAACTTCTTCACGTACTCAACAGGATGGAAGTTTTTAACTTCTGGAACAGCCAAAGGGTGATATTCTAACTTCTTTGAGGTGGAGGTGAATGGAGAGTGTATAGCAGTATGAATACAGAAGTTAGAATAGCTTCTAGTATGTGAATTAGCAACTGTGGGGATGGTTTTAGTCAAGGAACAGTGGAGTTTTGATGCTATAATCAAAATGCTAAGGTTTTGGTATTTTGGTGTTTTCAGCTTTTCGGATTCTTGGAATTTTTGCAAGGATTCAAGGCTTTTTTTCTTTCTTTTGGTGATTCTCTCTCTCCAAAAACCAACCCCTTGAACGTGTGATGGAACAAACTATTTATAGATGGTTTTGCTGTGGTTTTGGGGGGAAAACAAATGAGTTTTAAACATTTTTGGCATACTGTCCCTTTGTTTTTTAATCACAGTTTTCATAGGCTAATTTGGTGCAAGAAAAATGCAGGCGTGGACTGGATCAGCAGCACCTTGGAGTGTTTGTTAGAACAAAGTTTGAATCTACTACCCTATGTTTATGTTTTGATGATAACAAAGTGAAAAGATATATTATTTATATGATTCATGTATGAACTATTTGCTGCCTAAATTATTACGTTCTGATTTGCAGATACTCTGATAGGTATAAGCAAGATCACACCTAATCAACATTAGAAGTTGCTATATCAGAATACCAGAATCAGAAGATCAACTCACGTATATGCTGAAGCTTGATAAACAGAACTGCGCTCAACACTCTGATAAAGAAACACAACAGTTCATCAACAGCTAAGCAGAGTCAGAATGAGCCAAGCCAGAACATGCATTAAGTAAGCAACGGTACTGTGCATTGAAAGCAAATTATTACCAACGGCCTCATTCCAGACAAGATCTGCTCAATAAGGAAAGTTTGTTATTAGCATTGAATCAAGAATATTGCTCCAACGTTCAAAATCTCAGTGCTATATAAACAAGACTATAAAGATTGAATTGGCTAATGCTCTCCAACTTTTTACACGCCTAAAAGATGATCATGATCTTCCTTCTCTCAGTTTGCTAAACACTACATTCCCTTATTCAATCATTGTTTAGCAATCTAGTTTCATAAGCTTAAGTTGTGTATATATCACAGTTGTGATACAGTTTTGTAGAAAACATTCACACCTAGATTTATCTTCTTTGTAAGAAAGTGTTTCCTTGATAAACCGGGTTGTGGTTTGCATCAAGAAGGCTTTAGCAGTTGTTAAAGCAGTTTGTAATATTCAGTTGAATATAGTGGATTAAGACCTCGTTGGAGAGAGGCGAAATCACCTTGACGGGTGGACTGGAGTAGTTTGAGATCAAACGAACCAGGATAAAAATATCTTGTTCATTGCATTGATTTTCAGTTTTACAATTCAACCCCCCCTTCTTGTGTTTTTCACCACTTCAATTGGCATCAGAGCGCCTGGTTCTGAGCTAAAACACTTAACCGTGTCAGTACAAGATCCAGCGTCAGAAAAACACAATGGCAGGAAACTATTCTCACACCAGCAATGACAACCATGAGGACAGAGACAGATTCAGCGGCAAACCTCCAGTCTTTGATGGAGAAAACTTTGATTACTGGAAAGACAGAATTGAAAGCTTCTTTCTGGCACATGATGCTGATCTGTGGGATATGGTGACAGATGGATACACGCACCCTGTGAATGCAAGCGGTCAGAAGATTGATAGAAAAACAATGTCTGACCAACAAAAGCGTGACTTCAAGAATCACCACAAGGCCAGAACCATCCTTCTCAGCGCCATCTCCTATACTGAATATGAAAAGATCTCCAACAGAGACACAGCAAAGAACATTTTTGACTCACTCAGAATGACGCATGAGGGCAACGTTCAGGTCAAAGAAACTAAAGCTCTGGCGCTCATTCAGAAGTATGAGGCGTTCAAAATGGAAGAATCTGAATCCATTGAAACAATGTTCTCAAGATTCCAGATTCTGGTAGCTGGTCTCAAGGTTCTGGACAAAGGATACTCTACTGCTGACCATGTCAAGAAAATCATCAGAAGTTTACCCAAGCAGTGGAGACCAATGGTTACAGCTCTGAAGCTAGCAAAAGATCTCAACAAAATCACTCTGGAGGAACTTATCAGATCCCTCAGAAGTCATGAGATAGAGCTAGAAGCTGACGAGCCTCAGAAGCAAGATAAGCCTTTAGCATTAAAATCTAACAAAAAATCTGAGTCTAAAGTTTTGCAGGCAGTTGAAGAAACATCTTATGGATCCTCATCAGAAGAAGACGAACTCTCCCTCCTATCCAGAAGAGTAAATCAACTGTGGAAGCAAAGGCAAAGGAAGTTCAGGAATCCCAGAAGATCTGATCAGAACGAGTCCTCTTCCAGATACAAAAGGACAGATTCTTCCTCTGGATACAGAAGATCTGAAGGCTCCTCTAGTAGAAAAAAGCCAAACACCAAGGACATCATCTGCTATGAGTGTAATGAGCAAGGACACTACAAGAGTGACTGCCCAAAGCTTCAGAGGGAAAAGCCCAAAAAGAAGTTTGGAAGAGAAAAGAAGAAAAGTCTCATGGCTACATGGGATGACTCTGACTCGTCTGAAGCTGACTCAGAATCAGATGATGAGAGGGCAAACATAGCTCTCATGGCTAACATTTCAGAAGATAGTGAAGCTTTTGAATCAGACTCTGAATCAGACACAAGAGGTATTTCCTATCTTTGCTGTTAATTTTACCAAGGCTGAACTTGCTGAAAGCCTTAATGAGATTCTGGAAAGGTATCAGCAAATTAGAGTTAAATTCAGAGACCTGAAAAGGAATCTTGAATCTGACTCTAATAAGACTGAGAGTCTCAAATTGGAGAATTCTGAGCTGAGAAATAAGATTTCAAAATTAGAAAATACTTTACAAAACTCTCAGAAGGAACCAATTTCTGAAACTCCCAACAACGCTGATGAGATCATCAAGGAGTATGATCACAGTTTCCAGAAGTTCCTTGCTAAAAGCATAGATAGAAGCAAAATGGCTTCAATGATCTATGGAGTTAGCAGAAACGGCAGGAAAGGAATAGGATACCAAGGTAAGGTTCCTACACCCGAGAATGTCATGGACTTAACCATTAAACACACTCCTCTGAATTCACATTTTGTGTATGGTCACACACATGATATTAAATACACTAGCAGTAAGCACTTTGTGAAACCAAAATTCAACCAGAGTTTTGGTAAAACTAACAAATCAAGACCCAAGAAAATCTGGGTACCTAAGGATAAAATAATACATGTTGCAGATATCTTTAGCAGCAAGTCAGAAACACCAGTCATGGTACCTGGACTCTGGCTGCTCGCGACACATGACGGGAAGAAGGCATATGTTCCAAAGCCTGGAACTTAAGCCTGGAGGCCATGTTGGCTTTGGAGGCAATTAGAGGGGAAAGATAATTGGCTCTGGAACTGTAGGTAATGGAAATCTTCCCTCTATTAATAATGTTCTGCTAGTAGATGGATTAATGCATAATCTGTTATCCATAAGTCAATTAAGTGATAACGGTTATGATATAATCTTTAATCAAAAATCATGTAAAGTTGTTAGTCAGAAAGATGGGACTATCCTGTTTAATGGTAAGAGGAAAAACAACATTTACAAAATCAAACTTTCTAAACTAAAAAGTCAGAATGTAAAGTGCCTTCTATCTGTTAACAACGAGCAGTGGATCTGGCACAGAAGATTGGGGCATGTTAGTATGAGAAGAATATCTCAGATTAACAAACTCAATCTGGTCAGAGGACTTCCTAATTTAAAGTTCAATTCAGATGCTCTGTGTGAAGCATGTCAGAAAGGAAAGTTTGCAAAACCTTCTTTTAAATCTAAAAATGTTGTTTCTACCTCTAAGACATTAGAACTTCTGCACATTGACTTATTTGGACCAGTTAAAACTGCTTCAGTCAGTGGCAAGAAGTATGGGTTAGTAATCGTAGATGACTATAGCAGATGGACATGGTTAAAGTTCTTAAGACACAAGGACGAGTCACACTCTGTGTTTGTTACCTTCTGTAACCAAGTTCAGAATGAAAAGGATCTTAGAATCGTTAAAGTCAGAAGTGATCATGGTGGAGAATTTGAAAACAAAGATTTTGAGTCATTCTTTAATGACAGAGGCATTCTGCATGATTTCTCTTGTCCTAGAACTCCCCAACAAAATGAAGTTGTAGAACGAAAGAACAGAACATTGCAAGAAATAGCCAGAACCATGATCAATGAGACAAACGTTGCTAAGATCTTCTAGGCAGAGGCATTAAACACAGCGTGCTACATTCAGAATAGAATCTCAATAAGACCTATTCTGGAAAAGACTCCATATGAATTGTGGAAGAACAGAAAGCCCAACATTTCATATTTTCATCCATTTGGATGTACCTGTTTTATGTTAAATACAAATAATTATTTGAACAAGTTTGACTCTAAAGCACAGAAGTGTATTATGTTAGGATACTCTGAACGCTCAAGAGGGTACAGAGTATACAATACAGAAACACAGATTGTGGAAGAATCAATCAGTGTTCGTTTTGATGACAAGCTTGACTCTGAAAAGTCAAAGCAGAATGAAGTTTTTGCAGGTATGGAAATTGAATTTACAGGTTCTGAAGATAAGTCATCAGAAGCTCTAAACACAGACACTCCTTCAACGTCTGAAAGGAGCACTGCTAGCAATCCTACAACAGCTGCTGATCAACCTCAGAAGAGATTACCCAGAAGCAGCTTGGATCACCCAGAAGAGACTATCTTAGGAAGAAAGGAAGATCCAATCAGAACAAGAGCAAGCTTCAGAAACTCTGAAGAAACTCTTATGGGACTTGTGTCTCTGATTGAACCTTCTTCTATTGATGAAGCACTCCTGGATAATGACTGGATTCTAGCAATGCAAGAAGAGCTGAATCAATTCACCAGAAATGACGTATGGGATCTTGTTCCCAGACCAAAAGGATTCAATGTCATTGGAACAAGATGGGTGTTCAGAAACAAGCTAAATGAACAAGGTGAAGTCATCAGAAACAAGGCACGACTGGTTGCACAAGGTTATAGTCAGCAAGAGGAGATAGACTATACAGAAACCTTTGCCCCAGTCGCCAGGTTAGAATCTATCAGACTTTTAATTTCATTTGTTGTTAATAAAGGCATCACTCTGTATCAGATGGATGTCAAGAGTGCATTCTTAAACGGTTATATAGAAGAAGAGGTTTATGTGCACCAACCCCCTGGTTTTGAAAATATAAAACATCCAGAACATGTTTTCAAACTAAAGAAGTCACTATATGGTCTGAAACAAGCTCCCAGAGCTTGGTATGAAAGGCTAAGTAACTTTCTGTTAGAAAATGAATTCACCAGAGGGAAGGTGGACACTACCTTATTCTGTAAATCAGTTAAGAATGACATCTTAGTCTGTCAAATTTACGTTGATGATATTATTTTTGGTTCTACTAATCCTTCTCTTGGAAGAAAATTTGCTAAGTGTATGCAGGCAGAATTTGAGATGAGCCTCATGGGGGAACTGAAATTCTTTCTAGGAATTCAGATCAATCAAACTCCAGAGGGAACTTACATTCATCAGAGCAAATACATCAGAGATCTTCTGAAGAAATTTGACCTCTCAGAATGTAAGCCATCAAAGATTCCAATGCATCCCACGTGCATTCTGGAAAGAGAAGAGGTAAGCAAAAATGTAGAACAGAAAGTCTTTAGAGGTATGATTGGTTCTCTCCTTTATCTGACTGCTTTAAGACCTAATATATTATTCAGCGTTTGTATTTGTGCTAGATTCCAATCAGATCCTAGAGAATCTCACTTAACAGCTGTTAAGCGAATTCTCAAGTATCTGAAAGGTACTACTAATCTGTGTTTGTTTTATAGAAAATCTAGTGATTACAGTTTAGTAGGCTACTGCGATGCTGATTTTGCTGGAGACAGAGTGGAGCGTAAAAGCACTTCTGGAAGCTGCCAGTTTCTGGGAGAAAATCTGATTTCTTGGTCCAGCAAAAGGCAATCAACAATTGCTCTATCAACAGCAGAAGCTGAGTACATAGCAGCAGCAGGATGTAGCACACAAATGCTCTGGATTAAAAGTCAGCTTGAAGACTTCCAGATTTTTGAGAGTAACATTCCTATACTTTGTGATAATACCTCTGCTATTTGCTTAAGTAAGAATCCCATTCTACATTCTAGAGCTAAGCATATAGAAATATAACATCACTTCATTAGGGACTATATTCAGAAAGGAATTTTGAATTTAAAATTTATAGATACAGACCATCAATGGGCTGATATCTTTACTAAACCCCTTTCAGAAGATAGGTTTAATTTCATTCTGAAACATCTCAGCATGAAAGTCTGCCCAGAGTGAAAATGTTTTAATTCCATATATTTATCTTCATAATGTAATTGTTTTACTGTGAACTTCTGATCAATCTTCTTTTAGAAAGATAGAACATGCAGATTGTATCAGATGCAAGTCTAAAGATCTGAGAGTCTAAGCTCAAAGACAGACGTGCTGATCACTACATCAAACAAGTGTCATCCAATCATCAGCAAATCTCTGAAGCAGAACGCGTGCACGCTTCTGAGAAGGCAAAACGCTGATTGGGTGCATTGAGACACATGTCTGGTAACCGTTTTTAAGTATCTTTCTCAAATCCCCCAAAATCAGCAAGCATTAAATGAAAGTAATCATGTGTTTAAAATGTAATCATGATTTTATTTCTCTTTCTTAAAAACGTTTACTTTTTCAAAATATTCTGAACCCTATTTAAACACGTTAACCTCTCATTTTCATCTTTTACAGTTTCTCACTTTTCTCAAGCATTCTCTGCATTTTTATGTGCTTATCTCTCTCAAACCCATTTTCTCAGCTTTTCGTCTCAAAATCTTTTAGTGTGAACATGGCAACCTCCAGCAGTGCTTCTGCAGGTTCTCAGAAGAAAGCATCATCTGAACAGTATCAAGTGCCATTCAGAACACTCCTCACTCCTGTGAAGAATCTTGAAGTGTTATCTGAACTGATCATTGATTTTGGAAGTTTGAAGGAAAACGGTTTTGACCTAACAGAAGAAGTTAGGGCACAGAAATGGGAAAGGTATTTTGACAGGTTGGTTAGACCAACATTCCCTATGTTAGTCAAGGAGTTCTGGATTCATGTGAAGGCTTCAACGCATCTAGTCACCTCCTTCGTTATGGGGAAGAAGATTGTGATCACTGAGGATCACATAGCAAGGTTAATTGGTTATAGTGGCGGTGGCGTCCGCTGTATTGATATGGCTGAGAGATGTGCTGACGTGGGCGTCATAGCTAAAAGGATTTTCACCCATGGGGTGCCCAGCAGCAAGATCAAAGATCTGAAGGATCATCACAGAGTTTGGGCGAAGATAATTCTGGGGTGCTTCAACCATAGGAAGCCAACTAGTTCCCCTGATTACATAAATGTGGATCAGCAGTTTCTGATCTACTTTATCAATCAGAAGGTAAAAATCAACTTGGCTCATCTTCTGTTCAACCACCTCAGAACAAGATTGAAGGAAACCAGGGAAGAAGAAAGAACAAAGAGGGATTGGATACCCTTTGGAAGGTTGATATCAGATATTCTGACAGAGAATAGACTGATAGAGCATCTAATAGTAGCTCAAGAGTTAAGCACCATTGAACCAACGGTTGGGAAGCCTCTGAACGCGAAGAACTTGAAGAAAATGAAGTTGATAGAGAATATCAAAAAGGAACCCAGAGCTACTCCTATTGCTGATATCTCCAGCAGAAGAGTTCCACTGAGTGACTTTCCTTTATTTTCTGAGATAGAATCTAAACTAGAGGTGGTTCTCAGATACTTAGACGCGTGCAAGGCAGATGGTACAGATCCAAATCTGAATATCAAAGATCTGCACAAACCTCAACCAGAAGTGACTCTGAAGAAGACGAAGAAAAGGAAGGCACCTTCAGAAGGATCATCCCAGCAGACACCCAAGAAAAGAGGTAATTTATCTGCTGCTTCTGTTTTAAATTCTTCTACTATTCCAGCATCAATTCTCCCTCCAACCTCTCATAGAATCTCAATCCCCATCTCAACAATAGATGAAACTGAACCAGAAGATGACCCTTCTGAGGCATTAAAACTCAGAAGACCCACAACCAAACATCCCAAACCAACAATCTCAACAACATCAGCAATTGACAAAGTGTTGTCTGACATTGATCAACACACTTCTGATCACTCCTCCAATCCAAACTCTGAACCACAAATTGTCCCTCCTCCACAACCAGAACAACAGCAATCTGCTAAATAACCATAACAACAACAACCCCTCTCATCCATTCCAGAAGAACCCCTTATCCCAGAACAACCAGAAATTCCAACAACTTCTCCACAACCAGCAATTCCTTCTCCCTCTCCTCAACCAGAAATTCATCCACCATCACCTCAACCTGAGTTTCATCATTCTGAAACTCCTTCTCCTCCACCTTCTGAACCTCATTCACCTCAACCATCACCTCTGGCAATCCAGCTTCCATGTGGAACAACAGTCACAATGGCCCAGTTGCCATCCTCATCAGAATCTACACCACCAACTACTCCCAAAACACCAAACAGTCCAATCATAATCTCAGATTCTGCCACTCCATCTCCAAAACAAACAGCTGCCAAGCAACCCACCAAAAACCCCAGCAGGACCTTCATAGATTTAACAATCTTTGACCGTCTTGCTGATCTGAAACATAAAATTGCCATCCCAAAACCAAAACAACCAGATGTTGGCTCTGGTATTATGAATTTTGAAACAGGTTTGCAGCAATGGATTGCTTCTCTGAAGCAAGTCTGTCCTGGAATGATTGACCCAGCTGCCTCTGACCAGCTCTGGTCACAATTCAGAATTTGGGTACGTGCTGAAGCCCTCAAGTTGCAGGATATCAACTATGAGCAGGCACAACAGAACTTCAGCAAACTGCTGAAGGAAGTTGAAAGTCAGCTGCCTCAGGAAGCCGTACTCCCTCTGGATAGTGAGCCATGGTCTGAGAAACAGCTAGCTCCAAAGGTGCAACCAGAAGAAGACAAGACCATTCAAGCTGAAGCAAGTCAAGCAGAAGATGTTGCAGAAAGCTCTCAGAAGCTCCCTGCTTCTGATGTTTCTCAAGCTGCCTTGGACAGGCAGACTCTGGAAGAGCTGAAGTTGAATGACATGCGTCTGCAGCAGAGGATGGATGAAAATGACCAAAAGATGAAAGAAAGAATGGATGTGCAGGATAGCAAGATTGACACTGTTGTCAGCATGGTACACAAGCAGAATGAGACTGCTGATCAGATCAAAGCCATGCTGGAGAACCTGTTCACACGCTTTCCTCCCCAACCTTAGTTGTTCATTCACATCATTTTCATGTTTTCTTTGATCATCTGATGTACTGCTTTAATATGTTTTGTCTGATTCTGAACCTTTTAATATGACAAGTTTTTCTGATCTTAATTGTTTTTAGCACATCACTTACACTTTTCGATTGCTGACAAAAAGGGGGAGAACAAGAATGATATTTTAAACAATAACGGATTACTAAGACAGAAATTCTCTAACATTCTAACTCTATTATACTTGAAAATGTTTTCTGTTTTGCTTAAGTCTACAGGTACAACGAAGCTCCTGGACACTCTGAAGACTAAAGCTCTGAAACTCTGATCCGCTCTGATACTCTGACCCAAAGCAAAGCTCTGACAAGAAAAGCTCTGATACGCTGATCTAAAGCTCTGCTCTGATATGTTGATCTAAAGCTTCTAATAGTCAAAGACTCTGATACTCTGATGTTCAAAGAAAGGCAAAAAGATCTGATCCTGAAGAACTCTTGGAATCAAAAAGGGAAGTAATAAATTCAGGGGGAGTATCTCTCAACTCTGATATCTCTTTATCCCTTATCTTTGATAACCTCTTACTCTGATACATCTCTCTGATA
Organism: Vicia faba; assembly: GCA_948472305.1. Lineage (NCBI taxonomy): Eukaryota > Viridiplantae > Streptophyta > Magnoliopsida > Fabales > Fabaceae > Vicia > Vicia faba. Next base: position 1,082,023,463 of record OX451736.1, on the reverse strand, counting down.
CCTTTTTACGTTATTTTCAATTAAAAATATCCAGTTTTTGTCATCATCAAAAAGGGGGAGATTGTTAGAACAAAGTTTGAATCTACTACCCTATGTTTAAGTTTTGATGATAACAAAGTGAAAAGATATATTATTTATATGATTCATGTATGAACTATTTGCTGCCTAAATTATTACGTTCTGATTTGCAGATACTCTGATAGGTATAAGCAAGATCACACCTAATCAGCATCAGAAGTTGCTATATCAGAATACCAGAATCAGAAGATCAACTCACGTATATGCTGAAGCTTGATGAACAGAACTGCGCTCAACACTCTGATAAAGAAACACAACAGTTCATCAGCAGCTAAGCAGAGTTAGAATGAGCCAAGCCAGAACATGCATTAAGTAAGCAACGGTACTGTGCATTGAAAGCAAATTATTACCAACGGCCTCATTCCAGACAAGATCTGCTCAATAAGGAAAGTTTGTTATTAGCATTGAATCAAGAATATTGCTCCAACGTTCAAAATCTCAGTGCTATATAAACAAGACTATGAAGATTGAATTGGCTAATGCTCTCCAACTTTTTACACGCCTAAAAGCTGATCATAATCTTCCTTCTCTCAGTTTGCTAAACACTGCATTCCCTTATTCAATCATTGTTTAGCAATCTAGTTTCATAAGCTTAAGTTGTGTATACATCACAGTTGTGATACAGTTTTGTAGAAAACATTCACACCTAGATTTATCTTCTTTGTAAGAAAGTGTTTCCTTGAAAAACCGGGTTGTGGCTTGCATCAAGAAGGCTTTAGCAGTTGTTAAAGCAGTTTGTAATATTCAGTTGAATATAGTGGATTAAGACCTCGTTGGAGAGAGGCGAAATCACCTTGACGGGTGGACTGGAGTAGTTTGAGATCAAACGAACCAGGATAAAAATATCTTGTTCATTGCATTGATTTTCAGTTTTACAATTCAACCCCCCCCCCCCCCCCCTTCTTGTGTTTTTCACCACTTCAGTGTTGTGGCAGCTGGTTGCAGGACTGTGTCATAGCAGGGAAACCGGTTACTTAAACGAGGTTTTGGTGATGTTCTGATCGCAGAAGATCAAAAATGTAACCTCCAAATGCTGAAGGGGCATCTTCTGGCCGGAGCATTGAACATAGCCTCCATATGCTGAAAAATCATGTCCTGACTGAAGCATCATGTTCTGACCAAAGAGCAAGGCTTCTGCATGTTCTGATTGAAACGTCATGTTCTGGACCGTGTTTGTAACTTCTGACTGCACTTGCATAGAGGCTGGCTCAGAAGTTCTGAAGTGTCATATTCTTTAGACACTTAGAAAATTTTCTAAATGCTTAGAAAATTTGATTTTCAAAGTAACTTCTGACTTTTGATTTTTGATGAACCAATTTCATGCCTTAATGAAATATGATTCTTGGAACTTGATTTTTGATTCAAAAGTCATATTTTGACTCCTTTTGTGTGTAAATGACCAATTTGCCCTTGTGAACGATTCTCTTGGAAAATTTGTAATTTCATATTTGCAATTGGATGAAAGCAAACTTGAGGGCCCAGGTTGATCCTTTGAGAAATGAGAGGGAAAGTTTTGGGGTACAACACCATCCCATAGATGAGAAGAGCCAACACGTATTTAAAAGCTTGTAAATCCAGGTTATCCCAAAAATAGTGAGCTTTCTCAAATAGAAACTTAACTGGAAATCCTTGGACACCTCTTATGGTTTCCCAATTTGCCACTACATTAGACTTTTATAAAGACAGGGCTTGAGAAATCTCTTCAGGCTTTGGGTCTCTTTCCATACCGTTGAATGGTAGCTGATGAATGATAGGTACCCCCAATAACTGAGAAAACTCCTCCATAGTAGGAACTAACTAGTAATCAGGAAAAGTGAAGCAGTGGTGCAACGGGTCAAAGAACTGAAAGATCACCTTTAACATTTCTTTATCAGGGTTTGAAGTGACCAAGTTGAGAAGTCGACCATGTTTTTCAGTGAAGGGAGAGATTTAAGGAATCCTTGATGTTAAGTCCTTGAGTTAAGGAGGTACTTTCACAAGGTTGACTTGGATAGTATTCCTGCAAGCGGATGTCATGTCTTATAAAACAAGACAAAGATAAGCCCTAGAAAATCCTTGAAATGGTTAGTATGATATTCCATGTTATGATGTCATGATTATGCTAAGAAATCACATATATAGCAAGAACAAGCAAATCACACAAAGAATCTTAGGTTTAAGGCTTGCATGGGTTTTAAGGTAATACCCTCTTGAAGTTGGATTGGTTCAACCTATCCTATAAATAGTAACCGGGTTCTAAGGGATCTCAATATCAATGATCTTTACCACAAGTTTCGTTCGATAGGAAACTGAGTTGCAACTAAATAAAACTCGGGAGTCAAATCTCAATGAGTGTAGCATCGAGTATCTCCTGACTTTAGGAATACACCAAAGAGAGTCATCTCACTACGTCCTAACGGTCAAGTTGTTCAATTAAAGGTTCTAAGATCAGTTGACGCTTCATGACACCAAGCAGCGGCCCCGTATTCTCCTTGATTAACTCAAGGGCTACCGGTACCAACCAAAGTGTCGCATCAACGTAGCCATCATTTCAACCGTGTCGGTATACCCCGTACAGTTTCCACGATCTATTGCTACTTACCTAAAAGGTTTCCCCAGATATGGGTGTAGGATCTATAGTAACCCAAACAATACCCTTAAAAATAAAGCAATCAAAACAACCAAAGAATCAATTTTTAAAATGATATAGACCCTAAGGTAAACCCCACTTTAATATTTCTTCCCCAGCAGAGTCTCCAGTTCAGTGATACGGTGGCAGAATCGACTGTTATATTGGTTTGCATTTTTTGTTCGCAAATGTCGTGGTAAGCAAGAGTCGCGACCGACTTTTCTTTTATCCAATAAAGGAAAGGGTGAAAAGAACAGAAAAAGACATTTTTCGAGATTTTCTGAGTAACTGGGGTAGATTATGGAAATGTATGGCGTTAGCACCCTTTCCATCTGTGGTTTTCCATGGGCTCTTAGGTACTTGCTCATTTTCAAAACTGTTTGTGCTTTATGTGTTTTAAATATTTTGTTTGCTTTATGATAACTCTTGTATCAGTCCTCAAGAGTGTGATAATGTGTTTTGAAAGTAGTTTTTAAAAGTGTGTAAATGTAAAAAGAAATATGTTTTGAGCAAGTACTTAAGAATGGTCTACCTACTCGAAAAAGGATGTTCTTTTCCTCCTTTCCTTTAGATAGTGCTATCCTACTATTAGTGAGTAGGTAGCCCTATCGTTGGATGTTGAGGGACTATCGAAAGGGACGTTTATGGTCATCGATGGCAACATGTAAGGATAACTTACCATTTCGAAGGATCTGTCATCATATTGGCAACATCGAGGGACAAGATCATTTCTCATAGGCAACTCGAGGGACAGTAAGGGACTATGATATTTTGTGATGACTTTTAAACTGAGGGTATTTGATAAGATATCCCTACGTTCGAGGGACATGAATACTTACGAGGCAACCAAAGTGAGGTTATACCCTAGGGGTGCTAGTGTGCAATAGTGTGATTTTTCAGGTATTTATCTTGAAGTTATTGACCTAATGATTAACCGATTTAATCTTGTCATGCACACCTAATTACTAGTAATCTATATACAAGAATATAATAAATACAAAGCCAGAAATAAAGTCCTACCTTGTTGTACCCCAAAATTTTCCCTCTCATTTTACTCAATACATACTCTAGAGATCCTCAATTTGCTCAAGGTTGCCCAAGAGTTGACCAGACAAACTCTCTCCTAAGGCAATGTACCTCAAATTAGGGTTTCCATTTTTATCAAGATGTGTGAACTCCAAAGGTCCCAAATTCCTTCCATGTTACTAATATGTTCTCAAGATAATCCATGTCAAGTTTCATGCCTTGCACAAGAAGTTTGCTCAGTCAATTGCTCAGATGCTTGAGAATCGACTATATTAGGTCAAAAGTCAACTGTGGCCCACACACAGTCAAACTTTAAGATTTTGGTCAATATCAAAATTCTGAAGTTATATCCATCATTTTATCAAGGGTTTATCACGATTCCTCAAGGAATGCCCCAAATTCATCAAAACCCAAAAGTTGCTAAATTAGGGTTTCTCAAGAAAGGTCAACCAAACTTTGACCAAGCATAACTTCCTCATACTTCATCAGAAATTTCCCATCCAAGGCTCATTTTGAATAGGATTCAATTCCATACAATTCATCTTCATCCCCCAAGTTCAAAATATGTACTCACAAAAAGATATGAATTTCCATATTATAGGTCCTTTTGAAAAGTCAACAAAAACACTTTTTGGGTCAAAGCTCCTTACATGAACATGGAACACTCAATTGAGATGAGACCAAAAGGGTTAATTAGGGGACATCCTAAGCTTTCTAAAAAGTCCAAGAACACCTCTCTAGGGTTAAAATTGGAGGAGATATGCCTTGTGAAAATTGACCGTTTTTGCAAAATTGCCAAAAGTCAAATATGCTCAAAAGTGCATTTTTTTACCAAATGGGCTTAGCATTTCATAATTGCACCTCACTTGTAGCATGGTCCACGACCCAAATATCCACCCACATGTCATATTCTTCATTTTCCATTTTATTTTGACTTTTTATTAATTAAAAATTGAATAAAATCAAATAATAGGTAAATAATATCAAAGGTATGTTTTGATATGATTTTTGGACAGGATCACAATCAAATTATGCTGAGATATCAAGACCAAATCGAATCAAGCATGATTGGTACAAAATTGGCATGATTTGGCTTGATATAGAAAGATATAATACAAGGATTAAGACCAAATCAAATATTCATAGTGGACCAAGATTTAGCTTGTTTTTGTTGACCTAATGTATTCCATTACATATACAGAACATATCCAATGCACAAGGAGAAGGATTGAGGTCGTTAAAGTCATCAAGCAAACTCAAACTTTTGAAGAAAAAATGTGAATCGGTTTTCAATTTAGAGGACGATTCAAGGAGATTCAAAGCCACCAATCCACTCATGGACATCCTCTGAAGCGATTGCAAGCATCACCAAGCCTCCACAAGCCCAGAAATGTGTTGCACGACCATCACGGTTTGCCTACTTTTTTCAAATTGATTACGATCATTCTCGCATCATTAGCATGATTTGATGATATATTTGTGTCCATGGATATATTTCTAACATGTCTGGAGTGTTTAATTGGATTTTTGATGCACATACTGAGATTTGCCATTATTAGGTTTTATTTGGTCGTTTTAGGGTTTTTTCATACAGGTAAAATTAGCCATAGAAAAGGGTACTAAGATGCTCGTGGAATCAAGACGGTTTGATCCATGTAACTGGAATTCATTTATCATGTGTTGTGTTGATTTTTGAAGGTTGCAGGTTTGTAGCTATGGAAGATGTCTGTAGGTATAAGTATTATACCTAAAACGACGAACTGAGGAAGAAGGTGATAACGTGGCAGCCAACCACTGGGCCATTCAAACTGGCGCACGCCTTTTCTGTTTTGTCCACTAACTTACGTTTTAACACATATTATGACTTATTGTTATTTTATTAACAAATAAATCACGTAGCACAAATGGCAAGCAAGCATATTGGAAAGGGTAGAGGACCTGGGTTCGATCCCAGGTCCCAGCAATTTCCTTGTTTTTATTCTTCTTTACAGGATCCTATGCGTTGTTATATCCAACGTTCACCATGCACCTCCCTCATCCAACCATAAGATCTAAGCACGTTCATGATCAACAGATCCAATGACTCCACCTGCCAGGGACCATGGGGTACCATCAGGAGGACTCCTCACTGGATCAGCGCAAGGCTTTGGGCTCAGCACATCCTGGGCTCAACAATTCAGTGATACACCCCCCTAATTTCTTCATCACAGGCCCAATCTAATTTTTTATTTTATTTCTTTTATTTATTTTGTTTTATTTAGTTATTTACTTTCACAAATTAATTAATTTTTTATTAACTACAAAAAAAAACCATAAAGTCACAAAAACACCCAAAAAATCATTTTTTTCATAAAATAGTTATTTTCTTTAATTAATTATTTTAGTTTAAATTAGGTTAATTTAATTCCTTTTTATAATTAAAACTAATTAGAAATTAGGGTTGTAAATAATTAATTTTTCTCCAAAAAATAACTAAATTATTTTTTTAATTAAGTTTTAGGTCTCTTAATAAATTCTTCGCATTTAATTCGTCGCGCGTATTTTAATTACTGTTTGGATTATTATTTATGTAACTCTTTCGAGGTTGTAATAGATTTTAATTAGGGTTTTTAATTTCCGTATTTTATTTTCAATTAAATAATTTTGTAACTGCGAAAGCTATGTAATAGCTAGGTTTTATTTTCTCGCGCTTTAAATTCCTACAATCTTTAACTGTTAGATGCATGGCTAAATAGGATTGTATGGAAAGATGCTTGAAAATTAAAATGGTGGATCACCTAATGTGCAAAGACTAATTAACTGAAAAATTCACATGCACATATTCACTCCTAGGATTTGCCTCACTTCGGTTGCCTTCGGTAAACAGTCATTAAGTATAGGAGATTCTAGTGGTTGCCCTCTGTTGTACACCAAAATTTGCCCTCGTATTTTTCCACAAGAAATCACAGCTTCGGGCTTTTCTTGATTTTTCAGATTGGCGTAAGAATCGGTCAAACAGACTTTTCTTATCAGTCAGACAAAATTAGGGTTTTCATTGATTTTAAAGCAGTTCAGGCAGATTGCTAAGGTTTGGTTGAGTTGGCTCAGTTTTTAATCAGAAAGGCGCTTCTCTGACATTTAATCAAGAATCAGTGTTTTGTGCGCGCATATTTCTCAGAAAGAATTAATTCTATCAGTGCTTTTCAAATTAATCTGAGATATGGACTGAAGTTGTTGATTGAGAATTTGCAGTGTTTGGATTTAATCAATGAAGAAAAGGGACATATGGACGTGTGTTGTTAAGCTGTGCAGTGCTCTGATTATTCAAGATTCCGGACGTTTATTGATTATTTATTATTCTGAGTTAAAATGATTGGGATTTATTTCCAGTTATTATAATTTTTAGAATTATAAATAATTAAATAAACAATTGAATTGAAAAAGAATTAATTGATCAAAAAGGATTTCATTCATCTTTAATTTGTTTTGTTACAATTTATTATTTGAACAAACTGTAAAGTTATTTACATCTTTGCTTACAATAATAATAGTACAAATAATTGAAATGAAATAAAACTATCCTAAAAAATCCCTAAGTCTTCATCTTCTATCCATTGCTCCTTTGCTCAATTATTTTCATATGCAAAACAAAGAAGAAAGGAAAAGTCAAATGCAGTCAAAATAATTAGGAGCAGACAGATAAAAAAAAGATCATCATTAAAAGCAACTGGCCAGAATCAGTTTTCCCTCTCTGCAAATCACAAAGAGGGATGAAAAATGCTTGCAAAAAAGTATGAAATGCACAAAAGTTATAATTGCACAAATTCAAATTTTCAAAACATACTGCATTGTCAACAAGCTGCATAGTTCATGAATTGCCAACAAAGTCCAAATTGAACTACAAAGTCACAATGTCAAACTAAGCCAAAAGTTGTCAAAGCAACTGTCCAAAACATCAACAAGCTATCAAAAGGATATTCAAAGCTGTCAAGAAGTACAAAGAAGCAGAAAATCTGGAAAAAAGGAGATAAGAAGTATGCAGAGGAAAGTATGCATTGCAAGCAACATCCAATATCATCATTTTCTAGGCCAATGCTTTTTCAGTAAAGTTCAGATTATAAGCAATATAATATGCTTTAATACTGGAGAGAGAGAAGAAGAAAGAGAAATAGGCTTACAGTAGGTTTTTGGCTTATTGAATATAAAACAACAAATATACCAGCATATACGAAGAAGTCAGAATAATATATGAAGAAGCTCTAAACAAAAAGAAAAAAGGCTCTCAAAACTGTAACAGAAGCCAAGCCTGCCTTGAACACTTCAAAACATCCTGCCCAAACCTGTGATCAACTTACAAGAAGCTTAAAGAGAAAACATTCAAACAGAAGCCAAAGCCTAAAGCATACTAAGCCAAGGCCTGAAACCTTTGTCAAACAAAACCTGTTTCAACCCAACTTCAAACAATCAAAACAAACCACAAGCTGGTAAACACCCAAACTTGTAAACCTAAACCTGTCAAACCTGCATGAACTGCTCAAGCCTCAACCTGTTGCAAGCCAAAACTCTGAAGCCAACTGATAAACAAAAACCTCAACCAAAACACCATAGCCTAAGCCTAAAAGCCTCATGTCTGTCTAAGACCAAAAGCCTCAACCTGAAGCAAACAGCATATCCAAGCCTAAACCAGTGTCCAAACATACAGAACCAACCAAGATCCTCAGAAAGATCTCATCATTGGGCCAATAACACAACAACCTTCAATCCCAAGACCAACCTCAACATTTCAATACATGTTCAGATTCACAAATCAAAATCCAAGAACTCAAGCTCTCAGAACATCAAAGAGTTCATCACTGAGCAAATCAACCATAAAAATTCGTCCAAAAGTCAAAATCATAAGGCCCTCAGAGCTGGGCTCATCATAGGGTTTCAACTAGCCATCAGAAGTAATACTCAACAATACTCAGAAGCAACCAGGGGCAAGCATCTCAGCAAGCTTATAGTGGAAGAGGAAAAGAGGTGAACAATAAGCAAAAGCATACTCAGAAGCATACCAGATACCTCAACATACCAAATATCTCAGCATATCAACATATAAGCATATCAAGCATGGCAAGCATCAAAGGCAACATAAGCAATGAAAAGAGAAGAGGAAAAGGAAGGTTATTCTAGGGTTTTCAGTACCTTCATCATTAAACCACAAAAAAAGGCAAATACAAAAGTACCAGGAATTCCAAAGTGCACATCATCGTCCCCTCCGTCCAGCCACCCTGAACGCCTCCAAATCCGCCTCCTCCTCCAACGAAGGTAATATCTCTTCTTCTCTTTCCTTTAACGCTCCTCAAAAATAACAAACAATAACAACACTTAATCAAAACATGAAATCAAAAGAAATAACGAAAACCCTAACGCATTAAAGAATGAAATCATTACCTTCGTACCACATCACTGATTAATCCATGGATGAAGAAAGACGGACGATGGCGCTGGTGGCTAGGCAAGGAAGAGTTTCGTTCAGGAATGCTTGGCTCAAAAGATGAAGAGGACGAAAGCAACGAAGTGAACGGCGCCGCGCCTCAGTGTCACAAACCCTAAACCCAAAGTGAAACAAACGCTGAAACCTTAAAACATTGTTGAGTTAAACCTGGGCCTTGCCCCACAAAGACAACGCTTAAGCCCAATGATTCAAGGCACCTGACCCCTCCAATCCAAACGCACCCCCCCCCCCCCCTTTGTCTCTTTCACAATTCATTTTGGGCCCAAATTTGTATATGAAAAATGCTCTCTTAATTTTTCTTTTGTTAACATAATTTGTTTTTTTTTGTTGTTTTGTAAATACTAATAATGTATTAATCATTTTCATACATAATCTAAAATAGTATTTTTATTAAATAAAAAATAACACATTTCTTTACACAAATTTTTCTTAATTTGTTTCATTGTTTATTTTATTACATTTCTTTTAGGGAAATATACGAATATTACTCTTCTTAAAGTCAAACAACTATCTTTCATTTTTTCTTTTATTTAAAACTTTGTACATGAAAACACTAATTAAAATACATTAATGTTAATACATAAAAAATTTAACTTAAAACATTCGTTTTCTTTTCTTAAAACCTTTGTTTGTACATACTTAACAAAGAATACAATAATACATAAATAAAATACTTAATTATTTCATTAAGTTAACACTTCTCACCTTGTAAATAAATCACATTTGCATGCACTTACACAAATACGCTAATACATTTACTTTGCTCTACACATATACATTTGATTTATTCTTATACATTGCTATACATTACATATTACATTTGAGATCGCAATTCGATTTGGTTGTAAATATTTGGACACTATTCTCCTATTAAGTCTCATCCCCATTTGTAAACATTTGTACCCCCACTCCCGAATACTTATTTGTAATAGCGTAGACTTTAAATTCCCGCAATTTATCGCTTTCAAATATACCATGGTTAGACCTAGGGTTTGTATGTACATAAAATAAAACGCTAGATAACCTAATACAAGACAAATACATGAAAATCAATACACAATCAAACTTGCACCCCTAGGGTAATCCCGCTTGTTGCCTTCCAAAATGGGCCATGCTTGCACGTCGAGTTTCTTTGGCAAAACAAATCAAAATGATCATAGTCCCTCGATGACGCTTTCGAAAGTTTCCTATCAAAATGATCATAGTCCCTTCAAGAAAATTACCAAAGACACTTGGCACCATTGCATTCATGGTCCATACGATGACCCGCGCCTGTCCCGTTAAACATCCTAAATGCAAGATTGTCCACCAAATACAATGGTGGAACAAAATTGTTAAAAGGGTTAAAACATGAGAAAAACCTTTGAGTAAATTTAGGGGTAGACAACTCTTAGTTACTTGATCAAACTTGCAAAAACACTTGCCTACTTTTCAAAACCACACTCCACAAACACTTTCAAAACAAACTTTCAAAAACATTTGAAACATCTTTTCGAAAAGATACACACATTTATAAAACACTCAAAAACGAGTCATTACATTGGTTGCCTAAGACAAGGCATCTTCTTCAAAAACATTTTCAAAACACACACACACACCACCATTTCAAGCAATCGAAAATCAAGGCAAGTGATCTAAACCAAGTAACTAAGAGCCCATGGATAACCATGGATGAAAAGGGTGCTAATACCTTCCCTTTTCATAATCTACCCCCCGAACCCACGAAACATCTCAAAAGGTTTTTCCTGTGCTTTTTAACCTTTCCTTTAGGATAAAATAAAAAGTCGGTGGCGACTCTTGCTCAACTGATAAAGTGCGAATACAAACGCAAAACTCAAGTCAGTTCTCCCACCGTATCACAGAACTGGCGACTCTGCTGGGGATAAATCTAAAAGTGGGGTTACCTTAGGGTTTAGATCACCTTTACATTCTTGCTTTGTTTGCCTTGATTGCTTTATCTTTTGGGTCCTTCTTTGGGTTTGTTGTAAATCCTACACCCGGATTTGGGGCACCTTTTTAGGTAAATAGCAAAAAAACTGTGAGGGAACTGTGCGGGGTATACCGACATGGTTGAAGCAGTAAGCTATGTTAGTGTGACATATTTGTGAGTAACGGTAACCCTTGAGTTCAGTCAAGGAGAGTACGGGGCCGCTGAGTGATGTCGTGAAGCACTAACGAACTCTTAGAACCTTAATTGACCATCTTAGCCTTTCTAGGGGTAGTGAGATGATAGACTTTGGTGCAGTCCGAAGTTGGTAGATACTCGATACTACACTCATTGAGGGTTGTTTTCTTGGAATATTTTGGTCACCAGTTAAGTGGCTAAACCAAAACAATGAACACAGAAAACAATCCAATGATATTGAGCTCCTTAGAACCCGGTTTCTATTTTAGGACAGGATGAGCCAACTAACTTCAAGAGGGTACTTACCTACAAACACCATGCAAGCCTAAACCTAAGGACTTGTTTGCTTTGTGTGAATATGATTACCTGTATATACACTCACTTGCTTTTGCATACATGTACATAACATCATGACATCATACCATAGCATTTTTCAATAACCATTTCAAGGATCTCGAGGGTTCTTTTGATGCAGGGTTATGTTGAACCAGACGTCTACCAAAGGGCAAGAGGTTTCTCCTCTAAACAAATGCCATCAAAGATCAAGTGCAACAACTTGAATCGGGGGCTATGACCCACTTGACATGGTGAGCTTGATTCTTGTGGAAAGACATCCACCGGTGCAAAGTTCTCCAATCAAAGATCAAGTGCAACAACTTGAATCAGGGGCTATGACCCACTTGACATGGTGAGCTTCATTCTCGTGGAAAGACATCCACCGGGGCAAATATCTCCAATCAAAGATCGAAGTTTAACCTCTAACATTCTCTTGGGTTTACCCTAAGAGATCCTTGAAAGCATGCATCCACATATCATGCATTGCATCTTGACAGTTTTTCCTTTTTCAGGTTTCCTTACTCTCGTACTGTTTATTTCAGTAAGAGATGGCTCTAGAGAGGACTGTCAAGGATATCCAGGACCAGACTGCTCAGCTGCAGGAAATGTTCTTGAACCTGTCACTTGGGCAAGAAGAAATGAAAGCTCTCCTCACAAAGGGCTTGGTCCAGGAGAATTCAAACAATGCCAGGAGTGACCAGCTGGGGGAGCTGCAGTTTGATTTGGCAACATTGAGGATCCAAATGATGGGGCAACTGGTGGGCCAAATGACTCTCATCCAGGACCTGTCTCAAAGACAGGAGGAACTCAGAGTTCTCGTCAGCCAATTGCTTCAGAACAACCAACTGGGGCAAACATCTGAGGTTGAAGAGAAAGTCACCACTCAACCCCTCTCCAGACAAGAAGACAAAGGGAAGGCTCCTCTGCTTGTTTCAGGGTCACAAACCCAACAACAACCTCGCCAGCGTCAACGGGGTAATCGGCGTAATCAAAATACATCGGGAAGACAGTTCACGGAGACTGATATAATGTCATCTCTAATACTAGAGCGTTTGTTGGAGGTCAATCTGACTGCTTTGAGGGATCCTATTCGGAAGCCCAATACCTCCGCTCCTAACTATCATCCCGATGCATTTTGTGTTTACCACTCCTACAGCCCGGGACACGACACCGATGACTGTTGGGCCTTGAAGAACAAGATTCAAGATCTGATCGACATTGGAGTACTGAGGTTCACGCCAGACGGCGAGATGAAAATCTTCCGTTAAGGGTTTCTCCACCTGAAGTGAGAAAGCTCAAACTGAAAGACTTTTGCTTCATTTGAATTTTCAAAGTTGTAATTTCTTTTGTTTTCAAACAATTAACTGTTGATGTCAAAACTCTGTTTTCATTAATGCATTGCATATGTTTGTCTTGAATTCATCCATTCGTTTTCACTACTCTTATGCTTTCTTTATGATATTTAACTCTTGATAAAAAGCTGCAAGCCTTTAGAGGGAGGATGACGAAACAATACCATAATCTCATACAGTATGCTTTTGAACAGACCATGCTGATGATGTACAGGCATTTCTTTCAATTCCCACACACTGGAGTTATAAGGAAGATAATCCCTAGTCAACCCCTTCGAGCCAAAGAAGTAGGAGTTTTCTGTTCTAAATAATCAAAACCTTTGATATAAACCTGGGGCAGGGTAGTCTCTCAGTTAATTCAAAAAAGGTGCGCATTGAATTCGCAAACTCTCAGTTCATAAAACAACGAACGACGTCAACAAAGAAAAGCATTCCTTTGGAATCAAAAGACAGTGATGGTTCCCTATCACATAGGCAGTCAATCTCTCAAAAAAGAAAAGCCCATTGAGCCAAAACCTGTAAAGGAAGCTTAAGAAAGCTGGGGCTTCCCGCTGACTGTGATCTCAAAAATGGGAATAGTCAGACAAAAGTTAGGGATAACAAATCAAAATCAAAATAGAGAGGTCATTACAAATCCTCAACAACATGAAAAATGTGTAAAAATAAAAAGGAGATGATGATTGTCTCCCAAAATTCAATTGGTGAACCATCACCCAAAAGTCGTTCCAAACTCAAATAGAGTGCGACGCACAATTAACTGAGCTTAGGATGGAAGAACATCACGAAGAGCGGGTTGGTACAAATATACTTTGAGCCTTTATCCTTTGTTTCTTAAACCGTGAACCAAGCCACGTTACAACCCTTCAAAAGTCCTAATTGAAGCATGGGTTAGTTCGAAAGCATACTGTTACAAAAGGTATCCTGACTCCTGTAAGGCTTTGCTCTAAATCTTGTGTTGACTTGTCTTATAAAAAGTTTTCTGCTAAAAAACGCATTTTTCAAAAACTTCGAGACAAACGTAAACTTGGCATTGCTTGAATATCACTGTTTGCATTTAACTATTTGTTTGACAGCGAAGAAGTTCATACAGTGAATGTTCGGAGGAACGAAAACTCTCTCAGTGAGTAAAATCACTTCAAAAAGGATGACACTTCCAACGACAAATCTCCTATCGACAAGGGGTATAACAGGTTACCATCCAATTAACCTGGGGCAGTCCAGTCAAGGTTTCAACAGATCTTTCAAAGTTCAGTTAACCTAGGGCCGTCCAGTCAAGATTTCAACAAAATCTCTCAATTGTAGAGTAACCTGAAGAGACTCCTTCATCATCACTTGGGGCATTCGAATGTCAAAAGTGTCCAAAGATTCCTTCATCACCTGCTGGAAATTACAACCACCAACAGATCAACTATCGCAATTCCAGATTCGATTCTTGTATCTAGCCAGGGCATATATGTGAGTGATTGATTATGGATTCGACACATGTATCTAGCTAGGGCATATCTGCATGAAGAGTATAGAGACTCGACACCTGTATCCAGCCAGGGCATATCTGTAGACGACCATTTCCAGATTCGATTCCTGTATTTAGCCAGGGCATATCTGTGAGTAACTGATTATGGATTCGACACCTGTATCAAGCCAGGGAATGTCTGCATGAAGAATTTCCAGATTCGATTCCTGTATCTAGCCAGGGCATATCTGTAGACGACCATTTCCAGATTCGATTCCTGTATCTAGCCAGGGCATATCTGTGAGTAACTGATTATGGATTCGACACCTGTATCTAGCCAGGGAATGTCTGCATGAAGAGTTTAGAGATTCAACACCTGTATCTAGCCAGGGCATATCTGGATGAAGAGTTTAGAGATTCGACACCTGTATCCAGCCAGGGCATATCTGTAGACAATAAATTCCAGATTCGATACCTGTATCCAGCCAGGGCATATTTGTAGACGACCAATTCCAGATTCGATTCCTGTATCTAGCCAGGGCATATCTGTGAGCGTTTGATTATGGATTCGACTCCTGTATCTAGCCAGGGCATATCTGTATGAAGAGACTGAGGATCAACACCTGTAACAAGCCAGAAAATTATCTACATAAAGAGTCTCCTTCATCATCACTTGGGGCATTCGAATGTCAAAAGTGTTCAACAATTCCTTCATCACCTGTTGGAAGATGCAGTTTTACACGGACTCATCATCAGGAAACCCTACACCGGTCCCTCTTCAAACCCATATGCAGTTTTACACGGACTCATCATCAGGAAACCCTACACCGGTTCCTTCTCAAACTCAAAAGATTCTTGCAATCCCCAGCCAGAGAGCCTTCCAGAATCTAATTCCCCTCAGAATCAAGTTTCAAAATCCCCAGTGGAGCCAAAACTGTCAATCCCCAGCGGAGTTCATCAAATTCCCCAACATAACTTACCAGTGGAATCCCCAGCGGAGCTCTCATCAAAACCTCAGCGAAGTATCTCTTCCCACAGAGTAATTCCCCGCAGAGTAATCTCTCCAACAAGTTTATTCCCCAACGGAGTCATCTTCTACCGGTTTATCCTTGCAACCATCATCCCCAGCGGAAACGAAAAACTCTACTCTTCAACATCAGCCCAGGATTCAAACTCCCGGCAGTCGTCAAGGATTTATTTTCCTAGACAGAAATACATTCATCACATTACCATACACCATGACGCATGCATATACGCATCATATCACACATTCTCATTTATTCTTTAAAACATCATGACATCATGCATCTCATACATCATGACATTGCATACGACTAATGTCTTGCCTTTTCAGGAAAAGGTCAATCCAAAGACGATTACTGTCAATTGTCACAATTCCAGATTCGATTCCTGTATTTAGCCTGGGCACATCTGTGAGTGATTTGATTGTAGATTCGATTCCTGTATCTAGCCAGGGCATGTCTGCATGAAGAGTTTAGAGATCCGATACTTGTATCCAGCCAGGAAAGTTATCTCTATCAACCTTTTGCAATTCCAGATTCGATTTCTGTATCCAGCCAGGGCACATCTGTAGACAACAAATTCCAGATTCGACACCTGTATCCAGCCAGGGAATATCTGTAGACAACAAATTCCAGATTTGATTCCTGTATCCAGCCAGGGCACATCTGTAGACAACAAATTCCAGATTCGACACATGTATTCATCCAGGGCTTATCTGTAGACAACAAATTCCAGATTCAATTCCTGTATCCAGCCAGGGCATATTTGTAGACGACAATTTCCAGATTCGACACCTGTATCCAGCCAGGGCATATCTGTAGACAACAAATTCCAGATTCGATTCCTGTATCCAGCCAGGGCATATCTGTAGACGACAATTTCCAGATTTGACACCTGTATCCAGCCAGGGCATATCTGTAGACGACTAATTCCATATTCGATTCCTGTATCTAGCCAGGGCATATCTGTGAGCAATCGATTGTAGATTCGATACCTGTATCCAGCCAGGGCATGTCTGCATCAAGAGACTGGAGATAAACCCCTGTAACAGGCCAGTAAATTATCTTTCTTTCTCAAGTACGCAAATTCTCGCTAAGGAATCTCTTACGCGATCGACACACAATTCCAAATGGCATCTATAAGCCCATTCCCGACAAAGTTCCGTCACACTTCCAAATGGCATCTTTAAGCCCATTTCCAGATGGCATCTATAAGCCCATCCTCCTACCAGCAGTCACCAGATGGCATCTTTAAACCCATCACCAAATGGCATCTTTAAGCCCATTCCCTCCACCATCACATCACCAAGTGCAAATTTTAGGGCACTCATGTGTCCAATCTCCTTTTACCCTCGAGTCGCGAAAGGCAAACTTGCCAATCTAACTCTTCAGGTTCAAGAAGATTGAACAGGGGAAACTGTTGTACCCCAAAATTTGCCCTCGTATTTTTCCACAAGAAATCACAGCTTCGGGCTTTTCTTGATTTTTCAGATTGGAGTAAGAATCGGTCAAACAGACTTTTCTTATCAGTCAGACAAAATTAGGGTTTTCATTGATTTTAAAGCAGTTCAGGCAGATTGCTAAGGTTTGGTTGAGTTGGCTCAGTTTTTAATCAGACAGGCGCTTCTCTGACATTTAATTAAGAATCAGGGTTTTGTGCGCGCATATTTCTCAGAAAGAATTAATTCTATCAGTGCTTTTCAAATTAATCTGAGATATGGACTGAAGCTGTTGATTGAGAATTTGCAGTGTTTGGATTTAATCAGTGAAGAAAAGGGACATATGGACGTGTGTTGTTTAGCTGTGCAGTGCTCTGATTATTCAAGATTCCAGACGTTTATTGATTATTTATTATTCTGAGTTAAAATGATTGGGATTTATTTCCAGTTATTATAATTTTAAGAATTATAAATAATTAAATAAACAATTGAATTGAAAAAGAATTAATTGATCAAAAAGGATTTCATTCATCTTTAATTTGTTTTGTTACAATTTATTATTTGAACAAACTGTAAAGTTAATTACATCTTTGCTTACAATAATAATAGTACAAATAATTGAAATGAAATAAAACTATCCTAAAAAATCCCTAAGTCTTCATCTTCTATCCATTGCTCCTTTGCTCAATTATTTTCATCTGCAAAACAAAGAAGAAAGGAAAAGTCAAATGCAGTCAAAATAATTAGGAGCAGACAGATAAAAAAAAGATCATCATTAAAAGCAACTGGCCGGAATCAGTTTTCCCTTTCTGCAAATCACGAGATTTCTCCCGGTTCACAAAGAGGGATGAAAAATGCTTGCAAAAAAGTATGAAATGCACAAAAGTTATAATTGCACAAATTCAAACTTTCAAAACATACTGCATTGTCAACAAGTTGCATAGTTCATGAATTGCCAACAAAGTCCAAATTGAACTACAAAGTCACAATGTCAAACTAAGTCAAAAGTTGTCAAAGCAACTGTCCAAAACATCAACAAGCTATCAAAAGGCTATTCAAAGCTGTCAAGAAGTACAAAGAAGCAGAAAATCTGGAAAAAAGGAGATAAGAAGTATGCAGAGGAAAGTATGCATTGCAAGCAACATCCAATATCATCATTTTCTAGGCCAATGCTTTTTCAGTAAAGTTCAGATTATAAGCAATATAATATGCTTTAATACTGGAGAGAGAGAAGAAAAAAGAGAAATAGGCTTACAATAGGTTTTTGGCTTATTGAATATAAAACAACAAATATACCAGCATATACGAAGGAGGCAGAATAGTATATGAAGAAGCTCTAAACAAAAAGCAAAAAGGCTCTCAAAACTGTAACAGAAGCCAAGCCTGCCTTGAACACTTCAAAACATCCTGCCCAAACCTGTGATCAACTTACAAGAAGCTTAAAGAGCAAACATTCAAACAAAAGCCAAAGCCTAAAGCATACTAAGCCAAGGCCTGAAACCTTTGTCAAACAAAACCTGTTTCAACCCAACTTCAAACAATCAAAACAAACCACAAGCTGGTAAACACCCAAACTTGTAAACCTAAACCTGTCAAACCTGCCTGGACTGTTCAAGCCTCAACCTGTTGCAAGCCAAAACTCTGAAGCCAACTGATAAACAAAAACTTCAACCAAAACACCATAGCCTAAGCCTAAAAGCCTCATGCCTGTCTAAGACCAAAAGCCTCAACCTGAAGCAAACAGCATATCCAAGCCTAAACCAGTGTCCAAACATACAGAACATACCAAGATCCTCAGAAAGATCTCATCATTGGGCCAATAACACAACAACATTCAATCCCAAGACCAACCTCAACATTTCAATACATGTTCAGATTCACAAATCAAAATCAAAGAACTCAAGCTCTCAGAACATCAAAGAGTTCATCACTGAGCAAATCAACCACAAAAATTTGTCCAAAAGTCAAAATCATAAGGCCCTCAGAGCTGGGCTCATCATAGGGTTTTAACTAGCCATCAGAAGTAATACTCAACAATACTCATAAGCAACCAGGGGCAAGCATCTCAGCAAGCTTATAGTGGAAGAGGAAAAGAGGTGAACAATAAGCAAAAGCATACTCAGAAGCATACCAGATATCTCAACATACCAAATATCTCAGCATATCAACATATAAGCATATCAAGCATGGCAAGCATCAAAGGCAACAGAAGCAATCAAAAGAGAAGAGGAAAAGGAAGGTTATGCTAGGGTTTTTAGTACCTTCATCATTAAACCACAAAAAAAGGCAAATATAAAAGTACTAGGAATTCCAAAGCGCACATCATCGTCCCCTCCGTCCAGCCACCCTGAACGCCTCCAAATCCGCCTCCTCCTCCAACGAAGGTAATATCTCTTCTTCTCTTTCCTTTAACGCTCCTCAAAAATAACAAACAATAACAACACTTAATCAAAACATGAAATCAAAAGAAATAACGAAAACCCTAACGCGTTAAAGAATGAAATCATTACCTTCGTACCACATCACTGATTAATCCATGGAGGAAGGAAGACGGACGATGGCGCTGGTGGCTAGGCAAGGAAGAGTTTCGTTCAGGAATGCTTGGCTCAAAAGATGAAGAGGACGAAAGCAACGAAGTGAACGGTGTCGCGCCTCTGTGTCACAAACCCTAAATCCAAAGTGAAACAAACGCTGAAACCCTAAAACATTGTTGAGTTAAACCTGGGCCTTGCCTCACAAAGACAACGCTTAAGCCCAATGATTCAAGGCACCTGACCCCTCCAATCCAAACGCACCCCCCCCCCTTTTGTATCTTTCACAATTCATTTTGGGCCCAGTTAACCCCCTTTAAGCCCATCTAAATTTGTATATGAAAAATGCTCTCTTAATTTTTCTTTTGTTAACATAATTTGTTTTTTTTTGTTGTTTTGTAAATACTAATAATGTATTAATCATTTTCATACATAATTTAAAATAGTATTTTTATTAAATAAAAAATAACACATTTCTTTACACAAATTTTTCTTAATTTGTTTCATTGTTTATTTTATTACATTTCTTTTAGGGAAATATACGAATATTACTCTTCTTAAAGTCAAACAACTTTATTTCATTTTTTCTTTTAATTAAAACTTTGTACATGAAAACACTAATTAAAATACATTAATGTTGATACATAAAAAATTTAACTTAAAACATTTTTTTTCTTTTCTTAAAACCTTTGTTTGTACATACTTAACAAAGAATACAATAATACATAAATAAAATACTTAATTATTTCATTAAGTTAACACTTCTCACCTTGTAAATAAATCACATTTGCATGCACTTACACAAATACGCTAATACATTTACTTTTCTCTATACATATACATTTGCTTTATTCTTATACATTGCTATACATTACATATTACATTTGAGATTGAAATTCGATTTGGTTGTAAATATTTGAACACTATTCTCCTATTAAGTCTCATCCCCATTTGTAAACATTTGTACCCCCACTCCCGGATACTTATTTGTAATAGCGTAGACTTTAAATTCCCGCAATTTATCGCTTTCAAATATACCATGGTTAGACCTCGAGTTTGTATGTACATAGAATCAAACGCTAGATAACCTAATACAAGACAAATACATGAAATCAATACACAATCAAACTTGCACCCCTAGGGTAATCCCGCTTGTTGCCTTCCAAAATGGGCCATGCTTGCATGTCGAGTTTCTTTGGCAAAACAAATCAAAATGATCATAGTCCCTCGATGACGCTTTTGAAAGTTGCCTATCAAAATGATCATAGTCCCTTCAAGAAAATTGCCAAAGACACTTGGCACCATTGCATTCATGGTCCATACGATGACCCGCGCCTGTCCCATTAAACATCTTAAACGCAAGATTGTCCACCAAATACAATGGTGGAACAAAATTGTTAAAAGAGTTAAAACATGAGAAAAACCTTTGAGTAAATTTAGGGGTAGACAACTCTTAGTTACTTGATCAAACTTGCAAAAACACTTGCCTACTTTTCAAAACCACACTCCACAAACACTTTCAAAACAAACTTTCAAAAACATGTGAAACATCTTTTCGAAAAGATACACACCTTTGTAAAACACTCAAACACGAGTCATTACATTTGTTGCCTAAGACAAGGCATCTTCTTCAAAAACATTTTCAAAACACACACACACACCACCATTTCAAGCAATCGAAAATCAAGGCAAGTGATCTAAACCAAGTAACTAAGAGCCCATGGATAACCATGGATGAAAAGGGTGCTAATACCGTCCCTTTTCATAATCTACCCCCTGAACCCACGAAACATCTCAAAAGGTTTTTCCTGTGCTTTTTAACCTTTCCTTTAGGATAAAATAAAAAGTCGGTGGCGACTCTTGCTCAACCGAAAAAGTGCGAATACAAACGCAAAACTCAAGTCAGTTCTCCCACCGTATCACACCCTCCTGTCTAAAAGATCAAATGTCCCATTCGAATGTTGCCTCGGAAATTTTGCCTCGGAAAGATCTTTAGGACTCTAGGGTTACTACTAAAGTTTCCAACTCATTGCTTTTGTGATCGTATCTGTCCCTTCGAACGTCCCTTAAAACTCCAATGACGGTGCTACCTATTCCTTAATAATGGGTTAACACTGTCTAAAGGAAAATGAATAGCCTTTTTCGAGTAGGTAGATTAACTTTTAAGTACTTTCTCAAATAAAACTTTTCACACAAACACCTTTCAAAACAATTTCCAAAAACAACTTCGTCACATCCTTGAAGACTGATACAAGGGTTATCACGAAGTAAAAAATTTTCAAAACAAGCACACACAAGCAATTTTAAAATGAGCAAGTACCTAAGAGCCCATGGAAAACCATGGATAGAAAGGGTGCTAACACCTTCCCTTTCTATAATCTACCCCCCATACTCAAAAACATCTCGAAAAGGTTTTTATAATCTTTTTCCTTTTCCTGATTGGATGAAATAAAAGTCGGTGGCAACTCTTGCTTACCGCAACATTTGCGAACAAAAAACCAAACCAGTATAACAGTCGGTTCTCCCATCGTATCACAGAACTGGCGACTCTGTTAGGGACTAAAATAATGTGGGGTTTACCTTAGGATCTAGGTCATTTTTAAAATTGCTTTCTTGTTTGTTTTTCCTGCTTTATCTTTAAGGGTTTTTGCTTGGGTATTGTTGAAGATCCTACACCCGGATCTGGGGACACTCTTTAGGTAAACAACAATAGATCGTGGATACTGTACGGTGTAGACCGATATGGTTTAAGCGATGGTTGTGTTGGTGTGGAACTTTGGTTGGTACCGGTATCCTTCGTGGGGAAACAAGGAGAATACGGGGCTGCCGCGTGGTGTCGTGAAGCACTAGCGGACCTTAGAACCTTAGTTGAACAAACTTGGCCATTAGAAAGTAGTGAGATAGCCGGCCTCAGTGTAGAGCTGAGGATTGGTTGATACTCGATGCTACACTCATTAAGATCAGACTTTCGGGATATTTCGGCCACAAGAAAAGATTGTTGAGCTGAGACAATGCCCGATAAAGGATGGTCAGTGATATTGAGATCCCTTAGAACCCGGTTACTTTTTAAGACATGTTTGAAACAAACTAAACTTCAAGAGGTTATGACCATTAACTTCATGCAAGCCTTAAACCTAAGAACTTGGTGTTATTTGTCTGTGTTTGTTATACCTGTGGTTTATCATGACATCATGCATCATAACATAACATCCATTCTTATTTCACTAACCATTTAAAGACCAAGGGAATTTATATTTGTTCTTTTTTACATATCATGGCTTCCGTTCGTAGAAACACTATCTGAATCAGCTTTGTGAAGATACCTTCCCAACTCAAAGAGCTAGTATCAAAGGTTTCCGAAACTTCTGCATTCACTAAGAGACATGGTCGACTCCTCAACCTGGTTACTTCAAACTTTGATGAAAAGATGATGAGTGTACTCTTTCAGTTCTTTGATCCCAAGCACCACTACTTCACCTTTCCAGACTATCAGTTGGTGCCTACCATGGAAGAATTCTCTCAGCTGTTGGATATACCCGTTCTTGAACAGTTGCCTTTCACAGGTCTGGAAGAAGTTCCTAAGCCATAAGTCATTGCCTCAGCTTTGCATCTGAAAGGGACCTACTTGGTATCCAATTGGGAAAAAAGAAGCAGAGTAAAGGGTTTTCTAGCCAAGTTTCTGATAGACAAGGCTCAACTGTTTTGGGATGATATAGATTTTCAGGCTTTTGAGGAGGTCTTGGCTCTTCTAATCTATGGGTTAGTTCTATTCCCTAATCCAGACTCATTCATAGATGTGAATGCTATTAAGATCTTCCTCTCTAGCAACCTTGTGCCAACATTGCTCGGAGATATCTTGCACACTCTCCATACTCGTACCATGAAGAGAAGGGGGGTTCTTATATGTTGCATGTCATTGCTATCGAGGTGGTTTATTTCTCATCTCCCTAAGTCCATACTGAAGAATGAAGAAGGTTTGGGTTGGTCACAAAGGATAATGTCACTCACTCACATGGATATTCTTTGGTGTTCCCGAGCTATAGAAAACACTGCTATTATCGATCGCTGCGGGGAGTACCCTAATGTCCCGTTACTTGGTATCAGAGGGGGTATAATCTGCAATCCTTGTTTAGCTCTGCGACAATTTGGTTACGCTCGAAGAGATGGTCCCCATGAGTTACTTATCGAGGGCATTATATTCAACTATGAGGATCATGTTCAAGAGTATCATCGGAGGTTCATACGAGGTTGGGGCATGGTAAACAGATCTAGCGCCAAGGCTTTGGGGCCAAAGGCTTCCATTCCTATGGAACCTTACCTCCAATGGGTACAAGCTCGCGCCCAAAAGCTTATGATGCCCTATGTGGCCGTTTTACAAGTGATTGTGGAACCTACTATGGAAGGGGGTATTCCTTACACAGTTCTCTATCCTTATATGACCACTGATCTTGGAGAGTTACAGAGGTCTTGGATTCAGTTGAAAGAGGAGCGGGATACTTACAGGGATTAGTTCCATGATCAGGAGAGGAAGGCTTTATAGCTCACAAAGCAGCTCCATGAGGAAAAAGGACTCAATGATTATCTCGGCACAAAGAGGAAGCATCCATGGGAATTTGATTTCCTTTCTAGTTTTAGATTTATTTTTAATTGTAACGCCTAAAAGGAATTTGTACTTTGAATTCAGCTAATAAAATATTTGTTTTATTTTGGTTTGCAAATTTAAATTTCCCAAAGTCTTTGAAATCATTGCATGTGCATCCCATTCATAACATTGCATGTACATGAACCATTACAAGTTTCTCATCGTCTTCGCTGTTTATTTCAGCAGAAATGTATTCTGAACAAAGCATCAAGGACCTTCAGGCACAAAATGCCCAGTTCCAACAAATGTTCATAAGTCTGGCAAAAGGGCAGGAGGATCTGAAAGCCCTCATCCTGAAAGAGAAAAATAAAAAGAAGAAGGTTACCGGTATTCTGAATATGGGCAGAAGGTTTGGAGAGCAGTTGAAGCGACAAGTCGATCTGACCTCTTCATCCAATGAAGGGGAGAATCAAGAAGAAGAAATAAGAGAGAAGGATCCCAGTCCTGCAGTTTCTGACAATGATACCGACTATAATGATGAGCAATATCCTCCTGCTGAGGATAAATACAAGAAGTTGGAAGATCGTTTGAGTTCCATGGAAGTTCAGAGGATACCTGGACTGTTCGAAGAATTGGGATTTGTGTCGGGAGTGGTCATCCCGCAGAAGTTCAAAGCTCTAGTTTTTGCTAAGTATGATGGGGTGTCCTGCCCAAAACTCCATCTCCACTCTTATGTCAGAAAGATCCAACCCCACACTGTTGATAGAAATCTGTGGGTTCATTTCTTTCAAGATAGTCTGTCAGGGACTCAGCTATAATGGTTCTACCAGCTGGAGGGAGTCAATGTCCGAAATTAGGAAGATCTGGCTGCTGCTTTCTACAAGCAGTATCAATACAACACCGACCTTGCTCCTACTCGTACTCAACTCCAGAGTATGTCCATGGGTGCAAGTGAAGGCTTTAAAGACTATGCACAGTGTGATCGGTGGATCTGGAACTGACTATTTTTTAGCTGGTTTCGCGAAATGTCGCGGTAAGCAAGAGTCGCCACCGTCTTTTATTTTCTCCAACATGGAAAGGACAAAAGCACAGAAAAATTCCTTTTTTGAGATTGTCTCTCGGTTCGGGAGGTAGATTTATAGAAAGGGAAGGTGTTAGCACCCTTTCTATCCATGGTTATCCATGGGCTCTTAGACACTTGCTCATTTGTGTTTTCAAAAGTGTTTGTTTGCTTTTCAAAAGTGTGTGGGTTTGAAAAAGTTTCTTTGAAAGTTTCAGATCGACTCTTGTATCAGTCCTCAAGAGTGTTTGAAAAATTGTTTTTGAAAGCTTTTTGCAAAGTGTCGGTGTGAAAAGAAGTTTTTGATTTGTTTTGAATTAGAGCAAGTATCTACGAGTCATCTACCTACCCTAAGGAATTAGTCTGTGTAAATGTCCTTAAGGTAGTGTCATCCCACCATTGAGAGGTAGGTAGCACCACCGTTGGAGGTGTTCGGGTCAATTCGAGGGTTAGGGACAGTATGGTCACCGAGCAATAGTAAGATACCTTAGAAGCTACCCTTATGCCATTGATCTTTTTATTCTGAGGCAACTATTCCGAGGCAACTTGTTTCGAGGCAACTTGTTCCGAGGCAACCGGATCAATGGAACATAAGGACTCACTAAGACATCCTATACTCAACGACCACGTCTCGAGGGGCAAGGCAACAATGTGATCACCAGAGCAACAGTAGGACACCTTAGAAGCTACTCTTATGCCATGTTCATGGACATAAGGACTTACTAAAACGTCCTATACTCGACGACCACGTTTCGAGGGGCAAGGCAACAATGAGGCGTACCCTAGGAGTGGTGTGTGAATTGTGTGTCATTTTCAGATATTATTTGTCTTGTCATGCATTGGGTGTTCTACGCTTTGATTTTATTTGGGCATTCATTCTTTCATGTGATTAACAGTTTAAAAGGTGCGGAAATTAAAGTGCGGAAAATAAAGGTCCTATGCTATTACAAGGCGCGGGTCTACATCGCCAAATTAACAAAGACCCGATTTTGAATAAAGAGTGCGGAAAATAAATGTCCTAATTATTATTACAAAGCTTTGGGGCAATTACATAATAATCGAACAAATTAAATACGCGCGAATAAAGAAAAAGGGAATTAATTTTTTTGTCTTTTTTTGGTAATTAAATGAAATTGAAAACTAATTAATTATTTTAATTACAAGAAAATATTTTTTGACCTTTTTTATGTTTTTATGAAATAAAATAAAAAAAGAATTAAAAATGTCAAAAGAAAAAGCCTAAGTCTAAATTTGTTTTTATTTATTGTGAAAAAAGGTTAAAATTAACTAATTAAACTAATGAATTTGTTAGTATTTTATTTACAAAAATAATTACTAAAGTGAAATTAATAATAATAATAATAATTACATTTTTTTTGTTTTTTTTCTGAATTTATGAAAATAATTATTTGTGAACTAACTAAATAATAATAATAATTAATAAAAGGAAAGAAAATAAGAAAAGAAATGCTAAACCAAGGAGGTGAAGGCCAGATTTTGGAGGTTTTACTCAAAATCATCCTTAGGCATCAAAAATTCCCTCTAAGCCCATGGTTGTGATCGTCCATGTCTCCTGATCACGTCTATGCTTATGGTTTGTCCCAATTTCACCTGTAGACAAAATACCTAAAAACAAAACCAACGAACCCTAGGCACGGGTATTGTTATACGAAGCCTAAAAATGAAATTGAATATAGCAGTTACATTGGAAATTAGGCATGGAGTATGAATATGCTATTATTTTCCAGAAAAAGTGCAAGAATGGAGAAACATGATTTCGTGTACAGGGGTGAGTTTGATACAACTTACAGCACTTGGTAGTGGACCTTAGGACGCGTTTGTGGTTGCTTTGGCTTCAGGGAGTGGCAAGGAAGAAAGCCACGTGCTTGCTTTGATCTGAAAATGTTTGCAACACCGCTTTAGATCTCTCACTTTTTTGGACAAATTTTGAACTTTTCCTCTGGCCGTTTCTGCACACTCTCCTTTTTTTCTAGGTTCTGAATGAGGCTTGCAAGGCTTGTATATATAGGCTTGGATGAGAATCAGTCACATTAAGGAGCTTTTAAGCCTTGCAATGAAGTTTTGATTTTCTCCATAATCACCATTGAAATAACTTGCCATATTTGCTCCAAATTTGAATTTTTTTGCTTGAAATAGGTCTTGAACGAATTTGGTATATGTTTTATGGTGTATCAAAGCTATTCAAACAACAAAATATCCTCCCATTAATTTTCTTGATTTTTATTTGAATTTTAAAGATTTAAAATGAATTAAATCAAATAAAATTAAACAAAAATAGAAAAATTAATTTTTATTCTTGAAATAAAACATGGGACACGTGGGAGGTATGGCAAATCTGAATCAAGTGGAAAAAGTGGGCCCCTTTTGTCAAAAATGAAGTTTCAAGGATAATTGACTTTGGCCCTTTCACAAAAATTTCCCAACTTCTCCAATACATATCTTGCTCAATTTTGAAGCTATGAACATGTTCTTGGACATTTTGGAAAGGTCTTGAAGTCCTCTAACCAATGCCTTTGGTCCCATATCATTTTGATTTACCAATATCAAGTTATGGTCTTTGACTTAAAGTGCCTTTTTGTTGACTTTTGAAAATGACTTATAATGTTGAAATTGATAACTTTTTGTGAGAGCATTTCTTGGACTTGGAGTGTGAAGATGAGTTGTAGGAAATGTATTCCCCTTAAAAATGAGCATTGGATGGGATTTTTCTGATGAACCATGAAAAAGTTATGCCTTGGTCAAGGTACAGTTGACTTTTCAGCTATCCAAAAATAGAAACTTTTGACACCTTGATGATTTTTGAGCCATGCTTGAGGAATCATGATCAAGATTTAACCAAATGATGATTGTGGCTTCAAAATAAGATGTTGACCAAAATTTTTGACTTTTGACTGCCAAATGACCATTTTGCCCCTGCAGTTGATTATGAAGCAATTAGGGTTTTTGACTGTGCAACTTGACCTTGTGAGCCTTGAAATTTGACATGTAGGTGCTTGACAATGTATATGAGCATATGGGACTTGATTGAGCCCTTGAAAACTTTAACTTTCTTGCAAGAACCAAAACCCTAATTTTGACTGGCTTTAGGAGAGTGGTTGACTGTATAGCCCTTGAGTAGACTTTGAACCATTTGAGGTGATGCTAGTCAAAACTTTGAAGAATATGGGAGGGCAAATTTTGGGGTACAACAGTTGCCCCTGTTCAATCTTCTTAGACCTGAGGATGTAGATTGGCTTGTGTGCCTTTCGTGATCCAAAGGTGGAAGATGATTGAACACTAGAATGCCCAGAAATTTGCACTCACATAGTAGAGTATCAGCAGTGTGATGTCGGGAATGGGCTTACAGATGCCATTTGGAGAGATGATAGGTAGGAGGATGGGCTTATAGATGCCATCTGGAAGTGTGACAGAACCTTGTCGGGAATGGGCTTATAGATGCCATTTGGAACTGTAATGGATAGTTGAATCTGAATAAGAAATAGAATAGCTTCCGTGTCTGGGGCATATCTAGTCTATATCTAATTGCTGACGTCTGAACGAGTAGTAGAATGACCGCCGGGTCTGGGGTATATCCATAATGCATGAGTAACAGAATGTCATCCGAATCTGGATCGTATCTGGACTGAACAATAGAATAGCATCCGGGATGGAGCATCTCTAAGTTGTCTTTAGAAGTTTGAATCTGAATAAGCAATAGAATAGCGCCCGGATCTGGAGCATCTCTAAGCTATATCTCAAAGGAAATCTGAATAAGTATCAGAATATCGCCATGTCTGGGTCGCATCCGAACCATCTCTAAAAGGGAATCTCTGAATAAGCAATAGAATGGCATCCGGATTTGGAGCATCTCTAGGCCATCTCTGAAAGGAATCTCTGAATAAGCAATAGGATAACAGCCGGGTCCGGAGCATCTCTGAGCTATTATTGGAAAGGAAATCTGGAATAAGTATCAGAACGTCGCCATGCCTGGGTCACATCTGAACTACCTCTAGAAGGAGTTTTGAATAAGCAAAAGAACAGCATCCATATCTGGGGCATTTCCAAGCTATCTCTGAAAGGAAATCTGGAATAAGTATCAGAACGTCGCCATGCCTGGGTCACATCTGAACTATCTCTAGAAGGAGTCTTGAATAAGCAAAAGAACAGCATCCATATCTGGAGCATTTCTAAGCTATCTCTGAAAGGAAATCTGGAATAAGTATCAGAACGTCGCCATGCCTGGGTCACATCTGAACTATATCTAGAAGGAGTCTTGAATAAGCAAAAGAACAGCATCCATATCTGGAGCATTTCCAAGTTATCTCAGAAAGGAAATCTGGAATGAGTATCAAAACGTCGCCATGCCTGGGTCACATCTGAACTATATCTAGAAAGAGTCTTGAATAAGCAAAAGAACAGCATCCATATCTGGAGGATGTCTAAGCTATCTCTGAAAGGAAATCTGGAATAAGTATCAGAACGTCGCCATGCCTGGGTCACATCTGAACTATATCTAGAAGGTGATCTCTGAATAAACAATAGAACAGCCTCCGTGTCCGGAGCATCTCTAAGTTATATCTGAAAAGAAATCTGGAATAAGCATCAGAACGTCGCCATGCCTGAGTCACATCTGAACCATATCTAGAAAGGTGATCTCTGAATAAACAACAGAATAGCCTCCGTGCCCGAAGCATCTCTAAGTTATATCTGAGAAGAAATCTGGAATAAGTATCAGAACGTCGCCATGCCTGGGTCACATCTGAACCATATCTAGAAAGGTGATCTCTGAATAAACAACAGAACAGCCTCCGTGCCCGGAGCATCTCTAAGTTATATCTGAGAAGAAATCTGGAATAAGTATCAGAACGTCGCCATGCCTGGGTCACATCTGAACCATATCTAGAAAGGTGATCTCTGAATAAACAACAGAACAGCCTCCGTGCCTGGAGCATCTCTAAGTTATATCTGAGAAGAAATCTGGAATAAGTATCAGAATGTCGCCATGCCTGGGTCACATCTGAACCATATCTAGAAAGGTGATCTCTGAATAAACAACAGAACAGCCTCCGTGCCCGAAGCATCTCTAAGTTATATCTGAGAAGAAATCTGGAATAAGTATCAGACCGTCGCCATGCCTGGGTCACATCTGAACCATATCTAGAAAGGTGATCTCTGAATAAACAACAGAACAGCCTCCGTGCCCGAAGCATATCTAAGTTATATCTGAGAAGAAATCTGGAATAAGTATCAGAACGTCGACATGCCTGGGTCACATCTGAACCATATCTAGAAAGGTGATCTCTGAATAAACAACAGAACAGCCTCCGTGCCCGGAGCATCTCTAAGTTATATCTGAGAAGAAATCTGGAATAAGTATCAGAACGTCGCCATGCTTGGGTCACATCTGGACTATCTAGAAAGGAATTTTGAATAAGCAAAAGAACAGCCTCCGTATCTGGAGCATTTCCAAGCTATCTCTTTAATCTTTTTAACGTAGACATACCCTGGCTGGATACAGGTATCGAATCCACAATCAATCGCTCACAGACATGCCCTGGCTAGATACAGGAATCGAATCTGGGATTGCGATAGTTGATAGTAATCATCTTTGTATTGACCTTTCCTAAAAAAAGGCAAAACATTAGTTATATGCAATGTCGTGGTGCATGGAATGCGCGGTGTCATGACGTTTATAACCAATGGGATTGTAGAATGTGATGTTTATATCATGTATGAAAATGTGATGTTTGCGAATGTATTTTTGTCTAGGAAAATAAATCCTTGACGAATGCCGGGAGCTTATCCTGGGCTGATGTTGCAAGAATACCAGTAGGAGAAGATAACTCCTTTGGGGAATAAACTTGGCGAATAGATTACTCTGCGGGGAAAATTACTCTAGCGATCCTGCTGGGGAAAATACTCTGTGGGAAGAGAGGTGCTTCGCTGAGATGTTGTATGAGAAATCCGCTGGGGATACCATTGTTGAGTTACGTTTGGGAGGTTTGAGGAACTCCGCTGGGGATAGGAATACTTCGCCGAGGACGATCTTTCCGTGGCAATTAGCTGAGGATAACCCAGTTATAAGCTCTGGCGAGGAATAACCTTCTGAATAAAGACGGGGAGAGATATGCTCTGCAAAGGATAAGCTTCCAGAATCTACTGGGGATAAGCTTCCTACTGGGGAGATGATTTAACTCCCTTGGGGAGACTTTGGACTGTACTGGGAAGGGCTCCGCTGGATGTCTAGATTCCGCAGAGGAACAATCTTAGATCAAGACTGCCGGGGATGCTTGTTGAGGGTGTTTGTAGACTCCGTTGAGGAATGTTGAGATCTGCTGGGGATACTCAACTTCCTTAAGGCTGGCAGTATGTTAACTCTGCTTGGGGAGAGTGTTGCCGACTCGCTGGAGGTATTGTGCCTTCTCTGCTTGGGGGGAGTATGGCTGAACCTTGTCTCATTCTCTGGGGAATTAAGGTATCTTGGTTACATTCTTCAGCCGAACTTACCTTGGTACCTTGATGGCGGAGCAACTAGATCGCTTAGACAACTCATTATTGCCCCTGTTTCTGTGGAGGTCTTGATAACTGCCGATTTGACAACTCTTCTGGTAGGCAAGTGACGAGATGACGGGACATAGTCGTACGCTTTGATCCCTAATTTTTTGCCTGGACCACCCTTTCGGGTTTTCAGTCCACCGGGATACCCATTTTTGCCCAAGCCGCCTTTTCAGGTTTTCGACTTGCCGGGTGTACAAATTTTTATTTTCATCCCTTATTTTTGCCCGAACCCTTTTGGTTCGCTGGGAAGCCCTTATTTTTGCCTAGGTGTGTCAACCTAGCGGGTCTTTAATTCATGCGTAGTATTTTTTCGACTATGTCCACGCTCTCAGAATGTAGGGAGTTGTCACTGTTATTAGCATTGTGTTGCTATACTACCAGAAGATGTCTGATCATGCAAGATTCATTGCTGGAATTGATGTCCAATGCCCCAAGTGACTCAAGCGGAGATTTGCCCCAGGCTATTTGGCATTTTGAGAGATTATCCGAATCTTGACTGGACTGCCCCAGATGATAGGCAATGATCATGCCATGCCCCTTGATTGGAAGTGTTTTTTGTTCACTAGATATTCTTCATGCGGATTTCTCTGCTGTTCAAACAAAAAGTCATATGCAAACAAAGTTATGTTAAAAATGCACAGTTTATGTCTGTCTTGAAGTTTTTGAAAATGCATATTTTTTCATAAAAACAAGTGAATTTTGTGAACTGTGATGTCAACTCGTCATTTTACCGCAAGCCTTAAGGAGTCAGAATACCTTTCGTAACAGTATGCTTTCGAACTAACCCATGCTTCAGCTAGGACTTTTGAGGGTTATAACATGGCCTGGTGCATGGTTTAAGAAACAAAGGATAAAGGCTCAAATTTATTTGTACCCACCCGTTCTTCGTGATGTTCTTCCAACCTAAACTCAGTTAATCGTGCGTTATACCTTATTGAGTCTTTACTTTGATATAGTGATGGTTCGGATACTGACAGTTTATTTTGACCAGGCAGTCATTTCTTTGTTGAGGGTTTGTA
Source organism: Vicia faba (assembly GCA_948472305.1). Classification (NCBI taxonomy): domain Eukaryota; kingdom Viridiplantae; phylum Streptophyta; class Magnoliopsida; order Fabales; family Fabaceae; genus Vicia; species Vicia faba. The sequence goes on along the minus strand of OX451736.1, from coordinate 1,081,990,798 downwards.
TGACCTCTTTCTTTTTTGATTTTATGATCCCTATTTTTTTCCTGTACTGTTTCTTTTGTGGAATTACAGTCAGCGGGATACCCCAGTTTTGCAAGTCTCCTTCATAGGTTTTGACTTAATGGGCGTTTATTTTGAGGGATAATGACTGCCTGTCTTTATGATTATTCGGAACCATCACTGTCTTTTGTTTTGTGAGGACCTCTTTGGTGCTATTCGTTGTGCACTTGGATCAACTGAGAGAACTACCCTGCCCCAAGTTATGATTAAGGGTTTTAATTTTCGAAAAGAAAAACTCCTACTTCTTTGGCTCAAAGGGGTTGACGAGGGATTATCTTCCTTATAACTCCAGTGTTTAGGAATTGAAACAATGCCTGTACCTCATCAGCGGGGTATGTTCAAAAGCATACTGTAAGTCGTGGTATCGTTTTCGTCATCCTCCCTCAAGAGGCTTAGAATTATTAATCGAGCGTTGATCATCAGAAAAAATATGAAAATAATTTGCATATAGTGAATACGAATATATTGCTTCAAAATAGACATATGCGATGCATTAATGAAATAACAACGTTTGATATGAATAAAACGTTTGAACAATTAAAAGAAAATTACAACTTGAAAGATCCTAATGAACAAAAAGTCCTTTCATCTCAGGGCTTGTTATTTCAACTGGTGAATCCTGTAGGGATGGCAGGAGCATTCAGCCTGGCCCATCTGGGTGAAATCCACAGCTCTTTCATTAATCAGATCTTGGATCTTATTCTTCAGAGCCCAGCAGTCGTCGGTGTCATGTCCTGGACTGTCAGAGTGGTACGCACATCTTTCCTCAGGATTCTACTTTAGGGAGGTTGTGTTGAGATTCTTAGGAGGGTCCCTTAACGTCACCAGATTCAACCTCAACAATTGTTGTAAAGCTTGAGACGGTGACACGTTGAGCTTGGTGAACTGCCTTTTAGGCTTGTCTGGCTTGCTCTGATCAGCCCGTTGTTCTTGGCGAGGTCGTTGTTAGACCTGTGAAGTGGTAGCAGCTTGGAGAGGTCTATTCATTGGACCAGACCTTTGTCCTCTTGGAAGCTGTTCAATGACCTGGTCCCTGACTTGGGCTGGTTGCTTCATGTCTTGATGAAGCTGACTGATCATGGCCCTCAGCTCTCCTTGCTCCCGAGCTAAACCTTGGATGAGAGCCCTTTGTCCCAACATCTGGGTTTTCATCGTATCTACCTCAGCTTGCAGACGCTTCAGCCGTTCGTCCTTGTCATCTTCAGGACTTTGCTTGGCCAAATTCCCCATAAGGAGTGTCCTCAACTCTTCCTGCCCCTTGGATAGGCTTAAGAAGATCTCCCTGAACTGAGTCTCTTGAGCATGAGGTCCCTGGACATCTTGTTGGGAAGCCATTGCTGAAATAAACAGCGAGAAAGGTAAGTGACCTGCAACAAGGGTACCTGTTATGCAATGATGTGTAAGTATACATGCGATGTTTTCAAGGATCTCGCGGGGTAAACAAGAAATTTGTTAGAGCTTGCATTTTGTAGCTTGATGGAAGGAACTGCATGTTGTAGGGAGTCCTTCTTCAAGAGTCAAGGCTCACCATATCGAGTGGGTCATAGCCCCTGACAACCTTGTCTAGAGGACAATAAATCCCCTTTGCCCCTTGCTGGATAGTTGGTTCATCATGACCTGCATCACAAGCCCTTGAGATCCTTGAAATGGATTAGTCTTTATGTAGGGTGTATGCAATGGTATGATGGCATGATACTATGCATGGAATAATGTGGGTAAACCCTGTTATGGGTCCAGATTAAGGACTATAAGCAAAACCTGCAAGAATCTCATGTGTTAGATAACAAGCATGCAAATATTCAAGTTGGAAGGCACACAAGTCACACAAGAGAGCCCTTAGAGTTTAGGCCAGCATGGGGTCTGGGTATTACCCTCTTGAAGTTGGTGGGTTCAACCTGTCCTATCAGAAGTAACCGGGTTCTAAGGGTCCCAATATCACTGGATTGCTTTTGTTGTACCCCAAAATTTGCCCTCCCATATTCTCCAAGAAATTGCCAAGCCAAGTCACAAAATTCCTCAAGGGTTGCACAGTGCAAGGGTCTCCTATACAGTCAAGATTAGGGTTTGTGTTCTGATCAAGAAAAGGAATTTTTCAAGGGGCCAATCAAGTCTCATATGTCCACAAATATGGTAAAGTATCCTCATATCAAGTTTCAAGGCATTCAGCTCAAAATTGCACAGTCAAAAACCCTAATTGCACTACAGTCAACTGTAGGGGCAAAATGGTCATTTGACAGTCAAAAGTTCAAATTTTTGGTCAACATATCATTTTGAAGCCACAAACATCATTTGATTAATGCTTGATCATGATTCTCAAAATTTGGCTCAGAAATCATCAAGATGCAAAAGTTTCCTTATTTGGACAGCTGAAAAAGTCAACTGTACCTTGACCAAGGCATAACTTTTTCATGGTTCATCAGAAAAATCCCATCCAATGCTCATTTTGAAGGGGAAGACATTTCCTACAACTCATCTTCACATTCCAAGTCTAAGAAATGCTCTCACAAAAAGTTATCAATCTCAACATTATGGGTCATTTTCAAAAGTCAACTAAAAGGGACTTTAAGTCAAAAGCCATAACTTGAGATTGGTAAATCAAAATGACATGGGACCAAAGGCATTGGTTAGAGGACTCAAATACCTTTCCAAAACGTCCACGAACATGAGAAAATCTCAAAAATTGAGCAAGTTATGCCTTGTGGAAGTTGGGAAATTTTTGGATATTTTGAAAAGTCAACATTGATTCAAATGACCTAAAATTGCTAATGGGCCCATTTTTCTTCCATGATTAATCATTTTAAGCATGTGCACGACCACTTGGCCCAAAGGGAAGTATTTTCTCATTTTTTTATTTATTTATTTGAATTATTATTTATATTAATTCATTTAAATCATGTAAATATATGAAAAATATTTAATTCACCCTAACAAATCTTTTTATACATGTTTTGCCATCAAGATTTCGTGCATATGCTAATTAGGAAAGAATTGGATTGATTGGCATGATTGAGAGCAAAGAACACTTGAAAAAGATTGAAAAAAGATCCTTAAAAAATCAAATCTTCAATTCATCAATTCAAGAGATTTTGAGCAATATTTTTGACCTAATGCATTCACTACAAAGGCTTGATCATAAACCTAATCATAGTGAACACAAAGCTGCGCAGAAGAGGCCATTGCAAACTTGGAATTTTTGTCAAAAAAAGCAATTCTGAAATCATTGTTACAGGGCGATTCAAGGCACAAAAACGATTCCAATAGCTTCCTTGGAGATCATTGATCATATTCCAATCAAAAACATCAAGCTTTGCGCTTTGGAACGGTATACAGAAGTCCCTCTTATTCCATTTTTTTTCATTATCGTGTTTCATTATTTATGCACATTCATGGCATTCTAACTATATATTCATGATCAGTGAAACATTTGCAAACTAACCCATGCGATTAATTGAGTTTTTGCAAGCTGTAGGCGATTCCACCATTGCCAAATTCTAGGGTTTTCAGGATGAGAAATTAGGGCTTTTTAAACAAAGTAAAATTAACCCTCAAGACCACCATCATTGGATTCAGTAGGTCTGGACGAAGAAAACACCATACTCGCGCCCAATTTATGACCACTTGAGAGCTAATCGCTATTTTCTGATAGCATGCCTAAAACAACGCGTGTGAAACCGTGGCCTAAATGTTCTGTGTTTCAGAAAAGTGGAGAAGACGAACTCGTGGCACCCGGTGATTGGATCATTTAAAATTCGCGCGCGTTAGTGGACCCTGGTCGTTATTTCTTTTATCATATTTATTTGATATTATATATTAAATGTAATTGAAGTGGCTCAGTGGTAGGTACGTATGCTTGTAGTGTCCATGACCTGGGTTCGAGCCCCAGGTCTTACAAATGTCCATATTATTTTTCTATAAATCTTCCCATGCAGTGCCAGCATTAAGGCGCACCATATTCCCTCCAGATCAAACCATACACGCGTCTTGGGAGATCAAATCAATGGCATGGATTCAAAGAACACGCTACGCCCCAGTCAACGCTTCAGCATACTATTCAAAAAGGTCAAACGGACTCAGGGTTTTTGGGCCAGATTATTCAAAACTATACCTCCAATTTGGGACTTCCACCCCCCCTGGTTTGCAATTTTCTCAATTTTCCTTATATTTTAGTTTCAATTATTATTTTATTTTCTTCATTGTTTTATTTTAATTAATTATTTCTATAAAATATAAAAATGCACAAAAAAGGTCAGAAAAGATAAAAAACATAATAAATTATTTTATTCTAATATTTTCATAAATAAATTAATATGTAATTACTTAGTTTTAATTAGGTTGTGATTTTAATTTCTTTCAATAACAAAAATACAAAAAAATATGTAGAAATAGGTTTAACAATTGTTTTATTCCTTTTTAATTTTCTTGTTCACCATAATATTATTTATTTTATTATTTTTATAATTAATAAACTTGTAAATTAAATAGGGTTTAAATTAGGTTAAAATTCAATATTTTTCATAATAAATTTAAAAGCCATTAGAATTAGGGTTTGCATTCGATTTTAATTTTAATTAATTCTCTTTTTCATATTAAATCATAAAATACTAAAATACCAAAAACATTTTCTCTAAATTTTAATTTTAATTCCTTATTAATTTTAATTTTGCAAAAGGGTCCAACGCCCTCGTTTCGCTCTTAATTTCTTATTAATTCGCATTATTATTTTTATGTCATTTAATAATTATGTACCTCTCCCAAGGCCTTGTAAATATTACTTCTCGCATTTTAATTCTTTTAATTTCTTTATTTTCTGTCAAATCGGGTCCGGTTTAATTTTGGCGATGTGGACCCGCGCCATTTGTAATAGCTTTAGATTTATTTTTCCTCGCAACTTTTAACTGTTAAACAAAGCATGCAAGAATGAATGGCCATAATAAAAATAAGCGTAGAACACTTTAACATGACAAGACAAATATCTGAATCCGACACACGAATCGCACACACCACCCCTAGGGTACGCCTCACTGTTGCCTTGCCTCGAAAGGTGATCGTCGAGTAGAGGATGTCTTAGTAAGTCCTCATGATCCGGGAACCTGGCATGAGGGTAGCTTCTAAGGTGTCTTCCCATTGCTCTGGTGATCACCATGTCCCGAACCTTCGAATTGACCCGAACACCTCCAACGGTGGTGCTACCTACCTCTCAATGGTGGGATGGCACTACTTTAAAGGACATTTACACAGACGAATTCCTTAGGGTAGGTAGGTTCTCGTAGATACTTGCTCTCTTCAAAAACAAACAAAAATCTTTTCACACCGACACTTTTCAAAAGATTTCAAAGCAATTTTTCAAACACTCTGACACAAGAGTCGAACTGGAATTTTCAAAGAAACTTTTTAAAACCCACATTGAAAAGCAAACAAACCATTTTTGAAAACACAAGTGAGCAAGTATCTAAGAGCCCATGGATAACCATGGATAGAAAGGGTGCTAACACCTTCCCTTTCTATAACCTACCTCCCGAACCGAGAGCAATCTCTTTAAGGAATTTTTTTGTGCTTTTGTCCTTTCCAATTGGAGAAAATAAAAGACGGTGGCGACTCTTGCTTCCGCGATATTTCGCGAACCAGCATTAAACAGTCAGTTCCAGATCCACCGATCACAGAACTGGCGACTCTGCTGGGGACCCTTTATAAAGTGAGGTGTACCTTAGGACTAAGATCACTGTGTTTTCAATTGCTTTCCTTGTGTGCTTTAAATTGTGGGTTGCTTGGGAGTTCTATAGATCCTAACCCGGATCTGGGGGATACCTTCTTAGAAAGTAGCAACAAGGCTGTGAGGGAACTGTGCGGGGTATACCGACATGGTTGAAACAGTCTGCTACGTTGATGTGGCACTTTGGTGTGTACCGGTAACCCTTGAGTTCAGTCAAGGAGAGTACGGGGCCTCCGCGTGGTGTCGTGAAGCATCAACAGACCTTAGGAACCTTAATTGAACTATCTTGGCCTCTTTAGGGTAGTGAGATAACTGACTTTGGTGCGGTCCGAGGTTGGTTGATACTCGATACTACACTCAATTGAGGGTTGCTTTCCTGGAATATTTCGGTCGCCAGTTCAGTGGCTAAATCGAAACGATGAACAATGAAAGCAATCCCGTGATATTGGGAACCTTAGAACCCGGTTACTTCTAATAGGACAGGTTGAGCCCACCAACTTCAAGAGGGTAATACCTAGACCTCATGCTGGCCTAAACTCTAAGGGCTTCTCTTGTGTGACTTGTGTGCCTTCGTACTTGACTAATTGCATGCGTGTTATCTAACACATAAGCTACTTGCAGGTTTTGTTTATAGTCCTTAATAGGGACTCATAACAGGGTATACTAGGTTTCTTACAGGTGTTGTTTATAGTCCTTAATGGGGACTCATAACAGGGTTTACTAAGTTTCTTGCAGGTTGTTTATAGTCCTTAATTGGGGCTCATAACAGGGTCACTTATGTTATCCCATGCATAGCATGACATCATACCATAACATCATACCATTGCATACATCCTAACCCATTTCAAGGATCTCAAGGGCTTGTGATGCAGGTCATGATAAATCAAACATCTAGCCAGGGGCAAAGAGGATTTATTTTCCTCTAGCCAAGGTTGTCAGAGGCTATGACCCACTGGATATGGTGAGCCTTTGACCCTTGAAGAAGAATTCTCAACAATATGAAGTTCTTACAATCAAGCTACCGGATCCAAATGCTAACAAATTTTTTGTCTACCCCGCGAGGTCCTTGAAAACATTACATGCATGTCATACATCTCATTGCATTGCAGGTATCCCTTTGACAGGTTGCTTACCCTTCTTCGCTGTTTATTTCAGCCGATCGTCATGAATCCTGAATCTTCAACCGAACACACTATCAAGGCCCTTCAGGCTCAGAACGCCCAGTTCCAAGGGCTGATCATGAATTTGACCCAGGGGCAGCAAGATCTGAAGGCTCTGCTTTTGAAGAAGGAAAAGAAGAAGAGGAGGACTGTTTTGTTCAGCCCTAGACGCAGATCTGGGAACACCCTGCAGGATCAAACTGAGAGGACAACTCCATCTGTGGGGAAAAGCAGTCATCAAGAGGAAAGGATTCCCAGCCCAGTGGTCTCTGACAATGAGACAGATTTCAATGACGAACAATACCCTCCTGCCGAAGACAAGTACAAACAGTTGGAGGATAGGCTGAATGCTATGGAGATCCAACAGGTACCTGGGCTGGATTTTGGAGTCTGGGTTTGTCAACTGGTGTGATTATTCCTCGGAAGTTCAAAGCACCATCCTTTACCAAGTATGACGGGGCGTCTTGTCCCAAGTTACATCTCAGGTCCTATGTTCGGAAGATTCAACCATATACGGTGGACAAGAACTTGTGGATCCACTTCTTCCAGGAGAGTCTTTCAGGGACTCATCTCGAATGGTTCTATCAGCTAGATGGGACCAAGGTTCGTAACTGGGAGGAGTTGGCTACTGCTTTCTACAAGCAGTATCAATATAATGCCGACCTTGCTCCTACGCGTACCCAACTCCAGGGTATGTCGTTAGGATCAAGTGAAGGTTTTAAAGAATATGCGCAGAAATGGAGGGATCTTGCTGGAAGGGTACAACCACCTCTGACTGATCGGGAACTTGTCGATATGTTCTTGGGGACCCTGTCTGGTCCGTTCTACAACCACCTAATTGGGAATTCGTCTGCTGGATTCACAGATCTTATCTTGACTGGAGAGCGAATAGAAGCTGGCATCCGGTCTGGGAAAATTCAAGAGGCTGCACCTTCTGATAAAAAGCCTCATCATGGAAAGAAAGAATCCAATGCTGTGCACGGTAAAAAGAGCCGTCATGAGGTAGGGGCAATCCAGATCTCCAATCCCGGACCTGCTCAACAAGGACAGGCGCAGCAGTGAAAGGAGAAACGACAGTACACCAAAATCAACATGTCGCTGGATCAAGCACTGCAACAAATGTTGAAGGCAGGGCTGATCACCTTAAGGGCTCCTCTCCGGAATCCGAACACTTCTGCTCCCAACTATCATCCCAATGATAGGTGCACATATCATTCTGATAGCCCGGGGCATACTACGGACAACTGCTGGCCTCTCAAGAACAAGATTCAAGACATGATCGACGCCGGGGAGATTCAGTTTGAAGTGCCTGAGACTCCGAACATAATCACTGCTCCGTTGCCCAATCATTGAAGCCTTTTGTTTATTTGAATTTTTTTTTGAGTTGTATTTTTCTTTGCTTATACAAACAATTAATGTCATAGCAAACTCTTTTATTCTATCAATGCATCGCATACGTCTGTTTTGGGAATTAATACAATTGTTTTCATTATATTCAAATTTCTTTTCATATTTTTTCTGATGTCAACTCTGGATCTAAAACTCTAAGCCTCTTGAGGGAGGATGACGAAAACGATACCATAATCTACAGTATGCTTTTGAACAGACCCCGCTGATGAGGTACAGGCATTGTTTCAATCCCTAAACACTGGAGTTATAAGGATGATAATCCCTCGTCAACCCCTCTGAGCCAAAGAAGTAGGAGTTTTTCTTTTCGAAATTTAAAACCCTTTATCATAACCTGGGGCAGGGTAGTTCTCTCAGTTGATCCAAGTGCATAACAAATGGCACCAAAGGAGTCCTTACAAAACAAAAGACAGTGATGGTTCTGAACAATCATAAAGACAGGCAGTCATTACTTCTCAAAGTAAAAACCCATTAAGTCAAAACCTATGAAGGAGACTTACAAAACTGGGGCATCCCGCTGACTGTAATCACAAAAAGGAACAGTTCAGGCAAAAAAAAACAGGGATAACGAAATCAAAAAGAAAGAGGTCCTACAAACCCTCAATAACAAAAAGGAATGACTGCCTATTCAAAATAAACTATCAACATCTGAACCATTATTGGAACATCAAAGCAAAGACTCAAGCAAGGTCTAACGCACGATCAACTGAGTTTAGGTTTGGAGAACATCACGAAGAGCGGGTGGGTACAAATAATTTGAGCCTTTATCCTTTGTTTCTTAAACCGTGAACCAGGCCACGTTATAACCCTCAAAATTCCTAGCTGAAGCATGGGTTAGTTCGAAAGCATACTGTTACGAAAGGTATCCTGACTCCTTAAGGCTTACGGTAAATACGGAGTTGACATCACGTTTTACAAACATTCACTTGTTTTATGAAAAAAGAATGCATTTTCGAAATCTTTGAGACAGACGTAAGCTTTGCATTTTTAACATAACTTTGTTTGCACATGACTTTTGTTTGAACAACATAGAAATTCGCATGACGGAAGTCTAATGAACGAGAGTATCTCCAATCAAGGGGCACGGCATGATCATGGTCTACCATCTGGGGCAGTTAAGTCAAGATCCAGAGAATCTCTCAAAAGGCCAAAAAGCATGGGGCAAATCTCTGCCTGAGTCACTTGGGGCACTCCAGCAACGAATCATGCACGATCAGACACCTTCTGGTAATATGGCAACACAAGCAGCCAGGGGCACCTACCTGCATTCTAAGAGCGTGGACATAGTCAAAAAGATGCTACGCAAAATCAAAGACCCGCTAGGTTGACATACCTAGGCAAAAATAAGGGCTTCCCGGCGAACCAAAAGGGTTCGGGCAAAATGAGGGATGAAAATGAAAAATCTGTACACCCGGCAAGTCGAAAACCTGAAAAGGCGGCTTGGGCAAAAATGGGTATCCCGGTGGACTGAAAACCCGAAAGGGCGGTCCAGGCAAAAATTAGGGATTAAAGCGTACGACTATGTCCTGTTATCTTGTCACCTGCCTACCAGAAGAAGGTTTGACCCTCAACAATTATCAGCATCCCACATGTGTCTCCCCCATAGAAACAGGGGCAATAACGGGTGGTTTAAGCAATCTGATTATTTCTGTCCTCCAAGGTACCAAGGTAGGTTCAGCTAAAGAACATGACCAGTACATCTTAATTCCCCAGAGAGTAAGTCAGTAGTCAGTGCATTCTACTCCAAGCGATTATCAAATCTTAAGGAAATTGAGTATCCTCCAGTAGATCTCAATACTTCCCCAGCCGCATATATAACAAGCATCCCCGGCAGTCTTGGTCTAAAGATTGTTCCCCGGCGATATCTCAATATTCAAAGGAATCACTTCCCCGACATAGCTCAAAACTTCCCCAAGAGTCCAGTCCAATCCAGCTCCCCAGGAAGGTTGGAATCTATCTCCCCAAGCAATAAGCATATCCCCCGTAAATTCTGGAAGCTTATCCCCTAGCAGAGCACGAACGCGTCGTCCGGCTTGACTTAAAGAGTTATTTCCTTAACAGGATATAACTGGGTTATCCTCAGCCAAAAGCCACGGAAAGATCGTCGTCGACACAGTCTTCTCACCCCAGCGAAGTCCATCAACACTTCCAACAACAAGGATATCCTCAGCAAGTAACTCTCAACAATTCAGCAAGGCGTCTCTCTCCCCACAGAGTATTGCTTCCCAGCATGATCACTAGAGTATCTTTTCTCCCCGCAGAATCTTCCATTTGCCAAGTTTATTCTGCAACGGAGTCATCTTCTCCTACCGGTATTCTCGCAACTATCATCCCCAGCGGAAGCAAAATCTATTCTTCAACCGCAGCCCAGGAGTGACTTCCCGGCACTCGTCAAGGATTTATTTTCCTAAAACGAAAAAATACATTCATAAACATCACATCTTCATACATTATAGCATGCATACGCATCATACTACACGAATCTCATTAATTTTGAAGACATACAGTTCATGCATCATGATTTTGCATACAATTATGTTTTGCCCTTTTCAGGAAAAAGATCAATACCAAAATGATTACTATCAACTATCGCAATTCTTTCTAGATATAGTTTCAGATATGACCCAGAGATGGTGACGTTCTGATACTGCTTCCAGACTTCCTTCTAGATATAGTTTCAGATATGACCCAGAGATGGTGACGTTCTGATACTGCTTCCAGACTTCCTTCTAGATATAGTTTCAGATATGACCCAGAGATGGTGACGTTCTGATACTGCTTCCAGACTTCCTCCTAGATATAGTTTCAGATATGACCCAGAGATGGTGACATTCTGATACTGCTTCCAGACTTCCTTCTAGATATAGTTTCAGATATGACCCAGATATGGCGACGTTTTGATACTGCTTCCAGATTTCCTTCTAGATATAGTTTCAGATATGACCCAAATATGGCGACGTTCTGATACTGCTTCCAGATTTCCTTCTAGATATAGTTTCAGATATGACCCAGAGATGGTGACGTTCTGATACTGCTTCCAGATTTCCTTCCAGATATAGTTTCAGATGTAAACCAGATAGGGTGACGTTCTGATGCTGCGTCCAGATTTCCTTCCAGATATAGTTTCAGATGTAAACCAGATATGGTGACGTTCTGATGCTGCTTCCAGATTTCCTTCTAGATATAGTTCAGATGTGAACCAGATATGGTGACGTTCTGATACTTCTTCCAGATTTCCTTTCAGAGAGAGCTTGGAAATGCTCCAGATATGGATGCTGTTCTTTTGCTTATTCAACACTCCTTCTAGATGTAGTTCGGATGTGAACCAGATATGGCGACGTTCTGACACTTATTCCAGTTGAAGACATTTCAAGACCTTGTCCGGTTCAGTTAAATCGACCCTAAGATTTTCCTGATGCTTATCCAGTCAAAGGCCTTCTCTGGTTCAGTCAGATCGACCCTAAGATCTCCCTGATGCTTATCCAGTTGAAGATATTTCAAGACCTTGTCCGGTTCAGTTAAATCGACCCCAAGATTTTCCTGATGCTTATCCAGTCAAAGGCCTTCTCTGGTTCAGTCAGATCGACCCTAAGATCTCCCTGATGCTTATCCAGTTGAAGATATTTCAAGACCTTGTCCGGTTCAGTTAAATCGACCCCAAGATTTTCCTGATGCTTATCCAGTCAAAGGCCTTCTCTGGTTCAGTCAGATCGACCCTAAGATCTTCCTGATGCTTATCCAGTTGAAGATATCCCAAGACCTTGTCCAGTTCAGCTAAATCGACCCTAAGATTTTCCTGATTCTTATCCCGTCAAAGGCCTTCTCGGGTTCAGTCAGATCGACCCTAAGATCTCCCTGATTCTTATCCCAGTAGAAGACACCCAAGATTTTCTCAACGAGCGTTATTGAAGTTAAAATCACCCAAGGTTCCCTTGCCATTCATGCTAAGGCAGAAACCATCCCTGGTTCATTCATCACCGTTTGAAGCTCCAGACTCAGCTCCTGCAACCAGTCAGGACACATCTATACCAAGCATCTGAAAACCAGCTCCTGCAACGTGTCAGGTACTCATTTTCTGTTTTGCAGGTATGCAGGTTCTCGCCAAGGAATCTCTTACGCGATCAACATCCAGATGGCATCTGTAAGCCCATCATCCTATCCAGCAACCTCTAAATGGCATCTATAAGCCCATTCCCACCACACTGCCACTATGTGAGCGCAAATTTCTGGGCACTCTAGTGTCCAATCATCTTCTACCCTCGGATTACGAAAGGCACGTCAGCCAATCTGCATCCTCAGGTCTAAGAAGATTGAACAGGGGCAACTGTTGTACCCCAAAATTTTCCCTCCCATATTCTCCAAGAAATTGCCAAGCTAAGTCACAAAATTCCTCAAGGGTTGCACAGTGCAAGGGTCTCCTATACAGTCAAGATTAGGGTTTGTGTTCTGATCAAGAAAAGGAAGTTTTCAAGGGGCCAATCAAGTCTCATATGTCCACAAATATGGTCAAGTATCCTCATATCAAGTTTCAAGGCATTCAGCTCAAAATTGCACAGTCAAAAACCCTAATTGCACTACAGTCAACTGTAGGGGCAAAATGGTCATTTGACAGTCAAAAGTTCAAATTTTTGGTCAACATATCATTTTGAAGCCACAAACATCATTTGATCAATGCTTGATCATGATTCTCAAAATTTGGCTCAGAAATCATCAAGATGCAAAAGTTTCCTTATTTGGACAGCTGAAAAAGTCAACTGTACCTTGACCAAGGCATAACTTTTTCATGGTTCATCAGAAAAATCCCATCCAATGCTCATTTTGAAGGGGAAGACATTTCCTACAACTCATCTTCACATTCCAAGTCCAAGAAATGCTCTCAAAAAAAGTTATCAATCTCAACATTATGGGTCATTTTCAAAAGTCAACTAAAAGGGACTTTAAGTCAAAAGCCATAACTTGAGATTGGTAAATCAAAATGACATGGGACCAAAGGCATTGGTTAGAGGACTCAAAGACCTTTCCAAAATGTCCAAGAACATGAGAAAAGCTCAAAAATTGAGCAAGTTATGCCTTGTGGAAGTTGGGAAATTTTTGGATATTTTGAAAAGTCAACATTGATTCAAATGACCTAAAATTGCTAATGGGCCCATTTTTCTTCCATGATTCATCATTTTAAGCATGTGCACGACCACTTGGCCCAAAGGGAAGTATTTTCTCATTTTTTTATTTATTTATTTGAATTATTATTTATATTAATTCATTTAAATCATGTAAATATATGAAAAATATTTAATTCACCCTAACAAATCTTTTTATACATGTTTTGCCATCAAGATTTCGTGCATATGCTAATTAGGAAAGAATTGGATTGATTGGCATGATTGAGAGCAAAGAACACTTGAAAAAGATTGAAAAAAGATCCTTAAAAAATCAAATCTTCAATTCATCAATTCAAGAGATTTTGAGCAATATTTTTGACCTAATGCATTCACTACAAAGGCTTGATCATAAACCTAATCATAGTGAACACAAAGCTGCGCAGAAGAGGCCATTGCAAACTTGGAATTTTTGTCAAAAAAAGCAATTCTGAAATCATTGTTACAGGGCGATTCAAGGCACAAAAACGATTCCAATAGCTTCCTTGGAGATCATTGATCATATTCCAATCAAAAACATCAAGCTTTGCGCTTTGGAACGGTATACAGAAGTCCCTCTTATTCCATTTTTTTCATTATCGTGTTTCATTATTTATGCACATTCATGGCATTCTAACTATATATTCATGATCAGTGAAACATTTGCAAACTAACCCATGCGATTAATTGAGTTTTTGCAAGCTGTAGGCGATTCCACCATTGCCAAATTCTAGGGTTTTCAGGATGAGAAATTAGGGCTTTTTAAACAAAGTAAAATTAACCCTCAAGACCACCATCATTGGATTCAGTATGTCTGGACGAAGAAAACACCATACTCGCGCCCAATTTATGACCACTTGAGAGCTAATCGCTATTTTCTGATAGCATGCCTAAAACAACGCGTGTGAAACCGTGGCCTAAATGTTCTGTGTTTCAGAAAAGTGGAGAAGACGAACTCGTGGCACCCGGTGATTGGATCATTTAAAATTCGCGCGTGTTAGTGGACCCTGGTCGTTATTTCTTTTATCATATTTATTTGATATTATATATTAAATGTAATTGAAGTGGCTCAGTGGTAGGTACGTATGCTTGTAGTGTCCATGACCTGGGTTCGAGCCCCAGGTCTTACAAATGTCCATATTATTTTTCTATAAATCTTCCCATGCAGTGCCAGCATTAAGGCGCACCATATTCCCTCCAGATCAAACCATACACGCGTCTTGGGAGATCAAATCAATGGCATGGATTCAAAGAACACGCTACGCCCCAGTCAACGCTTCAGCATACTATTCAAAAAGGTCAAACGGACTCAGGGTTTTTGGGCCAGATTATTCAAAACTATACCTCCAATTTGGGACTTCCACCCCCCCTGGTTTGCAATTTTCTCAATTTTCCTTATATTTTAGTTTCAATTATTATTTTATTTTCTTCATTGTTTTATTTTAATTAATTATTTCTATAAAATATAAAAATGCACAAAAAAGGTCAGAAAAGATAAAAAACATAATAAATTATTTTATTCTAATATTTTCATAAATAAATTAATATGTAATTACTTAGTTTTAATTAGGTTGTGATTTTAATTTCTTTCAATAACAAAAATACAAAAAAATATGTAGAAATAGGTTTAACAATTGTTTTATTCCTTTTTAATTTTCTTGTTCACCATAATATTATTTATTTTATTATTTTTATAATTAATAAACTTGTAAATTAAATAGGGTTTAAATTAGGTTAAAATTCAATATTTTTCATAATAAATGTAAAAGCCATTAGAATTAGGGTTTGCATTCGATTTTAATTTTAATTAATTCTCTTTTTCATATTAAATCATAAAATACTAAAATACCAAAAACATTTTCTCTAAATTTTAATTTTAATTCCTTATTAATTTTAATTTTGCAAAAGGGTCCAACGCCCTCGTTTCGCTCTTAATTTCTTATTAATTCGCATTATTATTTTTATGTCATTTAATAATTATGTACCTCTCCCAAGGCCTTGTAAATATTACTTCTCGCATTTTAATTCTTTTAATTTCTTTATTTTCTGTCAAATCGGGTCCGGTTTAATTTTGGCGATGTGGACCCGCGCCATTTGTAATAACTTTAGATTTATTTTTCCTCGCAACTTTTAACTGTTAAACAAAGCATGCAAGAATGAATGGCCATAATAAAAACAAGCGTAGAACACTTTAACATGACAAGACAAATATCTGAATCCGACACACGAATCGCACACACCACCCCTAGGGTACACCTCACTGTTGCCTTGCCTCGAAAGGTGATCGTCGAGTAGAGGATGTCTTAGTAAGTCCTCATGATCCGGGAACCTGGCATGAGGGTAGCTTCTAAGGTGTCTTCCCATTGCTCTGGTGATCACCATGTCCCGAACCTTCGAATTGACCCGAACACCTCCAACGGTGGTGCTACCTACCTCTCAATGGTGGGATGGCACTACTTTAAAAGAAATTTACACAGACGAATTCCTTAGGGTAGGTAGGTTCTCGTAGATACTTGCTCTCTTCAAAAACAAACAAAAATCTTTTCACACCGACACTTTTCAAAAGATTTCAAAGCAATTTTTCAAACACTCTGACACAAGAGTCGAACTGGAATTTTCAAAGAAACTTTTTAAAACCCACATTGAAAAGCAAACAAACCATTTTTGAAAACACAAGTGAGCAAGTATCTAAGAGCCCATGGATAACCATGGATAGAAAGGGTGCTAACACCTTCCCTTTCTATAACCTACCTCCCGAACCGAGAGCAATCTCTTTAAGGAATTTTTCTGTGCTTTTGTCCTTTCCAATTGGAGAAAATAAAAGACGGTGGCGACTCTTGCTTCCGCGATATTTCGCGAACCAGCATTAAACAGTCAGTTCCAGATCCACCGATCACAGCTTTCATTGTTCATCGTTTCGTTTCAGCCACTGAACTGGCGACCGAAATATTCCAGGAAAGCAACCCTCAATTGAGTGTAGTATCGAGTATCAACCAACCTCGGACTGCACCAAAGTCAGTTATCTCACTACCCTAAAGAGGCCAAGATGGTTCAATTAAGGTTCCTAAGGTCAGTTGATGCTTCACGACACCACGCGGCGGCCCCGTACTCTCCTTGACTGAACTCAAGGGTTACTGGTACACACCAAAGTGCCACATCAACGTAGCAGACTGCTTCAACCATGTCGGTATACCCCGCACAGTTCCCTCACAGTCTTGTTGCTACTTTCTAAGAAGGTATCCCTCAGATCCGGGTTAGGATCTATAGAACTCCCAAGACAGTACCCACAATAATAAAGCAAACAATTCAGACAATTGAAAACACATATGATCTTAGTCCTAAGGTACACCTCACTTTAAGTATCCCCAGCAGAGTCGCCAGTTCTGTGATCGGTGGATCTGGAACTGACTATTTTTTAGCTGGTTTCGCGAAATATCGCGGTAAGCAAGAGTCGCCACCGTCTTTTATTTTCTCCAACATGGAAAGGACAAAAGCACAGAAAAATTCCTTTTTTGAGATTGTCTCTCGGTTCGGGAGGTAGATTTATAGAAAGGGAAGGTGTTAGCACCCTTTCTATCCATGGTTATCCATGGGCTCTTAGACACTTGCTCATTTGTGTTTTCAAAAGTGTTTGTTTGCTTTTCAAAAGTGTGTGGGTTTGAAAAAGTTTCTTTGAAAGTTTCAGATCGACTCTTGTATCAGTCCTCAAGAGTGTTTGAAAAATTGTTTTTGAAAGCTTTTTGCAAAGTGTCGGTGTGAAAAGAAGTTTTTGATTTGTTTTGAATTAGAGCAAGTATCTACGAGTCATCTACCTACCCTAAGGAATTAGTCTATGTAAATGTCCTTAAGGTAGTGCCATCCCACCATTGAGAGGTAGGTAGCACCACCGTTGGAGGTGTTCGGGTCAATTCGAGGGTTAGGGACAGTGTGGTCACCGAGCAATAGTAAGATACCTTAGAAGCTACCCTTATGCCATTGATCTTTTTATTCTGAGGCAACTATTCCGAGGCAACTTGTTTCGAGGCAACTTGTTCCGAGGCAACCGGATCAATGGAACATAAGGACTCACTAAGACATCCTATACTCGACGACCACGTCTCGAGGGGCAAGGCAACAATGTGATCACCAGAGAAACAGTAGGACACCTTAGAAGCTACCCTTATGCCATGTTCATGGACATAAGGACTTACTAAAACGTCCTATACTCGACGACCACGTTTCGAGGGGCAAGGCAACAATGAGGCGTACCCTAGGAGTGGTGTGTGAATTGTGTGTCATTTTCAGATATTATTTGTCTTGTCATGCATTGGGTGTTCTACGCTTTGATTTTATTTGGGCATTCATTCTTTCATGTGATTAACAGTTTAAAAGGTGCGAAAATTAAAGTGCGGAAAATAAAGGTCCTATGCTATTACAAGGCGCGGGTCTACATCGCCAAATTAACAAAGACCCGATTTTGAATAAAGAGTGCGGAAAATAAATGTCCTAATTATTATTACAAAGCTTTGGGGCAATTACATAATAATCGAACAAATTAAATACGCGCGAATAAAGAAAAAGGGAATTAATTTTTTTGTCTTTTTTGGTAATTAAATGAAATTGAAAACTAATTAATTATTTTAATTACAAGAAAATATTTTTTGACCTTTTTTATGTTTTTATGAAATAAAATAAAAAAAGAATTAAAAATGTCAAAAGAAAAAGCCTAAGTCTAAATTTGTTTTTATTTATTGTGAAAAAAGGTTAAAATTAACTAATTAAACTAATTAATTTGTTAGTATTTTATTTACAAAAATAATTACTAAAGTGAAATTAATAATAATAATAATAATAATTACATTTTTTTTGTTTTTTTTCTGAATTTATGAAAATAATTATTTGTGAACTAACTAAATAATAATAATAATTAATAAAAGGAAAGAAAATAAGAAAAGAAATGCTAAACCAAGGAGGTGAAGGCCGGATTTTGGAGGTTTTACTCAAAATCATCCTTAGGCATCAAAAATTCCCTCTAAGCCCATGGTTGTGATCGTCCATGTCTCCTGATCACGTCTATGCTTATGGTTTGTCCCAATTTCACCTGTAGACAAAATACCTAAAAACAAAACCAACGAACCCTAGGCACGGGTATTGTTATACGAAGCCTAAAAATGAAATTGAATATAGCAGTTACATTGGAAATTAGGCATGGAGTATGAATATGCTATTATTTTCCAGAAAAAGTGCAAGAATGGAGAAACATGATTTCGTGTACAGGGGTGAGTTTGATACAACTTACAGCACTTGGTAGTGGACCTTAGGACGCGTTTGTGGTTGCTTTGGCTTCAGGGAGTGGCAAGGAAGAAAGCCACGTGCTTGCTTTGATCTGAAAATGTTTGCAACACCGCTTTAGATCTCTCACTTTTTTGGACAAATTTTGAACTTTTCCTCTGGCCGTTTCTGCACACTCTCCTTTTTTTCTAGGTTCTGAATGAGGCTTGCAAGGCTTGTATATATAGGCTTGGATGAGAATCAGTCACATTAAGGAGCTTTTAAGCCTTGCAATGAAGTTTTGATTTTCTCCATAATCACCATTGAAATAACTTGCCATATTTGCTCCAAATTTGAATTTTTTTGCTTGAAATAGGTCTTGAACGAATTTGGTATATGTTTTATGGTGTATCAAAGCTATTCAAACAACAAAATATCCTCCCATTAATTTTCTTGATTTTTATTTGAATTTTAAAGATTTAAAATGAATTAAATCAAATAAAATTAAACAAAAATAGAAAAAATAATTTTTATTCTTGAAATAAAACATGGGACACGTGGGAGGTATGGAAAATCTGAATCAAGTGGAAAAAGTGGGCCCCTTTTGTCAAAAATGAAGTTTCAAGGATAATTGACTTTGGCCCTTTCACAAAAATTTCCCAACTTCTCCAATGCATATCTTGCTCAATTTGGAAGCTATGAACATGTTCTTGGACATTTTGGAAAGGTCTTGAAGTCCTCTAACCAATGCCTTTGGTCCCATATCATTTTGATTTACCAATATCAAGTTATGGTCTTTGACTTAAAGTGCCTTTTTGTTGACTTTTGAAAATGACCTATAATGTTGAAATTGATAACTTTTTGTGAGAGCATTTCTTGGACTTGGAGTGTGAAGATGAGTTGTAGGAAATGTATTCCCCTTCAAAATGAGCATTGGATGGGATTTTTCTGATGAACCATGAAAAAGTTATGCCTTGGTCAAGGTACAGTTGACTTTTCAGCTATCCAAAAATAGAAACTTTTGACACCTTGATGATTTTTGAGCCATGCTTGAGGAATCATGATCAAGATTTAACCAAATGATGATTGTGGCTTCAAAATAAGATGTTGACCAAAATTTTTGACTTTTGACTGCCAAATGACCATTTTGCCCCTGCAGTTGATTATGAAGCAATTAGGGTTTTTGACTGTGCAACTTGACCTTGTGAGCCTTGAAACTTGACATGTAGGTGCTTGACAATGTATATGAGCATATGGGACTTGATTGAGCCCTTGAAAACTTTAACTTTCTTGCAAGAACCAAAACCCTAATTTTGACTGGCTTTAGGAGAGTGGTTGACTGTATAGCCCTTGAGTAGACTTTGAACCATTTGAGGTGATGCTAGTCAAAACTTTGAAGAATATGGGAGGGCAAATTTTGGGGTACAACACACAGAAATGGAGAGACGTGGCTGGAAGAGTTCAACCCTCGTTGTCTGATAGGGAGCTGGGTGATATGTTTCTGGGGACGCTATCTGGTCCATTTTTCAATCATTTGATCGGCAGCTCGTCAGCTGGTTTCACCGAGCTGATTCTAATTGGAGAAAGAGTAGAAGCTGGGATTCAGAGCAGCAAGATATAGAAGGATGCCTCTTTGAGCTCAGTAAAGAAGCCTTTTGCTGGTAAGAATAAATCCAGTGCCATTTATAGCCCGAGGGGCCAAAACAGGGCTGAATATCGTCAGACAGTAAGTGTCGTAATGGTACATAGGTCTGCAGTTGCTCCACAACACAACAATCAACAAAGAGTGGAAAGACCACAACGGCAGTTTACCCGAATCAACATGACATTGGCTGAAGTTCTACCTCATCTGCTGAGATCTAACTTGGCAACCTTGAAAGAGGCTCCCAAGAATCCAAATACTACATCTCCCCGATATAATCCAAATGCTCGGTGTGCCTATCATTCTGAGAGTCCTGACCATGATACCAATGAATGTTGGGCTCTAAGAAATAAGGTACAAGATCTGATTGAAGCCAAGGAAATTGAGTTTGATGCTCCAGTGAAGCCCAATGTCATAACTGCTTCCATGCCTAAGCACGGTCGTGGAATTAATGTTGTTGATACCGACTTGTTTGTGACCTTGGTGGATGAAGTTTCTACTCCTCTCATGACTGTGAAGAAGAATTTGTTGTTGGCCAGTTTATTTCCGGGTTATGGTGAAGGTTGCCATATGTGTTTGCTTCTACTTTCTGGTTGCCGTTTGCTGGAGTTAGGTGTTCAATGTCTAATGGACAACAAAGAAATTTTGTTCGAGAAAACTTTGGTTCCCGTTGTTCCATCTGAAGACATTGCCATTATAACCATTTTCTCCAATCCTTCCAAGGTTTCCTCGAGAAGACATGTTAGGATTACATCTGCTCTAAGAATTGCTCCGCTGATAATCACTGTTCATGGTCTTGTCCCGTATGTCTCGAACAAAGCTGTCCCCTGGCATTATGGTGTCGATGTGTACTATCATGGCATCAAACAAGATTTGAAAGATGAAGAGGTTGATCCTGATATTGGTAACATTATCGGAACCAGCAAAGTTACCTGAAGTGGAAGGGTCTTCTCTTCCGAGATTTCCCCTAAGACTGTCAACAAGCCTATTGTCATTCCATCTGTTGTTCCTGCTAGTACATCAACTACTGCTCCTGTTCTTACTCCAGTTATTACCCCTATCGACAAATCGTCTGATACCCGCCGCAAAGAAATTATAGGTGAGCCTGCCTGGACGGAAGCGCCTAGGAAAATTATTATGGAAGCCTCTAAGCAAGAGATAGAGGAAATATTGAAAATAATTAAGAAGAGCGACTACAATATGGTCGAGCAGCTGGGGAAGACCCCATCAAAGATATCCATGTTATCTTTGCTGTTGTGTTCCAAAGCCCATGTGAAGGTTTTGATTGCATTCCTCAGGGCTCCGCATATGCCGCATGAAACATCAGTTGATCAGTTCAAAGATTGTGTGGCCAGCCTGACTGCTGATAATGGGATGGGTTTTTCAGATGCAGACTTGACACCAAAGGGAAGGAAGCATAATGATGCTTTGCATGTCTCGATTGAATGCAGGGGAACCACTATGGCTCATGTGCTGGTAGATATTGGGTCTTCGCTGGATGTCTTGCCTAAGAAGGCGTTGGATCGGCTAGATTGCGAGGGTTTGACGTTAAAGCCTAGTAACATTGTGGTAAGGGCTTTTGATGGGTCGAAGAGAATGGTGCACGGGGAGGTAGACCTCCCTGTCAAAGTAGGTTCTAAGACATTTAGGTCCACCTTCTATGTGATGGGCATCAGGCCGTCGTATTCTTTTTTGCTGGGTCGTCCTTGGATCCACGAGGATGGGGCAGTTACTTCCATACTCCACCAAATGCTGAAGTATCCGGTAAAAGGAAAGGTTGTCACAGTGCGGGGTGAAGAGGAGTATATGGTGAGCCACCTCAATTCCTTCCGGTATGTAGAGATGGACAGGGAATTCATAGAAACTCCTTATCAGAACTTCGAAGAGGTCCCTCAGATCTTGGCATCGACTGAAACTACTAGCAACAACAAACCTCCTCTGAAGATGGCTTCTCTTAAGGATGCCAAGGTCGTGGTTGAGGAAGGTGGGTGTACCAATTGGGGTCAGCTCCCTGATTTCACTCAAAAAACTGACAAATTTGGTTTGGGCTTTACTACAGGGGCTCAAAGGGTTGTTCGACGTGCTCGAGCTGGAGGACCTCCCCTACACATCAGTAATCGGGTAATTAATGCCATTGAAGACAGCGAGGAAGACCCAGACATTGACAGCTGGATCTACCCAACTACCAATGGTGGACCAAATAAATGTACGACTAGGGACTTTATACCAGTTTCTTTTATTCCGCAGTAACTGTATTACTTGTTTTGAGATTTGTAATAAACAATTTAAAACTTTACGGACTTGTGCCTTGCCCGAGGCACATTGGCTTTTCTTGTGAGGGCTATTATTTATCATTTCATATATCATTAATAAAACATTGGACGTTTCTTGCATACAAATTTTTCGCTCTCTGTTTTTTCTTTTCTGTTTTCACTTTATCAAAACAGGTATTCTCTTACACACACTCACATATCATAATGCAAATCCATATCCACTCTGGATCCCATTAATAACATCTCTGCTATTTCCAGTTATGATTTCAAAAATCCGATCAACCAAGCCGAAGACGAAGGTGAGGATGATTGTGAGGTGCCTGGAGAACTTGCTAGACTATTACAGCAGGAAGAAAGGGCCATACAGCCTCATGAAGAGCCGGTTGAGACAGTGAACTTGGGTACTGAGGAAGACAGAAAAGAGGTTAAAATAGGTGCAAATCTGGAGCTTAGCGTCAAATAGAGGTTGATACAGATGTTGCACGACTATGTTGAGATCTTAGCTTGGTCCTATGAAGACATGCATGGTTTGGACACTGATATTGTGGTACATCGCTTTCCGACTAAAGAATATTGTCCTCCAATTAAACAGAAGGTCCGCCGTACGTGTCCCGAAATGTTAGAGAAGATCAAGGCAAAGGTCATGAAATAGTTTGACGCAGGATTCTTAGTTGTCACTTCTTATCCACAGTGTGTTGCTAACGTCGTTCCGGTACCTAACAAGGACGGTAAGGTACAGATGTGTGTGGATTACAGAGATCTGAACAGGCAAGCCCCAAGGATGACTTCCCACTTCCTCACATTAATGTTCTGGTCGACAACACCGTGCAACACAAAATCTTCTCCTTCATGGATAGTTTCTCTGGCTACAACCAGATCAAGATGGCTCCTGAAGACATGGAGAAGACAACCTTCGTTACACAGTGGGGCACTTTCTGCTACAAGGTGATGCCTTTTGGGTTGAAGAATGCTGAGGCAACTTATCAACGCGCCATGGTCGCTTTGTTCCATGATATGATTCACCACGAGATCGAAGTCTATGTTGATGACATGATAGCCAGGTCTCAGACTGAGGAAGATCACCTTGATCATCTCCAAAAGTTGTTCGACAGGTTGAAGATATATAAGCTGAGGTTGAATCTGAATAAGTGCACCTTCGGGGTAAGGTCTGGTAAGCTTCTAGGTTTCATTGTCAGCGACAAAGGCATCCAAGTAGATCCTGCAAAGGTAAAGTCTATACAAGAAATTCCAGCTCCCCGTACGAAGAAGGAAGTTAGATGTTTCTTGGGACGCTTGAATTATATCGCCAGGTTCATTTCACATCTAACTGCTACTTGTGATCCAATCTTCAAGCTTCTGAAGAAAGATCAAGTGGTAAAATGGAATGATGAATTCCAGACAGCTTTCAAAGAAATCAAGGAATACCTTCAAGAACAACCAATTTTGATGCCTCCAGTTGAAGGAATACCTTTGATATTGTACTTGATAGTGCTAGACAATTCAGTGGGGTGTATGCTGGGGAAGCATGGCGATTCTGGTCGAAAAGAGCACGCAATATACTACCTTAGCAAAAAGTTTATCGACTGTGAGACACGATACTCATTGCTCGAGAAAACTTGCTTCGCTTTGGCATGGGATGCTCACCAACTGAGACATTATATGCTGACTCATACTACCTTGTGGATATCAAAGATGGATCCGATCAAGTACATTTTCGAGAAGCCTGCACTCTCCGGAAGGATAGCAAGGTGGCAAATGATCTTAACCGAATACGACATCTAATACACAACCCGAAAAGCAATCAAGGGAAGTGCATTGGCTGATCATTTGGCTCATCAGGCCGTGGATGACTACCAGTCTATGAATTTTGAGTTCCCGGATGAGAATATTATGCTGGTGACTGACTATGAAGAACCTGGACCGAATGAAGGACTTGAGGAAGGATCCTGATGTTCTATGTATTTTGATGGAGCCTCAAACTCATTGGGTAATGGTATTGGCGCCGTAATCATATCTCCTGAGGGTTGTCATACTCCGTTCACTGCCCGATTATGTTTCAACTACACCAACAACATGGCGGAGTATGAAGCATGTATTATGGGACTGCGGGCTGCTATCGACCTAAGGATCAAGTTCTTGAGTGTATTCAGGGATTTCGCTTTTGTGATAAGTCAGATCAAAGGCGAGTGGGATACGAAGCACCCGAATCTCATTCCTTACAAAGAGTATGTACTAACATTACTCTCGCACTTTTAGGAGGTAACCTTTGAACATTTCCCACGAGAGGAGAACCAGTTGGCGGACGTGCTAGCTACCATGTCTTCTATGTTCAAGGTTAGGTGGGACAATGAAGCTCCCCAAATCACCATTGAGAGGTTGGGTGAACCAGCACACTGCTGTGAAATCGATACCGAAGAAGTGGCGGACAAACCTTGG
Organism: Vicia faba; assembly: GCA_948472305.1. Taxonomy (NCBI): domain Eukaryota; kingdom Viridiplantae; phylum Streptophyta; class Magnoliopsida; order Fabales; family Fabaceae; genus Vicia; species Vicia faba. The sequence goes on along the minus strand of OX451736.1, from coordinate 1,081,965,728 downwards.
TTTCATGAGGTGAAAAGGTATCTTAAAGCTCAAGAGTATCCCAAAGGGGCATCTGTCAATGATAAGAAGTTTCTGAGAAGGTTCACTACAAAGTTCTTCCTCGGTAATGGAATCCTCTATAAACCCAACCATGACTCCACACTACTACGGTGTGTAGACAAGAGTGAAGTAGAGAGGATCATGACAGACCTACATGAAGGCACCTTCGGAACTCATTCTAGTGGACATACCATGGCTAAGGAAATCCTACGGGCAGGATATTATTGGTCCACTATGGAAGCCGATTGTTATCAGCACTCTCGAACTTGTCATAAATGCAAAATCTACGCTGATAAGGTGCATGTGCCTCTGGTCCCCTTAAACGTCTTGACAACTTTGTGGTCCTTTGCAATGTGGGGCATCGACATGATCGGAGAAATTAGGCCCACCGCTTCCAATGGACATCACTTCATCCTAGTAGCCATTGATTACTTCATAAAGTGGGTTGAGGCAGCCTTATTTGCTACAGTAACGAAGAACGTCATGGCGCGGTTTATCCGACATAATCTGATCTGTCGATATGGTGTGCCAGAGAGAATTATTACTGACAATGGTACAAATCTCAACAACATAATGATCACTGAGCTCTATAAATAGTTCAAGATATAGCATCATAATTCTTCTCCCTACCGGCTGAAGATGAATGGCGCTGTTGAAGCAGCTAACAAGAACATCAAGAAGATTGTACAGAAGATGATGGTGACATACAAAGACTGGCATGAGATGTTACCATTTTCTCTTCATGGGTACCGTACCTCAGCACGGACGTCGACAAGGGAAACACCCTACTCTCTGGTATATGGCATGGAGGCAGTCCTACCCATTGAGGTCCAGATCCCTTCTTTAAGGATTATGAAGGATGCGAGTTTAAACAAAGACGATTGGGTCCAGACCCGGCTTGATCAACTGAATTTGATCTATGAAAAGAGACTTACTGCTGTCTGCCATGGTCAAATGTATCAGAAGAGAATGATCAAGAATTTCAACAAGAAAGTAAGACGTCAAGAATATCAAGTCGAGGATCTAGTAATCAAGCACATCATACTTCCGCAAGGTGATCCCAGGGGAAAATGGACCCCCACATACGAAGGGCCATTTGTGGTTAAGAACATTTTCTCAGGTGAAGCCATGATCCTGACCACCATGGACGGTGACTACCTTCCTCACCCTGTTAATGCGGACATAGTTAAAAGATACTACTCATAGAATAAAGACCCGCTAGGTTGATATACCTAGGCAAAAATAAGGGCTTCCCGGCAAACCAAAAGGGTTCGGGAAAAAATAAGGGATGAAAATGAAAAAAATCTATACACCCGGCAAGTCGAAAACCCGAAAGGGCGGCTTAGGCAAAAAAGGGTATCTCGGTGGACTGAAAATCCGAAAGGGCGGTCTAGGCAAAACTTAGGGATTAAAGCGTATCACTATGTTCCATTGGATCATCTTGCGACCAGACTTCGATATCGACTATCAAGCTCGGACGGAACCAATCAATCTGATCAACTTTCGGCCAAGAAGCAAAGTGATGAGACGCTTGAAGATATAAAGGCAATAGAAGAATTGGAACCCAATGGGGTTATTTCACATAGTTTTTCTTTCTTTTACATAAATTTGTGTAGCTTCTATTTTTTACGGCGGCGTTCTCTTACTAGAGCGTCAGCCTCTTTGTACAAAACGCCTATTACAGGCCGACTTCAAAAAAATCAGTACAAAATTATTTTCACTTCAAGTTTGTTTTTTCTTTCTGTTTTGTTTTGCAAGAACGTCTAATGACTTATTTTTTATATATGCATTTGAAAATGATTACTGCTCATAAATATTTACAAAAGAAACAAAAGACAATTGCTCGTAATAGGGAAAAACAAGAAGTGCCAAACCCGATGGTTACTCCGCCCATCAGGTATCGGGATAGAGTCAGCTTTGGAACGCAATCATGGGTACATACACTCCCCACAAAGTAAAAGTATTCAAAAGCATTGATGTCAGCTTTCCCGAAATAGGGCATAACCACCCCTGCTGAAGTTCATAATCGCGGGCGAATCAGTAAAATTCATCCCCCAAGCAGAGTTTATTTCTCTAGACACAAAGGCTCAATCCCTGACAGAGTTCATCACTTTAGCTACAAGAATTCACTTCCTAAGGTCTCTCCCCGCGGAGTTCATTCTTAAGCCGCATCTCTTACCGACAAAACATTCATAAATCTCCAGCAACAGTCACTGATTTATTTTCCCAAATGCGGGCATACTCCGATAGAATTTCGTGAACATACATCATGAAATACACATACATATCATATACAACATAATCTCATTTATTTTTAGAACATCATCGCACATGATTAACCCTGTTATCTTTTTAGGAAAGACGATTAGCTTCAGCAAATCTAGCAGTTATACATAGGGGTGTTCACGGTGCGGTTTGGGCGGTTTTGAAGAAAAAAATCACCCGAACCGCAAGAGAAAAAAACATGCAGTTCGGTTTGGTTCGGTTGGATTTTAAAAATAAATCCGAACCAAACTAAACCAAACTAATGCGGTTTGGATTGGTTCGGTTGGCTCGGTTTTTTATAAAAAAAATTATTAAGTCATACATACAAATATAGAGGAAAATATAATTTTGTGTTTAATTGTTCATACATTATCATAAAAAAAATTATAATTGTCAAAATAAGTTTATAATTTGATACATAAAATTGCGTATTATAATTTTATCTAAATCTAAAGAATGATATAAACAATATTGCATTCTTAAATAAATATTATACAAAGAATACGATAAAATATATTTTGTGAAAATAATATTTATAAATGAATAATGTTTTATTTTTTTATGATTTGTAAATTAAAATGAATATAATACAAAGTATGATAAAATATACACATAATACATGTTGATTTCTCTAAAGAATTAAAATATATATATTGGTTAGTAAGATTTTATAACATAATGCGGTTTTGTTTGGTTTGGTTTGGTTTGTAAAATACAAACCGCAAACCGAACCGAACCGTGCGGTTCCGCGAGAAAATGACCCAAACACATCCGAACCAAATGCGGTTTTTTGCGGTTTCGGTTTGGTTCGGTTTGGTTTTGCGGTTTTCTATTGGGCCGGTTTGGTTTTGCGGTTTTCTATCACTTTGAAGTAACCCTACTATCCAGGTTCCTTCTCACAACCCTACTATCCAGGCTTTCATATCAAAGTAACCCTACGACACAAGTTCTTTCTCACAGTCCTACTATCCAGGCTTTCATATCGAAGTAACCCTACGACCCAGGTTCCTTCTCACAGCCCTACTACCCAGGCTTTTATATCGAAGTAACCCTACGACCCAGGTTCCTTCTCACAGCCCGACTATCCAGGCTTTCATATCGAAGTAACCCTATGACCCAGGTTCCTTCTCACAGCCCTACTATCCAGGATTTAATATCGAAGTAACCCTACGACCCAGGTTCCTTCACACAGCCCTACTATCCAGGCTTTCATATTGAAGTAACCCTATGACCTAGGTTCCTTCTCATAACCCTACTATTCAGGCTTTCATATCGAAGTAACCCTACGATCCAGGTTCCTTCTCACAGCCCTACTATTCAGGCTTTCATATCGAAGTAAACCTACGACCCAGGTTCCTTCTCACAACCCTATTATACAGGATTTTATATCGAAGTAACCCTACGACCCAGGTTCCTTCTCACAACCATACTATCCAGGCTTTTATATCGAAGTAACCCTATGACACAGGTTCCTTCTGCCAGCCCTATTATCCAGGCTTTCATATCGAAGTAACCCTACGACCCAGGTTCCTTCTCACAACCCTACTATCTAGGCTTTCATATCGAAGTAACCCTATGACCCAAGTTCCTTCTCACAGCCCCACTATATAGGCTTTCATTTCGAAGTAACCCTACGACCCAGGTTCCTTCTCATAGCCCTACTATCCAGGCTTTCATTTCGAAGTAACCCTACGAACCAGGTTCATTCTCACAGCACTACTATCCAGGCTTTCATTTCGAAGTAACCCTATGACTCAGATGGCAGTCCACGACACTGTAATACCTGGACCTGATCAAACATGATCAATTTCGAATTTCCCCAGTAAGTCTCAGCGCAGCCTATACCCTAACCAGATATGCAGTTTACTTCCGCTTCCTCAAGCAGGAGTTATTTCCCAGTAGAGTAACGGACAACTGAAGCTCCTAAAAATTCTATTTCTCCCAAGACAAATACCAATATTCCTCAGCAGATTCCTCGTCAACAATAGGAACAGGAATTCTCATCAAAGGAATATCTTAGGAAATCAACATCCTCTAGATGGCATCTTTAAGCCCATCTCCGAGGATTCTCCGTCATATCTTCCGGATGGCATCTGTAAGCCCATCTCTGAGGATTCTTCGTCATATCTTCTGGATGGCATCTTTAAGCCCATCTCCGAGGATTCTCCATCATATCTTCCGGATGGAATCTTTAAGCCCATCTCCAACGATTCTCTGTCACCTTCAAAGTGGCATCTGTAAGCCCATTCCCGATATTATCGATCGACATTCACTTCATGCGAGTGCAAATTTCTGGGCACTCTACTGTTCAATCATCTTCCACCTTCAAATTATGAAAGGCAGACAACCAATCTACATCCTCAGGTTTAAGAAGATTGAACAGGGGAAGCTGTTGTACCCCAAAATTTTCCCTTTCATTTTACTCAATACATACTCCTAGAGATCCTCAATTTGCTCAAGGTTTCCCAAGAGTTGACCAGGCAAACTCTCTCCTAAGGCAATGTACCTCAAATTAGGGTTTCCATTTTTATCAAGATGTGTGAACTCCAAAGGTCCAAAATGCCTTCCATGGTCCTAATATGTTCTCAAGATCATCCATGTCAAGTTTCATGCCTTGCACAAGAAGTTTGCTCAGTCAATTGCTCAGATGCTTGAGAATCGACTATATTAGGTCAAAAGTCAACCGTGGCCCATACACAATCAAACTTCAATAGTTTTGGTCAATATCAACATTATGAAGTTATATCCATCATTTTATCAAGGGTTGATCATGATTCCTCAAAGAATGCCCCAAATTCATCAAAACCCAAAAGTTGCTAAATTAGGGTTTCTTAGGAAAAGTCAACCAAATTTTGACCAAGCATAACTTCCTCATACTTCATCAGAAATTTCCCATCCAAGGCTCATTTTGAAGAGAATGAAATTACCTACAATTCATATTCATCCCTAAAGTTCAAAATATGCACTCACAAAAAGACATGAATTTCCACATTATAGGTCCTTTTGAAAAGTCAACAAAAACACTTTTTAGGTCAAAGCTCCTTACATGAACATGGAAGACTCAATTGAGATGAGACCAAAAGGGTTGCTTAGGGGACATCCTAAGCTTTCTAAAAAGTTCTAGAACACCTCTCTAGGTTTAAAATTGGAGGAGATATGCCTAGTCAAAGTTGACCTTTTTTGCAAAATTGCCAAAAGTCAAATATGCTCAAAAGTGCATTTTTTTACCAAATAGGCTTAGCATTTCATGATTGCACCTCACTTGTAGCATAGTCCACGACCTAAATATCCACCCACATGTCATTAGCTTCATTTTCCATTTTATTTTGACTTTTTATTAATTAAAAATTGAATAAAATCAAATAATTGGTAAATAATATCAAAGATATGTTTTGATATGATTTTTGGACAGGATCACAATCAAATTGTGCTGAGATATCAAGACCAAATCGAATCAAGCATGATTGGTACAAAATTGGCATGATTTGGCTTGATATAGAAAGATATCATACAAGGATTAAGACCAAATCAAATCTTCATAATAGACCAAGATTTAGCTTGTTTTTGTTGACCTAATGTATTCCATTACATATACAGAACATATCCAATGCACAAGGAGAACGATTGAGGTCGTGAAAGTCATCAAGCAAACTCAAATTTTTGAAGAAAAGTGTGAATCAGTTTTCAATTTAGAGGACGATTCAAGGAGATTCAAAGCCACCAATCCACTCATGGATATCCTCTGAAGCGATTGCAAGCATCACCAAGCCTCCACAAGCCCAGAAACGTGTTGCATGACCATCACAGTTTTCCTACTTTCTTTTAAATCGATTACGATCATTCTTGTATCATTAGCATGATTTGATGATATATTTGTATCCATGGATGTATTTCTAACATGTATGGAGTGTTTAATTGGATTTTTGATGCACATACTAAGATTTTCCATTATTAGGTTTTATTTGGTCATTTTAGGGTTTTTTCATACAGGTAAAATTGGCCATAGAAAAGGGTACTAGGATGCCCGTGGCATCAAGACGGTTTGATCCATGTAACTGGAATTCATTTATCATGCGTTGTGTTGATTTTTGAAGGTTGTAGGTTTGTAGCTATGGAAGATGTCCGTAGGTATAAGTATTATACCTAAAACGACAGATTGAGGAAGAAGGTGATAACGTGGCGGCCAACCACTGGGCCATTTAAACTGGCGTGCACCTTTTCTGTTTTGTCCACTAACTTACGTTTTAACACATATTATGAGTTGTTGTTATTTTATTAACAAATAAATCACATAGCAAAGATGGCAAGGAATCATATTGGAAAGGATAGAAGACCTGGGTTCGATCCCAGGTTCCAGCAATTTCCTTGTTTTTATTCTTCTTTACAGGATCATATGCGTTGCTATCTCCAACGTTCACCATGCACCTCTATCATCCAACCATAAGATCTAAGCACGTTCATGATCAACAGATCCAATGACTCCACATTCCCTGGACCATGGTGTACCATCAGGAGGACTCCTCACTGGATCAGCACAAGGCCTTGGGCTCAGCACATCTTGGGCTCAACAATTCAATGATACACCCCCCTAATTTCTTCATCACAGGCCTAATCTAATTTTTAATTTTATTTCTTTTATTTATTTTGTTTTATTTAGTTATTTACTTTCACAAATTAATTATTTTTTTTATTAACTACAAAAAAAACCATAAAGTCACAAAAACACCCAAAAATTCATTTTTTTCATAAAATAGTTATTTTCTTTAATTAATTATTTTAGTTTAAATTAGGTTAATTTAATTCCTTTTCATAATTAAAAATAATTAGAAATTAGGGTTGTAAATAATTAATTTTTCTCCAAAAAAAAACCAAATTATTTTTTTAATTAAGTTTTAGGTCTCTTAATTAATTCTTCGCGTTTAATTCGTCGCGCGTATTTTAATTACCGTTGGATTATTATTTATGTAATTGTTTCGAGGTTGTAATAGATTTTAATTAGGGTTTTTAATTTTTGTATTTTATTTTCAATTAAATAATTCTGTAACTACGAAAGCCATGTAATAACTAGGTTTTATTTTCTCGCACTTTAAATTCCCGGAATCTTTAACTGTTAGATGCATGGCTAAATAGGATTGTATGGAAAGATGCTTGAAAATTAAAACGGTGGATCACCTAATGTACAAAGACTAATTAACTGAAAAATTCATATGCACATATTCACTCCTAGGGTTTGCCTCACTTCGGTTGAATTCGGTAAACAATCATTAAGTATAGGAGATTCTAGTGGTTGCCCCCCCTGTCTAAAAGATCAAATGTCCCATTCGAATGTTGCCTCAAAAATGTTGCATCGGAAAGATATTTAGGACTCTAGGGTTACTACTAAAGTTTCCAACCCATTGCTTTTGTGACCGTATTTGTCCCTTCGAACGTCCCTTAAAACTGCAACGACGGTGCTACCTATTCCTTAATAATGGGATAGCGCTGTCTAAAGGAAAATGAGCAGCCTTTTTCGAGTAGGTAGATTAACTTTTAAGTACTTGCTCAAACAAAACTTTTCACACAAACACCTTTCAAAACAATTTTCAAAAACAACTTCGTCACATCCTTGAAGACTGATACAAGGGTTATCACGAAGTAAAACTTTTTCAAAACAAGCACACACAAGCAATTTTAAAATGAGAAAGTACCTAAGAGCCCATGGAAAACCATGGATAGAAAGGGTGCTAACACCTTCCCTTTCTATAATCTATCCCCCGTACTCAGAAACATCTCGAAAAAGGTTTTTTCTGTTGTTTTTCCTTTTCCTGATTGGATGAAATAAAAGTCGATGGCGACTTTTGCTTACCGTAACATTTGCAAACAAAAAATGCAAACCAGTATAAAAGTCGGTTCTCCCACCGTATCACATACCTCTATTACAAGGCTTTGGTGTAGATACATAAGTAATGGACGAAAAAGTAAAAATGCGGAGATTAAAAAACCTAATTAACTATTAAAAACTGGGCGCATTTACGTAAATGATAAAAACAATCGTATGCAAAAATTATAACGCTCGAAAATTAAGACGGGAAAAAGTTTTAAACCCTAAAAAATCTAATTTCCTATTAAATTTTTTTTTGGTATTTTTATGATAAAAAGATTTGAAATTTAACCTAATCTCTAATTAATTTTAATTAATGAAATAGGTCAAAATAATTAAATCAAATTAATTTATTTATCAAAAATTAAATTAAATTAGAAAAAAAACCTAAGTCTATTATTTTTTGGGATTTTCTGATTTTTATGATTTAAAAAAAAAAGAATAAACTAAAAAATATAAACCAAATAAAGAGAATAAAGAAATTGAGAAATGAGCCTAAGGGGGGGGGGGTGTGAAACCCAATTGTAGGGGTATGCTGGAATTTGTGCTATGGGCCCAGATCTGTTGGCCCATAACCTGCGTTGGATCCAATATTATTGTGGCAGGAAGGTCCATCATGGGGAAGCGTTTCTAGGTGCTGGATCTGGAGGATGAGTGATCCAATGGTGATGATGATAGAGAGCATGATGCGCGTGAGTGTCCTGGCCACACTGGATCTTCAAGAATCTCATTAGAAGAAAAAATAAACTTCAAGACTTGGTAATCGAACCCAGGTTTCCCCCTTTGCACCCTTGTGCCTTTGCCATCTAGACTGTTGGATCATTTATGCATATAATCAAAACAAAATTAGATAACATAAAACAAGGACAACTGCTGAGTTGTCAAACACGCGCCAACAAGTGGGCCCCATGTATTTCAAATGGCCCAATCAGGCGCGATGAGAGGGAGAGTCATTTGAATCCAACTAATGGAATTTTGTCCTCGTGCCACGCAAGCTAGCTGACTGAAGACCGGCCAGTCCAACCATCGGAGCTGGTGGTTTCCACCGACTTCTCCGGTGGAGTCACCTGAAAAAGTGGCCAAACAAAAAAACAAAGTATGCAAATTGACTTAAAAAGATCTGATGATCACGAATCTGGCCTAAAAAAATGGCTAATTCCTCCTACATCATAGGGTTCGAATCTAAAACCCTAAAGGAGTTCATCCATGGCAATGTATGATTCCAGACCCTATGGTCTCATGTAATACGTCAAAAAGCCAGCAAACATCATTAGCAACACAAATATAAACTCAAGAAAAATTTATATGGCCTATTGTGAGAGTTTGAGATCCAAGATTTTACCAAAAAAATTGAGATTCAGTTGGGCAATCTCAGAGTGTTTCAGGCGTGTGTGAGGACTGATTTTTCTTCCTGGGAACCTCAGGAGGAAGATGGAGTGCTTGGAATGGATTAAATATGCTTGGATCGTATGATATAGGTTGCACCTCTCTTTGAGAAAATTTGGAAAATTTTTAGGGTTTATAGAGGCAGCTTTTTCGTGTCTTTTTTATCTAGGGTTATTATGTACATATAGTAAATCAAATTAGGGTAACAAATGGAGCAAGAATCCATGGCATTCATCACATAATATTTGTTTTGGAATAATATGAAATATTTCCAAATTTGGCCAAATCTTGCACAAATGATTCCCACGCGTTTTTCTAGCTATCCTAAGTTATTTTAGGCCATAAGAGATTTGGAAATCAAGCCCATGCAATCTTCATATATTTTTTTACCATTTATTTGATTTAAATTGAATTTTTAATGATTAAAAAATCACAATAAATAAAATAAATGAACAAATAAGGCATGGATGGGCTTAGAGGTCGTGGACCATGTTAGAAGCAAGTTTCAAACATAAAAAGGTAGGCCCATTTGGAGAAAATTCAAGTTTGGTCAATATTGGCTTCATGCGCATTTCCAAAAATTGGTCAACTTTAGCAGTGCATATCTCTCTCATTTTTAACCCTAAGAGGGTGTTCTTGGACTTTTTAGAGAGCTTAGGATGTCCTATAAACAAACCTTTGGGTTGCATATCAATTGGATCTTCCATGTTCATGTAAAGAGCTTTGACCCAAAAGGTGTTTTTGTTGACTTTTTGAAAGGACCTATAATGTATGAACTTGTATCTTTTGATTGAGGCATTTCTTGAACTTAAGGGATGAAGAGAAGTTGTAGGGAATTGTATTCTCTTCAAAATGAGCCTTTGTGGGAAAAAATTGATAAAGTATGAGAAAGTTATGCCTGGTCAAAGTTTGGTTGACTTTTCCTATAGAAACCCTAATTTGCCCTTTTTGACTTTTGATGAGTTAGGAGCATTTCTTGAGAAATCGTGATCAACCCTTGATCAAATGATGAATAATACTTCAAAATGTTTATTTTGACGAAAAATCTTGAAGTTTGACCGTATTTGGGCCAGATTTGACTTTTGACTTAATATAGTTGATTTCCACGCATTTGAGCAATTGACTGAGCAAACTTATTGTTCAAGGCATGAAATTTGGCATGGATGATCTTGATGACATATTAGGACAATGGATAACATTTGGGATCCTTGGGACTCACACATCTTTCTTAAAATTGAAACCCTAATTGAGGTTCATTTCCTTAGGAGGAGAATTTGTCTGGTCAATTCTTAATCATCCTAGGGTAATTGAGGACCTCTAGAAGCATGTCTTGAGTGAAAATGGGAAGGAAAATTTTGGGGTACAACAAACATCATGGCAAGAAAAATTTTAATCACACTAGAGAGAATTCCCAGCCCTGGAGATGTCATCACTGTGGAAGGCTCGGTCATATAAGGCCTTTCTGTTTCAAGTTGTATGGGTATCCCAAAACTAATCCTCTTCCCAAAACTGGTCAGATTCCCCAAAATAGAAAAAAGAAGAAACATTGGGTTCCCAAGTCTAATGTTGCTAGTTTCATAACTCATACCTCTCTCAGAGTATCAACCAAAGATGACTGGTACTTTGACAGTGGTTGTTTTATACACATGACAGGTGTCAAGAATCTGTTGATAGATATCAAATCTCATTCCACCAGTTATGTAACTTTTAGTGATGGAGCCAAAGGTGAAATCAAAGGAGTTGGAAACCTGGGATGTTCGGGAGTCCCTAAGCTTGATGATGTGTTACTTGTTAAAGGGTTAACAGCTAACCTGATATATATAATCCAATTGTGTGATCAAGGATTCAAAGTTAACTTCACCAAGGAAGAATGTCTTGTTTGCAATGAAAAGAATGAAGTTATTATAAAAGGAATCAGATCTAAAGACAACTGTTATTTATGGATTCCCCAAGAGTTGAACTTCTCCTCAACATGTGTTTTAGCCAAAGAAAATAAAGTTAAACTATGGCATCAAAACTTGGGACACTTGCATCAGGAAGAAATGAAAAGAATTATATTTGAAGAAGCCGTGACAGGGATTCTTAAGCTCAAGATAGAAGAAGGAAGAGTATGTGGTGACTGCCGAATTAGAAAGTAAACTAAGATGTCACATCATAAGATCCAACATCTTACTACATCAAAAGTTTTGGAACTTCTTCACATGGACTTAATGGGACCTATGCAGGTTGAAAGTCTTGGTGGAAATAAGTATGCCTATGTTGTTGTAGATGACTTCTCTAGGTACACATGGATAAGTTTTATTAGAGAAAAATCAGAAACTTTTGAAGTGTTTAAAGATATCTGTCAAAAACTTCAAAGAGAAAAATATAGTCATGTCATCAAAATCAGAAGTGATCATGGAAAGGAATTTGAGAACAATAAATTTGTTGACTTTTGCTCTTCTGGAGGTATCAGTCATGAATTTTCTTCTCCCATTACTCCTCAATAAAATGAGATTGTGGAACATAAAAACAGAACCCTTGAAGAATCTGCCAGAGCTATGATTCATACTAAGAATTTACCCTACCACTTTTGGGCTGAAGCTATGAATACTGTATTTTGTACCCATAACAGAGTCATGCTAAGGAAAGGCACTTCAGCCACCTTGTATGAAATATGAAGGGGAAGAAAACCAATTGTCAAATACTTTCATGTTTTTAGAAGTAAATGTTACATCTTAGCTGATCGTGAACAAAGGAGGAAGATGGATCCCAAGAGTGATGAAGGAATATTCCTGGGTTACTCTATAAATATCAGAGCTTACAGAGTCTTTAACTCCAGAACCAAGGTTATGATGGAATCCATAAATGTTATTATTGATGATAAAGGATGGAATGGTGAAGAATATGTCTTAGAAGATATTGGAACATCTTTATCTGATATTCCAACAAAATCCAATGACAGAAGTATTGATTCTAATCTCCCTCAAGAAGACTCTAAGCCCAGTCATCTCAATAAAGGGCCTTCAATTAGAACTCAGAAAGATCATCCTAATGAGCTTATCATAGGAGATATAAATAAATGAGTTACTACCAGGTCAAGAGAATGGATATCAAACTCTTGCTTTGTGTCAAAAATTGAGCCTAAGAATGTCAAAGAGGCCCTAACTGATGAGTTCTAATTAAACAATTCAGTAGAAATGAAGTTTGGGATCGAGTTCCAAGACCTGAAGGGACAAATGTGATTGGCACTAAATGGGTGTACAAGAATAAATCTGATGAAAAAGGGGTGGTCTCTAGAAATAAGGCAAGGTTAGTTTCACAAGGATACACTCAAATTGAAGAAGTTGACTTTGATGAAACCTTTTCCCCTGTGGCCAGACTTGAATCAATCAGACTACTCTTGGGAGTTGCTTGCATAATGAAATTTAAATTGTTTCAAATGGATGTAAAGAGTGCCTTCTTAAATGGTTATCTAAATGATGAAGTTTATGTGGAACAACCTGTGGGATTTGTTGATCCAAGTTTTCCTAAACATGTGTACAAACTAAAGAAAGCTCTGTATGGATTAAAGTAGGCTCCAAGAGCTTGGTATGAGAGATTGACATAATTTATTGGTGAGAATGGATATAGGAAAGGTGGCATAGACAAAACTCTTTTTGTCAAGGAAGAAGAAGGGAAGATCATGATTGCACAGATTTATGTTGATGATATTGTGTTTGGTGGGATGTCAAATGAGATGGTTCAACATTTTGTCAAGCAAATGAAGTCAGAATTTGAGATGAGCCTTGTTGGTGAATTAACCTACTTTCTTGGTATGCAAGTTAAAGAAATGGAAGACTCCATATTTTTATCTCAGAGCAAGTATGCTAAGAATATAGTAAAGAAATTTGGATTGGAAAATGCCAGTCACAAAAGGAATCCTGCACCCGCACATCTGAAGTTGTCTAAAGATAAAAAAGGAGTAAGTGTAGATCAAAGTCTTTCCAGAAGTATGATAGGCAGTCTTCTCTATCTCATAGATAGTAGACCTGACATTGCCTTTGTTGTAGGGGTATGTGCTAGATATCAAGATGATCCTAAAGTTAGCCATGCCAACCATGTGAAGAGAATTATTAAATATATGAATGGGACAAGTGACTAAGGTATGCTATACCCTCATGGATCTAGTTCTACCTTAATTGGTTATTATGATGCTGATTGGGCAGGAAGTGTTGATGATAGAAAAAGTACATCAGGAGGATGCTTCTTTCTGCAAAATAATCTCATATCTTGGTTCAGTAAGAACCAAAATTGTGTGTCTTTGTCCACTACTGAGGCTGAGTGTATTGCTGCAGGAAGCAGTTTTTCTCAATTAGTTTGGATGAAACAAATGTTAACATAATATAATGTAAAACAAGATATCATGACATTATTATGTGACAATTTAAGTGCCATAAAATTATCCAAAAATCCTATTCAACACAGGAGGACCAAACACATTGATATTCGTCATCACTTCATAAGAGAGCTTATTGAAGAAAAGATTGTTGCCTTAGAACATGTAGCCACTGAATTGCAACTGGTTGACATTTTCACTAAAGCTTTGGATGCTAATCAGTTTGAGAAATTAAGAGGAAAATTAGAGATTTGCTTATATGAGGGTTTGTAGCAATTAAGGGCGTGTGAGAATATCATAAAGTGATATTATATTATTTATGTTTCCAAAAAATCAAATTTCAAAAGCAATCATTTCATGATTTTCTTGAAGTTTTCCCCATACGCTACGAAATCACATCCTTCTACTTTCACAAACTCTTCATTCTCCTTTACAGAAAAATAACCCTTGTCATTCTTCATCTCTTTGCTCAAAAATCTTCAAAGATGTCTCAACATCATGCATCATCTCCCTCAAAATCTGTCAACCATCCCGAGGAACTCTCCCTTAATAGAGTACTTGACGTTACTTCTCTAACAAATATCCCACCTCTTAAGAAGAAGGTCAAGAAACCTATATTGTCACTTGCAAAGAAATCCAAAGACGATAAAGTTAATGCTTCCATTGCTACCGATGATAGGACCGAAAAAGAGATTGTTAATGTTGATAAAAGCATTAGAAGGCTAGTAGATAGAGTGTTAAATTAAGGTTTTGTTGTTCCTGGGATTTCTAATCTTCTTGCTCGTATGCCTGCTTCGGCTGACAAAGGAAATGGTCCTAAAAGTGTTGTTGAATCATCCATCTTTAAGAAAGATACTGCTGAAAGCAAACTTGACAAGCTTGATACTTCTGCTCTAAAAGAATTGGAAGCTAATGTTGAATAAGATGTTGAGAAGAACTCTCCTATTAAGAAAGATATTTCTAGCTCCAAAGTTGCAGAAAATCAAAATGCTGAGAATGTGGTTAATGTTGATGAGTTGTCTGACAATGAGCTCATTTCTAATGTGGTGCCTAGAATTGCTAAAAGGCTCAAATCCAGGAAAGTGAAGGATGTGAATATCATACCCCCTGCTAAGATAATCAATAATAAAACTATTTATGGTCCCCCAAAGCCCAAAAGTAAAGTGGTTCATCCCTCTAGCAAAAGAAAAGTTAGACCTGATAGCTCCACAGATGATAATGATGATGTTGTAAAGAGATCCAAAGGTAACAAGAAAGTTGAATTGCTAGAAGAGGATAACTCTGATTATGATGTCGAGGAAGATGTCTAGGAAATCTCTCCTGTGAAAAATTACGCAGGCAAGAAGCTTTCTGTTAGGGTACCTGATGCCCCTCTTGACAACATTTACTTCCATTCTGTTGAGAATGCTGAAAAATGGAAATATGTATTTCAAAGAAGAATTGCCCTTGAAAGGGAATTGGGAGCTGGTGCACTGGAGTGCAAAGAAATTATGGAGCTGATACCTTCTGCTGGATTGATGAAAACTGTTACCAGGTTTGCAAAATTCTATGAGACTCTTGTTAAGGAATTTATTGTTAATATTCCTATTGATTGTACTGATCATAAAAGTAAGGAGTATAGAAAGGTGTTTGTTAGAGGTAGGTGTGTAGAATTTCCCCTGCTATCATCAATAGGTTCCTGGATAGGTCTGAAGATTATCATTGTGAGCTGGAAGTAACTAATAATCAAGTGTGTGAAGCCATCACTGCTAACCAAGTGAGTGAGTGGCCCATGAAGAATAAGCTTCCTATTAGCAAGCTAAGTGTGAAATATGCTATCTTGCATAGAATTTGAGCTGCTAACTGGGTTCCTATCAATCATACCTCAACCATCACTATTGGCTTAGGAAAGTTTATTTATGTTATTGGAAACAAGAAACTGTTTGATTATGGTACTTACATTTTTTATCATACTATTAAGCATGCAGGAACATGTGCCATCAAGATGCCTATTGCCTTTCCATTATTTGTGGAATTATTCTTAATCAAAATCTTGGAATTCTGAGTGGTGATGATGTAGCTTGTAAGAGGGAGTCTGCTCTGACCCTTCACTTCAAACTGTTTTCAGGAAAACATGTCCCAGACATTGTTTTGACATCTGCATCTGCTGAAAACAAGACCTCACCCAAGGATGACATGATTACTAAATTAAGGGAAGCCTGCAAAGAACTGGATAATGTGATAAGAGTTAGCTCGGCAAGAAAGCTAACTTTTGAAAAGATGATCAAGGAGTTGCAGAAGGACAACAAATTTGATGATAGAGTGAGCTCTAAAGGAGGAAAGTATAGTGAAGAAGGAAGTTCTGACTCTGCCAAGTCTATTAGTCCTAAAGACAGTTAGACTATTTGTTGTTTATTTGTTTGACCATTTTGTTCCTTTTTGGCACTTGTATGTGCTTGGATTATATGGTATGTACTTATTTGGTATATTCGATTAATGTTATTCTCTTGAATGCATGTTTTATTTGGCATATTATGACTAAAAAGGGGGAGAGAAATTGATTGACCTCTGATTGACTGACCACTGACTGAGGGGGGCTTAATACTTGAGGGGGAGCCTCATGTATTAAAAGATGTTCTGACATCTTCCTTTGCTAACAGCTAACTGCTAACTGAGTTTTTGTTTTGCTTGCTTTGCTTATGCTACTACTCTGATAATGTTCTGATAATGTGCTCAAATAATGTTTTAGCCAAATTTGCCAAAGGGGGGAGTTTGTAAGTGTTTGTTGGCAGCAATTTTGGTAAAACAATGACTTGATAATGTTTTTCTAAATGTCTTGACATTTGAAGCAAACTATTTTGAATGATGTCAAAGAAGATGTCTTGACATCTGCCTCCTGAGCTGAACAAACTTCATATCTGGTTTAAGTTTTATGTTTCCTATTTTATGCGCGCCATTATTCAGGATTTGTGACTCATAGGATGCGAAAAATATGGAGGAATATTTTTCTATTTACATTATCTTTATGGATTATATCTTGGCCTGTTTTCGTGGAAATATTCAAAAGATTGGAATATTTGTTTTTTAGCCCAAGCCCACTGTTGCGCCTTTATAAGGACTTGCATCCTTATTCATTTGACTGCAACTTTTAAAGAATAATACATTCTTTATGTTTTATAAGTCTAAGTATTTTAATTTAATACACTCTACTATTGATTTAATACTTGAGTTGTTATTTGAGTTGTTAATTATGGATTATTCATATGATTTTAAGTATTGAATGATTGAAGTCTTTAAAACTTATTAATTCTATTGTTCTTCACTGTTAGTGATTGAAGGGATTTGAGGAGGGCCTCATACCTAGGTGTGTCTTAGGAAGAAGTATATCACGGGTAGTGATTAAGTGATTAGATCGTAAACTGGTTGTTTACTGAGGGTTTATGAATTGATATTATTTAGTGGACTTGTCCCTAGCTTGGTAGCCTCCAGAGTAGGTGTTGTTGTATACTGAACTGGGTTAACAATCCTTTGTGTTTTAACTACTTTTATTGTTGTTGCACTTTACATTGTCCTCGGATATTTGTGTCATGACATCTCCTTCGACATCAGATATCTGATACCAGAATTTCAGAACCTGTCACACTCTTTGCATTCTGGAAAGGGAATTGGCACTGGTGCAATTTCCATCTCCTTTATCTTGGCTTTGAGTCTGGAAGTTTCTTCCGTCGTACGAGTCATCTGCTTTTCATGCCTTTAATCTTGTAATTTGACATCTTTGAGTTTCTTTTCAAGTTCTTTAACCTTCTTGTTATGACTCGCTTTCAGCTTTGTTTCTGACATTTTAAGGCTCTCAATTCTTTGTTGACTTATCGATAATGTATTAGCATGATGATTAGCTATGCCTGAATTCTCAATCCCCAACCTCTTTGACTGTTCAAGCAAGTCGCGACTCTCTAGAAAACAATCTTTCACTCGGATCTCCTGCAAAAGTCTTTTCTTTTCTTGAAGGGTGAAAGAGAGTTCAATATTTTTGTCCTCCAAATTTGCTTGTAACTTAATATTCTCTTATTTGGCATTTTTTAGACACGCCATAGACACAAACTCAGATTCTTCTAGCATAGATTGTTTAGAGTATGGCTTAGCATGGAAAATATGATCAATAATCCTTTCAGGAGATGAGGAACTATTGATCAACGAATCATAAACGGGTTAAGGATACAACGGTTTCTCCCTCTTATAAGGTAACAACAACATCTTCACCCGATTCTGAATCCAACTCAAACAAGAATCAAGAGCCACACCTCCACTTTTATCAAAGGATTTCTTTCCTTTTCAATAAATATGTTTCCTAGAGAATTTCACTCCTTCGAGCATAACATCATCTTCTCCTTTGCCGAAATAAACGGTTTCCCTTACTTCCCGCTTAGTAGGTCAATTCGTCATCACAAACCCGAATTGGTGACATGCCAAAATGGGATTGTAGTTGATACAGCCTTTTGTTCCCATGAGTTGAACATTAGGAAATTCGCCACAACTCGTAATGAACTCCTTCAAAATTCTAATTCTATGCCAGACAATGTCGTAAGAAGTGAGTCCCATGATTCGTGGGGACCAAAGAGATGACTCAGCAATGTCAACAAATGGTCCTCTTGCAGGCATATGCATCATAAACCATTCGTAAAGTAAAACTGTGCCGCATACGACATCTCCCCTCTTACCATACCGAGAATGGATAGTGTAATAAGTATCAACTAGTATTTTTGGTACTAGATTTTCATTAATAAAGACACAGATTGCTGCCAAATCCACCAATTTTTGTATAACGGGTAAGAGTATCAAGCCATAAATTAACACCGCCAGTAAGGCATTGAAAGTGACCCAATTATCTTCTTATGCAAACCTTTTGGCTTTGTTTATCAGGTAATCCTGTGAAATACCCTGCTACCACACTTCTTTATCCAATTACCTTCCACTTTGCTAAAGGTAAAATAAAGAGCCTTAGCGATAACCATATAGTCGTGAGTTTTTGGTAGTTGAGCAAAAGGAATACTATCTATAATTTTTATGTCGTGAATATATGCATACTCATCAAGAGACGACACTAGTTGGTAGTATTAAAAGGTAAAGCATCACAGTTGTGGATCATAGATCTGAAGAAGCACTCTTAAATCCCATTCATCATAGTAATCACTCACTAGGGGCAATAAGTTCCCATGTCATTTTCGGAAGATATTCTCATTCGGTCCCTTAACAAGATCTCCCAATTCTCACAATCGACCACCAAAAAACACGAACTGATATACAACATTCTTCCTAAGTGTTGTACCCCAAAATTTGCCCTCTCATATTTTCAAAAGTCTTCCCCCTGCATGGTTGACCAGAAACCCTTGTGAAATTCTGGCTACAGATACTCAATGTCACGTCCAATGTTATGACACCGTATCTGACTTACTATATGACAGTAAATACAAAAGCAGTAAATAACACAGTCAATTGTTTACCCAGTTCAGTGTGCAACAACACCTACTCTGGGGGCTACCAAGCCAGGGAGAGAATCCACTATAAGAGATGTTAATTCAGGAATAAACCAACCAGTTTATCTCCTTCACTTAAGACCTACCCAATGCAATTCTAATCTAAGTACAACTTAAACCTGAGTTCCTACTCACTCCCCCTCAATCACAGCAGTGATACATAAACCAATTTGACTTAAGAATTGATGAAGACACTCTTCAAAACACACACTTGATTAAGCTTCACAGCTTTTTAATCAAGTAACACAATCACTCGTGCTTCACAGCTTTGAGTGATGTACACAACTAACTTGACTCTGCTTCACAGCTTTAGTCAAGTAACATTCAAACACTCTTGCTTCAAAGCTTTGAGTGCTACACAACCCTTACAATTGAAACCTATTCCAAGGCACTTATCACAATGATAATTGCTTGGAGTACAATAAACAAATCTATACAGATTACAAAATTGATCTTCTAATCAATCAGCAGGGATGCCTTGAAAAACCGCAGCTCTGTTGAATATATAGCAGCTGCAACTTCAGTTAGGGTTTCCAAAAACCTAGGGTTGATTCCGTTTGACCTAAAGACCAGGTCACAGTACTTTATTGATCAGGTTAGGATTGAGCTAGGTTACTCCTCAGAAAACGCAGGATTCTGTTTAGAAGGGACTGAGTTATTTCCTGAAAAAACTCAGACTTATCCAATCCTGCAATCCTGTTAGTTCAGAACAGGATATCATAACATCTGTTATGACATCTGAGAAAACCTGTCTACTGATTTAGCAAAATGTGATCATTTTGCAAACATGCTCAGATACACACTTATAAACATCAGTATTTGAATTACAATATTTTTCTGCACATGTACCTATTGAGTTAGTACAACCTGAACTAGAATGTTATGACATCAGTCATGACATTCACACATACACTTGGGATTTACCAAAAATGCAAGCCAATACCTAAACACCTACAAACTCCCCCTTTGGCAGATTTTTGGCTAAAGTCCCTAAACAATCAGAGATAGATAGATAGCAGCAGAAATAAGTGACAGCAGAAAAATATAGTGTCAAGTACTAATTAAGCAGTACCAAAAATATTCTCCCCCACTTTAGTCACAAATGGGCCAAAGATTACATGTTTATAAAGTTATACAGTTATCCAAAACAAAATAATGAGATCAGCAGCAGACAACAGCAGAACACACTTCCAAACTCCACCAAGCAGCAATCAACCTTCAAGCACTGTCATCAGACTCAGAGGAGCCAGTTTCTTCAATGTTGAGCTGTCCTTCAGCTTCTATACCTTCTTCCCTTCTGCTTTCTTCAGCTTCCTCCTTCTCTAGCCTGGCAATCAGAGCTTCTAGGGTCCTTTTTCTAGCATCCAGATCTTTGCAAGTTTCTTTTAAAACAGCTATGACATCTGATGTCTTGGACTGGATCTTTGCAGACGATGTCTCAGCTGATGTTATGACAATGTCTGGAGCATGGGATCCCTGAAACAGTTTGTAGTGCAGGCCAAGGGCAGGGGCTCTTTTGCAGACTGTATCTCTTGCTACAAGGATGTCAGGGTATTGTGCAAGGATGATTCCACAAAGGAGGGAGGGAAAAGCAATTGGTCCTTTAACAGCATAACTGCCAGCATGCTTCAAGGTTTGTTCAAAGATGTACCTTCCATAGTCAAAGGCAGTCTTGGTTCCTACAGCATAGATAAATCTCCCCAATCCTGTGGAGATGGTTGATTTGTGATTTGTAGGCACCCAGTTGCCTGCACCTATTTTATGCAAGATGGAAAATTTCATGCTGAGTTTACTAGCCTTCAGCTTCCCTTTCAATGGCCAGTACTTTACTTGCCTGGCAGTGATGGTCAAGCACACTTCATTGTCAGTTGCCTCTAGATCAGGACAGTCCTTATTTGTTCTTCCAAGAAACTTGTTGATTTCTGATGGAGAGAACTTGACCCTTCTTCCTCTAACAAACACACTCTCAAAGTCAGCTGACCTCCCATCAGCATAATCATTGGACAGGTTCACTACAAACTCTTTAACCAGATTTTCATAACATTTGTTAAACTTCATCACTGTCTTCATTAGCCCAGCATTCCTGATCAGATCTATGATGTCTTTGCACTCCAAGGCATCATTGTTGAGTTCTCTCTCCAAGGCTATTCTCTTCAGGCACATATACTTCCATCTGTTTGCATTGTCAGGATGATGAAAGGAGATGTTGTCTGTTGGCACTTCAGGCACTCTAGCAATCTTGCTGGAGGGGAGCTTCCTTCTGATGGGAGTATTGTCAATGTCAATCTCAAATTCTGATTCATCATCAGAATCAGAAGTTTCAGGTTCTTTACTTTTCTTGGAGATTGGTTGTCTAGCAGTCTGCACCTGTGCCTTCTTCCCTTTTGTCTGAATTTTCTCAGCCATCCCTTCAGCCTTGGATTTCTTAGCATCAGGTTTAACAGTCTCACTACTCTTTCTTTTCATCAATCTCCTAGCAATGCTAGGGTTCACATTAGCAATCAGTTCATTATCTGAGTAATCTTCATCCACATCAATGATAGGTGGATCAGCAGCCTTTTCAGAGGGATTCTGAATGTTGTCTTTTGGTGTCACAACATCCTCAGTGACATCTATATTTTCAGAACCTTCCACATTTGGACTTTCTGATTGATTCAAAGGGATAGAAATCCCCGGTACAGATTGGTTGCCACTCAGAATGCTAGTAACCAGTCTAGCAATAGCTTGGTGTACTTGAACTGATCCTTCTTTATTAGGTATAGAAGACGAAGGAAGAGAAGAATTACCAGAGACTGTAGCTTGAGCTCTTCCTGCATGTCTGGTCCTGAGCTTTTTGACTCTGGCTGGGTCAGTTGCCATCTCCCTGAGAGGAGTGACCTCAAGAACTTCAGATTCTATGCATGTAGTGATTGCCCTAGAATCTTGATCAGATGACGACGATGATGAGTGAGACGAAGCCGCCATGGTGGAAGACGATGTCTGAGACATTGTGTTTAACGTTGAGTAATAGTAGCAGTTTGAGAAAACTCTTTGATTGGGAGGAGGAAACAGGTTGCAAGGATGAGAGAGGTAGGGAGTACAAGGGAGTCTCTTCAACTTCTTAAGGCTTTTGAAGGAATTGTGAATGAATATGATTAACCCACTAAA
The DNA here is from genome assembly GCA_948472305.1 of Vicia faba. Taxonomy (NCBI): domain Eukaryota; kingdom Viridiplantae; phylum Streptophyta; class Magnoliopsida; order Fabales; family Fabaceae; genus Vicia; species Vicia faba. Next base: position 1,081,943,161 of record OX451736.1, on the reverse strand, counting down.
TATAGACTTAATAAAATTAATCCCTTCAACCCTTGTTTTCAGCAAAACTAATTGCTATAATTTATCATGTTGGTGAATACCCAATCTGCCCCTCAAATTTTCAAGTTTATTTCCAACACGCGCCTTGGTAGAAGAATCAGTCAGCTGAAGCTTAGAGAAGCTATGTTCCAGTTCAAATGACTTCTTCTCTTCAAAGTCAATAGGGTTCAAGGAGATGTTGAATGTTTTCAGATTATCACACCACAATGTCACAACATCTTGTGTAACATTGTACTTAGGTAGCATCTGTTTTGACCAGATGTTTTGAGAACAGAATTTATGAGACTTGTTCTTTCCAACATCCTTGTCAAGATGACTTAAGGTTCTGACAACACATTCTTTTTCAAGTTTATTTGCCACATCACATATATTATCAACCTGTAGTTTTGGAGTTCTTCTGACAGCTTCCATAGGAATAGCTCTTTTTATTCTTCCAAGCTTATGCTGCCACTGTTTCATCTCTTTTTCTTCTTTGATGATTTGACTCATAGTGGAGATATCAGTGTTCTCAGGCTGCCACACATAACAGTTATCTTTGGATTTGATTCCTCTCATTACAACATCTAGTTTTTCATTAAATACTAGACATTCAGATCTTGAGAAGTTGACCATGAATCCTAGATCACATAATTGACTGATGCTAATGAGATTAGTAGTCAATCCTTTTACCAGCAGTACCTTATTCAGACTTGGAACTCCAGGGTAGTCCAAATTACCAACTCCTTTGACTTCTCCTTTAGCACCATCTCCAAAGGTCACAAAACTGGTGGTGTGAGGCATAACATTATTAAGGAGATTTTTGAATCCAGTCATGTGTCTGGAACATCCACTGTCAAAGTACCAATCTTCCTTTGCAGAGATCTTCAGGGAAGTGTGAGCTATCAGTGCAGTAGCCTTTTTCTTCCATTGAGGAGTGTGTGGTACCCTTTTCGACTTAGGTTTGACATCTGAGTTCTGATTCGGATATCCATGTAATCTGAAGCAGAAGGGCTTTATGTGACCATATTTCCCACAATGATGACATCTCCATCTTTGGTACCTCTTCTTCATATGTCTCTGTCCCTGATGTTGAGAGTAATGTTGAGACATCCGTTTTGACATTTGCTTCCCGGTAACAAATTTCTTTGTTTCCACAAATCCTAGGCCAGATTTATTTCCCATATTTTGTCCAGCCTGAAGGATCTCTTCCAATTTGTCTGTTCCATTGGTCAACATCTTGACAGATTTGGTCATTTGATTCAGTTGTGAGTTCAGCAGTTGAACTTCTCCTTCTAAATGACTTATAGTTTCAAGATTTGCCCTCTTTTCAGCCTCCAGCTTTACAATGAGTTTTGATTGTTTCTCATTTTGCACACAGACTTCACCACTTCTGATACACAATTTCTTGTAGGTATCAGCCAGTTCTTCAAATGTCACTTCTTCATCACTGGTGTCACTTTCAGAACTACAAACACTAGTTAGGGCAGTAACTAGTTTGGCAGATTCTTCTTCAGAATTGCTTTCTGAATCATAGTCAGACCAGGTAACAGTCATTCCTTTCTTTTGCTTCTTAAGAAAGGTAGGACATTCAGCTCGAATATGTCCATATCCTTCACATCCATGGCATTGAATACCTCTGCCTTGGTTTCCCTTATCTTCTGACCTTGGTCTTCTGCTGTCAATGTCAGAAGGAATGTTATGAACATTAGACTTTGACTTTGGGTCCATTCTTTTGATGAGCCTGTTGAACTGTCTTCCAAGCATGGCAATGGCTTCTGATATGTTTTCTTCTTCATCTTCCTTGTATTCAACATCAGTGTTGGATACAAGTGCTATGCTTTTGTTCTTCTTGTCACCATTATCAGTGATCCCCATCTCAAAAGTCTGAAGAGACCCAATAAGTTCATCCACTTTTAACTTGCTAATGTCCTGGGCTTCCTCTATGGCAGTTACCTTCATTGCAAATCTTTTAGGCAAGGATCTGAGAATCTTCCTCACCAGTTTTTCTTCTGACATTTTTTCTCCCAGTGCTCCTGAGGTGTTGGCAATCTCCAAGATGTTCATGTGAAACTCATGAATGGTTTCATCTTCCATCATTTTTAGATTCTCAAACTTAGTGGTCAACATCTGAAGCCTTGACATTTTTACTTTGGAAGTGCCCTCATGAGTAGTTTTGAGAGTATCCCAAACTTCCTTGGCCAGTTCATATTGATGTACTAGTCTGAAGATGTTTCTATCTATTCCATTGAACAAGGCATTTAAAGCTTTTGAATTTCCCAGAGCTAACTCATCTTCTTCTTTACTCCAATCTTCCTCAGGCTTCAGACTGATTGTCCCATCTCTTTCAGTTATGGTGGGATGAATCCATCCTTTGTCAGCAGCTCTCCAAGCCTTTTTGTCCAGAGATTTTAGGAAGGCAATCATACGAGGTTTCCAGTAGTCATAATTAGTTCCATCCAGAATGGGTGGTCTATTTCCAAAAACTCCTTCTTTGTCCATAGTGCCAGAAAGTGATATCCCTAGATCTCACCCAGTAGTACAGGCAGGGTGCCTGCTCTGATGCCAATTGAAATTCTGGCTACAGATACTCAATGTCACGTCCAATGTTATGACACCGTATCTGACTTACTATATGACAGTAAATACAAAAGCAGTAAATAACACAGTCAATTGTTTACCCAGTTCAGTGTGCAACAACACCTACTCTGGGGGCTACCAAGCCAGGGAGAGAATCCACTATAAGAGATGTTAATTCAGGAATAAACCAACCAGTTTATCTCCATCACTTAAGACCTACCCAATGCAATTCTAATCTAAGTACAACTTAAACCTGAGTTCCTACTCACTCCCCCTCAATCACAGCAGTGATACATAAACCAATTTGACTTAAGAATTGATGAAGACACTCTTCAAAACACACACTTGATTAAGCTTCACAGCTTTTTAATCAAGTAACACAATCACTCGTGCTTCACAGCTTTGAGTGATGTACACAACTAACTTGACTCTGCTTCACAGCTTTAGTCAAGTAACATTCAAACACTCTTGCTTCAAAGCTTTGAGTGCTACACAACCCTTACAATTGAAACCTATTCCAAGGCACTTATCACAATGATAATTGCTTGGACTATAATAAACAAATCTATACAGATTACAAAATTGATCTTCTAATCAATCAGCAGGGATGCCTTGAAAAACCGCAGCTCTGTTGAATATATAGTAGTTGCAACTTCAGTTAGGGTTTCCAAAAACCTAGGGTTGATTCCGTTTGACCTAAAGACCAGGTCACAGTACTTTATTGATCAGGTTAGGATTGAGCTAGGTTACTCCTCAGAAAACGCAGGATTCTGTTTAGAAGGGACTGAGTTATTTCCTGAAAAAACTCAGACTTATCCAATCCTGCAATCCTGTTAGTTCAGAACAGGATGTCATAACATCTGTTATGACATCTGAGAAAACCTGTCTACTGATTTAGCAAAATGTGATCATTTTGCAAACATGCTCAGATACACACTTATAAACATCAGTATTTGAATTACAATATTTTTCTGCACATGTACCTATTGAGTTAGTACAACCTGAACTAGAATGTTATGACATCAGTCATGACATTCACACATACACTTGGGATTTACCAAAAATGCAAGCCAATACCTAAACACCTACACCTTGCCTAAGGAAAAAGAAAATTTTTGAGTGGTGCTTTAAGTACCTTTCGATTGGCATTCTGAAAGACCCTTCGATTGGTATTCTGAAGGAGCCTTTCGATTGGCATGGATAATTCTCTTCGATTGGCATTATGGACAAACACTTCGATTGACATTCCAAAAATGCTTCGATTGGCATTATGGACAAGCACTTAGATTGGCATTATGGACAAGCACTTCGATTGGCATTGTGTCAAGGCCTTCGATTGGAATTATGAAAGACCTTTTCGTTTGGCACCCTGGGCCAAGCCTTTCAACTGGCATGCCAAGGGATCCTTCGATTTAGCATTGTGTCCAGGCAGCTTCGACAGGCATGTTAACCATGTCCTTCGATTAGCATGAACAACACCTTTCGATTGGCCTATTAACAAAGCCTTTCGATTGGAATTTTAATTAGTACCCTTCGATTGGTATCTAAACAAGATCTTTTGATTGGCGTAGAAAAGGACTCTTCGATTGATATTTCAATAAATACCCTTCGATTGATGTTTGGACAAGGGCCATTTGAAGAACTCCTTCCAGGCCATTCGAAAGAGGCCATCAAGAGGGCACTCAAAAAACATGTCCAGGTACACTGAACATGAGAAAATGGCATGTTTTCCTTGCAAATATAGAAATAATTAAATGCTGATTGTGGATTCAATTCCTGAGTTAAAGGCCATATTCTTGCCTTTTCTGTTCCTAACTCCACAAGAGCTGATTCGACCAGAGTGATTCTTTTCAAATCAAGACCAATCGAAGAGTAGGGCATGAAGGCATTCGAAAACCAAAAGTGTCCAGGTTCATTCAAGATTCCAAAGAGACATGAATATTTCAAAAAGGAAATCTTTTAATATGTCTGATTCTTGTCTCATGGCTTTAAAGGCCTGTTTAATTGGTTGTCTCTTGCCGTTACTAGACAATCATACTCATATAAATACGAGGCCAGTGACACATTACAGAGGACGAACAAAAAGAACAAAAAAAGGAGGAAAAAACGAAAAAGGAGAAAGAAAAATAGAGAGGATCTGGAGATACGCTGCCCACAAACCCACCAAAGGTTGTCAACATTTTCAGAAGTAATCCAAGCCAATGCAGCCATTCTGCAAACATCTCCACACCCAAAGCCACAGATCATACGTCTTCAATTGGTAAGGGTTTGCAAAACCAAAATTGCACCTTCATGACATTTAAATACACATTGCATATGTATTCTTGTTATTACTGATTATGTTGCATGTAAGCTACATCGCAAAGATGAGATTGTGCCATTGCTTGGGCACGATCTGAGTTTCTCCTTCGAATCTCAGGATAAAACAAACCCAGACCCAGATTCAGCAGATTCAAGTTGAGGGAGGATACGAATTGGGAGGAGATTCGAATCAGGGGGTCATAGCAAACCCCCTGGACCTTTAACATTTGTCTTGTTTTGCAGGAAATATCTTCTCAGAATCCTGTTCAGAGTTTTGAAGCTTAGCAGCTTAGCTTCGAACTGGATCCAGGATTCCCAGATCGAAGGATGACATATCCAGATCGAACACCCCCAAAGTGCAGCCCCTCATGCACCTTTGATCAAGCCTCTTCACTAGATCGAAAGACAGCCCACACCTCTTTCGATCCAGGCCTCCAGAATTATACCTTTTATTGATTTACTGCCTGTTTCCTTCGATTTCATCTTTGTTTTGACTATTTTATTTCTTTTTTTTAATCAACATAAAATCAATTAAAAGAAAAACCACAAAAACATTAGGCTAGTTTTTTTTTATTAAATTAACTTTGTTAATTAATCATTTAATTATCTTAACATTTTCTCAAAAACTAAAATTAAGAAGATTTAGATCATTTTCCCAAAATAAAATAAAACAACAAAAAGACTTTATTCTTAGGATTTTTAGAGGTTATTTTCAGATTCGCGCGCATTTATCATGCTACAGTTCATGAGCCTATGTTCAGATCCATCAATCATGCTCATTTCTTAACCAAAATCCATGAAATCAAGTGCAAATTAAAGTTAGCATATCATACTACATGATGCAATTTGAATTAAACTCAAAGATCAAGCATAGATAAAGAAATAAAGTCTCAAAAACTGGAAAAACTCACTGTAAACATCAAAGTCATGAACACGATTTCCACAATTCTGCTCGAATCAAAGCTCAAATATACATCAATCCTAATGATTGGCCAGCTAGCAACTCAATGAACATGATTTGCATCCTCAATTCATGTTGAAACACATAAATCAAAGTTCAAGAAACTCACATGGATGTGAAATCTGGAAACACGATTCCTTCACTACAGAAGCAATCCAATGGTGTAGGCTTGATCTCCTTACTTCACTGAAGCTGAATCACCAAGAATTTTGAAGAATGATCCAAGGAGAAGAGAGATTCGACGCAATTTGCAGAGATGCTTCCAAGATGTTCAGATTTTCAATGTAGCGATTATGAGCCTCCCCTTTCACAAATGAGCCTTGATTCTTGTTATATAGCACGAGGGTAAGAGGATAGAAGTGGTATTTGGCACTCAAAACTGATGGAGGGTAAGTTTGGAAGTTTTGGCAAAAAATGAGGATGCACATGGAATCTGCATTTCACTCGTGCATTTGCTTGCCTTTTGTGTGTTTTGTGATCCAAATGAAGTCAGAATTACATGCCCAAAGTGTCAGCTCATGATTGTTTGAAATGAAGAAGTGTTGGTGATTTTGCAAAATTGAGCATGTTTTGTATTTTTTTTTCATCCAAGCAAGCTCATGAAGCATATGGGCACGAAATGATGAGTGTAATGGGCATCAACATGTCGCAAATTACCAATGGGTTTGATTAGAAGCAAAAGGAATGGCTAAAACTTGAGTTTGCAAGAAATGGCCATTTTGCATATTTGTCAAAATTCAATAAAATGCCTCAAAATTCCAAAGTCCACAACTTGCTCATACTTTTGAATTTTGACACAAATGAGTACAATTTGGAAAGGTATTGAAAAGATATACAATCCCTTAGTTTTGAGTTTTTTCAATTGAATCCATTAAGTTTCTCAAAATTGAGCTTGAAATTCACTAATTTTGGAAAATGACCTATAATTTTGTGACTTCCAAAGACCATAATTCTTGATTCCTTGCCAATTTGGACATGAGACTAAAAGGAGATGAAATATCATCCTCTTATCTTTCCAAGCATGTTTAATTTGCATTTTTTTGATCAAAGGTGAATAAAATATGAATTTTTGAAATTAAGTCCTTATTTTCCAAAATTAGAAACTTTTAGGGTTTCTTCAAGAACCAGTTTCAACCCAAACCCTAATCTCTTTGATCCAATGATCAAAATGGACTTGGAATATGAAAATCACATCCTTGAATTGATGGTTGGCCAAAATTTCACTTGGTCAACCTTGACTTTGACTGATTTTGACCAAAATGACCATTTTGCCCCTCTGAATTAATTGATCCACTTCCCTTCAAAATTGATGATCAAAACTTCAAACATATGATCTTCCAAACATATAAAGGCCATGTACAAATTTTCACTCCAAAATTCTCAAGAAATCTTGATGAAATCCCAAACCCTAGTTTTGGTTAACACCTTAGGAGACTGATGAATTTTCTTCAAAACTTCCAAATCAAGACTTGTACATTGATCAATAGCCTTGATCAAGCAAAACCATAATTTGATTGGTGAATCAAAAGAGAGATTCCTATTATAAATAAACATAAACTTCAATCCTCTGATGATCCAAAGAGATGGATAAAGCATCTTGAGATATGCAATAACTTTTGAGCTTGAAAGATCTAGAGGTTTAGATGATAAGGTTCTACTTGAGCAACTTGTCAATGCAATCAACCTTCAAGGCTTGAGGAAGTCTTGATAACCAAAGTACTTTGATCCCATCACAATGTATGAATGCAATGCAATATGATATTCATGATGAAACATAAGCCTAAATCAATAGGGTAAATTTTGGGGTGCAAAGCTGCCCCTATTCAAATATCTTCAACATGATAAGTGAGAAAAAGTGACAACTTTCGAGCGTTCAGAGTTGAAGATGATTGAATACAAAAGAACCCTAAAATTTACACTCTTTAAAAAGAGAGAAATAGAAACAGAAAACCCCCAAGACATGCGTCAGAATGAGGCCGTAACGCAGGTTGAAATAGAACAAAAACAAAGAAGAGTAGACGCAACTAAACTTGCGGACAAATGTGCCAGGGAAAAACTGGGCTTCAGAAAGGGTGAGATAAAACTCAAACCAGAGTATAGGCGAAACTAAGCTCTGGAAAAGAAAGCGTACGCGGGTGAGGAGGTGAAACTCTGAGCTCGATCCAAAGCAAAAGTGGCTAGAGTGCGTGATTCTAGGGGCACTTGCTAATCTCAACTAAGATAGAAAATATGAAGGAACTGAAAGAATCTCAGAAATGAGGAACAAAAGCGAGACAAAACTCGACTCAATAACCAGTCAGACGAAACTAGACTAGATGAGTACCAGGACGAAACTAGATTTCATGCACGGGTAACAAGGCGAAACTCGACCCATAGAAAAGTGATGAGAGTGCATGTTTCTCAGAGCACCTGCTAGTTTATATCAATGGATAAACAGTGACGAAAACTGATAGAAAAATTCAAGGAACAAAGGAGACTGATTTCAAACCAACGACGCAGTACGAACACTGCACTCGGTAAACGAACACTGTCAAAGGGTCCAATGTATGAAAGAAAAAACGAGACGAAACTCGACTCAATAACTAGTTATGCGAAACTAAACTAGATGAGTACCAGGACGAAACTGGATTTCATGCACAAGGTGAGGAGATGAAACTCTGATCTCACCCAAAGCAAGGAGATTAGGGCGTACACCTAAAAACCAACTGAAAGAGAATATCAGGACGAAACTGGTATTCGAAAGGTGCATCAATAGACATTGGAATGAACCGGAGAGGGTAGTGAAGACTAAACCCGAGAAGACCGCGCCAGGGCGAAACTGAACTACAGTCAAGAGTAGACACTCAAACAAACAAATGATTGACGTCAAATGGATATTGGTATAGGGAGGAAACTGAGATAATGAGGATGAAGACCTCGCTGGGGATTTAATTCTAAGTATTAGCAAATTCACTGGGGACAACAAAAACAATAATGGCTTATGTTCTGATGCATGTTTGAATTCTTTTTATATAGCGCAATACTCCATATAATGGAAATGCTACGCGTTTTGGTAGATGCAATGTGATGATGCATGTTTAAAAGTTTCACTGGGGAATGGCCAACTGGGAAGCCAATAACCAAGAAGTCAGGATCTGACAAGACTTGCAAAAATAAATTGCAAAATCCAAAGGAGAGGAGAAAATACGGGGAACCGCTAGAGAGGGAACCTCGAAGAGATGAAGCTTCGTGGGGAATAACATTCGAGCAACCAGTAGAAACGGGCCACAAATATTGAGAGGAGCTGCAAAAATAAATTACAAACTCCTAGAGAAGATCAGATCGACACTGCAGCTTTTGGAGAAGATTAGACATCTGAGGGAGAAAATCAGGGCAACACTGCAATATCTGGAAAAGACAGTGCGCGACCATGTTGAGGATGATACCAAGACAATAAACCCGACGTGAGGGACGAAAACCTTTGTTGGGGGGACAGGGCTCTACTGTGGAAACAAGACTCCACCGGGAAGACAGAAATATGTTGAAGATTTTTGTTGGAGAGAGATTTTTGGAATGCAACTATTGGATGGATCATGCAAATAGTCACACAGTATCGACCTTATTGGGAATAAGGAAAGATCTTAACATAAGGATGCCCTAGTCACCAGATCAGCTGGGAAATGAGAGATCAAGGCGAGGGATCTCTGTTGGCAATTCTATTGGGGAGTTAAAACTTCTTCAGAATGTGAGTTCCCAAAACAACTCCACTGGGGATGCGCGACATATCCAAACTTGAAGTCTCAGAATGAAGCCTTTAAAAGAAGATTCCTAGGGCAATAAAACTTCGCTGCAGAAATGAAACTTCACTAGGGATAGGTAAAGTCCTATTCAAATATGGGCTCTGTCTAACAGAAGAAAGCCAAATATTCCGTTCTTGAAAATCATTAAACTCTTTACAGGTGTTCAACGTGTAAACTCTTTTTTTGATGTCAAACAAATGTTTTGCATGCAGGAAGATGTTTATTTTGGGAATGACAAATATGATGCGATGATTATTTAAGCCTTGAAGTTGAAAACCTTAACAAAGTGTCGCATCTCTGTTGTGAATGAATCACTGGCTAGAGTGCAAGAATTTTCAAAACTTTTCTCCCTCCCTTTTTTTAGAAAAATGAGTCAAAATGCGGGTGATAAGATACCAACATGGATATGCAACACATACTTGGGAGTTTTAAGCAAAGCTATCCTGTTGTAGTATGCTTTCGAGTTAAACCCTTGATTTGGTTAGGACTTTTAAAGGTTGTAATGTGGCTTGGTTCGAGGTTTTTTAGAAAAAAGTTTTTCAAGGCTCAAGTTATTTGGTGCCCACTCCCTTCATGATATTCTCCTGTCCTAAATTCAGCAGACTCATCACAAGCATTCATCTTTCAAAAGGATTTGTAATGGTTGAGTGATCATGACAAATTCTCCATCATGATTGTTACTTAACTTTTGCTGCTTTTGTTTTTGGTATGATTGTTCCTCTTCTTTTGATGAAAATTTTATTGAATAATCTTTTTTTTCCGGCCTTTTAGGCTCTCTTTTCCCTAACTTTTTCCTGGACAAAATCTTTTGAATTTCAATTTTGGAAGTCCAGCGGGATGCCCTAACTTTTGCCTAAGCGACTTGTTTTCAAGTTTCGACTTAGCGGGGCTTTTTGTTTCTTTCTTATTCATACTTTCCACTTCGAACAAGTCAATGTGACTTTACTTTTCCAACTTTTTCTTTCTTTTTCTCTCTTTTTTTTAAGAACACAAATGCCTCATTCCTTGGTCGGCGAGGGATAGCCATTATTGTATCGATTCGATCTCGACTTCAGGATTTCGCGAGGAAATGAACATCGTGGTTTTGACATTTTTCCTGATCTCATGATGCGAAAGATAAAATGTGGTGATTCTCATATGGGACATTCCTTCTGAAATTTGAATGCTTGGTCAAATCAACTGAATATCTTCCCTCCCCCTAGTTAAAAAAAGTTTTTTTTTCAACGGAAAAGAAACTCCTACTTCGAAGGCTCAGAGGGGTTAACGAGGGTCTAACTCCCTTATATCTATGATGTTTGGGAATTGAAACAATGCATGTACGTCATCAACGGGGTTCTACTCAAAATCATACGACTACAGTTATTGTTTTTAGCTAAACTCCTTTCTCCAAACTTTTGGCTAAGCAAAAGAATTGGCACAATTGGTATCAAAATGCCCGAAAAACGATTAAAGAGTGATGCTGGATGGATTAAGTAAAATGAAACAAAAAAAATTTCAAGGCAAAAATATTCAACGCATCAAGACTGACATTCGGCTATAAACAAAATCCTATATGCATACAATGCTAAAACAATCAATCAATATAACACATGAAAGTTCGATAAAGAAACGTAATAAAAGCCATTATGGGGAAGAGATGATTCCAACTAGGTTCGTCGATCTCGCTGACCTGCCGTAATCTTGATATTACCCTGACCCATGACCTTTACCAACAGCTCGGAGCGGTGAAACAAAATGGCAAGGCATCCACTAGTAAAGTGAATGAGAAACCTATCAATCATAGAACCAAACACGCCCCTTGCACAGTAGTAGTTGTGTTTTTATCCGTATTTCAAGCGATCGACAAACCATGACTTGTATTACCATTTCCGTGTAAGGCCCACGAAGTTTATATGCTCATGCTTAATAAAAATATTGGATGTTTTTGCAAACAAAATAGTAAAAAGGGAGAAAAGAAAACTATACGTGTACTTGAAAGAAGATATACTATTGATTTTGAGAAATCAGCCTGTGAAAAAGGCATTTACATTTGGAAGCAAGTAATTACAAAATCAAAGCAAACAAGTGTTTACAAATGGCAATGTGAATGAGAATCTCCATCAAGTCCCGACTCTGATGTGACTCCTATAACTCCCACACTTCCTGCTTTCAGACAGATCAATCTTGGATTGGCTTCGAGCTTATGCCAGGTGACAGAATGAAGGAAAGAAACAAATGACCTTATGCTGAGCGTAGTCATTTGCTTTAAGTCCATAACTTTTTCCTGAATCGCCCTTTCGGGTTTTCGATTCACCAGGACACCCTCTTTTTTCCTAAACCGCCCTTTCGGGTTTTCAATTTAGCGGGTATTTAATTTTTTTTTTATGCAAAGTATTTTTTAACTACGTCAGCATTCACAGGGAGAGGGAAGTAATCTCCATCCATAGTCGTGAGCATCATCACTCCTCCAGAGAAAACTTTTCTGACCATGAAAGGACCTTCATAAGTCGAAACCCACTTGCCTCTGGGATCTCCTTGGGGGAGAATTATCCTTTTTAGCACAAGGTCACATGGCTTGTAACACTGAGGCCGTATCCTCTTATCAAAAGCTTTCCTCATCCTTTGCTGATATACCTGACCATGACATACAGCCGTCAACCTCTTCTCATCAATAAGTTCCAACTGATCCAGCCGATTCTGTACCCATTCACTTTCATCCAGCTCAACATCTCTCATGACCCTAAGAGAAGGAATCTCGACTTCTACAGGAAATACTACTTCCATGCCATAAACCAACGAAAATGGGGTTGCCCCAGTCGAAGTACACACAATGGTGCGATAACCATACAATGCGAAAGGAAGCATCTCATGCCAATCTTTATAGGTTACCACCATCTTCTGCATGATTTTCTTGATATTCTTATTGGCCGCTTCGACAGCACCGTTCATCTTTGGTCGGTATGGGGAAGAGTTATGATGCTTGATCTTGAAGGACTCACAAAGCACTTTCATCATTTTGTTGTTCAAATTAGACCCATTATCGATAATGATCTTTTCAGGAACTCCGTAGCGACAAATAATATTGTGCTTAATGAACCGAGTTACCACCTGCTTGGTGACATTGGCATAGGATGCAGCTTCGACCCATTTTGTAAAATAATCGATGGCAACCAGAATGAAACGGTGCCCGTTGGACGCAGTCGGTTCAATTTTGCCGATCATATCAATTCCCCACATCACAAACAGCCAAGGGGAAGTCAAGACATTCAAAGGTGCTGGCGACACATGCACTTTATCAGCATAGACTTGACATTTGTGGCAAACCCGTGCATGATTGTAACAGTCAGTCTCCATGGTGGACCAATAATAACCTGCTCGCAAGATTTTTTTAGCCATGGTATGCCTGTTGGAATGGGTCCCGAAATCACCTTCATGTATTTCCTCAATGATTCTAGCTGCTTCTTTCTTGTCAACACATCTGAGCAGTAAACCATCATGATGCCTTTTATACAACACACCACCACTGAGAAAGAACTTGGCTGAAAATCTTCTCAAGAACTTCCTATCTGTGACGGATGCCTCTTCAGGGTACTCTTGTGTTTCAAGATACCGTTTAACATCGTAAAACCAAGGATTACCATTTGATTCTAAATTATCCTCAAAACAGAAAGTTGGCTCACTTAAACTTATGATAGTAAAGGAAGGTGCCTCATTAGCCCACTTAACCTTGAACATGAAGGACAAAGTTGCCAGTGCATCAGCTAGATTGTTTTCTTCTCTGGGAATATGCTCAAATGTGATCTCTTCGAAGTACGGAATCAGCTTCATAACACGCTCACGATAAGGAATTAGGTTCTGATGGTGAGTCTCTCAATCTCCATTAATCTGGCTGATAACAAGATTGGAATCCCCGTAAACTTTTAAAAATTTGATGCGCAGGTCTATCGCTGCTTCAATGCCATAAATGCAAGCCTCGTTTTCGGCCATGTTGTTAGTGAAATCAAAATAAATACGAGCCGTGAAAGGAATGTGGTATCCCTAAGGGGAAGTGATAATAGCTCCGACGCTGTTTCCCATGGCATTAGAGGTACCATAAAAAACAAGCGTCCAACGTGATCCCGGCTCGGGTCCTTCGTCTGGGTCTCGCATATTACAATCCCGAATATACACAATTTCCTCATCTAGAAAATCGAACTTCATCGGTTCATAATCGTTCAAAGGATGATGAGCAAGATGGTCGGCCAATACACTACCCTTAATTGCTTTTTGAGCAGTGTATTGGATGTCATACTCGGTGAGTATCATCTGCCAACGGGCTACCCTGCCTGTAAGAGATGGCTTCTCAAAAATATACTTGATTGGATCCATTTTGGATAACAAGTAGGTGGTGTGAGTTAACATGTATTACCTCAAGCGTTTGGCGGCCCAGGCAAGTGCACAACAAGTCTTTTCCAGCAATGACTACCTCGACTCGCATTCTGTAAACTTCTTACTCAAGTAGTAAATAGCCTGCTCTTTCTTCCCTGTCTCGTCGTGCTGACCGAGGACACAAACCATTGAGCTCTCCAACACAGTTAGATACATGATTAGTGGCCTTCCTTCCACTGGCAGCATGAGTATCGAAGGTTCCTGCAAATACTCCTTTATTTTTTCAAAGGCCTTCTGACAATCCTCATTCCATTTCACTGTCTGGCTCTTCTTTAACAACTTGAACAAAGGTTCACAGGTGGCTGTGAGATGAGAAATAAATCTAGAAATGTAGTTTAATCTCCCCAAGAAACCACGTACTTCCTTCTCTGTCCTTGGTTCGGGCATTTCCTGTATCGCTTTTACCTTGGCCGGGTCCACCTCGATACCTTTTTCACTTACAATAAAACCCAACAGCTTGTCGGATCTCACCCCGAAGGTGCACTTATTCGGATTCAACCTTAGCAAGAAATGCCTCAGCCTCTCGAACAATTTTTTCAGATGAATAAGATGTTCCTCTTTCGTGTCAGACTTAGAAATCATATCGTCCACATATACCTCAATCTCTTTGTGAATCAAATCATGAAAGAGAGTGACCATGGCGCGCTGATATGTTGCCCCGACATTTTTCAAACCAAACGGCATCACTTTATAGCAAAAAGTTCCCCAAGGCATGATAAATGTTGTCTTCTCCATATCCTCCGGAGCCATCTTAATTTTATTGTAACCCGAAAAACCATCCATGAACGAAAACACTTTGGAGTGAGCAGTGTTATCGACCAACACATCAATATGCGGAAGAGGGAAATCATCTTTAGGACTGGCCCTGTTCAAATCCCTATAATCCACACACATCCTGACCTTACCATCCTTCTTGGGAACAGGCACAATATTTGTAATCCATGGCGGATAATTGATGACCTTTAAGAAACTCGCGTCCAACTGCTTCTGGACCTCCTCCTTGATCTTCTTGGACATCTCAGTATGAGTTATTCTGAGGTTTTTCTTGACAGGGGAACAACCTTCTTTGAGCGGTAATCGATGCACCACAATGTCTATATCCAACCCAGGCATATCCTCATAAGACCAAGCAATGATATCAGAATACTCACGGAGTAGCTCAATCAATCTGACCTTTATACTTTCTTCGAGATCTTCCCCTATCTTGACTTCTCTTCTTACCTCTTCTGTGCCAATATTCACCACCTCAATCGAGTCTTGATTCGGCTGGATAACCTTCTCCTCTTGTTTTGATAATCTTGCTAATTTCTCAGGAAGGTCACAATCCTCATATACTTCTTCTTCAGCTTGATAAATAGGAGTATCAAAGTCATAATGAGCCATAGCAGAGTCGTTATCAGTATGATTGGTAGTGGAAGTGCATCTGCATGAATGACATTTTGGCGTTTTTTTAGTGACAATGTGTGAAAAGAGAAACATTGCCATTTAAATAAAAAAGAAATGAAGCAAAATTTTGAATGCAAAAACGTCCTTTATTTCATGATAAACTTGAAAAATAAACATGGTGTCCCTACAAAAATGATCCACTACGCCTTGGGAAGAGCGTAAGAATAATGATATGATAATAAAAGAAACAAGAAAATTACTCCTCAGCACTTGAAACTTGGATAACATCCACAGAAGTCCAATTGTTCAACGTCTGTCCTGGAATACTCGGACGAATCCAATCTTCGACATTATAGCCATCAACCCGATCATCACCAACTTCATTGATGTGTCCTTCTTGAGTAGCACAAGGACGGGAAAACTTCACAGGAGTAGATAAACTAGATGCTCTGGGAGTTGCACTCTGCTGACCTGGGCTAAAACCAAGACCAAATTTATCAAATTTTGGAGTAACATCTAGCACCTGACCCCAAACTTCAAGGTTACCACCTTCCACCACAGCTCTCGCATCCTTGAGAGAAGACATAATAGTTTCAGGCTTCCTTTTCTGCTCTGGAGGAGGAAAATTGACAGCATGAACTGTTTCAAACGCCTGAAACGGAGTCTCATATATCTCGCCTTCAACTTCAACATAGCGAAATGATGTCAAATGACTCACGATGTACTATTCCTCGCCGCACACAGTTATTACCTTTCCCTCTGCAGGATACTTGAGTTTCTGATGAAGAGTAGAAGTGACCGCCCTTGCTCTATGAATCCACGGACGCCCCAACAAACAAAAATACACTGGCTGTATATCCATCACAAAAAATGTAGCCATGAAGGTGCAAGGACCAACCTTGATTGTTAACTCTACTTCCCCAAACACTGATCTTTGAGACCCATCAAACGCCTTCACCATCAAATCACTAGGGCGCAGCTCCAGTCCAGAATAATCAATCTTCATCAATGCTGACTTCGGTAATACATTCAAAGACGATCCTGTATCCACCAAAACCTGGGATAAAGTAGTGCGCCTGCACTCCATCGAAATATGCAACACTTTGTTATAGTATGGCCCCTCCGGAGGAAGATCAAAATCTGTGAAGCCCAGACCGTTCCCGGCAGATATGTTAGCACAAACATTTTCAAACTGATTGTCTGTTATCTCATGTGGCACAAACGCATTATTTAACAACTTCATCAAAGCATTTTTGTGAGGTTCTGAATAAATCAACAGAGACAGGATAGACATCTTAGAAGGAGTATGGCTCAGATGATCAATTATGCTATAATCACTCTTTCTGATAATTCGCATTAACTCTTCAACCTCATCGGGAACTGAAGAAGCTCCTGGTATCGGAATTGGTTGGGTCACATTGGCTGGCGTAACCCTTGGATTACCAATCATCGCCTGTTGTTTTCCTCTTTCTCTTGCAGAAGCATCCGCCGCATCTTGCACATTGGAAGGACCAAATACTCTCTCGCTTCTAGTCATTCGACCCACACCAGAAAAGTTATGAACTTCCTCTTTATTATCTTCAGCACGTTCTTCCTCAGACAAACGAGTACTTACCTCCTGCTTCACCCCATGGTAATAAACATCAGCACCGTAGTGCCATGGGATGGCCTTCTCACTGGTATACGGCATGGGACCAGGTACCGTAATCATCAAAAGAGGTGCCTTAGATGGGGCAGGAATGCGCACATGGGTGTAAGGAATAGATACCACAATAACATCTTCTTCGGTAACCTTACGATAGCTCGGTTTTCTATCGAATTGTAGGGAACCCTCCTTTATCATCAATTGGATACCGGCTTTTAAATCATCACAGCCCTTTGGTTGCTCTCTACACTTGGCACACTCTGAAGTACAACTCGGGAAAATATAATTGTCAAGCAAATACCTCTTAACATAACACAACTGAGTAGTTACTTGTTCCACATTCATGATTAAATTCAACGCTTAACCATTATCATCAATCATATTAACAACACCCCCTCCATGCCTAGGCATTGGGTTCTGAGTAACATTCAGACCAGTAACTGGAGTAAACTCAATTGCCTTAGCATCCAACAAGTCTTGTACCTTACACTTTAATGCAAAGCAGTTGTCAGTAGAATGACCAACTCCTCCTGAATGGAATTCACATCTTGCGTTAGCATCATAGTTAGGAGGAAGTCTTGCGGGTGGTGGTGGCATATTTCTCAAACCGATCAACTTCAAATCAAGCAAATGGTGGAGTGCTTCAGTAAGAGATACTGGCAAGGGATCGAATTTTCTGGGCTGTCTCTGTTGTTGATTATTATACTGACAGAGAGCATTTTGCTGTCTTTGTTGTTAAGGCACTGTATTCGGTCTCTGCTGCGGAGGAGCATTAACAGGAATAGAAACAACATTGATTTGTTGGTGCTAACGATCCTCTCTTCTTCCTCTATGAGAGTAAACCGCGCTTGCGTCGCCTTCCCTTTTCTTAGGGTAAGTGTTGAATGGTTTCTTACTGCCCCCTGATGAGCCACTAGAACCTCCAACCTGAATTTTCCCCAATTTCAAACCTACCTCAATTCTTTCACCAGCCATAACTAAGTCTGCAAATCCTGCCGAAGTACTTCCTATCATGTGCTCATAGAATGGCCCTTGCAGGGTACTCATAAACATATCAATGATTTATCTCTCCATGAGTTGAGGTTGAACCCTCGCAGCCAACTCACGCCACCTATGAGCATATTCCTTGAAAGATTCTCTTGGTCCCTGTGACAGATTCTGTAACTGAGTGCGATTAGGCGCCATATCCATATTGTACTGATACTGTTTGAAAAAAGCTCGAGCAAGATCACTCCAGCAACGAATATGGGTTTTCTCCAACTTCATGTACCACTCCAGAGATGCCCTAGATAGGCTATCCTGGAAAAAGCAAACCAAAAGCCCATGATCTTCAGTATGTACCAACATCTTTCGGAAATAAGCAGTTGCATGAGTAACAGGACATGTCGTTCCGTTGTACTTTTCAAATGTAGGAGGCTTGAACTTTGGAGGAACTTTCACCCCAGACACCAACCCGAGATCATTAGCATCCATACCAAGGACTCCTTTCCCTTCCACAACCTTCAAACTTTCTTCCAACAACCGATACTTCCTATCCTCAATCTGAACCTCCGACTCTGAACGCCGAACAAAAAACTTATCTTCATCCTGGTAAAAGTCATAATCCTACTCCTGATAGTTCCTTACACTGCCCTGATTATCTCTTCTGTTCCCCACAAGACGAGGTCTCGGAGATGGGGGAAACTGTCCTACATTGCGCACAAAAGGGTTTCCAGGCATCCCGTGAAAATTTCCAGCAGGCTGATCTTGCACATCCCCCAATCCTACAGAAATGTCCTGATAGAGCCCTTGGTTTCCACCATCCCCTGGATAGCGGCGCTGGTTGTTGACAATGGCATCCAGTTCCTCATGTCGGTGAGTCACATTGGTAATGACCTCCATGAACTGGGTCATCTGAGTAGCCATATGGGCCCTCATTTCAGCGAGTTCAGCTTGAACTTGTTCCATCTGTCTTGGAAAATTGTTTCTGGTGGAATACCGATGAGTAGTCATCTTGAATTCTGAATAAGAAAAGCAGCAGAATAAGAAAACCGTCTTGAGATAACCTGTAATGTTATGAAATGCATGATGTGCATGATATGTTTGTCATTTCCCCGTATTCAAGAGTCCTTTTATACATCAGTCACGGCATGCAACCAAAGATAAAACATACAATCAAAGGGGGAAAAGGACAATAAGACAAGCACTTCAATCATTTACAAACAAAAGAAATGATGTTCAAGGGACTTCGAACAAACAAGCTTCAAAGTAAACTTAACACAAGCTGAATAATAAAAACAAACAATGGTCCCTTCCAACAATCCTGGGGGTGACCAAATATACCAAAGGTAAATAACAAAATTAAATCTCTGGAACAAGACACGCTTCAAGATGTTGACAATACTCTTCAAGCCTGGCTTTCTCCTTCAGAAGTTGTGATGAGACTACTTTGCTTTCTTGAAACCGATTTTCTGTGACACGCTTCTGGGCTACCTCCTTCTTAAGATGAGAATCTTTGTCTTTGAGCTGTTTCTCCAAGCTTTGAATCTTCTTCCTGTAGCTATTCTCCGATGCCTGAAGCTCCTGGTACTCTTGTTGGGTCTTACTCAACTCTTCTTCCATTTCAGCATGAGATCTCTTCCTAAAATTGGTTGCATCAGAAGTTTCCCTTGAGCTTCTTTGAGTTTGCGAGCTAAGTCGGCTCTTTCTTGATCTACCCAATAGAGTTTCATCCCTGTCTCACGGTCTTTTGCACGCAGTTAAATGTTCTCTACATGAACCTGGGTGAACACCTCGGTAGGCACCGTGTTACTCAAAACAGTAGGAGGTTGCTCACATATTGGAGCCGACCTCGCAAATGGTAACCGTCAAATCTTAACCCTGGCTCTAATCCACTGCCGGTAAGGAACTCTAGCAATAGGAACCTTTTTTCCCAAAGTTGTTCTATCCTTCCTGTGAATTCTCTTCCAAGCACTTGTTACTCTTTTCAACATTACAGGATCACTTCCTCTAACAAAATACACTGATTCAGACACCTCCTCAACCTTTGGCGGTCCATCCATTGCATATCCTAATTGACGATAAGCAAGCACATGATTATAGTTGATACATCCCTTAGTTCCTATGAGGGGAACATTAGGGAAATCTCCTCAGCTAGTGATAATACTTCGTACTTCCCCCATGTCATAATTCCATCGGATATCAAATGATGTAAGGTTGACAAGTCTTGATGACCACCAGAGAGAATGCCTGGTATCCACGAAAGGTCCACTTACCGGTAGGTGAAATTTAAACCATTGATACAACATCGAATGACATAAACTTACATTACCTCCTTTTCCATGCCTGAAATGAATGGTGTAAAGAGTATATTCCAAGAGTGTTGGTATTGGGTTCTTATTTCTAAAAACACAAATAGCCGTCAAATCCACAAAATTTCTCTTGCGAGGGAAGAGGACGATCCCGTATATCATGAGAGCAAATAGAGTGCTGAAGTTAATCCAATTCCCTTTCTTTGCCCAGTCTTCAGCTTTCTTCACTAAGAAATCCAAATAAAACTCTATAGTATCCTCACTTGATTTCCAATTGTCTTTCACCTCTTTCCAACTCAAATGAAGAATTTCCGCAATAACTTCGAACTTTGGCTTCTCCGGCACTTGGACAAAAGGAACTTCATCGGACAACTTAATATTAAGTAGGTACGCGTACTCTTCCAGTGTGGGAACCAGTTGATAATCTTGAAAAGTAAAACACCGTAATTCCTTGTCATAGAACTGGAAGAGGGTGACCAAAGCCATTGGGTCAACTGGAGTGTTAAGGACTAGTAACAAATTGCCATAATTTTTGTTGAAATTATTCAGAACATCACCCTTCAAATAAGAACTCAACCTCTTCAATTTGGACACATCAATAGTAGGAATCTGATAAGCGAAAGTATGCCTGGTGGGCTCTTTAACACGAACTGAATCAAACTCATCTGACGGGAGGCCAACCATTTCTGATGGAAAAAAGACTCTCGAATGTCCCTGGAAGATGACATGCACATGCTAGTTATTTTTTTTATACAACATTTTTTTTTAGAAATAAATATTCTATGATGAAACATGACAGGATCAAAGTTTCACACTGGATAATGGCTGGACCATTATAGAACAGCACCACTCAAGATCAAAAGAAAATCCCAAATCTTCAAAACCATCATGGGAACCTGAGTCACCTTTGCAACACAAAGTCACCAACAGTACCTGTACCTATAAGAAAAGTTTTCCCACCCCTCTCACGAGGGTAGTCTAGGTCAAGGTAAAGTTGAAAGACAAATCAGAGTACAAGAGCTCGATTGTCGGTGTCATCATACGATAACACCTATCCGAACTACCTCTGAAGTCATGGGTCTCATGGTCAGATCTATAAAGCATCCGCCTCATAGCTGCCATGGCCACTCTATTCCTATTTCCTATGGAATTCACTCATAGCCTGGGTATGAAGCCTTTTACCTCATGGAACAAGCCACCCACTAAGAAAATCCAGAATCCAAACAGTCCAGCCAAATCCAGTATGCAGAAAGTAAAGTGCACATAGGATGCAATGCAAACAGATAAATATGCAAAGCGGTAAAATAAACACCCAAAAAGAAAACAAACAAGAGCTAGGATCGACTCCGGGATGGACCAGCAAAAGGTCAATCTGTCCCCAGTGAAGTCGCCAGTTAAAACCACGCGGCCGGAACCTATCATCTGGATGTAATGAAACATCAATGAAGCCGCCAACGAACGTCTTTTATCCCGCCGAAAGGGAAAGGTAAATATCGAGAAAACCTGAAGAGGGAGAAGTCACGGTCTTTCGACTGAGAGATTGGGTAAGGGAGTCTGTTACGCGAGGGAAAGGTATTAACACCCCACACGCCCGTAGTACTCTACGGTATCCACTCTTGTTATCTAATCTAATGGGTGTGGTCAAATCCTATGTCTATGGCTTAAAGCTGAAAAGGGAATGCATGCGAAAGAGAAAGAAAAAAATGTAGGGAAAATAAAAGTTATGCTCGATCAGGCCCTACCCCAATGCCTACGTATCCCTTTTAAGGAACCAGAGCAGCCGTAGTTCGGCTTATATATTTTGGTTGGTTTGTGTTTTTTAGTTAAGGCAAACAAAAACAATCAAGATGGCAAAACATCGAATGAAACAACAAACAAATGAGGTGATCAAACATCGACTAAATAATAACAAAGTAACATGTCAAAGATGGTGAAACATCAAATGATAAAACGGATGACAAAACATCACACCTAGCAATGATATTGAGAATCAAAGCAGGATAACAAACATATGCGATGGCGAAACATCGGCTTCAAACAAATGTGAGATGGAGAAACATCGGCTAAGAGATAACAAGGCATCATGGCAAAGATGGCGAAACATTGATAAAATAGATGACAAAACATCACACCTAACAATGATATTGAGAATCAAAGTAGGATAACAAACATGTGCGATGGCGAAACATCGGCTTCAAACAAATGTGCGATGGCGAAACATCGGCTAAAAGATAGCACAGTTTCAAGGCTGAGATGGCAAAACATCAATAAATCGGATGATGAAACATCATACCTAACAATGATATTGAGAATCAAAGTAGGATAACAAACATGTGCGATGGCGAAACATCGGCTTCAAACAAATGTGCGATGGCGAAACATCGGTAAACCAGGTTTAAAAGTAAAGCCAAGAGACACACAGACAAAGTAAGATTGGTTTGTATCTTTTACCTTGAAGAAGGGTTTGAGTTTATTAGAAATGTCTTATGATTTGCCAAGAAAACAATTTTTGTTTTAAGATGTAGAATGCATAGAAAGGAAAATATAACTAAGGGAAATTAGGCTAGTATTATCCCTAGTGTTATCATACAATGGTTGACCCTAAGGTTGAGGATAAAGGAAAACCCTACCTTGATTAACATGCTAAAGGAAGCTTAACAAAACTATCCTATAGGGAACATGCACTGAGAGCGAAGTCGTGATCTCAATTTCTAAATTGAGTGACTCATCAATCAACAATTAAAGAAGAAAAGCAATAAACATCCTATAGGGAACATGCACTGAGAGAAAAGTCGTGATCTCAATTTCTAAATTGAGTGACTCATCGATTAAAAGCAAACACAACAAATGTATCAGATAAAAACCAGAGGGCCTCCTGACATATATCAGCAACAGAGGTCCCATCATGCAATCATAGAACTATACAAAATGAAAATGGAAGAAAGGAAATAGTGCAATACCAAACGGATAACTATCCGTAGCAACTGAGCAAGAACAAAATAAACCCAGAGAACTTCAAGCAAGCTGGCATCAGCAGACAAATCAAGTCAGAAATTACGCCATCAGGATGTAAGTAATGAAGTCATCAGATATGAACAGATCCCATGGGTAATGTATAGCATTCATAATCACATGCATATATATCCTGCATAAACCATCAAACATGCCAAGCACAAGAATGGTGCCAATATAATAAATTATGTTCCACAAATAAAGTGAAACACAGTAGCCTTAAGCCAAAAATGGAAACTTTTCTCAAAGTACCTCGCACATTCAACAACCAAGTTAGTATTCCCATAAATTGAATGATGATTCACATAAGGGATGGATGATGATACCAAAATGAAATGAGAAAACATGATAACAACTAACAAACATTAGTCATGATAGACAGAAAGAAACAAGTATGTGCACAGATTGGTCAAAAGAATCAGAGGAATGTTGCTCCTTTCTATCACCATATTGAATTGACAATTGAATATCAATCAAGGATTATGGGAGCTTGAGAAGAATACAATCAAAGAACCTGAAGGTCAGTAGCAAACATAATTCAATTATGTACAATTAATTCAACCACTGCTCACAAGCACAATAGAAGATGAAGCCCACATAATGCATCAAAAAAGGTTCAAACATTCAAACATGGGGCAATAAGTGAAATGACTTGAGTTTATTTTGAATAAACATATTCAACATGATCATTAGGTGCCCAATTATAGGCCTCACTCAAGTTCATTGGCCATCAAACAAATTGCAACAAGATATGCAACATTAATTGAGTACCTTCACTTCAAAAATACATCAAAAATAGAAACAAGGATCAATAAATCAAACCAAAAACTTCTTAGCATCTTTGAAGTGTGTAGAAGTCAGAAAGCAATCCTTAAGTTCATGAATGATTGAGGAGGGGATCAAATGTGGCCCAGAGTTCAAGACTAGTTGGCAAAACTACCAAACTAGACAAGTTTTCAAAATAATTTATGGAAAAATGTCAAACAAAGTCAAATAATTCAAAAAAAAATAGTCTTCAGATCCTCAACACATTCATGAACCCTAATCAAGACTTGAATTCTATTGAAAATCTAGGGCATAATGGTTTTGAAAAAGAAACTTGCACAATAAGCAAAAAAACCCTAATTTTTTACTTTTAATCTTAAATATTGATTAAGTAAGATCAAAATTCAAAAAATTCAAACCAAGATCAAGCAAGACTCAAGGAAACTCTAAATGTCAGAATACATACTTTTTCACATTTTTTGAATTAAATAAAAGTCAAAAATAAAATTAAATCCAAACAATTAATCAATTAATCCAATAATCACATCTCAAAATAAAATTCTAAACAAAAGTCAGAAAAATGTCCAACCAAAATTATATTCAAATATTAGAACTAAAAACACACATCTCTGATTTTTTTTGGAATTTTTGAATTAAAGGAAATATTAAAATAAAAATTTAAGCAAACAATTAACAATTAAACTATTATTTAAGGGTAAAAATACAAACCCTAGCCAAAAGTCACAAAAAGGTCAAAATAAAAATATATTCAGATTCTATGATTAAAAACATGCTTGCATGATTTTTTTGAGAATTTTTTGAATTAATAGAAGTATTAAAATGAAAATTCTAAAGCAAAAATTCAAAATAAACTTCTCAAATTAAATTCATAATCAAAAATAGAAAAACTGCTAAACAAATTTCAGAATCAAATTCTACATTATTTTATGAGCTCAAAATATTTTTTGCGAAATTTTTTAGGTCAAAGAAATATTAAAACAAAAATAATCCCTAAACAAACAATTATTTAAATTCATTAATTTTTAAACCAATCAAAACATTTTTTAAAAATTCCAGTAAAATTACTCAAGATAGTAGAAATTATTTTGAACTTGTGAGAATTTTTTCAGAATTTTTTAAATTGTTTTGATCAAGAAACAAAAATCAGAAAAAATCAATTAAAACAAAAATATGAAAAATGCATGATAATTTGAAACAGGCCAATCACAGTGCGCCACCTCACTTCATCTTCAACCTCCAGCATAGGGTAAAATGCGTGCAATACCATAGTTCATGAGCCTATGATCAGATCCATCAATCATGCTTGTTTCTTAACCAAAATCCATGAAATCAAGTGCAAATTAAAGCTAGCATATCATACTACATGATGCAATTTGAATCAAACTCAAAGATCAAGCATAGATCAAGAAATAAAGTCTCAAAAACTGGAAAAACTCACTGTAAACATCAAAGTCATGAACACGATTTCAACAATTCTGCTTGAATCAAAGCTCAAATATACATCAATCCTAATGATTGGCCAGCTAGCAACTCAATGAACATGATTTGCATCCTCAATTCAAGCTGAAACACATAAATCAATGTTCAAGAAACTCACATGGATGTGAAATCTGGAAACATGATTCCTTCACTCCAGAAGCAATCCAATGGTGTAGGCTTGATATCCTTACTTCACTGAAGCTGAATCACCAAGAATTTTGAAGAATGATCCAAGGAGAAGAGAGATTCGACATAATTTGCAGAGATGCTTCTAAGATGTTCAGATTTTCAATGTAGCGATTATGAGCCTCCCCTTTCACAAATGAACCTTGATTCTTGTTATATAGCATGAGGGTAAGAGGATAGAAGTGGTATTTGGCACTCAAAACTGATGGAGGGTAAGTTTGGAAGTTTTGGCCAAAATTGAAGATGCACATGGAATCTGTGTTTCACTCGTGCATTTGCTTGCCTTTTGTGCGTTTTTGAGCCAAATGAAGTCAGAATTACATGCCCAAAGTACCAGCTCATGATTGTTTGAAATGAAGAAGTGTTGGTGATTTTGCAAAATTGAGCATGTTTTGTATTTTTTTCATCCAAGCAAGCTCATGAAGCATATGGGCACGAAATGATTAGTGTAATGGGCCTCAGCATGTCGCAAATTACCAGTGGGTTTGATTAGAAGAAAAAGGAATGGCTAAAACTTGAGTTTGCAAGAAATTATCATTTTGCATATTTATCAAAATTCAATAAAATGCCTCAAAATTCCAAAGTCCACAACATGCTCATACTTTTGAATTTTGACACAAATGAGTACAATTTGGAAAGGTATTGAAAAGATCTACAATCCCTTAGTTTTAAGTTTTTGCAATTGAATCCATTATGTTTCTCAAAATTGAGCTTGAAATTCACCAATTTTGGTAAATGACCTATAATTTTGTGACTTCCAAAGACCATAATTCTTGATATCTTTCCAATTTGGACATGAGACCAAAAGGAGATGAAATATAATCCTCTTATCTTTCCAAGCATGTTTCATTTGCATTTTTTTGATCAAAGGTGAATAAAATGTGAATTTTTTAAATTAAGTCCTTATTTTCCAAAATTAGAAACTTTTTGGCTTTCTTCAAGAACAAGTTTCAACCCAAACCTCAATCTCTTTGATCCAATGATCAAAATGGACTTTAAGTATTAAAAGCACATCCTTGAATTGATGGTTGGCCAAAATTTCACTTGGTCAACCTTGACTTTGACTGATTTTGACCAAAATGACCATTTTTCCCCTCTGAATTAATTGATCCACTTCCCTTCAAAATTGATGATCAAAACATCAAACATATGATCTTCCAAAAATATAGAGGCCATGTACAAAGTTTCACTCCAAAATTATCAATAAATCTTGATGAAATCCCAAACCCTAGTTTTGGTTAACACCTTAGGAGACTGATGAATTTTCTTCAAAACTTCAAATCCTCTGGGCATCTTGATCAATTTCTTGCTTAAAGGATTTTCAAATACCAATGAGATGTTGTAGCTTCCAAATCAAGACTTGTACATTGATCAATAGCCTTGATCAAGAAAAACCCTAATTTGATTGGTGAATCAAAAGAGAGATTCCTCTTATAAATAAACACAAACTTCAATCCTCTGATGATCCAAAGAGACGGATAAAGCATCTTGAGATATGCAATAACTTTTGAGCTTGAAAGATCCAGAGGTTTAGATGATAAGGTTCTACTTGAGAAACTTGTCAATGCAATCAACCTTCAAGGCTCGAGGAAGTCTTGATAACCAAAGTACTTTGATCCCATCACAATGTATGAATGCAATGCAATATGATATTCATGATGAAACATAAGCCTAAATCAAGAGCGTAAATTTTAGGGTGCAACAGGATGCCACTTCCTTGTCCTGGATCTGGGTGGTCACGTCTCTTTCGACGACTCCTGCTTCAGCTTCGGGAGGATTGAGTTAAGTGCAGTTGCCTTAACTATTCTGCCAGTACGACATTTGAATCTCTCAGGTGGCGCATGTTACCTAGTATGGCTGCCTAGTTGACTTGCACCCGGTTAACATCATATGTCAGGAGATTAATCGCAACTTGCTAGCGTTTGGTACTAACGGCCTGTATGAGCTGAGTCTCTAGCATTGACTATATGAATTTATATGTCTGAGCATGCGAATCTCTCATAAACTTCATCATATATTAGTGATGCTTATATAACATAAAGTAATGCTCGTCCTGGGGGATTTCTCTATCCCGAGTCCCGTGTCCCGAGGTAGTACCTATAAAATAGTAAGAAACATGTGGTGCAGTATGTGCAGGTGAAAAATAAGGTGATGGAGAGTTATGAACCGATGAAACATGATCTTGTTATTATATTCTTTATCGCTTTCATTACCTGCATCAACATTTTATGGAACTGGACCAGTAAAAGGTGGAGCATTTAAATCATAGGTATAATTTCTTTTGTTTCGTACATCTGTATGACCAGGCCAAGGAAAAATAATACTTTTAATAGCTAAAATTTTAACCATTAGGTGGTAGCCTCCTTATTTTCTCACCCTATAAAGCCTCATATGTCTCAGAGGGTTGAGGTCAATGGTACGGGGTGGTAGATATTCTGAAGTGGCAAGCTCAATTTTGAGCCCTTGACACGTGCGAGGGATATAATCAACCCCCCGAAAGACATAGTACCTTTCTTTTTCAGAATGACGCACATGTGAGCAATCATGAAAGGTGCTGAATTTAATGGCTTTTGGTTAAGTTCTGCCTGTAAGAAAAGAAACTCTTTCGAGTTTAATTTATTAGAGTTTTCTCGGCCAAAAATGGTATTGGCCAACATTTGGCAGAAAACACAGATGGTTGGGTTATGAATGTCAGAAGCCATGTTACCCTCAAAGGAATCAGTAGTGGAGTTTGTTATTTCTTTCCAAAATGCACAAGCCTTAATTTCCTACTCTATATCAAGTGGGGCTTCACACACAACACCTTCCCCGTAAGGAAAATGTAGCAAATATGCAAGCTGGTCAGTTATATACCCATATTCCACATTAAACATGCAAAACTTAATTGTGCTTGTGGTGTTTGGTTTGACAGTGTAAATAAGTGAACTCAAAAATTCTCGTGCCAGGCTCACATATGGAGGGTCTTTTTGTGTCAACAGATGTTGCAATCCTATAGCCTCAATCAAAACATTAACGTTATTGTAAATTCCTAGATTATGTAGACAAGTGTTGTCGACATACTGTGTGGAATAAATGTCACGGTCGAGCAATTCTTTGTATTTCTTCTGTTTCATAGTGCCACCATTCCCTTAATGAAAAATGATTTGTCCATCACCTATTGCTGCCATTGTTGTTGTTGTGAGAAAAAATGGAGGATTTTTTTGGAAATGTGGAAATTGGGATTTTGGTATTTTTAGTGAAAAATAGAGGTGTTTAAAGATGAGGAATTTAGTGGATTTATGGGGAATGCGTGGGTATTTGATTTTTGAGAAGTGGTGTGAGTGAGTGGGGTTGTAAATGGAGTTAATAGTGGAAGATAGTGGGATTGGGAAGAAGAAGGTGGCTGGAAAAAATGGGGAAGAAATGGGGATTTTTGCTACTGTCCCGGATTTCATCTCCCATGACCCTTGGCAAATTCTTAAACTTATGATGGCGAATTCCATCTTTGGATTTTGGCAGATGGACCTTAAGCTACAGATTTTTGGACTTTGGAGTGTTTTAATGCATTCTTGGATGTGTAATGACTTATCTTTGGATGCTTGCCTTGCTAAAATGAAATATTAGTTAGTAAAAGAATAGAAAATAATGATTAGACATATGAAATAATTAAATAATACTTAGGTAAATAATTAAATAAACAGGAAAATTCTAGAAAAAAAAGTAATCCAAAAAAAATTGCTAAAGTAAAAATAATGGAAAAGGGTAAAAATATAATGGCAATGAGAACATGAATTTAATATCAGTGAAATAAATCAATCCAATAGGTGACTAAATGGATTGGTGGGAGGGACATTGTATCTGACGTGGACTAAGTTTGTGAGCTTCAAGGATCTGGCGTCGAAGGGTGAAGATATCCCACGAGAGGTAATTTTCCTCCTTTGTATTAGTAGCATTAGCTATTTTCATTTGCTGAGTAAGATTGCACATTTGCTCACGAAGAACAGCAATCTCCTGGAGCATGGCAGTAAGCTCATAATCTCGGCCACTCCTCTCTACGAAGCCAGTGGAAGAAAATGCAGTAGTCTTGTCTGAGAGGGATATAGGATGATACTAAGGAGTATGAGGGGTGGAAGGTCTGGTGGGTGTCTCTCCTTGGTCCTCTAAAGTGTAAACCCAATTCTCCCTATTATGGATACTTGTTCTTTAAGTGTTGGGTAGGTAAAAGTGGTGAATGACTTCATTATTAATGAGAATTTTATACTCATTAATCCTTAAAAATACACTCGTCGTATCATGCCTTTTTCACGACAATGGTTCATGTCTAGAAGTGTAAAATCACATTAGAGTACTAGGTGGGTGAGCTTGTTTCAGAGGCCTAGGGCATAAGCAATCTAGGTAACTTTCCCCCTACATGGATGGGTCCTATTGCAAATAGGGCTATTCATCCTAGGTTTTCTATAAGAAAAGTGCATGATTTAACTGGATGGGATTCAATGATGCAAAAGAAAATGAATAACTCCTTTGTACTCATAGGTTTGCTAGTTTCACTTCTACCAAAGAATGTATGGGATAAAATCATTTGGAAGTACCTGAATGTCGGGTTATGGATAAGATTTGAAAAATGGGTGGACGGGTCAGGGTTTCCATTACTGGTTATAGCTTTCCAGAAAGTGTCCAGGATGTCCTGCATGTAATCATTAATGGGCACTTCAAGTGCAACAACTAGATCATGTTGGAATCCTAAAAGGCGAGAAAAATTTCGATGGCTTAACTTATACTCTCTTCCAAACAACCTAAAGGAAATCAGGCATCTATAGAATCCATGGTCGTGATACGGCTGGTAGGTAAGTAAGCTAAGGAACTTAAGGGTTAGGTTCTAGAAAGTGACATTTTTGGCTTCTACATTCTCATCCCATTTAATTTAGTTACACATGTATCTAATTCTAGCCTCAACCCATAGGGTTTCTAAGTAAGTAGAGTCAGGGTATGTGGTAGGTAACATAGGTCTCCCAGATAGGGCCGCATAAGGTTCCTTTTGGGCTTCATCTCTAAACTCAATATGCATGTTATCGAAGTTCTGCATTCTGAAAATATAGTTGGTGGGAATAAGCAATGTAGAATGATGAGACCTGAAATATAGACAATCACACAAGTTAGTTTCTGTTAGAAGAAATAATTCACTATTTTAATAAAAGGGGAAATAAAACAAAGTATAAAAGGGGACGTGGGTTACCTCCCACGAAGCGCTTGTTTAATATCGATAGCTGGAGAATTAAAAGGGATAATCAAACCTTGGTAAAGTATTTATTTTTCAAGGCCACTTATCGAGCCATCTTTCATATCCATCACTTTTTTCTTCTTTCCACTGTAAAGTGGTTCATACTTCAAGTAATTTGGTGATGGCTCCGACTCTATCCTAAGCATAGATTTTTCTGGTTTATTTTAATACCTTCACTTACTTCTGCAAAGGTGAGGGTTTTAAAATTCATGACCCTACCAGTTTTAAAATCCTCTATTTTTTCTTCTTATGAAGGGACTCAGACTTCATAACATACTTTTTGGACTAGGAACCAACCTTAGTTTCAATGGAATTTAGTGAAAGAAGATATCTTACCTTATCCTTTCTACAATTATTGCCCCCTTGGTAATTTTGATTCGTTTTTCATTATCAATCGACATAACATTTATATGTCCCTTAGTGGTGAGTACTCTAGGTGTTTGGGTAAGCAGGGAGATTTTAGTTTCTAATTCCTTGTTTCTAGTTACGAGGGACTCAACTATAGTGTTTAGTTTCCTAAAGGTTTCATTGACATATAGAATTTGGTTTCTAAATTTCTTATTTTGGAGAGTTTGTGTTTCCATAAACCTTCGCATTTCTAGCCTACAAAGGTTTGTGTCTCAATGAAATTCTCCATTATTATTTCTAGAATGGATCTATGGGAATTTTGTGGTTCCTCAAAATACTTGGGATGGTATTTATAGGGAAATCTTGGTTGATCCATCCTACTAAGATTATAATAACAAAAGTTCCTTAGTCTAATACGATGTAACTATAAGGTTACGATATTTGACAAAATTGGCACCCAACAACGGTGCCAAAAGCTTGATGGGTGATTTCTGCAAGTATACGGTGTAACACCCTATTTAAATATTCAATCATTATTTGTTGGATTTAAATTATATTGGCATAACTAAGGGTATGTGAGAGCTTAGTCTTAATTAAATAATTAGGATAAGCTTAACATATGATGAAATATTGATAATAATGGAAATTAAAGGGCAATACTATTATTATTAATATTATAGTTATTATTATTATTATTATTATTATTATTAGTTAGTATAAGTAATAATAAAATACAATTAGAAGAGGATTAGAACAATTGGGAAGAATTGTTGTCACGTAGAAACAGAGAAGAGAAGAGAAAGAACTAGGGAAAGAGAGATTCCTCCATTGTTGAAGAATCAAGGCTGCAAATTAAGGTAAGGGGTGTATGGGTTCTCTAATTGGTAATATTGGCATGAGAGGGTAGTGAGGGTTCCTTCCCCTCTTTAGGTGTTTATGAAAAAATTGATGAATGTCTTTGTTGTTTGATTTTTTTTGTTTCTATGTGATTGTATGTGAAAATCGTGAATCTAATGATGTCATGAATGTGTTAATGTTGTTGATTTTGTTGTTGTTGTGTTGCTCTATGAAATCCCAAACCTGGAAAGTTATAGATCTAGGAATATGACTAAAATTGGAGAATTAGAGGTACAAATTGTTGTAGAATCGTAGGATAATGAAATTAGATGAAGTTTACAGGTTAGTAAGTGTAAAAACATTGTTTTGGACCTAAAATAAGAGGTTGAAAGTGCTCAAAACTAATGGAAATCGTTCTAGTGCGATAGCAGAAAAATTAAAGTGGCAGACTAGCCATACTCGTATGATACGCGTATGGGGGCGTGCCCATGGGAAAAACGTGTATGGAGCATGCTCTTCCCCCAGTGCCAGCACGACCTTCTACCGGTACGCGTATGATACACGTATGAAGGGGAAGCCAAATGCGTATGGGATGGCCATACGCGTATGGGAAGTTTGGGAGGATTTGGGAGAAGAAAAACCACATTTTGTCAAATGTGTATGGTATGCATATGAGACCTAGGATCTAGAGCGGAACGCGTATGATATGAATATAATATGGGCGTGGGAGAAGCCAAACGCGTATGGGCAGGCTGAGATGCAGAAATTCCCATTTTCGTGATTTCTTTCCTGTTTTCATGTGTAGTGCAGCTTCTCCTGATTCTTAATGACTAGTATGCCTTAGGTAAATATAGAGAGATTAGTAGAAGTGGAAATTGTGATTTAACCATGGTACTTTGTATGAATTACTGGTTTACATTCATGATGAGAATGATGTGGTGGCCTTATTGGCAAATGTAGAAGGCTTATGCCTTGTTGTCATAAAGTTGTGTTGTTTCATGTTGATAATGCATACATTTCATTGGTGAGGGCTCATGCCCTGTTGCTGGCCTGTAATAGAGTTATGTTGAGGGCTTATGCCCTATTGTTGCCCAAAATTGGCACTATGTTAGGGGCTTATGCCCTGATGGCACCACATGCATTGAGTTGATGTCGGTCTCATTGCATTGCATTATTTTTTAGTGGATGATGTATTATGTGAATGTTTAATTGTGTTGCAAAGTATTGTGTGACGTGTGAATTATGTGAATTACTACTCATTAACATGTGATATTCACCATATATTTATTGAATGAAGTTCTCACCCCTTTTGTGTTGTTGTGTCTATGCTCCTCGGGGAATACAATTAACCAGATACCCGAGTAGTGCTTGGAGAGAGTGTTACCTGATCGAGTCTTAGGGGTCGCTTTGATACGTAACACATAATTATTGAGGATTTGTTATGTTTTTTATTATTTCATTTGTTACGTATCTTACTTTTATACTGATGTTGGACCATGTGTTGTACAGTTTTTATTATTGTTGAGGCTTCAATGCCATGGAAAAGAACTAATTTGATTATTCTGCTGCCGAATCAATTATTTTAAATCGAGTAATAAAGTGACTTGAAATTTTATGAATTTTTAAACATGTGACATCCTACTTGTGTACTATGATATATGTATTTCATAGATTATGCTATAATTATTATTATTATGGGAAAATGGGGTGTTACATACGGAGTCTATCAGAGTAATATAAAAGGTTGTCGAATCCACATGGACCTAATGGTCAATCTATCGCTTTTCTATTACTATGGTGTTTATCTATGGCAATTAAAATAAGTGTTTAAGTTGTGAAAACAAAATAAAATAAAAAAACTTGAATTAATTTGAAACAATAATGCTAGAATGTGGATTCCATGGATAAACAGTATTGTTATTATTTCTAATTAGGATTATTTACTGAGCAATATTTTCTGCTTTCATAAAGAACTTATTGAATTGGAATTGTGGCTTCCCCGTATTCAGAACTGGATTTTACCCTCTAATCTTTACCAGATTCCTCACATGCTCTGGTTGCATTAGTGTTAAAGTAGTAAATCCTTTCTTTAAGTAGTTAGATCTCTTACTAAGCTAAAAAGTAGTTTTTATATGAAAACAAAACAGCCCATAGTAATTAATCCTAAGAAATAACAAACAAAGTATCTTCCTATTGATGGTCCTCACATTCCAGTACTAATAAATTAGCTAGACATAATTATGGTAAAATTAATAATTCTTGTTTGAAAGACAAAATTAAACATGTAAAGCGATAAATAAGAATGTGCGATAAAATAAGCGTGCAAGGTAAAACAAAGCAAACAAAATATAACTAATGCTAAATTAAATAAGAACTTGCTCCAAATAGAGAATTGAATCTGATACGATGTAAATAAACTTCAACGGAATATAAATGCGGGAAATAAACTTTAACGGAATGTAAATGGCGGAAATAAATAACTTCAAGATAAATGTGCTCCAAACCCGATAACAATAACAACGCGATAACTTACCGATGCAAAGAATTAAAGCTTTTGAAATGTAAGTTTATGCCTAAGTTGTACTAAGATTGGATGCTTTGAAAAGTGATGTAAAACAAGTATTTATAGATTTCTGAAACCCTAAAATAATCAAAGGAGGTTTTTGAATTTGTGTGAGAGAATATAGGAAGGAATGGAGGGAGTGCAAGACCACTTTTGTAATTGCCTGCGTGAAACAAAGGATGGCAGACACTATCCCCTTGTGGTGAACGCCACCTTCACAAAAGTGATAAGACTTAGTCTTTGGCCCGCTTTGGACGTGGTCATCACCTACCACATCATGGCTACCCCTATGGTGAATTCCATGTTGGTCGCCTTGAGTGCAAACTACTCATTTTTTCTCCGCTTTCCATCTGAATTTCTTTGTTTCTTCGCAAATGGTTCCCAAATGATCAAACACCTGAAATACAGACAAAACACCAAAATAATACTGAAATAACAATAAAACAATGATAAAACATGTGTGAATCGAGTTAAATATGTGATTCATTTCGATGTTATCAGTTCTCACACATTTGTACTTTTATCAAGTACACTTGGTGCCCACCACATGGCCTCGAAAAAAATGACATAGGACACTATTTCCATCGTGTTAACAAAAACACAACAATTTCGACCAACGAGGAATTTGTCAGCAAGGAAAGTATCCTAGCAGAGATAACGCTGCTATGGATGACCTTTGTCGCCATAACCAAACTCATGGGGATAATAATATCCTCCATATCCAGTAGTGTCAACAAGACACACGCATGGTGGGAGAATTCGAGGTGTTGGATCCCAAACCTCTATCAAGTGAAATATAGAAGGCGCCCGTCCCAGAAAACTTCATGCCACTATCATTGGCTAAGTTCAAAGGACGTAGCCACCCATTGATAAGTGCCAAATTGTAGTTATTATTAGTAATATTTTATGGCACTTATTACCTTGATTCTTTCTATTAATAAGTCAAAACCTCAACTTTAGTGTAAATAATAGCTTTATAGTTTATCATGTAAATATTGTATAGATTAATCATTTTTATCTTATTTTGTAGGATTCTTTGCATGGTTTAAGCATTAAGCATCATAGGAAAATGAATCTTAAAGATGAAAACTTTGGATGGAAAAAAAGAGCCACGAGTCGGGCTAAGCGTGCTCAAAACGTGCTTGGACTTTTCTATGCAGAAGGTAGAGGGCTAAGCCCTAAATTTGGGGATAAGCGCGGTCTGCAACATAAGGCAGTTAGGTGCAATAAGTGGAAGTGAGCTTAGCAGGCTCTAAAGGGGCTAAGCGCAACATGCAATGTTGAAACTGTATAAATAGAATTCAAATCATATTTTTTAGGGTGTGACCCTATTTTGAGAGAGGGGTTTCACAATTTTTAGGGTTTCCATCACATTTTAGGGTGAGACACCAATTTTAGAGTGTTAGATGCTTATAAATCAATAAGAGGGGATGCATCTTGAAGATCCGAAGATGGATTTGTGTTAATTGTTGAGACATAAAGGTAGATACTTGTTCATTTTCTCTCTTATATTTGTACTTTGCTATGTAAGTAGTTAAAACCTCTTTCTTGTTAGTATTGGAGGGATTTTATCATAGTAGTATGTGTTTCTTTTAAGGTTTGTATTATGAACTTAGTTTTAAATCAAAATAGATGTTAATTTTCTCTTTCATATGGTTTGACTTATGTTGATAAATATATTTTAAACTATTGATCTAAGAATTTGGGAGTTAATATTCACTTTATGTCAGATCTTAATGTTTATGTGTTGTTTAATATGTTGAGGCATCTTCTGCTAATCAACCGGTATAATCTCGTAACGCTGCTCTAGACATATATTGTACTGATGAGTGATACATGATTATAGAGATGAATAACTTTGTTCACATGCTAAGATTAGGAGAATGCATATTGTAATAGTTTTTATTGATTGTGGTGTTATTTATGATCTTTGCCTGATTTAATATTGATGGTTCAAATCCTCTGTTATATGTTAAATTCTAGACATGGATTTAGGTGTATAATTCACATGGAGTATTGACTCTTAATGCTTCCGTATTAATTGAGTTGTGTGAGACATCACTGATGAGATAATATAGTTGATATCTCAACTTTGTGTTAGACATAACCTCTGTTGTGGGCGATACATGATGTTATTGGTGAATGCTTATATTGTATTTAACTGATTGGTAAAATGCATATTCTACGGGCAAATGAAAACCAATCCTGAAAAGTTTTCTTCTCTCTAAAACCTTATATTGTTTTACTTTCCTTTTACATTATATATCGTAGATCGAAAATTTGAAATCCAAGCCCAGAAACATAGAGACTATTGAATGACATTTGATCCCTTGCACTGATCCATGTGGATACAATAAAACCTGAAATACTTCCAAACTAACTTTTTCTTTCTACTTTACTGCAACAACAAAATAACGTTATTGTCGGGGATTAATGTTTAGATATTGAAATCATTGCAATAATTTATATGCTTTTTTTATATTTGTACATATTGTCTATATTGTATTTACACTCGTATATTTATACTTGTATATTTACTTGTCTATGTTATCCATACTTGCATATTGGTACATATTTTCCATACTTGTCTATAGTGTATATATTTTCTTTGTACATGTTTTATATACTTGTGTATATTGTATACATTTTTCCCTTCACATTTACTAAAGTGATTGGTTAGGAGTAGCCATTGTGAAACAACTAGCCAAGCAAAGAGGCAACATAAAGGATCATATATGCATGAATTAGGACGTCGAGCTACTGATGTAAAACAAGCGTTTTTTAGGAGGAAACCCAATGTTTATTAGTTTTTTACAGATTTGTATTTATGTAGTATATGTAGTGTTGGTAAAAGTGGATGAAAAACATGAAATTCTGATGCATTTCTGAGTTTCAGCACATACCTGCTCGTGTTGAGCATGGTATGTATGCACTAAGCATGCTCTTTATCTATATGCACGCTAAGCGCAACTTTGGTGGCGCTAAGCGCACTCTTCTACCCCTGTCAAAATGTCTCAACCCACTTAACCACTTTCGGCCATGCCATTTAGAGTAGTAAATACTAGTAGTTAATTTCTAATATTGTTGTTTGTTGTTTGTGTGATACGGTTGGAGAAATGACTTGAGGTTTTTGCATTTGATTGCAAATGTTGCGGTTAGCAAGAGTCGCCACCGACTTTTCTTTTATCCAAAAGGAAAGGTGAAAAAGCGCAGGAAAGACCTTTGAGATTATTTCTTGAGTTCGGGGGGTAGATTATGAAAAGGGAAGGTATTAGCGCCCTTTTCATCCATGGTTTTCCATGGGCTCTTAGTTACTTTCTAGATCACTTGCTTTTGTTTGAAATTGTGCTTTATGTGGTTTTTGAAAGTATTTTGTAAAGAGGCCATTGTTTAGGCAATCTTTGTAATGATTCTCGTTCGCAAGAATATATACAAAGATGTTTGATCTTTTGAAAATGTTTTCAATGTTTGTAAGATATTTGAAAGCGTGTGTGTTTGTTTTGAAAATAGAAAGGATGTTTATTTGAAATTGAGCAAGTAAATAGGAGTATTCTACCAACTCAAAATGTCTTTCTTGTTCATTTTATTTTCCTTTGACATTGTTATCTTACCATTGATTTGGTAAGCAACCCAATCTTTGGACGTAAACGAGACGGGCGTGGTTCATCGTATAACCATGATTAGCAATGTTACAAGGTATCTTGGAATTCTTTTTTAGGGACTAAGATCATTTGAAAGGAAACTTATGTAGCGTCATCTAGGGACTATGATCTTGTATTTTCTTGTTTTTTCTAAGATACCTCACATGCGTAATATAGTCATTTTGTATAAGGCAACCAAGTGGAATAACCCTAGGGGTGTTTGTGTGCAAGTTTATTGTTTTCATGATTGTTTTTGTCTTGAATTAGGGTTTTCTAAGTATTGGTTTTAGTCTTTCCATACAAACCCTAATTACTAACATTCATATATGAAAGCAATAAATTGCGGAATTTTAAAGTTACTACGCTATTACAACATTTGTGGGGTGGGGGTGTACAATTTGTAAATGGAAATTGCAAGAATTTAAACCCTAATTAATCTATTACAACCATATTGAATTGGTATAAATATACAAGGAATTAAATAAATACAAAGTATAACAATGAATGAATATACAAGGATATAAAATGTAAAGAAAATGAATTTTGTTTGGTTTTCATGAAAAAAAGATTTTGTCTTAACCTAATTGAATAAAGAAAATAGCTAATTAAGTTTGAATTTATTAAGAAAAGATTTTAAGTGAAACCCTAATTCTATAAATTAATAAAAAGGAAATAAGTTTAAGAAAAGTTTTTTTAGTATTTTTATCTTTTAAAATATTTATAGTATTATGAAATATTTTTAGTCCTTTTTATATCAAAAATAATGTATTTAAAATGGTGTGAAAAAAACAAAATCATGATATTAATTAAGTTTATAAGATTTACTTAATAAAATAAATAAAGTATAATAAATAAAAATATTTTTATTTATGGAAAAAAATTAAAAAAAAATGTCAATATAAATATATCATTTTTTTTCTATTTTATGATTTTTAGTAATTGGAAAATATATTTAAGAAAAGAAAAAAATAAATAAATAATAAAACTTGGGCCAGGGGTGTCAGGAGGAAATAGGGAGGTCAGTCAGCAAAATAAAAAAATAAGCCAGGCCCAAAGGGCTCACCGCCTGCCAAACAAAAAAACTCAGAATTGTAAAAACATGAAAAAAAGGTACAATTGGGGCTCGAACCCAAGTCTCGTATGTTACAGGCGTGCGCTTCTACCACTGGGGTGGCTATACATCCGTTAATACAAATGAAACAATAAATATGTAAGTCAAAACATGTTCTTAAGACTTCATCTTCAACCTCAAGCTAGACCAACTGTAACTTGCTCAATTCTCATCAAAAATGAAAACTGTAAACATGAAACTTATAGAAAATTTTCTCACAATTCCAGAAATGTAAAGTATTAAAACTATAGATCAAAGATAAGCAAGAATTTTAATGGCCTTAATCTGAACCCTAAAAATTTCAGAAATTTTAGTTTCAAAATTCTCTTAGCTCAAGCAAAATTAATGGAAACTAAGGACATGGTTAGCTTCAGGGTAATGATATCTACATGTTTTATTCACAAATAAACTATTGATGATGCCTGTATGAAGAGTTCCAAGTTGAGAAAACTTACCTCAAAACTGGAAATCGTGTTTGGAGTTTGAGCTTATTTCATGTGATGGTGATGATCAGGTTAGCTTCCTTGAGGTCCTAGGAAGCTAATGCAATGGTTTGCTTGAGTTGAGAGTGGCTAAAATGACTTTGAGAAGTCAATGTGTAATGCTCTGTTTTTGGTTATGGAAGTTGGGGTAAATGATGTTACATAAATGAAACAGAGACAGGGACAAGTTATATTTGATGTATAGGAACTTTAGGAACTAAAAGACCAAAGAACGCACGAGGGAAATAGAAGATACAAGTTCAAAGTCATAACCTGCACAAAAATGGAGTTTTTATGCAATTTTTGGCTAGAGGGAATTTTAGAGAGTTTCAGGCTTGCAAAAACCGTGTCCTAAGTTGCATAATAGTGTCTCAATGTATAGGAAAAAGGTTTTGAGAGCATGGGTGATCATAAGTACAAGTTCACATGTTATGTCTTTTTGGCTTATTTTTGAAGCAAGCTTGACAAACATTGTTCTAAGGCAAGGTACAAGGCTATCTAAAGTGGTTAGGCACTTTAAACATGCTTATTTGATTGTGTATAAGATGCTTGTGCAGAAAGAACAAATGCAAATCTCAAGAGAAGTTGACTTTGTGATTAAAGCCACTTTACTAGAATGGCAATGTTACTTTGTGCCATTAATGGAAATGCAACTTGGATAAAGCTTGAATCAAGTGGATAATATCTCAAAAGCAAGTGTAATATTCTGATTATGGAGAGGTCTTGAGGTTTAGAGGCCTTCAAAACAAGATTGTGCAGCATAGGTTTGAAATTGAATTCTTGTTCATCACAAAATGCCTTGTAATTCAAGTGACAAAATCCTAACTTCATCTCTTCGATTCTCCCTACTCAAGAATGATCTCAAGGAGTACTTCGAATTTTTGGAAAGCTTGAAATGTTGTCTACAACCCATCTTTGAACTCATTTTGAATATTACCCTTGTATCTATATGAAAAAGTGTCATGAAGTTAGGTCAAAATCCTGGCCAAATTAGGGCAAAAAGTTCAGTAAGTGTTTAGTTTCATGACCCTATGTTCTTAAAATTATAACTTCAGATCCAAGCACTTTTGGAAGAAGTTGTGTGAATAAAAGTTGTAGATTTCATGGATATATATAACTTTCATGTTGGAAGTTTCTCTTGAATCATATTTCATCATGGTAAAAATTTGGCTCAAAGTTATGAAAAAACATGAAATTTCCAACACTTAGAAAAATTTCTAAGTTTAGAAATTTTGACTTTTCAAAACTAAATCTTGACTTTTTTGATTTATTGATGAATAAGTTTCATATTTTGACATGTTTTGATGAATTATGATCTTTGGTACTTGAATTTGACCAAAAAGTCAAAGTTTGACTTTTCAGTATACAATTGACTTTTGATCAGTTGACTGCAAAATTCATCTGTCAATCCATTGGACTTGCAATGCTTTGAGCTATGTAATTAGGTAAAAATGATCAAATTGAGCTCTTGAGATCATGCCTTAAACCAATTGATCACTTTCTAGGTAAAAAAAATCAGAAATTGCCGTTTCCCAGTCAAAACCCTAATTTTGACCATTTTGCCCTTTTGATGATTTGATCAAATTTCTTGAGGAATTATGGTCCAAACTTGATCAAATGATACATATGGGTTTAAAATGTTTATGTGGATAAAAAAGTATGAAGTTTGACTGTAAATTGGTCATAGTTGACTTTTTCCCTAATACAGCTGATTTTTAGGTCA
Organism: Vicia faba; assembly: GCA_948472305.1. Taxonomy (NCBI): domain Eukaryota; kingdom Viridiplantae; phylum Streptophyta; class Magnoliopsida; order Fabales; family Fabaceae; genus Vicia; species Vicia faba. Next base: position 1,081,901,372 of record OX451736.1, on the reverse strand, counting down.
ACTGCTCAATTGATTGATCAAAAGTGTGATCCAAGATTTGAAACTTGGCATGAGTAATCTTGGGGGTTCACAATGATCCATGAAAGTCATATGAAGCATTGGAAGTTCAAAAATCCTTGTGCAATTTTGGTCATTAGTGCACAAGGAGGTGTCTTGAGTTGATCAAACCCTAATGCAGTCTTGAGCCCAAGGAGATCTTGTGAGAAAATTCTTGATAAGTGAGAGGAAAAATTTTGGGGTACAATAGCTGCCCCTGTTCAATCTTCTTAATCCTGAAGAGTTAGATTGGCATGTTTTGCCATTCGTGACTCGAAGGTGGAAGATGATTGGACACTAGAGTGCCCAGACATTTGCACTCGGTGATGTGATGGTTGAGGGAATGGGCTTAAAGATGCCATTTGGAGAGGTGATAGAAAGTTGCAGGAGATGGGCTTGTAGATGCCATCCAAGAGTAATTTTTGAATTATAATTTGTAAGCTGAAAGAATGAGTATCAGAATGGCATCCGCGTCTGGAGCGTATCTGAAATGTATCTGAAAGTTGAATCTTGAATGAGTTATCAGAATGGCATCCGCGTCTGGAGTGTATCTGAATTATATCTGAAAGTTGACTCTGAATGAGCATCAGAATGGCGTCCGTGTCTGCAGCGTATCTGTAATGTATCTGAAAGTTGAATCTTGAATGAGTTATCAGAATGGCATCCGTGTCTGAAGCGTATCTGAACTGTATCTGAAAGTTGACTCTGAATGATCATCAGAATGGCGTCCGTGTCTGGAGCGTATCTGTACTGTTTCTGAAATTTGAATTTCCATGAGTGTCAGAATGGCATCCATGTCTGGAGCATATCTGAACTGTATCTGAAAACTTTGAACATTGTTAGTGGTAGTTGTTAACCTTATCCTGAAAAGGGTAAAATGTTAGCTAAAATGCAAAGTCATGTTGTACGAAATACATGATATAATGCATTCGTGTTAACAATGTTTATGATATATGGATGCAATGTATGCGTATGTGAGCTAATCTGCTGCACTGCTTTTGAATAAATCCCTGAATGTTGATGAGGATATGTAAGTCTTCATGTCTTGAAGTTGAAGTGTTGATGTATTTCCGTTTAGAAAAATAAACTCTGTTGTAAGGGAAATGCCATGTACTGCCCGTAAGATCCTGTTGGGAAATCCTCAGAAATCAGATAACTTCTATTGGGGACTGATAACTGGAAACTTTGTTCCGCTGGGGATTAAGCTGTACATTGCTGGGTATTTTTATGGAAAATAACTTAGTGAGATTTCCCTATCTCCTAAAGCCAACAATTATTGTCTTTTACTTTGTTTATTTGTAAACAATAATTATGTTCAAATGCATATGTTCAACAATGAATCATTGGACATTTTTGTAAACAAAACATAAGCGTAAAGAAAAACAGATAATTTTTGCACTTTCAAAGAGATATCTTTGTATTGAATTTGAGTAAGTATTTTTGTACAATGAGACAAACATTCTAGTAAGAGAATGCCGTCGTAAAAAAATGAAAATTTTAATACAAAGAAAAGATAGCTATGTGTAATAATCCCACGGGGTTCCCATTCTGCTATAGCCTTTGTATCTCTGAGTATCTTGTCTATTTGTTGCCTCGTCCGAAGATGATTGAATTGATCAGAACCTCTGAGTTTGCAGGTTGTCCATAAGGTGATCCAACGGGACATAGTCATATGCTTTAATTCCCTAACTTTTGCCTGGACCGCCTTTTCAGTTTTTCAGTCCACCGGGATACCCTTTTTTGCCCAAGCCGCCCTTTCGGGTTTTCAACTTGTCGGGTGTATAGATTTTTTTGTTTTATCCCTAATTTTTGCCGGAACCTTTTGGTTCGCCGAGATGCCCTTGTTTTTCCTAGGTGTGTCAACCTAGCGGGTCTCTTATGCGTAGTATCTTTTGACTATGTCTGCGTTTGCAGGGTAAGATAGGACGTCACCATCCATCTTGGTCAAGATCATTGCTCCACCAGAGAAATTTTTTTTGATTACAAATGGTCCTTCGTATGTAGGAGTCCATTTGCCCCTGGGATCACCTTGCGGCAATAAGATACGTTTGATCACCAGATCCCAAACTTAATATACTTGGCGTCAGACCTTTTTGTTGAAAGCCTTGATCATCCGTTTTTGATACATTTGACCATGGAAAACAGCAGTAAGCCTTTTCTCATCAATCAAGTTTAGTTGATCAAGTCGAGTCTGGATCCAATCGTCTTCATTCAGCCCTGCATCCCTCATAATTCTTAGAGAGGGGATCTGGACCTCAATAGGAAAGATAACCTCCATGTTGTATACTAGAGAATAAGGTGTTGCCCCGGTTGATGTGCGCGTTGTGGTACGATATTCGTGGAGAGCGAATGGTAGCATCTCATGCTAGTCTTTGTATGTGACTGTCATTTTCTGTATGATCTTTTTAATGTTCTTATTTGCAGCTTCGACAACACCATTCATCTTCGGTCGGTAAGGGGAAGAATTGTGATGCTGGATCTGGAATTGCTCGCACAAGGCGGTGATCATAGTATTGTTGAAGTTCGTACCATTGTCTGTAATGATCCTTTCTGGGATACCGTACCGACATATGAGATTTTGCTTAATGAACCGGGCTACAACATTCTTGGTAACGGAAGCGAAAGAAGTTGCCTTCACCCACTTGGTAAAATAGTCAATGGCCACTAGGATGAAGTGGTGTCTATTGGAGGTTGTTGGCTTGATTTCCCCAATCATATCAATTTCCCACATAGCAAAGGGCCAAGGAGCAGTCATGATATTCAGAGGAACCGTAGGTACGTGCACCTTGTCAGCATAAATCTGACACTTATGGCAGGTTCGAGAGTGTTTATAGCAATCGGCTTCCATGGTAGACCAATAATAGCCTGCCCTTAGGATTTTCTTCGCCATCGTATGTCCACTGGAATGGGTGCCAAAAGTGCCTTCATGTAACTCAGCCATGATCCTTTCAGCTTCAACCTTGACTACACACCAAAGTAACACACAATCATGGTTGAGTTTGTAAAGAATGCAATTACTAAGGAAGAATTTAGTAGAGAATCTCCTTAAGAACTTCTTGTCGTTTACTGAAGCTCCTTCTGGATATTCTTGAGCCTCGAGATACCTCTTGACTTTATGAAACCAAGGTTGGTCCACTACTTCTTCAGTATTAATCTTGTGACAGTATGTTGGTTCCTCTATTCGCTCGATGGTGATCTGGGGAGCCTTGTTATCCCATTTAAGTTTAAACATAGATGACATTGTAGCTAGTGCGTCTGCTAGCTGATTTTCTTCTCGTGGGAAATGCTCGAAGGTAATCTTCTCAAAATATGGGAGCAATGTCAAAACATGTTCTTTGTAAGGGATAAGGTTAGGGTGTTTGGTTTCCCATTCCCCTTTGATCTAGCTAATAACCAAAGCTGAATCTCCAATACATTCAAAGATTTGATCCCCAAGTCTATGGCAGCTTTAAGACCAAATATGCACGCTTCATATTCCGCCATGTTATTTGTACAATTGAAGCAGGGTCTTGCCGTAAATGGAGTATGACATCCTTCCGGAGATATGAGTACAACGCCAATACCATTTCCGAGTGCGTTATATGCCCCATCAAAAACCAAGGTCCATCGGGATCCTTGTTCAGGTCCGTCATATGGTCTGAATTTTTCATAGTTGTTTACCATCATGATGTCTTTATCTAGAAATTCGGACTTCATGGACTGGTAGTCTTCTACAGCTTGATGAGCAAGGTGATCAGCTAGTACACTCCCCTTTATTGCTTTCTGGGTAATATATTGTATGTCATATTCTGTCAGGATCATCTTCCATCTCGCTATTCTCCCAGAGAGAGCAGTTTTCTCGAAGATGTATTTTGTTGGATCCATTTTAGATATCAATAAGGTAGTATGGGTCAGCATATACTGTCTTAGCTGGCGAGCCGCCCATGCCATAATGCAGCAAGTTTTCTCGAGCAGTGAATATCTTGTTTCACAGTCGGTAAACTTTTTGCTCGGGTAATAAATAGCGTGCTCTTTTTGGCCAAACTCGTCACGCTGCCCCAGCACACACCCAATTGAATTTTCTAAAACATTCAGATACATGATCAATGGTCTTCCATCGACTGGTGGCATCAAAACAGGAGGCTCTTACAGATACTCTTTGATCTTGTCGAAAGCAGTTTGGCATTCATCATTCCATTTGACTACTTGATCTTTCTTCAATAGTTTGAAGAGTGGTTCACAAGTAGCTGTCAGGTGAGAAATGAATCTGGCAATGTAGTTTAAACGTCCCAAGAATCCTCTGACTTCCTTCTCAATACAAGTAGTAGGCATCTCTTGTATCGCTTTCACTTTGGTAGGATCTACTTCAATACACTTATTGCTGACGATAAATCCTAGGAGCTTACCAGACCTTACTCCAAATGTGCATTTATTTGGGTTCAATCTCAGCTTGTATTTCTTTAGCCTCTCAAACAGCTTTTGTAAATGATCAAGATGCTCTTCTTCTGTTTGAGATCTAGCTATCATGTCGTCTACATAGACCTCTATTTGTTGATGTATCATGTCGTGAAATAGAGCTACCATGGCACGCTGATAGGTTGCCCCAGCATTCTTCAGTCCAAATGGCATAACCTTGTAGAAGAATGTGCCCCACTGTGTGACAAAAGTTGTCTTCTGTTAGAACAATGTTTGAATCTAGTACCCTATATTTAAGTTTTGATGATAACAAAGTGAAAAGATATAGTAGTTAAATATTTCATGATTGAATTATATGCTGCCTAAAATTACTATGTTCTGACTTGCAGATATGCTGATTAAAATAAGCAAGATCACGTTCTCAGCATCAGAATATGAGTTTGCACATCAGCATCAGAAGTTGCTGAATCAGAACGTCAAGATCAGATGATCAACGCTTGCACATGCTGAAGCTTGATGAACAGAACTGCGCGTAAAACACTCTGATACAGAAACAAATTAGTTCATCAGCAGCGAAGCAGAATCAGAATGAGCCCAGCCAGAACGTGCATTGAAGAAGCAACGGTACTGTGCATTGAAAGCTAATCAATACCAACGGCATCATTCTAGACAAGATCTGCTCAAAAAGGAAAGCTTGTTAATAGCATTGAATCAAGAATATTTGCTTCAACGTTCATCTTCTCAAGTGCTATATAAACCAAGCTTTGAAGATTATCACGGCTAATGCTTCCAAACTCTCTACACGCAAAAAGCTGAACAATAATCTTCACTCTACAAGTCTTGCTAAACCAACAAACTCTGATACTTTATTAGTGTTTAGCAACCTAGAATTCTAAGCTTCATTTGTGTAAACATCACAGTTGTGATATAGTTTTTGTAGAAACATTCATACACATTTCCTTATACCTTTGTAAGAAAGTGTTGCCTTGACAAACCGGATTGTGGTTTGAATCAAGAAGGTTTTAGCAGTTGCTAAAGCAGATTTGTATTCAGTTGAATATAGTGAATTAAGACCTCGTTGGAGAGAGGCGAAATCACCTTGAACGGGTGGACTGGAGTAGTTTGAGATCAAACGAACCAGGATAAAAATACCTTGTCATTTGCTTTAAGTTTCCAGTTTTTCAATTCAACCCCCCCTTCTTGTGTTTTTCACCCCTTCAATTGGCATCAGAGCTCCTGGTTCTGAGCTAAAACACTTAACCGTGTCAGTAAAAGATCCAGCGTCAGAAAAACACTATGGCAGGAAACAACTCTCATTTCAGCAATGACACCAATGAGGACAGAGACAGATTCAGCGGCAAACCTCCAGTCTTTGATGGAGAAAACTTTGACTACTGGAAAGACAGAATTGAAAGCTTCTTTCTAGCACATGATGCTGATCTGTGGGATATGGTGACAGATGGATACACGCACCCTGTTAATGCAACTGGTCAGAAGATTGATAGAAAATCAATGACTGATCAACAAAAGCGTGATTTCAAGAATCACCATAAGGCCAGAACCATCCTTCTCAGTGCCATCTCCTATACTGAGTATGAGAAGATCTCCAACAGAGACACAGCTAAGAACATCTTTGATTCTCTCAGAATGACGCATGAGGGCAACGTTCAAGTCAAGGAAACAAAGGCTCTGGCGCTCATTCAGAAGTATGAGGCGTTTAAAATGGAAGAATCTGAATCCATTGAAACTATGTTCTCTAGATTCCAGATTCTGGTAGCTGGTCTCAAAGTTCTGGACAAGGGGTACTCTACTACTGACCATGTCAAGAAGATAATCAGAAGTTTACCCAAGCAGTGGAGGCCTATGGTTACAGCTCTGAAGCTGGCGAAAGATCTCAACAAAATCACTCTGGAGGAACTTATAAGCTCCCTCAGAAGTCATGAGATAGAGCTGGAAGCTGACGAGCCTCAGAAGCAAGGTAAGCCTATAGCTTTAAAATCTAACAGAAAATCTGAATCTAAAGTTTTGCAGGCAGTTGAAGAAACATCTGATGGATCCTCATCAGAAGAAGACGAGCTTTCTCTTCTCTCCAGAAGAGTAAATCAACTGTGGAAGCAAAGACAAAGGAAGTTCAGGAATCCCAGAAGATCTGATCAGAACGAGTCTTCTTCCAGATACAGAAGGACAGATTCTTCCTCTGGATACAGAAGATCTGAAGGCTCCTCAGGTAGCAAGAAGCCAAATACAAAAGACATCATCTGCTACGAGTGCAATGAGCAAGGACACTACAAGAGTGACTGTCCAAAGCTTCAGAGGGAAAAGCCCAAAAAGAAGTTTGGAAGAGAGAAGAAGAAAAGTCTCATGGCCACATGGGATGACTCTGACTCGTCTGAAGCTGACTCAGAATCAGATGATGAAAGGGCGAACATAGCGCTTATGGCTAACATTCCAGATGACAGTGAAGCTTCTGACTCAGACTCAGAATCAGACACAGAAGAGGTATTCCCTAACTTCGCTGTTAATTTTACAAAGGCTGAACTTGCTGAAAGCCTAAATGAAATTCTGGAACGTTATCAGCAGATTAGAGCTAAATTCAGAGACCTGAAAAGGACTCTTGAATCTGACTCTAATAAGTCTGAGAGTCTCAAATTGGAAAACTCTGAGCTGAGAGATAAAATTTTAAAATTAGAAAACTCTTTACAAAACTCTCAGAAGAAACCAATTGCTGAAACTCCCAGCAACGCTGATGAGATCATCAAGGAGTATGATCATAGTTTCCAGAAGTTCCTTGCTAAAAGCATAGATAGAAGCAGAATGGCTTCAATGATCTATGGTGTTAGCAGAAACGGCAGGAAAGGAATAGGATACCTAGGTAAGGTTCCTACACCTAAAAATGTCATGGATTTAACCATTAAATACACTCCTCTAAATTCACACTTTGTGTATGGTCACACACATGACATCAAATATACTAGTAGTAATCACTTTGTGAAACCAAAATTCAACCAGAGTTTTGGTAAGACTAACAAATCAGGACCCAAGAAGATCTGGGTACCTAAGGATAAAATAATACATGTTGCAGATATCTTTAGCAGCAAGTCAGAAACACCAGTCATGGTACCTGGACTCTGGCTGCTCACGTCACATGACGGGAAGAAGGCATATGTTCCAAAGCCTGGAACTTAAGCCTGGAGGCCACGTTGGCTTTGGAGGCAATCAGAGGGGAAAGATAATTGGCTCTGGAACTGTAGGTAACGGAAATCTTCCCTCTATTAATAATGTTCTGCTTGTTGATGGATTGATGCATAACCTGTTATCCATAAGTCAATTAAGTGATAACGGTTATGATATAATCTTTAATCAAAAATCATGTAAAGCTGTTAGTCAGAAAGATGGGACTATCCTATTTAATGGTAAGAGGAAAAACAACATTTACAAAATCAAACTTTCTGAACTTAAGAGTCAGAACGTAAAATGTCTTCTGTCTGTTAACAACGAGCAATGGATCTGGCACAGAAGATTGGGACATGTTAGTATGAGAAGAATATCTCAGATTAACAAACTCAATCTGGTCAGAGGACTTCCAAATTTGAAGTTCAATTCAGACGCTCTGTGTGAAGCATGTCAGAAAGGCAAATTTGCAAAACCTTCTTTTAAATCCAAAAATGTTGTTTCTACCTCTAAGCCATTAGAACTTCTGCACATTGACTTATTTGGACCAGTTAAAACTGCTTCAGTCAGTGGCAAGAAGTATGGGTTAGTAATCGTAGATGACTATAGCAGATGGACATGGGTAAAGTTCTTAAGACACAAGGACGAGTCACACTCTGTGTTTGTTACCTTCTGTAACCAAGTTCAGAATGAAAAAGATCTTAGAATCGTTAAAGTCAGAAGTGATCATGGTGGAGAATTTGAAAATAAAGATTTTGAGTCATTCTTTAATGACAAAGGCATTCTGCATGACTTCTCTTGTCCTAGAACTCCCCAACAAAATGGAGTTGTAGAACGAAAGAACAGAACATTGCAAGAAATGGCCAGAACCATGATCAACGAGACAAACGTTGCTAAGACTTTCTGGGCAGAGGCAATAAACACAGCGTGCTACATTCAGAATAGAATCTCAATAAGACCTATTCTGGAAAAGACTCCATATGAATTGTGGAAGAACAGAAAGCCCAACATTTCGTATTTTCATCCATTTGGATGTACTTGCTATATGTTAAATACTAAGAATTATTTGAACAAGTTTGATTCTAAGGCACAGAAGTGTATTATGTTAGGATACTCTGAACGCTCAAGAGGGTACAGAGTATACAATACAGAAACACAGATTGTGGAAGAATCAATCAGTGTTCGTTTTGATGACAAGCTTGACTCTGAAAAGTCAAAGCAGAATGAAAATCTTGCAGGTATAGAAATTGAATTTGCAGGTTCTGAAGACAAGTCATCAGAAGCTCTCAACACAGACATTCCTTCAACGTCTGAAAGAAGCAAGGCTAGAACTCCTACAACTGCTGCTGATCAACCTCAGAAGAGAGTACCCAGAAGCAGTTTGGATCACCCAGAAGAGACCATTCTAGGAAGAAAGGAAGATCCAATCAGAACAAGAGCAAGCTTCAGAAACTCTGAAGAAACTCTGATGGGACTTGTGTCTCTGATTGAACCTTCTTCCATTGATGAAGCACTTCTGGACAATGACTGGATTCTGGCAATGCAAGAAGAGCTGAATCAATTCACCAGAAACGACGTATGGGATCTCGTTCCAAGACCAAAAGGATTCAACGTCATTGGAACAAGATGGGTGTTCAGAAACAAGCTTAATGAACAAGGTGAAGTCGTCAGAAACAAGGCACGACTGGTTGCACAAGGTTATAGTCAGCAAGAGGGGATAGACTATACAGAAACCTTTGCCCCAGTCGCCAGGTTAGAATCTATCAGACTCTTAATCTCATTTGCTGTTAATAGAGGCATCACTCTGTATCAGATGGATGTCAAAAGTGCATTCTTAAATGGTTATATAGAAGAAGAAGTGTATGTTCACCAACCCCCAGGTTTTGAAAATACAAAACATCCAGAACATGTTTTCAAACTGAAAAAGTCACTGTATGGTCTGAAACAAGCTCCCAGAGCTTGGTATGAAAGGCTAAGTAACTTTCTGCTTGAAAATGAGTTCACCAGAGGGAAAGTGGACACCACTCTATTCTGTAAAACAGTTAAGAGTGACATTTTAGTCTGTCAAATTTATGTTGATGATATAATCTTTGGTTCTACTAATCCTTCTCTTGGTAGAAAATTTGCTAAGTGTATGCAGGCAGAATTTGAGATGAGCCTCATGGGGGAACTGAAGTTCTTTCTAGGAATTCAGATCAATCAAACTCCAGAGGGAACTTACATTCATCAGAGCAAATACATCAGAGATCTTCTGAAGAAATTTAACCTCTCAGAATGTAAGCCATCAAAGATTCCAATGCATCCCACGTGCATTCTTGAAAGAGAAGAGGTAAGCAAAAGCGTAGAACAGAAAGTCTACAGAGGTATGATTGGTTCTCTCCTTTATCTGACTGCTTCAAGACCTGATATTTTATTCAGCGTATGTATTTGTGCTAGATTCCAATCAGATCCTAGAGAATCTCACTTAACAGCTGTTAAGCGAATTTTCAAGTATCTGAAAGGTACTACTAATCTGGGTTTGTTTTATAGAAAATCTAGTGATTACAGTTTAGTAGGCTACTGCGATGCTGATTTTGCTGGAGACAGAGTGGAACGAAAAAGTACTTCTGGAAGCTGCCAGTTTCTGGGAGAAAATCTGATCTCGTGGTCCAGCAAAAGGCAATCCACTATTGCTCTGTCAACAGCAGAAGCTGAGTACATAGCAGCAGCTGGATGTAGCACACAGATGCTCTGGATGAAAAGTCAGCTTGAAGACTTCCAGATTTTTGAGAGTAACATTCCTATTCTTTGTGATAATACTTCTGCTATTTGCTTAAGTAAGAATCCTATTTTACATTCTAGAGCTAAGCATATAGAAATAAAACATCATTTCATTAGGGACTATATTCAGAAAGGAATTTTAAACTTGAAATTTATAGATACAGACCATCAATGGGCTGATATCTTTACTAAACCCCTTTCAGAAGATAGGTTTAATTTCATTCTGAAACATCTCAGCATGAAAGTATGCCCAGAATGAAAATGTTTTAATTCCATATTTTTATCTTTCAGAATGTATTTATATTACTGTGAACTTCTGATCAATCTTCTTTCAGAAAGATAGAACATGCAGATTGTATCAGAGGCAAGTCTAAAGATCTGAGAGTCTAATCTCAAAGACAGACGTGCTGATCACTACATCAAACAAGTGTCATCCAATCATCAGCAAATCCCTGAAGCAGAACGCGTGCACGTTTCTGAGAAAGGAAAACGCTGATTGGGTGCATTGAGACACTTGTCTGGTAACCGTTTTTAAGTATCTTTCTCAAATCCCCCAAAATCAGCAAGCATTAAATGCAAAAGTAATCACGCTTGTTAATGGCAATCATTATTTTTTTCTCTCCCTCTAAAACGTTTTATTTTTCAAAATAATTTTTGAAAATCCTATTTTAGCACATCACCAGCACTTTTTGATTGCTGACAAAAAGGGGGAGAACAAGAATGATATTTAAAATCAATAACGGCTAACTAGACAGAAACTCTCAAACATTCTAACTCTATTACTTGAAATGTTTTTCTGTTTTGTTGTTAAGTCTACAGGCACAAGGAAGCTCCGAACACTATGAAGACTAAGAACTAGAAGTTCATGTTGCTCCGATCAAATATGAAGTTCTGATATATGAAGCTCTGATCGACCTAACACTCTGATCCGAAGCAAAGCTCTGACAGGAAAAGCTCTGAAGCTCTGCTTTCTGATAAGTCAAAGACTTATAATCTGATGCTCAAAAATAGAAAAAGATCTGACTCTGAAGAACACGCATATCAAAGGGAAGTAACAAACTCAGGGGGAGTATCTCTTAACTCTGACTTCTCCGTACTTCTTATTCTGATACATAGATCTGATAACTTTTCACGTTATTTTTCATTTAAAATATCTAGTTTTTGTCATCATCAAAAAGGGGGAGATTGTTAGAACAATGTTTGAATCTAGTACCCTATATTTAAGTTTTGATGATAACAAAGTGAAAAGATATAGTAGTTAAATATTTCATGATTGAATTATATGCTGCCTAAAATTACTATGTTCTGACTTGCAGATATGCTGATTAAAATAAGCAAGATCACGTTCTCAGCATCAGAATATGAGTTTGCACATCAGCATCAGAAGTTGCTGAATCAGAACGTCAAGATCAGATGATCAACGCTTGCACATGCTGAAGCTTGATGAACAGAACTGCGCGTAAAACACTCTGATACAGAAACAAATTAGTTCATCAGCAGCGAAGCAGAATCAGAATGAGCCCAGCCAGAACGTGCATTGAAGAAGCAACGGTACTGTGCATTGAAAGCTAATCAATACCAACGGCATCATTCTAGACAAGATCTGCTCAAAAAGGAAAGCTTGTTAATAGCATTGAATCAAGAATATTTGCTTCAACGTTCATCTTCTCAAGTGCTATATAAACCAAGCTTTGAAGATTATCACGGCTAATGCTTCCAAACTCTCTACACGCAAAAAGCTGAACAATAATCTTCACTCTACAAGTCTTGCTAAACCAACAAACTCTGATACTTTATTAGTGTTTAGCAACCTAGAATTCTAAGCTTCATTTGTGTAAACATCACAGTTGTGATATAGTTTTTGTAGAAACATTCATACACATTTCCTTATACCTTTGTAAGAAAGTGTTGCCTTGACAAACCGGATTGTGGTTTGAATCAAGAAGGTTTTAGCAGTTGCTAAAGCAGATTTGTATTCAGTTGAATATAGTGAATTAAGACCTCGTTGGAGAGAGGCGAAATCACCTTGAACGGGTGGACTGGAGTAGTTTGAGATCAAACGAACCAGGATAAAAATACCTTGTCATTTGCTTTAAGTTTCCAGTTTTTCAATTCAACCCCCCCTTCTTGTGTTTTTCACCCCTTCATCTTCTCCATGTCCTCAGGCTCCATTTTGATTTGGTTGTATCCTGAGAAACCATCCATGAAGGAAAACACTTTGTGCTGGACTTTATTGTCAACTAGGATGTCAATGTAGGGAAGTGGGAAATCATCCTTAGGGCTTGCCCTATTTAAATCTTTGTAGTCCATGCACATTCGTACCTTGCCGTACTTTTTAGCCACGAAAACAACATTGGCGACCCATTGCGGATAGGAGGTGACGGCCAAAAATCCATCATTGAATTGCTTCATGACTTCATCTTTAATCTTCTCTGACATATCTGGTCGCATTCAACGGACCTTTTGTTTTACTGGTGGAAAGTCTTCTTTTGTAGGTAGATGATGTACCACAATATCTGCATCAAATCCTAGCATGTCATCATACAACCAGGAGAAGACCTCAACATACTCGTGTAGCAATTGAATCAGACGCTCCTTGACACTGGATTCCAGATTGGCACCCACCTTGACTTCTCTTTTGTCTTCCTCGATACCTAGGTTGATTGTATCCACGGGTTCTTCGTGGGGCTGAATGGTTCTCTCTTCTTGTAGAAGTAATCTGGAAAGTTCCCCTGGTACTTCACAATCTTCCTCACCTTCGTCTTCGGCTTGGTAGATTAGATTTTAAGAGTCACAAAGAGCCATAGCAGAAATGTTACCCATGGGATCCCGAATGGATGTAGATTTGCATTGTGAGTGTGAGTGTGTGTAAGGGTATAGCTGTCTTTGAAAGAAATGAAAAATGTAAAAAGAAAAACAATGAGCACAAAGTTTGTATGCAAAAACATCCATGATTCATTGATGTCATATGGAAATGAGATAATAACCCTTATAAATGGACCATTGTGCCTCGGGTAAGACACAAGGCTTTAAGATCCTGAATTGTTTTAATATTACAGATCCAACAAAATTTAAAGACAAATTACTGTGCGATAAAAGTGATTGGGACAAAATCTCTAGCCTCCCAGTTGTTGAGCCCTCCACTGACAGTTGGGAAAATCCAATCCTCTAGGTTGTAGCTGTCTTCATCATCCTCCACCGCATTGACTTCGCGATTGTTGATCTTCAAGGGTGGTTCTTCGGCACGAGTGCGGCGTACATCCTTCTGGGAAACTGAAGTGAATCCCAGGCAAAACTTGTCAGACTTGTATGGGATATCTTGGAGTTGTCCCCAAATAGTGCACCCACCTTCTTCTATCACTGCCTTTGCATCCTTCAAAGATGACATCCTGTGTGGAGGCCTTGTGATCTTGGGAACAACATTGGTCACTGCCACATCTTGCGGGACTTCTTCAAAGTGTTGGAATGAAGTTTCAATAAATTCACCATCTAATTCCACATATCTGAAGGAATTGAGATGGTTGATCATATACTCTTCTTCTCCATGAATGGTGATAATCTTCCCTTGAATCAGATACTTCAGCATTTGGTGCAACATAGAAGTAACAGCGCCAACACTGTGAATCCATGGTTGGCCTAGCAAGCAGGAGTATACAGGGCGGATATCCATTACATAAAAAGTTGAATCAAATGTTTGGGTTCCAACCTTTATGTGGATATCCACTTCCCTATGCACCATCCTTTTTGAGCCGTCAAAGGCCCTCACTACTATGTTACTTGGCTTCAATGTCAATCCCTCACAATAAAGCCTGTCAAGAGCCTTTTTAGGCAATACATTCAGAGATGAGCCAGTGTCCACCAAAACATGAGCCAAGGTTGTACCCCTAAATTCAACTGAGACGTGCAATGCCTCATTATGCTTCCTTCCTCTTGGCGTTAAATCAACATCCGAAAAACCTAGACCATTATCCGCAGTCAAGCTGGCTACGCAGTCTTGGAACTGATCGGCATATGTCTCTTAGGGTACATGGGCAGTTTTCAGGAATTTTACCAAGGCTTTTGCATGCGCCTCAGAACATAGTAGTAAATCTAACATGGAAATTTTGGATGGAGTTTTCCCTTGTTGTTCAACTACATCGTAGCCTCTTCTTTTTATGATCTTTAGAATTTCCTCCATCTCTTTCTGGGAGGTCTCAGGGATAGCCAATGATTGTGCCTTCATCCGGACAAGCTCAATCATAATACTTTTACCTCAAGTCTCGGTTAACTCGGTAGCAGGAATGTCAGTATGAGTGATAGCAGGGATTGTAACAACTTTGCCAGTTAGAGTATTAGTGGGGATGATTGTAGGACTGGGAACAACTTTTGGAGGAGTAACAACAGGAATGATTATGGGTCCAGAAACTGCTTTTGGGGGAGCAATTTCTGGAGAGAATATCCTTCCGCTTCGGGTAATCTTGCTAGTTCCTGCAATGTTACTGATATCGAGTTAACTTTCTTGGAACTTGAATCTTCGACAGCTGGCCAATATTGCTTGACACCGTGGTAGTAGACATCCCCTTCATAATTCCATGGTATGGTTTTGTCTGACGAATACGGGACTGGTCCAGGCATTGTAATTATCAAAGGAGCTGCTTTTGGAACTGATGTAATCCTAACGGGTCTTTTGGTGGAGACCCTGGAAGAATTTGTGGAAATGGTAATGATAGAAACATCATTAAAAGGAACAGGTGGAACAGAAGTCTTTTAAAACAAAATTTCCTTGTTATCTATTAGGCACTCAACGCCTGCTTTCAACAAAGGACAACTGATTGGTGAGGACAAACAGAAATGGCAGCTTTCATCACAGCCTGGGAATACATTGGCATTTAATAAGTTCTTTTTGATAGTTAGGAGTGGGGTCATAAGTTCATCAACTGAAGTAACAAACATATCTTCCTCAATGGCATTGGCATTATGGCCGTGTTTGGGCATAGGGGCATAAATGACATTTGGCTTTTCGGGCGCGTCGAATTCAATCTCTTTGGCTTCAATGAGGTCGTGTACTTTGTTCTTTAGAGCCCAACAGTTGTTAGTGTCATGGCCGGGACTCTCAGAGTGATATGCACAGCGGGCATTAGGATGATAGTGAGGAGATGTGGTGTTAGGATTCTTTGGAGCTTATTTCAAGGTCACTAGGTTGGATCTTAACAGATGTGGCAATACTTGAGATAAGGTCATGTTAATTCTGGTGAATTGTCTGTCTGGTCTTTCCATCCTTGGTTGGTTGTTTCTTTGCTGATCAGGCGCGGGTTTAGGAATCATAACAGCCCCCACCATTGGATGGTGTTCGGCTCTATCTTGATTTCTCTGAGGATAAACAGCAACAACCTCTTTCTTTCTGATAAATGGCTTCCTTACAGTAAAAGAGGATGCATCTTTTTGAATCTTTCTACTTTTTATCCCTGATTCTACCCTCTCTCTGGTCAATATCAGTTCAGTAAAACCTGCCGATGAACTCCCAATTAAGTGATTGAAGAAGGGACCAGACAAAGTGCCCAAGAACGTTTCTACTAATTCTCTTTCAGATAGGGGAGGTTAAACTCTTCCAGCCAAATCCCTCCATTTTTGCGCATAGTCCTTGAAGCCTTCACTTGAAACCATGGCCATACTCTGGGGTTGAGTACGGGTAGACGTAAGATCAGCGTTGTATTGGTATTGTTTGTAAAAGGCTGCAACAAGATCTTCCCAGTTATGAACATTGGCTCTTTCTAACTGATAAAACCAATCAAGTTGAGTTCTAGACAGGCTGTCTTGGAATAAGTGTACCCATAAGTCTTTGTCAGTAGTATGGGGATGGATTTTCCTCACGTAGGACCGGAGATTCATTTTAGGGCATGAAACTCTGTCATATTTGGCGAACATAGGTGCTTTGAATTTTGGAGGAATAACAATCCCCGACACTAAACCCAATTCCTTAAAGTCCAAGCCAGGCACTTTTTGGATTTCCATTGCACTCAACCGTTCTTCTAGGTGTTTATACTTGTCGTCGGCTGGAGGGTATTGTTCTTCAGAATAGTCTTCTTCTTCCTCTTCCTCTTCTGATTATGACTAAACAACTGTTTCTTTACCCTTCCCATCTTGGTTGTCTTTCTCACCGTATGTCGTTTCAAAGTCTAAGGCTCTTCTTGTCTGCCCTTGGAATCTGCTTCCCATGTTTAGAACTCCGGCTATCTTCTTTGTCTTCTTTTTCTTCTCCTCAGCCAGCAAAGTCTTCAACTCTTCTTGTCCTTTGGCTAGAGTTAAGAACAACTGTTGAAATTGCGCATTCTGAGCTTAGAGGTCCTTCACCATTTGCTCGAGATCCATCTTACTGAAATAAACATTAGAGAGATGAGGAGACTTATTGCAAGAAACCTTCTTATGTTATGATGAATGGTAAATGCATATGCAATGTTTTCAAGGATTTTAAGATTCAAATTTGTTTTAGACAAAAAGGGAACACACGTCATATTAATAGATTAAAGCTTGAGTACATCAATGTCTTCTTGAGCAAAATAATACAAAAACTCTAAGATAAAAAGGTAGTACGCATCCTCTTTGGTGCATTGTAAGCATTCAGAGTATGCTCCTCATGAAGTAGCCTAGTGAGTTCCAAAACCTTCTTCTCGCTTGCGTAGAATTGGGCTTCCAAGGTATCTCGCTCCCCCTTAAGGCATCATAAGACTCTGAGCACGAGTTCGTACCCATTTGAGGTAAGGCTCAAGAGGGATATAATTTTTATGCCCCAAAGTCTTGCTATCTACCTTGTTTAACATCCTCCAAGCTCGGATAAATCTCTGACGAAGACCTTGATCGTCGTTGTCATAGTCAAATACAAAACCTTGAATCAGCATCTCATGCGGGCCATCCCTTCGGGCGTAACTAAACTATCTTAAAGATAAGCAGGGGTTGTAAGTGATACCTCCCCTAATGCCAAGTAGAGGGACATTAGGAAATTCTCCGCAACAGACGACAATAGTAATATTTTCTATGGATCGGGAGCACCAATGAATATCTGAATGCTTGAGCGTTATCAACCTTTGTGACCACCTTGAACCTTTCTCATTATTTAATATAGATTGGGGAAGATGCAAAATAAACCATCTTGCCAAGAAAGGAGTGCAACACATAAGGACACCTCTTTTCCTCATTGTGCGAGTGTGAAAATAGTGTAGGATATCCCCTAGCAATCTAGGCACCGGGTTAAGGGATATAAAGATTTTGAAGGTGTTCACATCTATGAGTTGGTCAGGATTTGGAAACAAAACCATCCCATAGATGAGGAGAGCCACAATTTCCTCAAAGGCTTTCAAATCCAAGGAGTTCCAACAGTTTTGGACTTTCTCAAACAAGAACTTTGCTAGGAAACCTTTAACACCACTCCTCGTTTCCCAATGAGTTGTGACATCAGATGAGTGCAAGTGTAGAGATTGAGCAATCTATTCTGGCTTTGGGTCTCTTTCCATACTGTTGAAAGGTAGTTGATTAAGGATGGGAATTCTCAAGAGTCGGGAGAATTCTTCCAAAGTAGGCACAAGTTGATAGTCGAGAAATGTGAAGCAATGGTGTAAAGGATCAAAGAACTGAAAGAGCACCTTCATCATGTCCTCATATGTGTTGGAGGTGACCAAGTTGAGTAGGCGACCATGTCTCTAGGTGAATGGGGAGTTTTCAGGGATCCTTGAAGCTATCTCCTTAAGTTGTGGAGGGATCCTTACAAGGTTAATTTGAATAGTTTTCCTGCGAAGAGAATCCATATCCTACAAAACAAGAACAAAGATGAATCCGAAAATCCTTGAAATGGTTAGTGAATGTGTATGATGTTATGATGTTCATGATGTTATGTACAAGTATGTATATACAAGAAAAGCAAACAAGTCCTTATGTTTAGGCCTGCATGGAGTTTCATAGGTAAGTACCCTCTTGAAGTTTAGTTGGCTTAACCTGTCCAAGTAATAGTAATCGGGTTCTGAGGAGCTCAATATCACTGATTTGTTTACTTGGTCAATGTTTCATCACAAGCCTCTTTAATGGCGAACGAAATATCCCAAGAAACCAAACCTTAATGAGTGTAGTATCAAGTATCTACCAACTTTGGACTGCACCAAATCCGGTCATCTTACTACATCTTAAAGGCCAAGTTGGTCAAGTAAAGGTTCTAGAAGTTCATTAGTGCTTCATGACATCACTCAGCGGCCTCGTATTCTCTTTGATCAACTAAAAGGCTACCCGTACCCACAAATATGTCGCACTAACGTAGCTATTGCTTAGACCATGTCGGTATACCCCACACAGTTTCCACAACACATTGCTACTTACCTATAATTTATCCCAAATCAGGGTAGAGGATTCAAACCAAAACCAAGAACCATAATGTAAAGCATACAAGTCAAACAATGTAAGCAAGTAAATGTGATATGTCCCTAAGGTAACCCCACTTTTAGAATTCTCCCCAGCAGAGTCGCCAGTTCTGTGATACGGTGGGAGAACTGACTTGGGTGTTTTGCGTTTGATCGCAAATGTTATGGTTAGCAACAGTCGACACCGACTTTTCTTTTATCCAAAAGGAAAGGTGATAAAGCACAAGAAAGACCTTTGAGATTATTTCTTGAGTTCGGGGGGTAGATTATGAAAAGGGAAGGTATTAGCACCCTTTTCATCCATGGTTTTCCATGGGCTCTTAGTTACTTGTTAGATCACTTGCTTTTGTTTGAAATTGTACTTTGTGTGGTTTTTGAAAGTATTTTCTAAAGAGGCCATTGTTTAGGCAATCTTTGTAATGATTCTCGTTTGTAAGAATGTATACAAAGATGTTTGATCTTTTGAAAATGTTTTCAATGTTTGTAAGATGTTTGAAAGCGTGTGTGTTTGTTTTGAAAATAGCAAGGATGTTTGTTTGAAATTGAGCAAGTAAATAGGAGCATTCTACCAACTCAAAATGTCTTTCTTGTTCATTTTCTTTTCCTATGACATTGTTATCTTACCATTGATTTGATAAGAAACCCTATCTTTGGATGTAAATAGGACGGGCGTGGGTCATCGTATAACCATGATTAGCAATGTTGCAAGGTATCTTAGCATTCTTTTTTAGGGACTAAGATCATTTGAAAGGCAACTTAGGTAGCGTCGTCGAGGGACTATGATCTTGTATTTGCTTGTTTTTGCTAAGATACCTCACATGTGTAATATGGTCATTTTGTATAAGGCAACCAAGTGGAATAACCCTAGGGGTGCTTGTGTGCAAGTGTATTGTTTTCATGCTTGTTTTTGTCTTGAATTAGGGTTTTCTAAGTATTGGTTTTAGTCTTTCCATACAAACCCTAATTACTAGCATTCATATATGAAAGCGATAAATTGCAGAATTTTAAAGTTACTACGCTATTACAACATTTGTGGGGAGGGTGTACAATTTGTAAATGGGAATTACAAGAATTTAAACCCTAATTAATCTATTACAACCATATTGAATTGGTATAAATATACAAGGAATTAAATAAATACAAAGTATAACAATGAATGAATATACAAGGATATAAAATGTAAAGAAAATGAATTTTGTTTGGTTTTCATGAAAAAATGATTTTGTCTTAACCTAATTGAATAAAGAAAATAGCTAATTAAGTTTGAATTTATTAAGAAAATATTTTAAGTGAAACCCTAATTCTATAAATTAATCAAAAGGAAATAAGTTTAAGAAAAGTTTTTTTAGTATTTTTATCTTTTAAAATATTTATATTATTATGAAATATTTTTAGTCCTTTTTATATCAAAGATAATGTATTTAAAATGGTGTGAAAAAAATAAAATCATGATATTAATTAAGTTTATAAGATTTACTTAATAAAATAAATAAAGTATAATAAATAAAAATATTTTTATTTATGGAAAAAAATTAAATAAAATAAGTCAAAATATAAATATATCATTTTTTTGTATTTTATGATTTTAGTAATTGGAAAATAAATTTAAGAAAAGAAAATAAATAAATAAATAAATAAATAAATAAATAAATAATAAAACTTGGGCCAGGGGTGTTAGGAGGAAATAGGGAGGTCAGTCAGCAAAATAAAAAAATAAGCCAGGCCCAAAGGGCCTAGTGCCTGCCAAACAAAAAAAGTCAGAATTGTAAAAATATGAAAAATGCAAAAGGGTACCACTGGGCCTCGAACCCATGTCCCATAGGTTACAGGCACGCGCTTCTACCACTGGGTGGCTATACATCTGTTAATACAAATGAAACCATAAATATGTAAGGCAAAACGTGTTCTGAAGACTTCATCTTCAACCTCCCGCCAGACCAACTGTAACTTGCTCATTTCTCATCAAAAATGAAAACTGTAAACATGAAACTTGTAGCAAATTTTCTCACGATTCCAGAAATGTAAAGTATTAAAACTATTGATCAAAGATAAGCAAGAATTTTAATGGCCCTAATCTGAACCCTAAAAATTTCAGATATTTCAGTTTCAAAATTCTCTTAGCTCAAGCAAAATTAATGGAAACTAAGGACAAGATTAGCTTCAGGGCAATGATATCTACATGTTTTATTCACAAATAAACTATTGATGATTCCTGCATGAAGAGTTCCAAGTTGAGAAAACTTATCTCAAAACTGGAAATCGTGTTTGGAGTTTGAGCTTGTTTTAAGTGATGGTGATGATCAAGTTAGCTTTCTTGAGGTCCTAGGAAGCTAATGCAATGGTTTTCTTGAGTTGAGAGTGGCTGAAATGACTTGGAGAAGTAAATATGCAATGCTCTGTTTTTGGTTATGGAAGTTGGGGTAAATGATGTTACAATAATGAAACGGGGACAGGGACAAGTTATATTTTATGTATAGGAGCTTTAGGAACTAAAAGGCCAAATAATGCACGAGGGAAATAGAAGATACAAGTTCAAAGTCAGAACCTGCACAAAAATGGAGTTTTTATGCAATTTCTGGCTAGAGGGAATTTTAGAGAGTTTCCGGCTTGCAAAAATCATGTCCTAAGTTGCATAATAGTGTCTCAATGTATAGGAAAAAGGTTTTGAGAGCTTGGTTGATTAGAAGTACAAGTTCACATGTTATGTCTTTTTGGCTTGTTTTTTAAGCAAGCTTGACAAACATTGTTCCAAGGCAAGGTACAAGGCAATCTAAAGTGGTTAGGCACTTTAAACATGCTTATCTGATTCTGTATAGGATGCTTGTGCAGAAAGAACAAATGCAAAACTCAAGAGAAGTTGACTTTGTGATTAAAGCCACTTCACTAGAATGGCAATGTTACTTTGTGCCATTAATGGAAATGCAACTTGGATAAAGCTTCAATAAAGTGGATAATAGCTCAAAAGAAAGTGTAATCTTCTGATTATGGAGAGATCTTGAGGTTTAGAGGCCTGTAAAACAATATTGTGCATCATAGGTTTGAAATTGAATTCTTGTTCATCACAAAATGCCTTGTAATTCAAGTGACAAAACCCTAACTTCATCTCTTCGATTCTCCCTACTCAAGAATGATCTCAAGGAGTTCTTTGACATTTTGGAAAGATTTCAATGTTCTATACAACCCATCTTTGAATTACTTTTGAAGATTCCCCTTGGAACTATATGAAAAAGTGCCATGAAATTAGGTCAAAATCCTGGCCAAATTAGGGCAAAAATTTCACTAAGTGTTTAGTTTCATGACCCTATGTTCCTAAAGTTATAACCTGAGATCCAAGCAATTTTGGAAGAAGTTGTGTGAATAAAAGTTGTAGATTTCATGGATATCTACAACTTTCATGTTTGAAGTTTCTCTTGAATCATCTTGCATCATGGTGAAAATTTGGCTCAAAGTTATGAAAAAACATAAAATTTCCAACACTTAGAAAAATTTCTAAGTTTAGAAATTTTGAATTTTCAAAATGAAATCTTGACTTTTTGATTTCTTGGTGAATAAGTTTCATATTTTGACATTTTTTGATGAATTATAATCTTTGGTACTTAAATTTGACCAAAAATTCAAAGTGTGACTTTTCTATATACAATTGACTTTTGATTAGTTGACTGCAAAATTCATTTGTCAATCCATTAGACTTGCAATGCTTTGAGCCATGTCATTAGGTAAAAATGATTCAATTTGACTCTTGAGATCATGCCTTAAACCAATTGATCATTTTCTAGGTCAAAAAATCAAAAATTGCCATTTCCCAGTCAAAACTCTAATTTTGACCATTTTGCCCTTTTGATGATTTGATCAAATTTCTTGAGAAATTGTGGTCCAAACTTGATAAAATTATACATATGGGTTTAAAATGTTTATGTGGATAAAAAATTATTAAGTTTGACTGTAAATTGGCCATAGTTGACTTTTTCCCCAATATAGTTGATTTTTAGGCCAACTACTCAATTGACTGATCAAAAGTGTGATCCAAGGCTTGAAACTTGGCATGAGTAATCTTGGGGGTTAATAATGATCCATAAAAGTAATATGAAGCATTGGAAGTCCAAAAATACTTTTGCAATCTCAAACCTTAATTTTTGTCATCAGTGCATGAGGAGGTGTGTTGAGCTGATCAAACCCTAATGCAGTCTTGAGCCCAAGGAGATCTTGTGAGAAAATTATTGATAAGTCAGAGAAATTTTTTTGGGGTACAACAGTTTGTCTTTGAAAATCAGTCTTTGTTTGGTTTGAAGAAGCATGGAGTAATTGTTTCAAGTTTGATTGTTTCAACATGCAAATATATGGTAATGATAGTGTTTGAAAGTCAGGTACATTACCAAGGTACACATTTATCGCTTTCTAGGACTTAGCATAAATATGAAACTTGTAATTTGTACAAATACCATGGAATTCATTCTTTTATACTACTTGTTCATGATTGAATCACTTTAATCTTACCCCAAATGTGAGGAAGCTTTCAATTGTTCACTATATGCACGAGAGACTAAAATTCTTGTTTTAACTAGGTTTTATTATGTTTAATCTTGTATTTGTTTTGAATTGTATGAAAGCATGAAAATGATAAAGACATATTTTGAAATTGAGCATAACCACCTAACCAAAATTAATTTACCTTGTGAGTGAACGAGAATTTGTTAACCCCTTTGAGCCTTTTTGGTAGGATCCATTTTGATGTTAACTTTTGAAAATTGCACATAATTAATTAGTTCATTGTTGATTTCAAAGTGGATTATGAAAAAAATCTTGAACCCTCGACCATTTATTGTGGTTGGAAATTTTTCTTTCCTTAGAAAGTTGGAGCGTTCATGTCATGCTATTTTGTTGTATTCAAGTTGGGGAGACAAATGATTGATTGCTTAAAGGTTGGTTGCTTTGTGAAAAAATAATAATAAAGTGATTGAAAAAGAAATATGTGAAAAAGAAAAGAAAAGAAAGAAAAAGAAAAGAAAAAAATCATAATAAGATCAAAGTTATAGCAAATGAGTAAAGAGAAAAGGGTGAATAATAATTTTTTTATTGTTTGAAAATGTGGGAAGTGATTTCTCTCATAGATTTAGACAATTTTGTTTCATTGACCTTTAGATATAACCATTATTTATATACCAAGTCCAATTACAATCCTTGAAAGTCCTTTTGATTTTTGTTTTTATGTTTTCAATACGAGTTTTTTTGGATGAATGCATAATTTAATCTATTGTTAGCAAGATTGTTAGGTGAGAGTCAAGTCCCTCATGTTTGTGTGTTTTTCATTCATTGATGAAGTTTTTTCTAGGTGTGATTCATGATTGAGCATGTGTTGTTTTGGAATGTTTGGCATAACTTTTGTACTTAGGATTTGTTTCCTAATCATGGTCTAGTTATAGTATAGTTTTAAGTATGATTTTGTTTGTACTTTTGATTTTGAATAATGTATTTGTTTTTGTTTTTCTAAACTTATTGATTCGTGATTTCTTGGTGGTTGCTTTTGCTTCTTTAGGTTTGTGTGACTTTTGTTTTAGGACAAACAAATTTCTAAGTTGGGGAGAGTTTGATAATAGCCAAATTATAATTATTATTGGTAATATTTTGTGGCACTTATTAACTCCATTTTTTGTATTAATAAGTAAAAACCTTAACTTTAGGGTAAATAATAGCTTTATAGTTTTATCATGTAAATATTGTATAGATTAATCATTTTTTATCTTATTTTGTAGGATTCTTTGCATGGTTGAAGCATTGGGCATCATAGGGAAAATAAAGCTTCAAGATGCAATTTTTTTATGGAAATAGAGAGCTATAGGTCAGGCTAAACACGGTCAAAGTGTGCTTGGAATTTTTTGGATAGAAGGTAATGGGATAAGCCCCAAATTTGGGGCTAAGCGTGGTCTGCAGTATAAGGCAATTTGGTGCAATAAGCTGAAGCGCGCTTAGCTTCCTCTGAAGGGGCTAAGCGCAACTTGCGATGTTGAAAGTGTATAAATGGAGTTCAAATCATATTTTTTAGGGTTTGGCCCAATTTTGAGATATGGGTTTCACCATTTTTAGGATTTCCACCATATTTTAAAGTGAGACACCAATTTTGGAGTGTTAGATGCTTAGAAATCAACAAGAGAGGATGCATCTTGAAGATCCGAAGATGGATTCATGTTGATTGTTGAGACATCAAGGTTGATGCTTGTTCATTTTCTCTCTTCTCTTTATACTTTGCTATGTAAGTAGTTAACGCCCATTTCTTTTTGGGATTTAAAGGATTTCATCATAGTAGTATGTATTTCTTTTAAGCTTTGTATTGTGAACTCAATTTCGAATCAATATAGATGTTAAGTTTTGCTTTCCTCTGGTTTGACTTGTGTTAAGAAATATATTTTAAACTATTGATCTAAGATTACTCATCTATCGATAACTAAAGTCTACACATACATTTGGAAGTTGATATTCACTTTGTGTCAGATCTTAATGTTTGTGTGTTATTTAACATATTAAAGCATCTTCTGTTAATCGACCGGTATAATTTTGCAACGCTGCTCTAGACATAGACTATGTTGATGAGTGATACGTGATTATAGACATAATCTCTATTGTGGGAGATACGTGATGTTATTGATGAATGCTTAGATTTCATTTAACTGATTGGTAAAATGCATATTCTATGGGCGAACAAAAACCAATCCTGAAAAGTTATCTTCTCTTTAAAACATTATATCATTTTACTTTATTTTTACATTCTATATTGTACATCATAAAATTTGAAAACCAAGCTCAGAAACATAGAGACTATTGAACGACATTTGATCCCTCGCACCAATCCCTGTGGATACGATAAAACTCGGAATACTTCCAAACTAACTTCTGCTCACTGCTTTACTATAACAACACCCGTATGAACATGTAGCCTCCATAAACACTCAAATGGCCATTATTGGGGCACAAGATTCCTTGAAGTATAAGCTCTTGTATGGAACCTTTAGAGATGCAACTCTAAGGTGGTTTATGAGCCTCCCTTAGCTCCCTGTTACCAGCTACCAAGACCTGATGAGAAACCTGGCCCACCAATTCACTATAAGCAAACATAGGAAGATGAGTGCTACCAGCCTATTCAACATTCAACAAGGTCCCTCAAAATCCCTGAGGAACTATCTCAACCACGTAAGCGAAGCAACAATCAAGGTAATCCATCTAAATCCGAAAATGTTTGTAGGATCATTCCTTAATGGTCTCAGGGTGGGAAACTTCCACGAGTCCCTCGCTCAAAAAATAACAGCGTCCTTGGCTGAAGTAATAACACAAGCAGAATGTTACATTAATGGTGTTGAGAGTAATGCTGAAAAGAAAACGCGAGATGCAAAAGAATTCACTCCCAATAAATATAGATCACAGAGGAACTAATACATGTCACCTCTAAGAGACAAGAAAAAATTCAAGAAGAGTGGAAAGCCTGTAGAGAGATTCACTCCTCTCATTCATAACTGAAGGTGTGAAAAACACAAGAAAGAGGGGGGAGGGGGTGAATTGGGTTTTAAAACAAAAAAATTTCTTTAAAAATATTCCCCTTTAAGTTAAAATCTTTTTAATCTTCACTCTTGATAATAACAATAAGTAAAAATAGAATTAAAGAACAAGGTATGCTTATACTAGTTCACCTGAAAATTATCAAGCTAGTCTAGTCCACCCGCGAAGATGATTTCGCCTCACTCAATCGAGGACTTAATTCACTATGACTAAACCGATTACAATTTTTCCAAGCTACCCACAAGTGGCTAACAACTTCTAATACTCGTAAGTCAAAAACTCCTTAAGGCTACAGACCTACCCGATCCTTTAAGGAATATTAAATAATAATCAACCTGATTATTACAATGCACAAGCTACCCGCAAGTGACTAACAACCTTAAAAACTCACAAGTCCTAGACTTATTAAGAATACAAACCTACCTGGTCCCTTAAGGAATATCAAACAGCAGTTTGAACACAAGTTTTATTTACAAGAATGTTGCTTCTAAAAAGATGAATATGTAAACTATTGTAAGAATAATGACTTAAGAATGTGAAAGCTATGAGCAACCTTTATGCGTGAATATTTCGTCGATTGACAAATTTCTCTCTTAGTCTTCAAGAATTTATATAGCCAATAAAATAATATATCCATTGAGGGGTACTCTTGGGATTTCCATAAACATTGGCAGCTTGAACAGTAACGTTGGGTACAAGATCATACAATGCGTCCGTCCTTTCATGGTAGTGGAATGAAGTGTTAATTGTACCATTTACTATTTGTACTATGTTATGTTATCTTCTTTCCTTCTGCATTTCAGAGGCTTCTGCAAGCATGACTTTAGAAGCGAGAACATAACATAAGGTCATCATAACTTCAAGTCATCAGAGTCTTCAGAACTGTGTCTTCAGAGTCTTCAACACTTGGTTGTGAGAACCTATTTATTAGAGCCTTGGGTCTTTATAACTTCAATTCTTTAGAATCTTTAAAATTGCGTCTTCAGAGTATTTAACAACTGCTCTTTAGAACCCTTATCTTTTGAACTTTGGGTATTTAGAAACTCGAGTCTTTAGCATATGGACTTGAGTAGAAACTTATGTCTTCAGATCTTTTGACGGTTTCTTTAGAACCCATTGTCTTTAGAAACACGAGTCTTCAACATCTGGACTTAAGTAGTAATTTCTGTCTTCAGATCTTTTGACTGGTTTCTTTAGACAAATATCAGAGCTTACACGTTAGAGCCTTACATAAATTATGTAGCGCAGAAGAGAAACTAATTCTCTTCTAATGTCTCTGCCACGCCATCTGTTGTACCCCAAATTTTGACCTAAGATACCATCTCCCATCTGCATCGTTACATTGCGAGCGTTTTGATCTTTTGATTTTTAAGATTCATAACTTTTTCGAGTCGAGAGCTGTTTATTTTTTGAACGCTAAATTTATTAATCGATCAATGCTAAAACAATGTTTATTAATTATTTATTATCTTAAATTTAAATAATTGGAATTTATTTTCAATTATTATATAATTTAAAGATTTATAAATAATAAAGTAAATATTTGAAAAGAGGTTTATTAATTGATCAAACAATGTTTATTAATTATTCATTATCCTAAATTTAAATAATGGGAATCTGTTTTCAGTTATTATATAATTTAAAGATTTATGAATAATGAAATAAACATTTGAAAAGGAGTTTATTAATTGATCAAGCAATGTTTATTTAATTATTTATTGTTCTAAGTTTAAATAGCTGAAATTTTATCTTTCAGTTATTATAATTTAGAAGAATTAAAAATAGTGAAGTAAATAATTGAAGTTATTAACTGATCAATGATGTTTATTTATTTGTTTATTATTCTGAATTTAAGTAATTGAAATTGATTTTCAGTTACTATATAATTTAAAGAATTATAAACGATAAATAAATAATTGGAAAGAAGAAAGAATTAATTGGTAAAATATTGGAATTTTATTTACTTTATTCTAATTATTACAATTGTTATTTAAATATTGTATTATTTACAAAAATATTTACAATAACAATTATATAAAATGCTTAAAGTAAAATAAAAACTATTCTAATTTTTTCTAAATTCTAAATCTTCATCTTCCATCCAATGCTTCTTTGTCTGCTCATTTAATTTTACCTGCAAAAACAATTAAAAGAAAAAGTTAGAAATAAATAAATAATTAAAAGCAGAAAATTATTTTTAGTGTTCATCATTAAAAGCAAACGGCTGGAATCAGTTTTTTACCCTTCTTGCAAATCGCGGGATTTCTCCCGGTTCACAAAAAGGGATGGATTTTTAGTTTCAAAAATGAATGCACAATTTAAAAATGCACAAATTCATTTTTTGTTTTCAAAACTGCATAATTAAAAAGCCAACTGCATATTTCAAATCCCATGCATATTTCAAAATCAATATAAAATGCATAATACAAACAGCACATGCATTTTCAATTCCAAGTCAATATCCCAACGTAAACCATGCAACCATATAGGAAGAGGCCAAAACAATAGGTTCCTCTACTGTTACATTGCAAGTCAAAGAGGATATGCAATTTTAAAACCAATTTGCAAGCAAAGCATATTTTCCATTTTTCATCACTTTCCAGCATTTTTACTTTTTCAGAACAGTTAAAGTACACAACATTTTAGTGTTTCATTGTACTAAGAGAGAGAAGAGAGATAGAAGTATGGTTTTACAGGTTTGGCTTAGGCAGATAGAGTTACAAAACAAACTACAGCAGCATCTCATAAGAAAAATGAAAGCATGAAAATAGAATACCAACAAACTGTTGGAGCAGTAGATGTGCAGAAGGCCAAGAGAATATAGTAAAATATTCAAACCTGAGCCATCAAAGATATGCCAAGCAAACTGTATAACATAACACGAAACCCCTTCAAGGAAAAAAGCAGAGACCTGCCTTCAAGCTTAGAAAAAACTATCAAAGCAAAACCTTTTTTCTCCAAGTCTCAAAACAAAAACCAGTAGAATCTACTGTCAAACCAAGAACCATATAACCATTTTCAAACAAAACAAAAACCATAGAACCTACTGCATAAAACCAGTAAAACCATCACAAAAATCAAAAACCATCAAATATGGCCTAAACCATACAAACCTGCATACACCATACAAACCAGTACCATCCTAAACCATTATACCAGAAAACTACCAAACCATGTCAAGGTCACCTGTTGCATTAAAACCAATAAAACACTTGGCCTAACTCATAAAACCATAACCATTACCAAAACCTTCCACCTACTGTCAAACATAAGACCATAAAACCTGCTAAACCAGCATAAACCAAGAGCATGGCCTAAAAGATCAGAAAATCGCAAAAAACTGTCCAACCAACGTCCAAATACCATCAGGCCTCAGATTATATCATCATTGGCCAACCAAAAAAAAAACATACAGAAGCATAGCTGAGAAGAAGAGAAAAAGCATCAACACTGTTAAATCATTTCAATATGTCCAGGCAACGATAAAACATTCAACACATCCAGACAACAAAAAACATACAGAAGCAGTAAAGAAGAAGGGAGAAAAGTATTCGAAGGTCACCGTTTAAGCAGAGCAAGGTAAAGAGAAGAAGAGAAGAAACATTGCACAAGTTTTCAGTTTACTCATCATCAAACAAAATTAAGAACGAAGTACCGGTAGTCCGAAGCAAACATCACGCGTATCCCTCGCCGTCCCGGCCTCCTAGCTTTCCCCACCCTCCTTCCTCCTTCTCCAGGTAGCAATTTCGCACTCTTTTTTTTTCTCTCAAATTCCTCAAATAATCATATAAATACGAAGTCAGAATCAATGGATATAAGAATCACAAACATGCAATTGAAACAAAAAGCCACGAAATAGAAAATGATTATACCGTAAATCCTCGCCCCCTAGCGTCCATTGGAGGGAAGAAGAAAGTGGAGAGGCTGGTGGCCGTGGCAAAGGACTCAGAAGCGAAGCAAAGGCGAAGAAGACGATCGGATAAGAACGCGAAACGAAGAAGACGAACGCGTGAACAAGAGAGAGCGGCGCTGTAAACTTTCGGATTAACCCTAATTCAACTAACAATTTTGTTTAACCCTAAAAACAGACTATGAAACATATTGGACTAAACCTCAAATGCCAAAGCCCAAACGAATTTTTAATGCACCCCCCTTCCCTGTCTCTTTGTCTTGAGCCCCTCAGAACCCTTTGGCCCATATAAATTGTTTCTCTAACTTTTTTTCTAATACACTTTTTTTTTTCTATTTATTCCTTTTTAGTTTTTAGAACTATTACTAATTTAGTTTAATTAATTAGTAACTCAATCAAATAGGATAATTTAATTAAACAATTTTAATAAGGTGACCAATTTTATTAACTTTAGGATTAATTTGGTAATTTTGGCATCCTTTTTTATTAGACTTAAAATTAATAATTTTAAAGTTTTAATTTTAGTTTAACTATTTAATAATTCTTAAAGCAATATCTTATATTAATATTAAGAAAAAAAACATATAAAAACAAAAACACATAAAAATAAAAACTCTAAAAACGTATAAAAAATAAAAATGATTTAAAATTAAAAGCATGTTATTTCCTTTAACTTATTTCCCTCGCTTTAATTAATACTAATGCAAAAACATAAAAAAATAGAAACATATAAAAGCCTTAAAAATATTTTATTTCTTAATTAATTTTCTTGTTTTGCATATATTAAACAAAAAATCCAAAAATGCATATTTACACCATTTAGTCATTTATTTAAATTATTGTATATCGTTATCTGCCTAATATCCTGTCAATTATTTCATCGTACTTGTTTATTCTGTTTACGTCTAAATCCAAGGGGAAAACGATTAAGTTTGTTGACTTCATGTACTCAAGTCCGATCACGCGAATGTTTTGCATTCCATTAAAACTTAAGACAATTTTTTTCCCAAATATCGATCTTTTCAAAACTTATACCTTTTAAGCAAAAACTTCGACATTAGGACGTCGTATCTTCAAAAACTCGTACGTATCCTGTTTTCGGCCAAAACAATTTATTTCGATCAAACAAACAATTTTAATAAACAGATATTTCAAAAGGTTCCTATAGAGTACTATAGATACATTGGGTGCTAATACCTTCCCATTGTATAACCAACCCCCGAACCATAGATCTCTTTTCAAAACGCCTTGTATTTTTATTACTTTTAAAAGTATTATTTTACATTGCATATTTAGGGTTTTATTTCGCTCTTTCCCCTTTCCCCTTGGAAACAATAAAGCGCAGTGGCGACTCTTGCTTTTGTGAGACGAATTAATCAATAATTCGATCTCCGATTTACCCCGCTACATTTTTTATCGCTACACCATCCATCAGAAATAAAACTTGTTTCTTAAGTACTCAACAATAACAAACATTAGTATAAAAAAATTGTTCACACAAATATATGTGTTTGTTATCATCAAAACTCAGAGATAATATTGCAAAACCAAATCTTGTTCTAACAATCTCTCCCTTTTTGATGATGACAAAACTATGTATTTTGATGACACAATTTTGTTCACATAATTAGAAAAAGTGAAAATAGAAAGGTAAGGAATACTTATCCTTTTTATGATGAGTCAATGACTTGATGAATATTGAATATCCTAATTCTAAACCATTTGAGTAAAACTCCCCTGGTTCTAATAGATCATATATCAAGATCTTGAGAGTCTTGACTTTAGACACCAATGGAAAAATTGAGATCTTAATGTCAATAGAACATTTGAGATATTGATTTCATCGAACTTCTTATTGAATCTTGACTTTAGATGTTAATGAAAATGAATTCCAATTGAAATCTTTGAAACTTTAATGTCACTGAGACATCTTCCAAATTCACAATTCTTTGGAGTCTGATTCCAGATTTCACTTTCTTTGGAGTCTTATTATGAACTCAAAAATATCTTCAGAGTTTGAAGCTAATAGGTTAGACATAAGCCTTGCACAATGCTTTTAGATCTTTATCTTTAATCATAGTTCTCATTTCCTGAAAAAGAAAAAGAATTCTAACAGAAACAGAAGTTTAACTGGGTTAGAATGTAAACAGCTCTTTTCAGAGAATATTTTCCAAAACTTGATTATTGCAATCAAAATTTATGTTCATTTAGTTACTCCCCCTTTTTGTCATAATCAAAAAGGTAATTATGTGGGGAAAAAAACATAAAGACCAGAAGATTAGAAAACTCAAATATATAAAAAGATACAGTTGAAGATGATTCAAGGAAGGAGACTTGATGAATGATCTCATATATAAGAAGATATATAAATAGTCAATCAAGCAGTTCACGAAGTAAGATGATTGAAACACTCAAATGACGTCACTGGCTGCTAAAAAAAGGAAATGAAATAAGAAGTAGATTAAACATTAAGGTGAAAGAACACGAAAACATTTAATTGGAACATGACAGGGAATATCAAACAAAGGAATTAAACGATTGTTCCCAAAACATAATGAAGAGGAGTAGTTAAATAAATGTAATCGTGATTAATTGATTTCTAGAAAAATAACTGCTCGTGCATGACCTAGGTAGAGTGTGATAGACACTAAGTCTATTTAGGTAATATGTTTGATATTCCCAGCATTTGGAAAACCATGAATATTTCCATCAGATCAGGAACATTTCTGATCGAAACATCTTCTGACGACTAAGATAAAACAAATTAGAAGTCTTATGTTTAAGTCAGAATTGTATCCCTTTATGCTACGACTAAAACAGGTGTTTAATTCTAATGACATATTACTCTGGACATAGACCCATTTTCAGATTCTTTAGGATAAACATAAATCTATCTTCAGCTAAGGGGTTTGTAAAAATGTCAGCCCACTGATGGTCTGTATCTATAAATTTCAAAGATAGGATCCCTTTCTGAACATAACCTCTAATAAAATGATGTTTGATTTCTGTGTTTAGGCCTATAGTGTAGGATAGGATTCTTAATTAAGAAAATAGCGGCAGTATTATCACGGGAGATATGAATGTTACTCTCATATATCTGGTAATCTTCCAGCTAATTCTTCATCCATAGCATCTGAGTACTGCATAGTGCTGCTGAAATGTACTCTGTTTCTGTTGTTGAAAAAGCAATTGTATATTGTCTCTTTCTTGACCATGAGATCATATTATTTCCTAGAAAGTGACAGTTTACAGAAGTATTCTTCCTCTCTAGTTGATCTCCAATGTAGTCTGCATCATAGAAACCAGAAAGAGAATACTCTGATGTCTTCTCATATATCAAGACAAGGTTAGGAGTTATTTTTAAATACCTTAGAATCCTCTTAACAGTAGTTAAATGAGATTTCCTAGGATCAGATTGGAATCTAGCACAAAGATGGACACTGAATAAAATATCAGGTCTAGATGCAGTCAGACACAGAAGACAACCTATCATACCACGATAGAGCTTCTGACATACCTTTCCACTTACCTCTTCTTTCCCCCAGAATACATGTTTTATGCATTGGATTCTTTACTACAATGTAGTATGTCATGTTGAATTTCTTCAGAAGTTCTTTGGTGTACTTACTTTGATGAATGTAAGAAGCCTCTGGTTTTTTATCAATCTGAATTCCTATAAAGAACTGCAATTCCCCAATCATGCTCATTTCAAATTTAGCTTGCATTAACTTAGTGAATTCCTCGCATAGGGATGGTGTGATACGTTGGGAGAACTGACTTGAGGTTTTGCATTTGTGTTCGCAAATGTTTTGGTTTAGCAAGAGTCGCCACTGACTTTTCATTTTATCCAAAGGAAAGGTCAAAAAGCACAGGAAAGACCTTTGAGATGTTTTCTTGGGTTCGGGGGGTAGATTATGAAAAGGGAAGGTGCTAGCACCCTTTTCATCCATGGTTTTCCATGGGCTCTTAGTTACTTGTTTAAATCACTTGCTTTTGCTTTTCAATTGTTTGAAATGGTGCTTTGTTTGTGGTTTTGAAAGTATTTTGAAAAGAGGCCTTTGTTTAGGCAACCTTTGTAATGATTCTTGTTTGAATATATACAAAGGTGATTGTCTTTTGAAAAATGTTTCAATGTTTGAAAGTTTGTTTGGAAACATATTTTGAAATTATGTGTGTGTTTTTGAAATTAGCAAGGATGTTTACAAATTTGATCAAGTAACTAGGAGTTGTCTACCCTACTCAAAGATCTTTCCTACATATTTTTAACCCTTTGACATTGTTGTTTTACCATTGTATTTGGTAAACAACCTTGTATTTGGATGTTAAACGGGACGGGCGTGGGTCATCGTATGACCATGATAACAATGTTGCCAAGTATCTTAGCAAGTTTTTTGGGGTCTAGATCATTTTTGTTTAGGCAACCAAGATGGCGTCATCGAGGGACTATGATATTTTT
Organism: Vicia faba; assembly: GCA_948472305.1. Classification (NCBI taxonomy): domain Eukaryota; kingdom Viridiplantae; phylum Streptophyta; class Magnoliopsida; order Fabales; family Fabaceae; genus Vicia; species Vicia faba. The sequence continues at coordinate 1,081,866,718 of OX451736.1, read as the reverse complement.
GTTTTGATTTTGATTTGCCAAGATACCTAGCATGCATACCATGGCCATGTTTTTAAGGCAACAAGTGGATGAAACCCTAGGGGTGCTTGTGTGCATTGTGTTGTCATTTTCATGCATTTTTGTCTTGTATTTAAGTCATGCTATTTGTTTGATTTTGGTCTTTGCATACAAACCCTAATTTACTATCATGGCATTTGAAAGCGATAAAATGCGTAAAAGTAAATCTAAGACTATTACAACATTATTATGGGGAGGGGGATACAAGTTTGAATATGGGGGTATTGCATAAAATAAAGCCCTAAAACTATTACAACCATATTGAATTTATTTGCACAAATAAACAAACAAATATTTAAATGTATAATAAATATGTAAATATGCAAAGAAATGCTTTTGTATTTATTTTATGTATTTAAAATAAATTATTTATGTCTCAAAATAAGAAAAATATTAATGATTATTTTTGAAAGGGTGAAAACCCTAGTTTTTGGTTTAAAGAAAATATATATTCTAATTATTTATTTATTCATTTTTATGTACAAGAAAATATATATATATATATATATATATATATATATATATATATATATATATATATATATATATATATATATATATATATATATATATATATATATATATATATATATATATATATATATATATATATATATATATATATATATATATATATATATATATATATATATATATATATATATATATATATATATATATATATATATATATATATATATATATATATATATATATATATATATATATATATATATATATATATATATATATATATATATATGTTAAACAATAAAATATGTGGGAAAATAATATTTTAAGTGTATAATATAATAAAATAAAAATATATAAGTATTTTAATATTATTTACAAATTTTAATTAAGAAAATAAAGTAATATTAACCTAATAATTATTTATTATGCAAATAAAAATAAAATAAAAATATGATAAAATGTCAAAAATAAAGAAAATAATTTTTGTGATTTTAAATGTTCAAGAAAAAAATAATAAAGTCAGAAAATAAAAAAAGAAATGAAAAATATGCAGAAATAAAGAAAATGGGCCATGGGGTGCAAATAGTAAGCTAGGGGGTGTCAAAAGCAAAAGCAAACAAGCCCAAGCCCAATGTCCTTTGTCCCTGTCCTCTGGCCAACGACCAAACGCGCGCGCTTCTGAACTTGAAACCTGTTCTCTCTTGTTCTTGCATGAAATCAAAAACTCATAACATGAAAATTATAGCGCTTTAATCCACGATTTCAATGACATAAAAAACTTGATCTAACTCTCAAAGACCAGAGAGAATTTCCTTGGCCCTAAATTCTAACCTAGTTTTTTCAGCAACTTCAACATCTAAATTCTCCTAGCTCAGTTAACATAAATGAATTCTATGCATATGTACAGTTCAAGGACATTAAGGGCTACATTTTTGCTTCACAAACCTAAGCCTAATGATTCCTAAATAAGGAGATAGAAGTTTGAAAATTACCTGCTTCAGCCAAGTTTTGATATGGCAATGTAGGAGTTTTTGATGAGGCCTGAAGGTCGTGTTAGCTTGCTTGAAGTTCACTTAACCTTCCCCAATGCTTGGCTTGCTTTGAACTTGCCTGAATGTGCTTGTAGAACTCAACCTGCAAAGCTTCAAAGTAAAAATGGTGAAGTATGAAAATGGAGTTACAGTGGCTGGACAGGTGCTTGGATAGCTTAGGTGTATTGTTTAGAATGTGTTTGAAGTGGCTTGGGACAAAACACATGAGTGGAATTGGATTTGGAAGTGATTCTGCAGGGCTTGCCATGTTTTGACAAGAACATGGTGTTTTAGTGTTTTGGGTGTTTGAGAGGCTTGTAACTCGTGTATTATGGCCTTAGACAATATGTAAAACTTGTTTTAAATGTTTACAAAGCTTGCTCTTATCATATTACAAAGTTGTGGAGTTTTTGCACAATAGCTTACTTTTGAAGTAAAAGGTGAGTTGACAAAAGCAAGGCTTGTACAGGCCTGTATTCTAGCTGCACATAGTTGGTGTACTTTGCCCCAAGATTGTGGACTTTGTTTTCTGCAAGAGGCTTGGTCCATGGCTCAAGATAAATAAAGTTACATAAAGTGAACTTTATCAAAGTAGCAATGTTATCTTTTTTCCATTTTTGGATTAAATCTTTGTGTAATGTTCTAAAGCTCAGAACAAAGCCTTTAACCAATGTGTTTGCATTTAATTAAGGAATGTGGAAAGGATTAAGACATGTAAAACAAGTACAAGCATGATCCAAACTGATTTGCAAGTTGTAACATGGTGCAAAATGCCTTGGACAAAAGTAATAATTTCCCATTTTCAAACTTTCGATTCTCCCCAACCATAAATGATTTTGGAGAGTTCTTGGACATTTTGGAAATCTTGTAACATTCTATACAATCCATCTTTGAAATGCATTTTGATATTCCACTTGGAACTATGTGAAAAGTTGCCATGAAGATAGGTCAAAATCCTGCCTAAACTAGGGCAAAATTTCACTAAGTTAAAAGTTTCATGGAGCCTTATTCACAAAATCATAACATGAGATCCAAGCATCTTTTGGGAAAACTTTGTGAATAAAACTTGTAGGTTTTGTGTAGTACTACAACTTTCATGTTGGAAGTTTTCTTTGAATCCAATTGCATCATGGTGAAAAAGTTGTGCAAAGTTAGGAAAAAATAAGAAATCTTCATAACTTAGAAAAATTATAAGTTATGCAAATTTTCCATTTTAAACCCTAATTTTGAAAATTAAGTTTCTTGGTGAACATGTTTCATGTTTTGACACATCTTGATGAAAAATGATCCTTGGCACTTGATTTTGACCAAAAAGTCAAAGTTTGACTTTTCAGTGTACAGTTGATTTTTGATCAGTTGATTGGAAAATTCATCTGTCAATTCAATGCAATTGAGATCTTTTGAACCTTATGATTAGGTCAAGATGATGCCATTTAATCCTTTAATCCATGCTTGAACCCAATTTTCCATTGTCTAGGTTAAAAATCAGAAATTGCCCTTCTGTAGTCAAAACCCTAAAAATGACCATTTTGCCCTTTTGATGATCTGATCAAATTTCTTGAGGAGTTGTGGTCCAAACTTGATCAAATGGTTCACATGAGTCTATAATGTTTATGTGGATCAAAAATTATGAGGTTTGACTATAAATTGGCCACAGTTGACGTTTTCCCCAATACAACTGATTTTTAGGTCAACTGTCCAATTGACTGGGCAAAAATGTGATTCAAGGCTTGAAACTTGGTATGGGCAAACTTAGGAGTCCAACATGAAGTATGAAAGTCACATGGGGCATTGGGAGTCCAAAATTCCTTGTGCAAACTCAAACCCTAATTTCAGGTCAACAGTGCAAGAGGAGGTTTTGAGCTGAGCAAACCCTAATTCTGTCTGGAATCCAATGAGTCTCGTGAGGGGAAATATTGATAAAATGAGAGGGAAAATTTTGGGGTAGAACAGATGGATTAGCATAACCAAAAATAATATCATCAACATAAATTTGAACAATTAGAATAACATTTTTGAATGTTTTGTAGAAGAGTGTAGTGTTAACCTTTTTTCTGGTAAGCTTATTTTCTAAAATAAAATTGCTCAATCTGTCATACCAAGCTCCGAGAGCTTGTTTCAAGCTATAAAGATATTTATATAGTTTAAAAACAAAGTGTAAATTCTCATAGTTTTCAAAGCCAGGAGGCTATTTAACATACATTTCTTCTGAAATATAACCATTTAGAAATGCGATCTTAACATCCATCTGATAAAGGATGATGTTATGATTTGCAGAAAAAGAAACTAACAACTGAATAGCTTCTAACCTGGAGACTGGTGCAAAGTTTTATGTATAGTTTATTACTTCTTGTTTATTATAACCTTGTGCAACTAGTCGTGCTTTGTTTCTGACAACTTCACCTTTCTCATTGAGCTTATTTTTGAACACCCATCTGGTTCCAATAACATGAACACCTTTAGGTTTCTGAACAAGATCCCATACATCATTCTTTGAGAATTGGTTCAGTTCTTCTTCCATATCCAGAACCCAATCCTTATCTAGAAAGGCTTCCTCAATAGATGTAGGTTCTATTAAAGAAACTAAACCCATAAGCACTTCATCAGAAGGTTTGAGGGTTGATCTTATTCTGACTGGAGCATCTTTAATTCCAAGAATGAGATCTTTAGGATGAGGATGTGATTTTGTTCTTCCTTGGTTGAGGTTTATTAGAAGGACTATCAACAACATTAGAAGAATGAGCTTCTGATTCTTTATCTTCTTGAATCTTCTCCTTTGGTTCAGTAAATGTTATAGTCACATCTACAAGCTTTTCACACAGCTTTGACTTTTCATAGTCAAGCTTATCATTAAATCTAACATGGATTGATTCCTCCAAAATTTGTGATTATGTGTTATAGATTCTTAAGCCCTCAGATCATTCTGAGTATCCTAATAGCAGACACTTTTGTGCTTTGGAATTAAACATACCTAGATTCTCTTTAGTTTTTAACATGTAACAAGTATATCCAAAAGGATGGAAATAGGAAATGTTGGGATTTCTATTCTTTCACAATTCATAAGGAGTCTTGCTCAAAATAGGTTCGGTGGAGATTCTATTTTGAATATACCATATTGTATTCACTGCTTCTGTCCATAAGTGCTTTTCCATTTGAGTTTCTTGGATCATGGTGCGAGCCATTTCTTGCAGTGTTCTATTTTTTCCTTTCTACAACCCCATTTTGTTGTGGATTTCTAGGATAATAAAAATCATGTACTATGCCATTTGAATAAAAAAATCAAAATCTTTATTTTCAAATTCTCCACCATGATCACTTTGAACTCTGACTATTTTCCAATCTTTTTCATTTTGCACTTGGGAACAAAAGGAAGCAAATATAGAGTATGACTCATCCTTGTGTTTCAAGAATTTTACTGATGTCCATCTACTATAATCATCAACAATGACAAGTCCATATTTCTTACCATTGACATAAGCAATTTTCAGTGGTCCAAATAAGTCAATGTGAAGAAGTTCTAACGGCCTAGAAGTTAAAACAATATTTTTAGATTTGAAGGAGGTTTTTGAAAATTTTCCTTTTTGACAAGATTCACAAAGGGCATCTAAAGTATATTTCATATTGGGAAAGCCTCTGACTAATGCAAGTTTATTTAGTTGAGAAATATTTCTCAAGCTAACATGACCCAGACGTTGATGCCAGACTCATTGCTCTTCTTGAATAGTCATAAGGCATTTTACATTTTGATTTTTCAAATTTCATTATCTTATTTTGTAAATATTATTCTTCCTCTTGCCATTGAACAAAACTGAGCCATCCTTCTGACTAACAGCTTTACAGGATGTTTGATTAAAAATGAAGTCATAACCATTGTCACTAAGTTGACTGATTGACAATAAGTTATGCATCAGACCTTTAACTAAAAGAACATTATTAATAGAAGGGAATTTACCATTACTAATTGTTCTAGATTTGATGATATTTCCCTTCTGATTGCCTCTAAACCCAACAACGCCTCCAGGCTTAAGTTCTAAATCTTGGAACATATGCCTTTCGCATGTCATGTGTTGTGAGCATCCACTGTCTAGTACCATGACTGGTGTTTCAGTGGCGCCATCAAGGAAATATGCAATATAGATTATATGATCCTTAGGTACCCACTTTATGGGTCCTCTTTTGTTAGAAGTTACAAAGGTTCTGACACCTTTGAACTTTTGTGCAACAGGATAATCATGTGAAATTTGGGCATGATACTTTGGTTTAGAAGTTTCCTTTTGTGTCTGTGTTTGTGTTACATTAGTATCAGAATTTTCTTATTCTGGACATTTCAAATTTGTGTCAGCATTCACGAAATGTTCAAAAAGAGGTTTTCGTATGACATTCAGAGTCTTATCAATTCTCTTTGATGGTCCTGAATATGCCAAGCTTCTGCTTTGATTACTACTAACACCATAGATCATTGAAACCATTTATCTTCTATCTATGCTTTTAGCAAGGAAGTGTTGAAAAGCTCGATAACCTAGTCAGTAACAGATGTGTTAGAGAAAATCTCTTCTTCTAATTTAGACACTTTACTTTTCAGAGTGATGTTTGATTTTTCTAAATCAAATAATTTTTCATTTAAGTCATAAATTGTTCGCTCATTTATAGTAGTGTTCTTAGAAGTAGCTACGAAACTCTTTTTCAATATTTTGTGTTTACTTAGAAGAGATTGATACCTTTTCATTAATTCAGATAAACCAATTTCAAGTTCAGAACGAGATAAAGAAGAAAGTACCTCTTTATCGTCATCAGAGTCTGACTCATAGTTGAGTGTCAATTCGTCTTCTGATACTACTTATCCCTTGTTGGTTCTGGCCATGAATGCCTTGTTTGCATGCTCTTCATAAGAATCTTCATCTTGTGATTCTGAATCGTCCCATGTTTCCATGAGACCCTTTTTTAGCTTTGTAAGCCTTCTTAGGCTTCTTATCTTTATTAAGTTTTGGACAATCATTTTTGTAACGTCCAGACTCGTTTCATTAAAAGCAAGTGGTTTATCAGAGAGTGATCATCATCATATAAATCTTCTTCAGATTCTTCTGATTCTTCGTTAGCTTGATAAGCCTTGGTTTTCCTAGAAGTAGACTTTAGAGAAACTGATTTTATCCTCTTTTGAGGTTCATCTTGTTCCAACTCTATTTCATGACTTCTTAAAGAGCTAAACAACTCCTCAAGAGATGTGTTGTTCAGATCCTTTACCAATTTTAAAGCAGTTACCATTGTTCTCCATTTGACAGGCAGACTTCTAATAATCTTTTTAATGGGATTTGCAGTAGAGTAACCTTTATTCGGAACCTTAAGTTATGCCACAAGAGTCGGAAACCTTGAAAACATTGTTTCCACATATTTGTCGTCTTCCATCTTGAAGGCTTCATATTTTTTAATTAAGGCCAGAGCCTTTGTTTCTTTTACTTGTGCGTTGCCTTCATGTGTCATCTGAAGAGAATCAAAGATAGACTTTGTAGTCTCTCTATATGTGATTTTCTCATATTCATTATATGAAATAGCACTTAGAAGAATGGTTCTTGCTTTGTAGTGATTTCTACATATTTTCTTACGTGCTTATGTCATTGCACTTCTTGCAATCTTATGACCTTTATCATCTACTAGGTGGTGTAGCCATCAACTACCAAATCCCGTAGATCCAAGTCATATGCTAGAAAATAAATTTCTATTATATCCTTCCAATAGTCAAATTTCTCCCCGTCAAACATATGAGGTTTTGAACTATAGTGATATCTATGATTATCCCTATTATCAACAGTGGAAGTAGATGTAGCCATTGGTTTTTCACACACACTGCACCGGTACTGGACACTGTTAAGTGTTGATAAAAATTCAAACTTTTTATCTCCTCAGAACCGGAGCTCTGATGCCAATTGAAGGTGTGAAAAACAAAAGAAAGGTGGATTTGAATTGGGTTTTAAAACAAAAACTTTTCTTTAAAAATATTCCCCTTTAAGTTAAAATTCTTTTAATCTTCACTCTTGATAATAATAATAATAAGAATAAGAATAATAATAATAATAATAATAATAATAATAATAATAATAATAATAATAATAATAATAATAATAATAATAATAATAATAATAATAATAATAATAATAATAATAATAACAATAATAAGATTTGGGTGCTTCGTATCCCACTCGCATTTGATCTTACTGATCACTAGAGCGGAATCTCCAAATACACTCAAGAACTTAATCCTTAGGTCAATAGGTGCTCGAAGGCCCATGATGCACGCTTCATACTCCGCCATAATGTTGGTGCAGTTAAATAATAATCGGGAAGTGAACGGAGTATGACAGCCTTCAGGAGATATAATCACGGTTCCAATGCCATTACCCAACGCGTTTGAGGCTCCGTCAAAATACATAGACCATTGGGATCCTCCCTCAGGTCCTTCATCTGGTCCAGGTTTCTCACAGTCAGTCACCAACATGATGTTCTTATCTGAAAACTCGAAATTCATAGACTGGTAATCATCCACGGCCTGATGTGCCAAATGATCTGCTAATACACTCCCCTTGATTGCTTTATGGGTTGTGTATTGGATGTCATACTCAGTTAAGATCATCTTCCATCTTACTATTCTTCCGGACAAGGTAGGCTTTTCAAAGATATACTTGATTGGATCCATCTTTGATATCAATAGGGTAGTGTGAGTCAGCATATATTGTCTCAGCCGGCGAGCAGCCCATGCCAAAATGCAGCAAGTTTTCTCAAGCAGTGAGTATCGGGTCTCACAGTCGGTAAACTTTTTGCTAAGGTAGTAAATAACATGCTCTTTTCGGCCAGACTCGTCATGCTGCCCCAGCACGCACCCCATCGAATTATCCAGTACGGTCAAGTATAGGATCAAAGGTCTTCCTTCAACTGGAGGCATCAAAATAGGTGGCTCTTGGAGATATTCTTTGATCCTTTCGAAAGCGGCCTGACATTCATCATTCCATTTTACCACTTGATCTTTCTTCAGCAGCTTGAAGATCGGCTCACAAGTAGCAGTTAAATGTGAAATGAATCGGGCAATGTAATTCAACCGTCCCAAAAAGCCTCTGACTTCTTTTTCTGTTCGGGGAGCTGGCATCTCCTGTATAGCCTTAACCTTTGCAGGATCCACTTGAATACCTTTATCACTAACGACGAAACCTAGCTACTTACCGGACCTTACCTCGAAGGTGCACTTGTTCGGGTTTAACCTCAGCTTATACATCTTCAACCTGTCAAATAGCTTCTGAAGATGGTCAAGTTGTTCTTCTTCAGTCTGGGACCTATCAATCATGTCATCAACGTAAACCTCAATCTCATGGTGAATCATGTCGTGGAACAAAGCGACCATGGCGCGCTGATAAGTTTCCCCAACATCCTTCAACCCAAAAGGCATTACCTTGTAACAGAAGGTTCCCCACTCTGTAACGAAAGTTGTCTTCTCCATGTCCTCAGGAGCCATCTTAATCTGATTGTAACCGGAAAAACCATCCATAAAGGAGAAGACCTTATGCTGCACGTTGTTTTCGACCAGAACATTGATATGAGGCAGTGGGAAATCATCTTTGGGACTCGACCTGTTCAGATATCTATAGTCTACACACATCCGTACGTTACCATCTTTCTTCGGCATAGGAACCACGTCGGTAACCCACTGTGGGTAAGAAGTGACAGCTAGAAATCCGGCGTCAAATTGTTTCATGACCTCAGCTTTGATTTTCTCAGACATCTCTGGGCGCATACGGCGAACCTTCTGCTTTACTGGAGGACAATCTTCTTTGGTTGGCAGGCGGTACACCACAATGTCTGTATCCAACCCAGGCATATCTTCATAAGACCAAGCAAAGATCTCAACATAGTCGCGCAGCATCTGTATCAACCGTTGCTTGACACTAGACTCCAGATTTGCACCAATCTTGACCTCTTTCTTGTCTTCCTCTGTACCCAAGTTTACTGATTCAACCGGCTCTTCATGTGACTGGATGGCCCTCTCTTCCTGAAGTAACAGTCTATCAAGTTCTCTAGGCACTTCACAATCATCCTCACCTTCGTCCTCGGCTTGGTTGATAGGATTTTCGAAGTCATAACTAGCAGTAGCAGAGTCGTTATCAATGGGATCCAGAGTGGATGTGGACCTGTATTATGATATGTGAGTGTGTCTAAGATAATAGCTGTTTTATAAAGTGCAAGATAGAAGAGAAAAATAAGGAACGCAAAATTTGTAATGCAAGAAAACGTCCAATTCTTTATTGATGATATATGAAAATGAAAAATAAGAAACCCTCACAAACAAAGCAAAAGTGCCTCGGGTAAGGCACCGGTCCGTAGAGTTTCAAATTGTTTGTTACAAATCTCAAAACAAAAGTCTATTACTGTGTAATAAAAGAAACGGGCACGAAGTCCTTTGTCGTCCAATTGTTCAAGCCCCCGTTGGTAGTCGGGTAAATCCAACTGTCGATATCTGACTCTTCTTCATCATCTTCAATTGCATTCACTCCCGAATTACTGATATGCAGAGGAGGTCTTCTAATCCGCGCACGCCGAACAGCCCTTTGAGCTTCTGCAGTAAAACCCAAACCAAACTTGTCAGTCTTGTGTGCAAAGTCAGGGAGCTGGCCCCAATTTGCACACCCACCTTTTTCAATTATAGCCCTGGCATCCTTGAGGGAAGCCATCTTCATTGGAGGTTTGGCAGCAGCAATTTCAGTCGATGCCAAAGTCTGGGGGACTTCTTCAAAGTTCTGACACGGGGTTTCGATGAACTCATCATCCATATCCACATAGCAAAAGGAATTAAGATGACTTACCATGTACTCCTCCTCACCCTGTACCGTAACAATCTTCCCTTTTACTGGATATGTCAACATCTGATGGAGCGTAGAAGTTACTGCCCCATCCTTATGAATCCAAGGGCGACCCAACAAGCAAGAATAAGATGGTCGGATATCCATCACATAGAACGTAGATGCAAAAGTCTGAGAGCCAACTTTAATAGGGACATCCACCTCCCCGTGCACCATCCTTTTGAACTCGTCAAAGGCCCTAACCACAATATTACTTGGCTTCAGAACCAAACCTTCACATTCCAGACGGCCTAGTGCTTTCTTTGGTAAAACATTTAATGAGGACCCAGTATCCACCAGTACGTGGGCCAGTTTAGTGCCCCTGCACTTGATCGAGACATGCAGAGCGTCATTATGATTTCTTCCTTTGGCAGTCAGATCTGCGTCGGAGAAACCCAACCTGTTGTCAGCGGTTAAACTAGCCACACAGTCTTTGAATTGATCAGTTGATTTTTCCTGCGGCACATGCGCAGTTTTAAGGAAAGCAATTAAAGCCTTTGCATGGGCTTCCGAGCACAACAATAAGGATAACATGGAGATTTTCAACGGGGTTTGCCCCAGCTGCTCGACTACGTTATAGTCGCTCTTTTTGATAATTTTCAGAATTTCCTCTATCTCCTGCTTAGAGGTCTCCATAATGATCTTCTTAGGCGCCTCCGTCCGGGCAGGCTCACCTGTAACCTCTTTGCCTCGAGTATCAGATGACTCGGCGACAGGGGTGATAACTAGAGTAAGAATTGGAACAGCAGCTGATGTACTGGAAGATGGAATGACAATAGGCTTTTGAACAGTCGGAGGGGAAATCTCAGGAGAGAAGAGTCTTCCACTTCTGGTGACCTCGCTAGACCCGAAAATATTTCCGATATCAGCATCATCTTCTTCAACCTTCAAATCTTGTTTGATCCCATGATAATACACATCGGCCCCATAGTGCCACGGGACAGCCTTATCCGAAGTGTATGGGATAGGACCAGGAATAGTAATGATTAATGGAGCAACTCTTGGAACGAATGTAATCCTAACAGGCTTTCTCGAGGAATCCTTAGAAGGATTTTAGGAAATGGTTATGATGGAAATATCTTCAACAGGAATCAATGAAATCAAAGTTTTCTCGAACAAGATCTCTTTGTTATCCATCAGGCGCTGAACACCTGATTTCAATAAATAGCAACCAGCAGGCAGGATGGAACATAGGTGGCAACCTTCACCACATCTCGGAAATAAACCGGCTAACAATAGATTCTTCTTAACGGTCATCAACGGAGTATAAATGTCTTCCACAGAGGTCACAAATGAATCATCGTCCACAACATTTACTCCATTACCATGCTTGGGCATAGGAGCAGTTATGACGTTGGGTTTCTCTGGAGCGTCAAACTCAATCTCTTTAGCTTCAATCAAATCTTGCACCTTATTCTTCAAAGCCCAACAGTTATTCGTATCATGACCCGGGCTATCAGAGTGATAGGCACAGCGGGCGTTCGGATTATACAGCGGAGATGTGGTGCTGGGATTCTTCGGGGCTTCCCTCAGAGTTACCAGGTTGGTCTTCAACAATTATGGTAGAATTTGTGACAAGGTCATATTAAGCCGAGTGTACTGTCTCTGCGGCCTCTTCATTCTTTGCTGATTGTTGCATTGTCGGGCAACTGTAGGTCTTGATATTACTACCGCATTTACTGCTTGGCGGCGCTCAGGTCTGCTTTGGCTCCTCGAGCCCTAAACTGCACTAGCTTCTTTCCTGAAAGGCTTCTTCTCTGTACTTGATGATGCATCTTTCTGTATCTTGCCACTTCTGATACCAGCTTCTACCCTCTCACCAGTCAAGATCAATTCAGTAAACCCAGATGATGAACTATCGATCAGATGATTGAAAAATGGACCAGACAAGGTCCCCAGAAACATATCAACCAGCTCCCTATCAGACAGAGGGGGTTGGACTCTTCCAGCCAGATCTCTCCACTTCTGAGCATAGTCCTTAAAACCTTTGCTTGCACCCATTGACATACCCTGAAGCTAAGTACAAGTGGGAGCAAGGTCGGCGTTATACTGGTACTGCTTGTAGAAAGCAGCAACAAGGTCCTCCCAGTTGCGGAAATTAGCTCCTTCCAATTGATAAAACCATTCAAGTTGAGTCCCTGACAGACTATCTTGAAAGAAATGTACCCACGGGTTCCTATCAGCAGTGTAGGGTTGGATTTTTCTGACGTACGAGCAGAGATGGAGCTTTGGACAAGATACTCCATCGTACTTAGCAAAAATCGGAGCCTTAAACTTGTGAGGGATCACCACCCCCGATGCTAGTCCCAAATCTCCGAAGTCCAAACTGGGAACCTTCTGAATCTCCATAGCACTCAGACGGTCTTCAAGTTGTTTGTACCTATCCTCAACAAGAGGGTATTGTTCATCATCAAAATCACTGTCATTATCAGAGACCACAGGACTAGGACCCTTTCCTTCCTCTTGATTCTCTCTTCCTTCAGATGAATGAGACAGATCAGCTTCATGTCGCAACCTATTCCCAAACCTGTGACCCATATTCAGCAGAACCACCTTCTTCTTCTTCTTCTTCTTCTTCTTCTTCTTCTTTTTCTTCTCCTTCAAGATGAGAGTCTTCAAATCCTATTGTCCTTTGGCCAAGATCAAGAACATCTCTTGGAATTGATCATTATGTGCTTGAAGAGCTTTGATGGCTTGATCGGTAGGTGTTTCAGAAGACATTTTGTGCTGAAATAAGCAACGAAGAAGATAAGAAACCTGTAATAGTACATGTAATGAGGTGCATGGTAATGGAATGCGTATGAAATGATTTCAAAGACTTTGGGAGATTCAAATTTGTAAAACAAAATAAAACACACTTTATTAGATTACACTTGTAACAATGTTTAACAATTCCTTTAAGGAGTTACAAAAGAAATAAATGAAAAGCAAATCTAAACTAGAAACAATAAAAGACATCAGAAATCCCATGGTCGTTTTCCCTTCGTGCTGACATAATCATTGATTGTCCTTTCATTCTCAAGTTGCCTCGTGAGCTTCAAGATCTTCCTTTCCTGCTCATGATACTTCTCTCGGTAGGTATCCCTTTCTTCCTTCAACTGGATCCAGGATCTCTTCAATGCCCCAAGATCAGTAGGCATGTATGGATAAAGGACCGTATAAGGAACGTCCTGTTCATTAGTAGGCTCCACAACCACCGGCAAAACAGCTTCATAAGGCATCCCTAGCTTTTGAGCATGGGCTCGAACCCACTGGAGATAAGGTTGCATAGGGAGAGAAGTCTTCGGTCCTAGCTCGTGAGGGTCAGACCTGTTCACCCTGCCCCAGGCTCGTATAAACCTTCGGCGGTGCTCGTCAACGTCCTCCTTGTAGTCAAAGGCAATGTCTGTAAGAAGTAGCTCATGAGGACCGTCTCTCCGAGCGCGACCAAATTGTCATAGAGCCAAGAAAGGACTGTATGTTATTCCCCCTCTAATTCCAAGCAACAGGACATTATTGGATTCCCCACATCGATCAATGATAGCTACTCTTTCCATATCCTTATAACTCCATAGAATGTCCGTATGGGCAAGGGATATGATTATGTAAGCCCAACCTAAACCTTCCTCATTCTTCAATACAGACTTGGGGAGGTGCGAAATAAACCACCTCGCCAGCAGCAGCGTGCAACACATGAGGGTCCCCCTTCTTCGCACAGTACGAGTATAGAGGGCATGTAAAATATCACCCAGAAGAGTAGGCACTAGATTGCAGGATAGGAAGATCTTAACTGCATGCACATCTATGAAGGAATCCGGATTTGGGAAAAGAACCAAGCCGTAGATGAGGAGAGCCAAGATGTCTTCAAATTCTTGAAAATCCAAGTTATCCCAGAACTGTTGAGCTTGATCGATCAGAAACTTAGCCAAGAAACCTTTAACCCCGCTTCGTGTCTCCCAGTTAGATACTACATCAGCCCTTTTTAGATGTAAGGCTGAAGCAATATCCTCAGGTCTAGGAACCTCCTCTAAACCTGTGAAGGGTGTCTGCTAGAGGATAGATATGCCTAGTAAGTCAGAAAACTCCTCCAAAGTAGGAACTAGCTGATAATCTGGGAAGGTGAAACAATGATGCACCGGATCAAAGAACTGGAAAAGCACGCTCATCATCTGCTCATCCAACTTTGAAGTGACCAGGCTAAGGAGATGACCATGTCTTATAACAAATGAAGAAGTATCAGGGACTTTTGAGACTAACTCTCTGAGCTAAGCAGGTATCTGCACGAAGTTAACCTGAATGGTATTTCTGCACATAGAAGCCATAATTTGCAAAATAGAACAAAGATAAATCCCCTCGGTCTTTGAAATGGTTAGTCTAATTAAATATGCATGCTATGTTATGATGCATGATGTCATGATAAAAACACACAACAGGTATAATAGATAACAAACATGGTAAAGGCAAACAAGTTACACAAGAGCCCTTAAATTTCAGGCTTGCATGGGGTCTAGGTACTACCCTCTTGAAGTTCAGTTGGTTTTAACCTATCCTAATAATAGTAACCGGGTTCTAGAGGTTCTCAATATCACTGACCATCCTCCATCGGTCATGGTTTCATCTTACACAATCTTTTCTTGCAGCCGGAACTATCTCGAGAGTATGGTCTCAATGAGTGTAGTATCGAGTATCAACCAGCTCTCAGCTTTACACTGAGGCCGGCTATCTCACTACTTCCTATGGCCAAGTTGGTCAATTATAGGTTCTAAGGTCAATTGATGCTTAAAGACACACATAGCAGCCCCGTATTTTCCTTGTTTCTCCACAAGGGATACCAGTACCAACTAATGTGCCACATCAATGTAGCTACTGCTTCAACCGTATCGGTCTACGCTATATAGTTCCCTCACAGTTTATTGCTACTTACCTAAAAGGTGTTCCCCAGATCCGGGTTAGGATCTATAGTAACTCCAATACAAAGCCCACAAAAATAAAGCAATCAAATCAAACAATAGAAGCAATATGATGAACTATTCCTATGGTATACCCCACTTATTAATTCTCCCCAGCAGAGTCTCCAATTCTGTGATACGGTGGCAGAACCGGAACTGTTTTGGATGCTGGTTTGCATTTTGTGTTTTGTGTTTGCAAAATGTCGCGGTAAGCAAGATTCGCCATCAAATTTTATTTTATCCAACTGGAAAGGAAAAAAGCACAGAAAAATTCCTTTTTCGAGATTTTGAGTACGGGGGGTAGATTATAGAAAGGGAAGGTATTAGCACCCTTTCTATCTGTGGTTTTCCATGGGCTCTTAGGTACTTGCTCATCATTTTTCAAAATTTGCTTGTGTGTGTTTGATTTGAAAAAGTTTTTGTTTGACTTCGATTTAACCCTTTCTTCTGTCTTCAAGAGTGTTACGAAGTGTTTTTGAAACTTTGTTTGAAAAAAAAGTGTAAGTGTGAAATTTTTTATTTTGAGCAAGTACCTACTAGCATCTAGCTACTCGAAAAAAGAATTGTTCTATGTTTGTTTCCTTTAGATAGCGCTATCCTACTACTGGTGAGTAGGTAGCACCGTCGTTGGTGTTTTAAGACTCAATTCGAAAGGGACGTACGATCACTAAAGCAATGTTAGGACGTCTTAGTAATAACCCTAATGTCTTAAGATCAATATTCGAGGCAACGATTCCGAGGCAACCTTTCCGAGGCAACTTTGATCTTTGAGACAAAAGAGCGACCACTAAAATACCCTATACTTAATGACCGTTTACCGAAGGCAACCGAAGTGAGAGTATACCCTAGGAGTGCGCATGTGCGAGTGATTCAATTTCAATTTTATTATCTTTGCACATTTCGGGTTTGCTAACAGTTTTAAAGTTTACATACATTCTTGTCATGCATCCCTATTACCATACATCTAACAATTAATATTTGCGGAATTTAAAGTGCGGAAAATAAAGCTAAGCTATTACAAGGCTTCGGGTATTAATTACATAGCCAAAAACAACCCGTAAAAAAAGTGATAAATGAACGGAAAAGTCCTGATTAATCAATTACATCTTGTGAGCAATTACATCAATATGGTAAAAATAAATGAAGCGCTCGCGAATAGAGACGCAATAAAATTAAGGTTTCGACCCCGTCTAACCTAATTAAAAGAAAAAATTATTTTTGTTGTTTTTGATTATTTTTAAGAAAAAGAATAAGGTTTTTTAAATTAAATATACATATAATTAGTAATTAAATTAATTTATAGAAAATAATTTACATGGCCTATTTTTATATTTTGTTATTTTTTTAAGAAAAAGAAAATATAATTAAATTAAACTAAAACCCTAATTTTCTAATTGTTTTTAATTTATTTACAATAGAATTAAAAGTTACCCTAAAATTAAATAAACTAATTAAATTACTTTTGATAAAAAAATAACCTAAATCTAATTGGATGAAAATTGATTTTATGGTTTTTTATGAAAAAAGAATTAATTTGGTGTTAATAAAAATAATATAAATAAAATGAATTAAATAAAAGAAAGTATAAAAGAATATAGAAGAGAGATATTGGGCCTGGTTAAACAGCAATTTGGAGGGTGTTGATAGCAAGTCTTGGGCCCAAAAGAAATTGATCCATGTTGACTTGCCCGTTCCAGTGCTACGTGTTGACCAAGGCCTATGATGCTCCTTCATCTGATGGCCTTTAGATCTGGCCATCTGGAGATCCAATGGAGGAATCTTGAGGTTACATGGTAGACTTCTTATCTATGCATGCGCCTGATCAAATAATGAAAAACAATATGAAATAATGGGGGGACCTGGGATTCGAACCCAAGCCGCAAAGCCTCTTCCACTAGCCTTGCTACCAACTGGGCTGCGTGCCTTTATTGTATATAGAATAACAACAATAGATAATATGCAATAATGCAAGTTAGTGGGGGAAAATAAAAAGTGCGCCAGAATTCAAATGAACGAATAAGATGGTGCCACGCAAGTCATCCATGTCCTCTCTCCGTTGGTAAAAGATCATTGACTTTACCTACGGACGAATGTTCGTAACTATAAGCCAACGATTTCCCAGAATCATCCGCAGGCATGATAAACAAAATCTAATGCCATGAATCAACTCGTCTTGACTTGCTGAGCATCATGGTGCCCTTCTTGAGGGCCAATTTTACCTGTGTGAAAAGACCCTAAAATAAAACCAAGAACCCTAGCAATGGTGGATTCTGATATAGCTTCCAAAAATGCAATTAAATAATATAGATAGCTTGAAAATGAGATGGTGAACAAGAATATATGATTAGAATGTGTTTAGGATGCGTGAAACATTTAAAATGATTTTGAGTTTGAAGGCAAACCGTGTGAGTGATGTAGGATGATTCTGGGCATTTCAATCCTTGCAAATGATTGGGTTAGCTCCAGGAGACTGCCAGCAAGCGATTGAAAGCTTCAAAACACCTTGAATTGGCCTATAGAAGGATATCCGTCTCACACTTTTCTTTGGAATTTTGAAGTTTTGCTCTTGTTCTTGGAGGCAGCTCTGCACGAAAATTCTTGTCCTTAGGGTTCAATGATCTTCAGCATAAGTGAATCATATTAGGTTAATTATTTTTGGCCATGATCTTGAGAATTCATGAATGGAATATTTGATCTTTAAGCCATATGAAATCTTTCCATAACCATGCAAATCATGCCCTTTTTCCTTGATTCTAATTTGATTGATTAGGCCAACTTATTTGGATTTGATCTTCATCAAAATCAGATCTTCAAAACAAATCTTGGTATTTTTTATTATTTATTTGAATTAAAATGATTTTTAATAAATAAAAACCATAATAAAATAAATAAATGGAGCAAATAAGATGTGGTTGCTGCCTTGGGTCGTGGACCATGTTGGAAAGGTGGTGCAAGCTTTAAAAGTTGGGCCCATTTAGCAAAAAATGCATTTTGAGGCACTTTTGACTTTTGGCAATTTTGCAAAAAAGGGTCAACTTAACCAATGCATAACTTCCTCAATTTTGACTATTTGAAGTTGTTCTTGGACGTTTTAGAAATCTTGAGATGTCCTCTAAGCAACCCTTTTGGTCTCATCTCAATTGAGTCGTCCATGTTCATGTATGAAGCTTTGACAAAAAAGGTGTTTTTGTTTACTTTTCAAAATGGCCTATAATGTCCAAATTCATAACTTCTTGTGAGTGCATATTTTGAACTTGGGAGATGAAGATTAATCGTAGGGAATTTCATCCTCTTCAAAATGAGATTTGGATGGGTCATTTCTTATAAAGTATGAGAAAGTTATGCTTGGTCAAAGTTGAGTTGACTTTTCTTGCAAAACCCTAACTTAGCAACTTTTGGATTTTGATGAGTTGTGAGCAATCCTTGATGAATCATGATCAACCCTTGATCAAATGATGAATAATACTTCAAAATTAGGATGTTGACCAAAAATATTTATTTTTGACTGTATGTAGGCCACAGTTGACTTTTGCCCTAGCACGGTCGATTTTCAGGCCTTTGAGCAATTAACTGAGCAAACTTCCTCTGCAAGGCTTGAAACTTGACATGGATGATCTTGAGAACATATTATGACAATGGTGAACATTTGGGATCCCTTGGACTCAAGTATCTTGATGCAACATGAAACCCTAATTTGAGGTAGACTGCCTTAGGAGGGAGTTTGTCTGGTCAACCCTTGGACTTCCTTGAGCAACTTGAAGACCTCACTTTAAATGTATTGAGAAATATGAGAGGGGAAATTTTTGGGTACAACAATGATGATCTTAGACTTTTTTTAAATCCCAAGATGTATAATTCAATCCCTCTTTTGATCAATTTTGAATTTGAAGATTTTATCTTGATGTAACAGGTCTTGGCAAAAAGTGGCTTTTGTTGACTTTCTAAAAATGACTTGTAATGTATGAACTTGTATCTTTCAAATGGTGCATTTCTTGGACTTGAGGGCTGAAGAGAAGTTGTAGGGAATTGGATTCTCCTAAAAATGAGCTTTGGTTGGGGAAAAATAGATGAATTATGCGAAATGTATGCCTGGTCAAAGTTTTGTTGACTTCTCCTATAGAAACCCTAATTAGCAATTTTTGACTTTTGATGAATTAGGAGAATTTCTTGAGAAATCATGATCAAACCTTGATAAAATGATGGATATCACTTCAAAATGTTTATGTTGACCAAAAATCTTGAATTTTGACTGTATATAGGCCATAATTGACTTTTGACCTAACACAGCTGATTTTCAAGCATTCGAGCAATTGCCTGGGCAAACTTGTTGTGCAAAGCATGAAACTTGGCATGTACTTTCTTGAAGGAATATTAGGACCATGGAAAGAATTTGAGACCTTTGGATTTCACACATCTTGATGAAAATTGAAACCCTAGTTAGAGGTTCATTGCCTTGGGAGAAGAATTTGTCTGGTCAATTCTTGGCCATCCTTGAGCAATTTGGGGACCTCAATGAGCATAAAATGAGAGGGAAAATTTTGGGGTACAACAGTTTCCCCTGTTCAATCTTCTTAAACCTGAAGATGTAGATTGGCTTGTCGGCCTTTCGTGATCTGAATGTGGAAGATGATTAAACACTAGAGTGCCCAGAAAATTGCACTCGCTGATATGATGGTTGATTGTGTAAGGAATAGGCTTAAAGATGCCATTTGGAGAAGATGACTGAAGATTGTCGGAGATGGGCTTAAAGATGCCGTCTAAGGAATATGACGGAGAGTTGTCAGAGATGGGCTTAGAGATGCCATCCAAAGTAGATGTTGACTTCATAAGAAGTCTCTTTGTGGGGATTCCTGTTCCTGCTGTCTGAGGAGGAGTCCGTTGGGGAATGTTTTGGGGGAATAGAGTCTAGGAGCTTCGGTTGTTCGTTACTCTACTGGGAGTTATCTCTTGATTGGAGAGACGAAAGCGAGTTGTTATCTGGTCGGGATCCAGGCTTCACGGCGACTGGCTGAGGACAAAAAGACTGAATGCTATCTGGTCGCACTCCAGGCTTCACAACGACTTATCGGGGAATATGAAATTAACTGTTATCTGGTCGGTTATAGGCTTCGCGGTAATTGTAGACATTAAATTGTTATCTGGTCCTATCCAGGCCTCAGTGATTTGAAGAAATTAAGCTATTATCTGGCCGGGCTCAGGCTTTACGACATCCTTAACTGGATAAGAATCATAAAATCTTAGGGTCGATTTAACTGAACCAGAGAAAAGCTCTTGAATTATCTTTAACTGGATGAAGATTCAGAAAAATCTTATGGTCGATTTAACTGAACTAGAGAAAAGGTCTTGAATTATCTTTAACTGGATAAAGAATTAGAAAAATCTTAGGGTCGATTTAACTGAACAAGAGAAAAGGTCTTGAATTAACTTTAACTGGAATAGAATCAGAGAAATCTTAGAGTCGATTTGACTGAACCAGCAGAGGTCTTGAATTAACTTTAACTGGAATAGATTCAGAGAAATCTTAGGGTCGATTTGACTGAACTAGTAGAGGTATTGAATTAACTTTAACTGGAATAGAATCAGAGAAATCTTAGGGTAGATTTAACTGAACCAGTTGAGGTATTGAATTATCTTCAACTGGATAAGAATCAGAAAAATCTTAGGGTCGATTTGACTGAACCAGAGAAAGTATCTACCGGAAAAGAATCAGAATAAATCATTGGTCGATTAAACTGAACCAGTAAAGGTCTTGAGTTATCTTCAACTAGATAAGAATCAAGAAAATCTTAGGGTCGATTTGACTGAACCAGAGAAAGTATCTACCGGAAAAGAATCAGAATAAATCATTGGTCGATTCAAACTGAATCAGTAGAGGTCTTGAGTTATCTTCAACTGGATAAGAATCAGAAAAATCTTAGGGTCGATTTTACTGAACCAGAGAAAGTATCTACCGGAAAAGAATCAGAACAAATCATTGGTCGATTTAAATTGAACCAGTAGAGGTCTTGATAATGATTTTTCTGAGGAAAATGTTGAAATAGCCCTTCGTCAGATGTAGCCTTTGAGAAGATTGTCAGGCCATATAAGTAGTTAATGGTGTTTGTTGATTGATCTTACCTGAAAAGATAAAGAGTTAGTCGTATGCAATGTCATGTGGTATGAAATGCATCGTGTAATGATGTTCTCAAAATAAATGAGACTGTGTTATATGCAATATATATGCGCATGCCATGATGTATGAACATGGAATGCTATTGAGACATTTCTTAGTCTGGGAAAATAAATCCCTGACTGCTTGCTGGAGAGTACTGGGAAGTTGACTCCCGGACTGCTGTTTAGTAGATGAGGAAAGTGATTCTTTTATTTCCATTGGGGATGATGAATGGAGATGATTTTTCGGGGATTTCCTCTTTCCATTTGAGGATACTCTACCGGGGATCTTTGACTTCCGCTTGAGAATGCTCCGCTGGGGAGAATATGCTCTGTTGGAAAATCTTACCAATGTAGAAAAATAAACTTCGTTGGGGGATGAACTTCCACAACTAGGGAAATAAACTCTACCGGGGGACATAGACATCATTAGGACGTATGTTAAAGATGTAGCGGTGACTTTGCAGTAGGATGACTCTTGTTTTGCACCTTCTGGAGAACATAACTGCAGGGACTACAGATGGCTTTTTGGACTTTATCTCGTTCCTTAGATTCATTAGCAACTATCTTTCTGTTTTTTATGTAAGTATTTGTAAGCAGTAACCATATTCAAATGCATATGTCAAAAATAACCACCGGACGTTTTTTTTTTTTGCAAAACAAAATAGAAAAAATAAAAATGAAAAGTTTTGTACTTTCAAAGAAATGATTTGTATTGATTTTGAAGTTTTCCTATAATAGGCGTTTTGGTACAAAGAGACTGACATTCTAGTAGGAGAATGCCATCGTGAAAATGAAGGGTATACAAAATAGTATACAAAGAGAAAACAACTATGTGTAATTATCCCATTGAGTTTCAATTATGTTATTTCCCTTATGTCCTTGAGCGTCTCATCACTTTGCTACTTGTCTGAAGTTGACTGGATTGATTGGTACCATTTGAGCTCGATAGTTGATATTGAAGTCTGGTTGTAAGATGATCCAACGAGACATAGTTATATGCTTTTAAATCCTAAATTTTGCCTGGACCTCCCTTTCGAGTTTTCAGTCTACCGGGATACCCTTTTTTTCCCAAGCCTCCTTTTCAGGTTTTCGACTTGCCGGGTATACAGATTTTTTATTTGTATTTATCCCTAATTTTTGCCTGAACCCTTTTGGTTCGCCGGGAAGCCCTTATTTTTGCCTAGGCCAGTCAACCTAGTGGGTCTTTATTCATGCGTAGTATCTTTTAACTATGTTCGCGTTCACAGGGTGAGGAAGGTCGTCACCGTCCATAGTGGTTAAGATCATGGTTCCACCAAAAAATACGTTCTTGATTGTGATATGGTGGCAGAACTGACTTTTTGTTTTGCGTTTGTATTCGCAAACGTTGCGGTTTAGCAAGAGTCACCACCGAATTTTCTTTTATCCAAAAGGAAAGGTGAAAAAGCACAGGAAAGACCTTTAGAGATGTTTTCTTGAGTTCGGGGGGTAGATTATGAAAAGGGAAGGTATTAGCACCCCTTTCATCCATTGTTTTCCATGGGCTCTTTGTTACTCGCTAGATCACTTGCTTTTGTTTGAATGTGCTTGTGGTATGGGTTTTGAAAGTATTTTAAAACGTCTTTGTAATGGTTCTCGTCTCTATAAGAATGCGTACAAAGTGTTTGTTTGGGAAATAGTTTAAAGATTTGTTTGTGGAATGTGTTTTGAAAGTATTTTAAAAAGGTGTCTTTGTAACGGTTATCGTCTCTATAAGAACGCGTACAAAGTGTTGTCTTTCGAAAATGTTTCAAAATGAGAGTGTTGGTGTATAAAATGTTTTTTTTGTGAGCAAGCGAACAACTAGGAGCAAATCTACCTACTCAAAAGGTCTTAAATGTTCTTTTCCTCCTCCTTTAGATGTTGCTATCTTACCATTGGTTTGGTAAGAAGCCCTATCGTTGGATGTGAAGGGACGGACGTGGGACATTTTTGTAGTCATAGAAGGTAACCTATGTGAAGGGACGGACGTGGGACTACATCGTTTACCGAAGGCAACATTGAGGGTCATCGAGGGACTACGATCTTTTATCGAGGGTCTTTGCTAAAACGCCCATATTCGAAGGACATGACTAGTTTCCGATAGGCAACGAGTGAGATTACCCTAAGGGTGCTAGTGTGCAAGTGTATTTAATTGCATGCATTTTGGTCTTGATTAGGGTTATCTATTTGTCGATTTCATGTCTTGCCATACACACCCTAATTACTAACAACATATGAAAGCAATAAAAATGTTGAAGGTAAAGATTCTACGCTATTACAACCATTAGGGGGATGGGGTGTACAAATTTACAAATAAGGGGTTTGCAAGAAAATAAATCCTAATTATTTATTACAACCATATTGAAATAATAATGCAAGAAAGAAAAAGGACTTTGTTTGGAAAAATGGTTTTTTGTCTTAATGAATTAAAAAAGGATGAAATATTTAGTAAAACGAAAATATTTTTATGCCTTTTTTATATTGAAAGAAAAGAATATTGATATTGAAAGTGATAAAAAGGAAAATAAATTAGATATATAATCAGCATGTTGCTGCCAACAAAACAAAAGGAATCAAAAGTTCTGATGTCAGGAGTGTTGTGACTCAGAAAGAAACGTCAGTGGGCATCAGAAGTTCTAGATTGGTACACTCTGAAGTTCTGCAAAAAAACGTTAAAGGGAAAACACATAGGTTCTGGGTGGTATTCAGACAGTGAGCCAAAAGTCATAAGTTCTGTGTTACGCTAAAACAGTGAGTAAACATCAGAAATTCAGTGTATTGTTAGCATGTGAAAATTAGAAACACTGAGTGTGTAGAACAGCGAGTGGAAGTATCAGAAGTTCAGTGTGCTAAACAATAAGGAGAACTCAGAAGTTCTGTGCTATGCTAAAACAGTGAGTGAGCATCAGAAGTTCTATGTGTTAAAACAGTGAGTGGAAACATCAAAGATTCTGTGTTATATTTCAACTCTTTTCTCATATTAATCAACTATCAGCAACTTATTCAGTTCTTAATCAAACATAAAATCAGAGGGATAAGAGCACAACAGTTTATAGAAGTTTTGATCCTAATCCTAAGCCTATCCTTAATCAAGAAGTTTTGATCCACAGTTTTTTTCTATTTATGCAATGATATGGACAAAATTAATGTTATGATATTTACATATTTAATGATATTCCGAATGAAAAGATGCAAAGTCAGAAAGACTTACCTTGAATCCTAAAGTGTGTGTTTGGAACTTGGACTGCTGCCTTCAGATATTTTGGAGTCAGCGAGAGTAACGGGAGAGAAAATGCCAAGTTCTTTGATTTCAAGGGAAGAACAAAGGTTTTGGTTTTCTGTTTGTGAATTCTAGATTTTTTTATGAAGGTTTCACAACTTTCTTTTCTCTCTTTTGACAATTCTCTCTCTCCAAAAACCAGCCCCTTGAACGTGTGATGGAGCATATTATTTATAGATGGGTTTGATGTGGTTTTGAGGGGGGGGGGAACAAATGGTATACTGTTCCATTGCTTTTTAATCACAATTTTCGTATGCTAATTTGATGCAAATATGGGGTTTTAGAAAGTGCAGGCGTGGACTGGGTCAGCAGCTGATTGCAGGACTGTGATGTAGCAGTGCAACGGCTTGCTTAAACGAGGTTTTGGGATTTGGTGATGTTCTGATCAAAAACGTAACCTCCATATGCTGAAGAGTCATGTTCTGATTGAAGAACTATATTTTGAACCATGTTTTCAACTTCTGACTGCACTTGCATGGAGGCTGGCTCAGAAGTTCTGAAATATCACATTCTCTTAACACTTAGAATAATTTCTAAATATTTAGAAATTTGATTTTTTCAAAGAAATTTTTGACTTCTGATTTTGATGAACTTGTTTCATGTCTTGATGAAATATAATTGTTGAAACTTGATTTTTTGATTTAAAAGTCAAAGTTTGACTTTTTTCAGTGCGCTTTTGACAATTTTTCCCTTGTGAGTGTATTTCTTGAAAAGTTGTAATTCAAGACTTAGAACTTGATAGAAGCAAACCTGAGAGTCCAGGATGATCCTTTGAGAAATGAGAGGGAAAATTTTGGGGTACAACATTGCCCTTGTTCAATCTTCTTAAGCCTGAGGATGTAGATTGGTTGGTCTGCCTTTCGTGATCTGAAGGTGGAAGATGATTTAACATTAAAGTGCCTAGAAATTTGCACTTGCATGAAGTAATGTTGATTGGTGATATCAGAAATGGGCTTGCAGATTCCATTTGGAAGGCGACGGGGAATCGTCAGAGATCGGCTTAAAGATGCCATCCGGAAAAGATCAATTGCATAAGAGATTCCTTGGCGAGAATTCCTGTACCTGCTGTTGAGGGGGACTTTATCGGGGAATGTTGATTTACGCCCTGAGAAGTAGAGTCTAGGAGCTTCGGTTGTCCAATACTCCACTGGGGAATTAACTCTTGATTGAGGAGGTGAAAGTAGAACGTATACTTGGTCAGGATCTAGGCTGTACAGCGACTCACTAGGGAAATGTGAAATCGACCGTATCTGGCTGGGTCTAGGCCTTACAGTTTTGTCAACTGTTGTCTGGAGATAAGGGAGAAGGAACCTGGATAATAGGGTTACTTTGAAATGAAAGCCTGGGTAGTAGGGTTTGTGGGAAGGAACCTGGGTAGTAGGGTTACTTCGAAATGAAAGTCTGGGTAGTAGGGCTTGTGGGAAGGAACCTGGGTAGTAGGGTTACTTCAAAATGAAAGCCTGGGTAATAGGGCTTGTGGGAAGGAACCTGGATAGTAAGGTTACTTAGAGATGAAAGCCTGGGTAGTAGGGCTTGTGGGATGGAACCTGGGTAGTAGGGTTACTTCGAAATGAAAGCTTGGGTAGTAGGGCTTGTGGGAAGGAAACTGGGTAGTAGGGTTACTTCGAGATGAAAGCCTGAGTAGTAGGGCTTGTAGGAAGGAACCTGGGTAGTAGGGTTACTTCAAAATGAAAGCCTGGGTAATAAGGCTTGTGGGAAGGAACCTGGGTAGTAAGGTTACTTCGTTTGATCATGTAGATTAGTTGGCGCATTTGGTTTCGGGAACTGATTTTCCCTTGGTTGCCTGCAGATATGACATGTATAACTGCTGGAATTGTTGGTGATAATTGTCTTTCCTGAAAAGATAACATGGTTAGTTATATGCAATGCATGAAATGCGTTGTGAGATGATGTTCTCAAAATAAACTAGATTATGTTGTATGTGATATGTATGTGCATGTCATGATGCATGAGCATGTTAGTTGTGACATATCCGAGTCTGGGAAAATAAATCCCTGACTGCTACTGGAGAAAATAGAATTCCTGACTGTTGTAGAGAAATATGGCTCTTCTACTTCTGCTGGGGATGATGAATGGAAGTGACTGTACTTCTATCAGGGGGAGATTCTGTTTGAGAATAACTCTGCGGGGAACAACTTGGAAGGTGAATTTCCATAGCTGAAGTAATGGGCTCTGTCGGGGATTGAGCTCCTGTATCCAGAGAAATAAACTCTGCTTGGGGAGTTAGAAATTTATGATGATCCACTCGCGATTATGAAATTTGGCTGGGGGATATAGATGTCAGGTTTCTGGACGACCCTGGCTAGGGAGATTACTTCCCGTTCTGAGAGAACTGATATCATGGTTTTGATTACCTCTACTCTGTGGGGAATATAGATGTTACAAGGTCACCTATACTGATGACTGTGCTCCAAATTTGTCTTTTCCCCGGTACCTGCTGGATAGAGTAACCATCAGGTTTGACATTTCTTACTTTTGTCCCTGTCTCTTAAGTTATGAGCAATTGTCTTTCTTTTCCTATGTAAATATTTGTGAACAACAATCATATTCAAGTGCATATGTCAAGAATAAATCATTGGACATTCTTGAAAAAATAAAACAAAAAAAGAAAAACAAATAGTTTTGTAAAAATGACTTGTATTAATTTTTGAAGTTGGCCTATAACAGGCGTTTTTGTACAAGGAAGCTGACGCTCTAGCAAGAGAATGCCGCCGTAAAAATAGAAGTTATACAGTATTGTGTACAAAAAAAAGAAAACAACTATGTGCAACAATCCCATTGAATTTAAAATCTTCTATTACCGCTATGACTTCAAGCGTCTCCTTACTTTGCTGCTTGTCCGAAGCTGACTAGATTGGTTGATGCCATTCGAGCTTGACAATTGATATTGAGGTCAAATCGCAGGGTGATCCAATGGGACATAGTGATATGCTTTTCATCCCTAACTTTTGCCTGGACCGCCCTTTCGGGTTTTCAGTCCACCGGGATACCCTTTTTTGCCCAAGTCGCCTTTTCAGGTTTTCGACTTGTCGGGTGTACATATTTTTTTATTTTCATACCTTATTTTTTCCCGAACCCTTTTGGTTCGCCGGGAATCCCTTATTTTTTCCTAGGCCAGTCGACCTAGCGGGTCTTTTATCATGTGTAGTATCTTTTCACTATGTCCAAGTTGACAGGGTGAGGAAGATCGTCACCATCCATGGTGGTCAGAATCATGGCTCCACCCGAGAAAATGTTTTTAACCACAAATGGACCTTCGTATGTGGGAGTCCACTTGCCCCTGGGATCACCTTGTGGAAGTATGATGCGCTTGATTACTAGATCCATGACTTGATACTCTTGGCGTCTGACTTTTTTGTTGAAAGCCTTGATCATTCGCTTTTGATACGCCTGACCATGGCAGATAGCAGTAAGTCTCTTTTCATCGATTAGAATTAACTGATCAAGCCGGGTTCAGATCCAGTCGTCTTTGTTCAAACCTGCATCTTTCATAATCCTTAAAGAAGAAATCTTGACCTCAATGGGTAGGACTTCCTCCATGCCATATACCAGCGAGTAGGGTGTTGCCCCTGTCGATGTTTGTGTTGAGGTACAGTACCAATGCATAGCGAATGGTATCATCTCATGCCAGTCTTTGTATGTCACCGTCATCTTCTGTATAATCTTCTTGATGTTCTTGTTAGCCGCTTCAACAGCGCCATTTATCTTTGGCCGGTAGGGAGAAGAATTATGATGTTGTATCTTGAATTGCTTACAGGGCTCGGTGATCATCGTGTTATTGAGATTCGTACCATTGTCAGTAATTATTCTCTCTGACACACCATATCGACAGATCATATTATGTCGGATAAATCGCGCCACAACGTTCTTGGGTATTGTGGCAAAAGAGGTTGCCTCAACCCACTTCGTGAAGTAATCAATGGCTACTAGGATGAAGTGATGCCCATTAGAAGCGGTGGGCCTAATTTCTTCGATCATGTTGATGCCCCACATTGCAAAGGGCCACAGAGCTGTCAAGACGTTCAAGGGGACCAGAGGCACATGCACCTTATCAGCGTAGATTTGGCACTTATGACAAGTTCGAGAGTGCTGATAATAATCGGCTTCCATAGTGGACCAGTAATATTCTTCCCGTAAGATCTTCTTAGACATGGTGTGTGCACTGGAATGGGTTCCGAAGGTACCTTCATGTAGATCTGTCATAATCCTCTCTGCTTCGCTCTTGTCTACACACCGCAGTAAGGTAGAGTCATGATTACGCTTATAGATGATTCCATTACTGAGGAGGAATTTCGCGGGGAACCTTCTCAGGAATTTCTTATCATTGACAGATGCCCCTTCAGGATATTCTTGAGCTTCGAGATACCTTTTCACTTCGTGAAACCAGGGTTTGTCTGCTACCTCCTCAGTATCAATCTCGCAGCAGTGTGCTGGTTCATCCAACCTCTCAATGGTTATTCGTGGAGCTTCGTTGTCCCACTTGACTTTGAACATGGAAGACATGGTGGCTAGCGCGTCCGCTAACTGATTCTCCTCTCGTGGGAAATGTTCAAAGGTTACCTCTTCAAAGTATGGGAGCAACGTCAGTACATGCTCTTTGTACGGGATGAGATTTGGATGTTTTGTATCCCATTCTCCTTTGATCTGACTTATTACCAAGGCTAAATCCCTGAAAATGTCCAAGAATTTGATCTTGAGGTCAATAGCGGCCTTGAGTCCCATGATAGAAGCTTCATACTCCGCCATGTTGTTAGTGCACTTGAAACATAGCCGGAAGTGAAAGGAGTATGACAACCCTCAGGAGATATGATTAAGGCACCAATGCCATTACCGAGTGTGTTCGAAGCTCCATCAAAAACCATAGTCCATCGGGATCCTTTCTGAGGTCCTTCCTCCGATCCATGTCTTTCGTAGTCAGTCACCAGCATAATGTTCTCATTCGAGAACTCAAAATTCATGGACTGGTAGTCATCCACGACTTGATGAGCCAAATGATCAGCCAATACACTTCCCTTGATTTCTTTCTGGGTTGTATATTATATATCGTATTCAGCTAAGATCATATGCCATCTTTCTATTCTTCCGGAGAGAGAGGGTTTCTCGAAGATGTATTTGATCGGATCCATCTTGGATATCAACAAAGTAGTATGGGTTAGCATATACTGTCTTAGTCGGAGAGCAGCCCATGCCAAAACACAGCAAGTTTTCTCGAGCAGTGAGTATCGTGTCTCACAGTCGGTAAACTTTTTGCTAAGGTAGTATATTACGTGCTCTTTTCGACCAAACTCATCATGCTGCCCCAACACACACCCTATTGAATTGTCTAGCACGGTCAGGTACAATATCAAAGGTCTCCCTTCAACTGGAGGCATCAGAATTGGTGGTTCTTGCAGGTATTCCTTGATTCTTTCGAAAGCAGCCTGGAATTCATCATTCCACTTTACCACTTGATCTTTCTTCAGAAGCTTGAAGATTGGCTCACAAGTAGCAGTCAGATGTGAAATGAACCTGGAAATAAAATTCAGGCGTCCCAAGAAACCTCTAACTTACTTCTCTGTGCAGGGAGCAGGCATCTCTTGTATGGCCTTTACCTTTGTGGGGTCTACTTGGATGCCTTTGTCGCTGACAATGAAACCCAGAAGCTTACCAGACCTTACCCCGAATGTGCACTTGTTCATATTCAACCTCAGCTTATATATCTTCAACCTGTCGAACAACTTTTGTAGATGATCAAGGTGCTCTTCCTCAGTCTGAGACCTGACTATCATATCATCAACATAAACCTCGATCTCATGGTGAATCAAGTCGTAGAACAAAGCGACCATGGCTCGCTGATAGGTTGCCCCAGCATTCTTCAACCCAAAAGGCATCACCTTGTAGCAAAAGGTGCCCCACTGTGTAATGAAATTTGTCTTTTTCATGTCTTCAAGAGCCATCTTGATCTGGTTGTAGCCAGAGAAACCATCCATGAAGGAGAAGATTTTATGATGCGCGGTGTTATCAACCAGAACATCGATATGGGGAAGCGGGAAGTCATCCTTGGGGCTTGCCCTATTCAGATCTCTGTAATCCACACACATCCGTACCTTTCCGTCCTTCTTAGGTACCTGAACAACGTTAGCAACCCACTGCGGATAGGAGATGACAGCTAAGAACCCTGCGTCAAACTGCTTTATAACCTCTGCCTTGATCTTCTCTGACATTTCAGGATGCATATGGCGAACCTTCTATTTAACTGGAAGATAATCCTCTTTAGTTGGCAGACGGTGCACCACGATATTAGTGTCTAAACCAAGCATGTCTTCATATGACCAGGCGAAGATTTCAACGTAGTTGTGCAACATCTGTATCAGTCGCTGTTTGATCTTAGTCTCCAAATTCGCGCCGATCTTGACTTCTTTTATGTCCATCTCTGTGCCCAAGTTTATTGTCTCAACTGGCTCTTCATGAGGCTTTATAGCCCTATCTTCCTGTTGTAGCAGTCTAGCAAGTTCTCTGGGTACCTCACAATCATCCTCACCTTCGTCCTCGGCTTGGTTGATCGGATTTTCGAAGTCATAAATGGAAATAGCAGGATTATTATCAATGGGATCGAGAATGGCTATGGATCTGCAGTTTGATACGTGAGTGTGTGTAAGAGCATAGCTGTATTGATAAAGCAAAGGCAGAAAAGAAAAATAGAGAGTGGAAAATTTGTATGCAAAGAACGTCCAATGCTTCATTGATGGTATATGAGATGACATATAATAGCCCTCACAGATATAACCATCGTGCCTCGGGTAAGACACAAGGCCATAAAGTTTAAATTTTTCATTACAAACTTAGAAGACAAGACAATTACTGCGGAATAAAAGAAACTGGTATAAAATCTTTGACCGTCCAATTACTCGGTCCACCGTTGGTAGTCGAGTAAATCCAGCTGTCAAAATCAAAGTCTTCCTCACTGTCTTCAATAGCATTGACCCCTCGATTTTTGATGCATAGGGTAGGTCCTCCAACTTGAGTGCGCTGAACGACCCTCTGAGCCCCTGAAGTAAATCCCAAGCCAAACTTATCAGTTTTGTGAATAAACTCAGGAAGCTGTCCCCAATTGGTACTCCTACCTTCTTCAACTACTGCTCTAGCGTCCTTGAGAGAAGTCATCTTCAGAGAAGGTTTGGTGTTGGTAGTGGTCTCAGTTGACGACAAAATCTGGGGAACCTCTTCAGAGTTTTGACAAGGAGTCTCTATAAATTCTCCGTCCATCTCTACGTACCTGAAGGAGTTCAGGTGGATCACCATATACTCCTCTTCTCCATGCACAATAACTATCTTCCCCTTCACCGGATACTTCAAAATTTGGTGTAGTGTAGAAGTAATAGCTCCAGTTTCGTGGATCCAAGGACGACCCAACAAACAAGAGTACGATGGCCTGATGTCCATCACATAGAAGGTGGACTCAAAAGTATGAGAGCCTACCTTGACAGGGATGTCCACCTCCCCATGCACCATTCTTTTCGACCCATCAAAAGCCCTTACCACGATGTTACTGGGCTTTAAGGTCAAGCCTTTACAATATAGTCGGTCGAGAGCCTTCTTAGGCAGGACATTCAGTGAAGACCCGGTATCCACCAGCACATGATCCATAGTGGTGCCCCTGCACTCGATCGAGACATGCAAAGCATCATTATGCTTCCTCCCTTTTGGTGTCAAGTTGGTGTCTGAAAAGCCTAGCCCGTTGTCAGCAGTTAGGCTGGCCACACAGTCTTTGAATTGATCGGCTGAGGTTTCTTGCCGCACGTGCGCGGTTTTGAGGAATGTAATCAGAGCCTTTCATGGGCCTCAGAACAATACATCAAATACAACATTGATATCTTCTAGGGAGTCTGCCCCAACTGCTCGACCATATTATAGTCGCTCTTCTTGATTATTTTTAAAATTTCCTCTATCTCTTGCTTAGAGGATTCCACAACAACTTTTCTAGGTGCCTCCATCCGGGCAGGCTCGCCTATAGCTTCTTTGCCTCGAGTCCCATATGACTCATCGGCGGGGGTAATGACTGGAGTAAGAATGGGAATAGTAACTGAAGTACTAGCAGGAATAGAAGATGAAATAACAACAGGCTTATTAACAATCTTCGGGGAGATCTCAGGAGAGAAAACCCTTCCACTTCTAGTAATATTGATGGTCCCGACAATGTTACCGACATCAGGATCAGCTTATTTGGTCTTCAATTGTTGTTTAACGCCATTATAGTAAACATTGGCGCCATAATGCCAAGGGATAGCTTTGTCCGAGGCGTACGAGATAGGACCAGGACATGTGATTATCAACAGAGCGATTCTCGTAGTGGGTGTAATCCTAACAGGTCTTCTCGAGGAGGCCTTGGAAAGACTGGTGGAAATGGTTATAATAACAACGTCTTCAAATGGAACAACAGGAACCAGAGTTTTCTCGAACGAAATTTCTTTGTTGTCCATCAGGCGTTGAACACCTGACCTCAGCAAATGGCAACCAGAAGGTAGAAATGAACACATGTGGAAACCTTCACCATAACCCGGAAATAAACCGGCCAACAACAAATTCTTCTTAACAGTCACAAGAGGAGTAGAAAATTCTTCCACTGAGGTTACCAATTGATCAGTATCAATGACGTTAACTCCGTGGTTATGCTTAGGCATGGGAGTAGTTATGACATTGGCCTTCTCCGGAGCATCTAAATCAATCTCCTTGGCTTCAATCAAATATTGTACTTTATTTCTTAGAGCCCAACAATCATTTGTGTCATGACCAGGACTCTCATAATGATAGGTGCACCGAGCCTTCATATTGTATCGAGGAGAGGAGGTATTAGGATTCTTGGGAGCCTATTTCAAAGTTGCCAAGTTAGATCTTAAGAGATGGGGTAGAACCTCTATCAATGTCATGTTAATCCGGATGAACTGCCTTTGTGGTCTTTCTACCCTTTACTGATTGTTGCGTTGTGAGGCAGCCATAGGCCTAGGTATTATTACAGCACTTACCGTTGGACAGTATCCCGCTCTACTCTGATCTCTCGGGCTATAAATGGCACTGGCATCCTTCTTACCAGTAAAGGGTTTCTTTGCTGAACTTGATGAGGTATATTTCTGTATTTTACCGCTCTGAATCCCAGCTTCTACCCTCTCTCCAGTTAATATCAGCTCAGTGAAACCAGTCGATGAGCTACCAATCAAATGATTGAAGAACGGGCCAGACAACGTCCCAAGAAACATGTCAACCAACTCCCTGTCAGATAAATGGGGTTGAACTCTCCCAGCCAAGTCTCTCCACTTTTGTGCGTAGTCCTTAAAGCCTTCACCTGCACCCATGGACATACTCTGGAGTTGAGTACGAGTAGGGGCCAAGTCAGCATTGTATTGATACTACTTGTAAAAATCAGCAGCCAAATCCTCCCAGTTTTGGACATTGGTTCCCTCCAATTGGTATAACCATTCAAGCTGATTCCCTAACAGACTGTCTTGAAAGAAGTGAACCCACTGGTTTCTATCAGCGGTGTGGGGATGGATCTTCCTTACATAGGAACGGAGATGGAGCTTTGGACAAGACACCCCATCATACTTTGTGAAAACTGGAGCCTTAAATTTCCGTGGGATGACTACTCCGGACACCAACCCCAGTTCTTCAAAATCCAGCCCTGGTATTCGCTGGATCTCCATAGCACTTAACTGATCCTCTAGCTGCTTGTACCTATCCTCAATGGAAGGATACTGCTCATCATTGTAGTCGGTATCATTGTCAGAAATTTCAGGACTGGGATCCTCTTCCCTTGTTTGCCCCTCTTGATTTTCCCCTTCTTTGGATGAGAAGGTCACATCAACTGATTGCTTTAGTGGCCCCCTAAATCTTCTGCCCATATTGAGGGCACCAACGCGCTTCTTCTTCTTCTTCTCTTTCTCTTTCTCTTTCAGGATGATGGTCTTCAGATCCTCCTGCCCTTTTGCCAGAGTTATGAACATTTGTTGAAATTGGGCATTTTGTGCCTGAAGATCTTTGGTGCTTTGTTCAGAAGACATACTACTTGAAATAAACAGCAGAGGAGATGAGAAACCCGTAACAGAACCTGCTTATGCAATGTCATGGATGGTATGCGTATGCAATGATTTCAAGGAAATTAGAGATTTAAATTTGTTCAGACCAAAAAGGGAACACAAGTCATATTAATAAATCCAAGTTTGAGTAAATAATGCCTCTTTGGGCTTACAAAAAACTAGCAAAACTCCTAAGACAAAAAGGTTGAACGCATCCTCTTTGGTGCGATATAGGCGTTCAGATTCTTCTCTTCATGAAGTTGCTTGGTGAGTTCTAGAACTTTCTTCTCACTGGCGTAAAATTGGCCTTCAAAGGTGTCTCGTTCTTCCTTCAACTGAACCCAAGTTTTCTGCAAGTCTTCGAGAGAGGTAGGCATGTAAGGATGAAGGACAGTGTATGGGACATCTCCTTCAACAACAGGCTCTATGATAACAGGGAGGATGGAAGGGTAAGGCATCACGAGACTCTGAGCACGAGCCCATACCCACCTAAGGTAAGGCTCGAGAGGGATAACGTTTTTGTGTCCCAAAGTCCTACTGTCCACCTTGTTCACCATTCTCCAAGCTCGTGTAAACCTCTGGCGGTGACCTTGGTCTTCTTTGTCGTAGTCAAACACCAGACCTTGAATGAGCATCTCATGAGGGCCGTCTCTTTGGGCATACTCAAACTGTCGAAGAGCTAAGCAGGGGTTATAGGTGATACCTCCCCTAATACCAAGCAGAGGGACATTAGGGAATTCCCCACAGCGGTCAATGATAGAGACATCTTCCAAGGATCTGAAAGACCAATGGGTATCAGAGTGGGTGAGGGACATCATCCTTTGAGACCAAGTCAGTCTTCACTCGTTCTTCAATACTGATTGAGGTAAGTGTGAAGTGAACCACTTAGCGAGTAGGGGAATACAACACAAGAGAGTACCTATTTTCTTCATGGTGCGGGTATGAAGGCAATGCAAGATGTCTCCCAGTAAGGTAGGTACAGGATTACGAGAGAGAAAGACTTTGATGGCGTTAATATCTATGAATTGGTCCGAGTTGGGGAACAGAACCAAACCATAAATGAGAAAAGTCAGGGTGTCTTCGAAAGCTGAGAAATCCATGTCGTCCCAGAATGAACGAGCCTTCTCCAATAGAAACTTGGCTAGGAAACCTTTAACCCCGCTTCTTGTCTCCCAATTGGCTATTATGTCAGCTCTTTATAGATGCAAAACTTCGGCGATGACTTCAGGTTTTGGAATCCCCTCTAGACCGGTGAACGGTATCTGATCAAGCACGGGCACCCCTAAGAGTAGAGAGAACTCTTCCAGTGTAGGTACAAACTGATAGTCCGGGAAAGTGAAACAATGATGTACGGGATCAAAGAATTGGAACAGCACACACATCATCTCTTCTTGGAAATTGGATGTAGCCAAACTGAGGAGTCAACCATATTTCTTGGTAAAAGGAGAATCTCTGGGCTCTCTTGAAGCTGAGGGTGTGCCTTTCAAAGTTGATTTGGATGGTGTTCCTTCGGACGAAATTCATGACCTACAAAACAAAAACAAAGATAAATTTCTAAATCCTTGAAATGGTTAGTGAGTATGCGTATGATGCTTATGATGTTTATGATGTTATGTATAAGTAAATATACACACACACACAGCAAACAAGTTCCTATGTGTGATCGGTGGGAATGAGAACTGACTGTTTTGGAATGTTGGTTCGCGTTTGCGTTTGTTTTCGCAAAATGTCGCGGTAAGCAAGAGTCGCCACCGTCTTTTATTTTATCCAACAAGCAAAAGGACAAAAGCACATAAAAATTCCTTTTTGAGATATTTCTCGGGTTCGGGAGGTAGATTTTAGAAAGGGAAGGTGTTAACACCCTTTCTATCCGTGGTTATCCACGGGCTCTTAGGTACTTGCTCATCATGTTTTCAAAAGTTTGCTTTTCTTTGTGATTGTGGGTTTGAAAAGAGTTTTTTGTTTGAAAGGGGTGTAAGTGCGAAAAGTTTTGTTTTGTTTTTAAAAGGAGCAAGTACTTAAGAACATCTACCTACTCAAAAAGGAATTAAATTGTGCAAATGTCCTTTAGGCAGTGCTATCCCACTATTGAGGAGTAGGTAGCACCGTCGTTGGAGTTTTCGGGTCAATTCGATTAAGGGACATGTGGTCACTAAAGCAATGTTAGGACGCCTTAGCGATAACCCTAATGTCTTAGATCATTTTATCCGAGGCAACCGTTTCGAGGCAACTTATGATCTTTGGACAAGAGGGCGACCTCTAAAACTTCCTATACTAAATGACCACGTTCAAGGCAACCAAGTGAGGTGTACCCTAAGAGTGGCATGTGCGAGTGTATTATTTTTCAGTTATATTATCTTTGTACATGTTAATGGTGAGCTACTGTTGATTTTAAATTAAAATTGGTCTTGTCATGCATTGCCTATTATTCAATCATCTAACAGTTAATGGTTGTAGAAATTAAATTGCGGAAAATAAATCTAAGCTATTACAAGGCGTCGGGTATTTACATCGCCAAAGACAAACCCTTAAAAATTTAATTGCGAAAAGTAAATAAAAATGATAAATAAATCCTAATTTAAAAACTATTACATCCTCGAAGCAATTACAATATTGAAATATGGATTAAAAGTTATTCGCGCGCGAGAAAATTAAATCGAAGCGTTTTTAGGGTTTTGACCCTTTTTATTAAATAAAGCATATTTTTGTTGTTTTTGAATTAAAAATTAGTCTAAATTAATAATTGAATTAATTAATAAAAAAAGAAAATATTTTTGGGTTTTTATTTATTTAGGGAAATAAAAAATAAGTGATTAAAAAGTTAATAAAAATCCTAATTCTAAATTGATTTTAATTTAATGCAAAAGATATTAAAATTGTACCTAATTAAAACTAAATTAATTGATTAAAATTTATTTACAAAAATAATGAAATAGAAAATATTATTTTATTTTTAGTTTTATGATTTTTTTAAAAAAAGGGTTAATTTGTTAATTAATTATTTAAGATAATAATAATAATAATAAAACAAATAAATAAAAAAGAAATAAAATGTAAGAGAGAAATACTCAGGGGGGTATGGGCCTGAATTTGGTGTTTGAATGGCAATTCCTAGGCCCATTTACGCTTCAGCCTTGTTGGACTTTTGTGTTTTGCTAGGCGTGCATTGACCTGAGTCCATGGTGGTCCTTCACCTTTGGCCATTGATTTTGCCCTGTGAGCCACGTAGCATTTGAGATCTGAGGGTATACTGTAATCCACGCTTGGAGTGCTGTATGTGAATGCCTGAAATAAAATTACAATAAGGTTTTGGGGGACCTGGGATTCGAACCCAGGTCCCAAGGGACTTTGCCACAATACGCTTGCCATCTGAGCCAATGTGCTTGTTTGTTAATATAATAGACAATTAACATTATAAAAGAAACGCAAGCCATATACTGAAAAATAAAAAAATGCGCGCAATTGATTTGAATAGGCCAATGAGAGGAAGACACCTAATCGTCTTCTTCACTAAAACCTGGTTTATTTCCTGCTGATTTGAATCCGTAGCAAAATTCGTAGGGGCCATCCAAACATGAGTTCCAGGCTATGTAAATGCAAATGGAGACCATCATTGCAATCGTCTCTCTCCCCTGATCATTCCTATACCTATCATTAGCCTTAATTTAACCTGCATAAAGAACGCCTAAAAACAAGAACAAGAACCCTAAGTTCTGGATACGGGGTTAGAAGCCTCAAAAATAAAATCAAATATTGCAGAATCAATGGAAATTGAATGGTAACTATGAATGTACAAGAAAATTGGCAAGAGGATGCAAGAAAACTGAGTTACGATTCCATGTGCAGAGGCATATTCGTGGAGACTTACAGTGAGTTTCAGAGGGTCTCAAGGCTTGATTTTGATTGGTATAGCCTCACACTTTTCAAGCTTTTTTCTCAAAGTTGTGTGGCCGTTTCTGCAGAGCTCTATGCGTGTTTTAGGTTTGTGTGGCTTGTGTGCATATCATAGAATGCATTTAGGTCAAAATATGGGCTATAATCCAAGTGCATTAAAGATGGAATATTGGATTTGATCACCATTGATAAGCTTTCCAAAAATAGGCCAAATCTGATTTTTTTTTGCTTGTTTTGACTTGATACGAATTGATTGAGTGTCACA
This sequence comes from Vicia faba, assembly GCA_948472305.1. Taxonomy (NCBI): domain Eukaryota; kingdom Viridiplantae; phylum Streptophyta; class Magnoliopsida; order Fabales; family Fabaceae; genus Vicia; species Vicia faba. Next base: position 1,081,827,687 of record OX451736.1, on the reverse strand, counting down.
TGGTATTTGCAAGCTATACAAATCACAAGAATCCATTTACTTAAATTTTTAGATTTTATTTGATTTAATATTGATTAATAATGAATTAAATCAATAAAAATTAAATAAAATAGAAAAATAGATGAATGGTCATGAAATTAAATATGGGACACGTGTGTGGCATGACAAGACCAAATCAAGTGGAAAAAAGTTGGCCCTTTTGTCAAAAATTGGAGTTTTGAGGATAGTTGACTTTTGGCAATTTTGGAAAAATGCCCAACTTCAACAATGCATAACTTCTTCAATTTTGATCTTTTGGAGGTGTTATAGTACTTTTTAGAAACCTTGAGATGTCCTATAATCCACCCTTTTGGTATCATCGCATTTTGATGTTCCATGCTCAAGTTATAAGCTTTGGAAAAAAAGGTGTTTTTGTTGACTTTCAAAAATGACCTATAATGTCCAAATTTGTAACTTTTTGTGAGTGCATAGCTTGATCTTGGGGTGTGAATATGGATTGTAGTAAATTGCATCCTCTTAAAAATGAGCTTTGGATGGGTCATTTCTCATAAAGCATGAGAAAGTTATGCTTGGTCAAAGTTGAGTTGACTTTTCCTACAAAACCCTAATTTAGCAACTTTTGAATCTTGAGGAATCTTGAGCAATCCTTGATGAATCATGCTCAAAACTTGATCAAATGATGAATTATTTTTCAAAATGAGAATGTTGACAAAAAATCTTGAGGTTTGATTGTATTTGGGTCACAATTGACTTTTACCCTAGGACAATCGATATTTGGGCCTCTTGAGCAATTGACTGACCAAACTTCCTCTGCAAGGCTTGAAATTTGACATGGACGAACTTAAGAACATATTAGGGCATTGGGGAGAACTTGAGGCTATTTGGATGTGAGGACCTTGATGCAACACAAAACCCTAATTTTGAATTGACTGCTTTAGGAGGTGATTTGACTGTCCAATTCTTGAGCCAACTTGAGCAACTTGAATATTATTCTTGACATGTCTTGAGGAATATGGGAGGGAAATTTTGGGGTACAACAGTTGCCCCTGTTCAATTTTATTAAACCTGGGGATATAGATTGGCTTTTGAGCCTTTCGTGATCCGAAGGTGGAAGATAATTGAACACTAGAGTGCCCAGAAATTTGCACTCACATGGTGTAGTATCAACATCTTAATTCAATTGGAGGGAAACATCTTAATCAAGATCTAGGAACTGTCTCGTGCTCAACGTAGTATACCGCTGAGGTTATAGAACTTGTCCACACTATGACGGAGGAAAACATCAAGATCTAGGAACTGACTCGTGCTCAATGGAGTATACCGTTGAGGTTATAGTACTCGTCCACACTATGACATAGGGAAACATCTTCATCAAGATCTAGGAACTGTCTCGTGCTCAATGGAGTATACCGTTGAGGTTATAGAACTTGTCCATACTATGACGGAGGAAAACATCAAGATCTAGGAACTGACTCGTGCTCAATGGAGTATACCGTTGAGGTTATAGTACTCGTCCACACAATGACGTAGGGAAACATCTTCATCAAGATCTAGGAACTGTCTCGTGCTCAATGGAGTATACCGTTGAGGTTATAAAACTTGTCCACACTATGACGAAGGAAAACATCAAGATCTAGGAACTGACTCGTGCTCAATGGAGTATACCGTTGAGGTTATAGTACTCGTCCACACTATGACGTAGGGAAACATCTTCATCAAGATCTAGGAATTGTCTCGTGCTCAATGGAGTATACCGTTGAGGTTATAGAACTTGTCCACACTATGACGGAGGAAAACATCAAGATCTAGGAACTGACTCGTTCTCAATGGAGTATGCCGTCGAGGTTATAGTACTCGTCCACACTATGACATAGGGAAACATCTTCATCAAGATCTAGGAATTGTCTCGTGCTCAATGGAGTATACCGTTGAGGTTATAGAACTTGTCCACACTATGACAGAGGGAAACATCAAGATCTAGGAACTGACTCATGCTCAATGGAGTATACCGTTGACGTTATAGTATTCGTCCACACTATGACGTAGGGAAACATCTTCATCAAGATCTAGGAACTGTCTCGTGCTCAATGGAGTATACCGTTGAGGTTATAGAACTTGTCCACACTATGACGGAGGAAAACATCAAGATCTAGGAACTGACTCGTGCTCAATGGAGTATATCGTTGAGGTTATAGTACTCGTCCATACTATGACATAGGGAAACATCTTCATCAAGATCTAGGAATTGTCTCGTGCTCAACTTAGTATACCGCTGAGGTTATAGAACTTGTCCACACTATGACGGAGGAAAACATCAAGATCTAGGAACTGACTCGTGCTCAATGGAGTATACCGTTGAGGTTATAGTACTCGTCCACACTATGACGTAAGGAAACTTTCGGGATTGAGAACCTTATCTGAAATTCAACCGAGGATAATTCAATTGAGATTTAAGAATCGGTCAGGTCTTCGACGTAATTAAGAACTTTAACTGTATCTTTCCTGAAAGGTAAAGGTCAGTCATATGCAATGCATGATATGGATCAGGCAATGATGTTCTCAAAATAAATGAGATTGTATTCGTATGATGCGTATATGCATGTATCATGATGTATGGTGATATAATGTTTTAGTTGGGGAAAATAAATCACGTAGCTACTGGAGAATAAAGCTGAGTTCTTCGTTTCCGCTGGGGATGATGAACGAAGATGATAAACCTGTAGGAGAGAAGAATTCCGTTGGGGGAATAAACTGATGAAGAGATTACAACGAGGGGAATTACTCTATGGGGAAGAGACGTTCTGCTGAAGATTTTAACGATAACTCCGCTGGGGATTCTGTTGATAAGCTCTGTTGGGGATTTTAATGATGAACTCCGCTGGGGATAGAAAGAACTTCGCTGGGGATGATCTTTCAGTTGTAACTTGCTGAGGATAACCCAGTTAGACTCTTGTGAGGATAACCTTCTGAATTTGGCTGGGGAGATTTATTTGTGCTCTGTAGGGGATAAGCTTCCAGAATCTACTGGGTAAGATGATTCAACTCTGGCGGGAAAGCCTTTTTTAGACTACGCTGGGGAAATGACTCCACTAGGGGTATCTTGTATTCCTCCGGAGAACATTCTTATACTTGTTGGGGAATGTCTTTATACTCCACTGAGGACTATTAAGACCTTCTGGGGATACCAAACCTTTTCAGGGTTGATGGTAGATTAACTCTTCTTGGGGAGAGTGTTACTGATTTGTACATAGCTGCGAGTCTTAGTTGGGAAATCTACCCTTACTGTTTTACTCTGTGGGGAGTGACGGTATCTTGGTCATATTCTTCAGCTGAACCTACCTTGGTACCTTGGTGGACAGAGCAACTTGTACAGTTTAGACAATTCTTATTTGCCCCTGTTTTTGCGGGAGAAGGTGCCTGCGGAGGCCCTGTGGATCGAGTATTATCCCCACCTATGAGGTGCTTGGTATCTTTCGGTCAAAATGACAAGTCTTCTTCTGGTAGGCCAGTGACGAGATGACGAGACATAGTCGTACGCTTTGATCCCTAATTTTTGCCTGGACCGCCCTTTCGGGTTTTCAGTTCACCGAGATACCCTCTTTTTGCCCAAGCCGCCTTTTCAGGTTTTTGACTTGCCGGGTGTACAAATTTTTCATTTTCATCCCTTATTTTTGCCCGAACCCTTTTGGTTCGCCGGGAAGCCCTTATTTTTGCCTAGGCCAGTCAACCTAGCAGGTATTTGATTATGCGTAGTACTTTTTTTGACTATGTCCATGCTCTCAGGATGTAGGGAGGTTCCACTGTTGGTAGTGTTGTGTTACCATACTACCAGAAGATCTTCGTTTGATTGTGCAAGATTTGTTGCTGGAATTCACGTCCAATGCCCCACATGATTCAGATGGAGATTTTCCCCTAGCTATTTGGCATTTTGAGAGATTCCTTGAATCTTGACTTAACTGCCCCAGATGATGGACAATGCTCATGTCGTGCCCCTGGATTGGAAGTGTTTTTTCCACTTGAGGTGACCCTTTTTATTGAGAAGATTTTTGTTCACTAGATATTCGTCGCGGGAATTTCTCTGTTGTTTGAACAAATAGTCTTATGCAAACAATGTTATTTTAAGAATGCAAAGCTTATGTCTGTCTTGAGATTTTTTTGAAAATGCATTTTTTTTTTGTAAAACAGGCAAATTTTGTAAAATGTGATGTCAACTCGGGATTTACAGCAAGCCCTACAGGAGTCAGGATACCTTTTGTAACAGTATGCTTTCGAACTATCCCATGCTTCAGCTAGGACTTTTAATGGTTATAACGTGGCCTGGTTCACGGTTTAAGAAACAAAGGATAAAGGCTCAAAATTTATTTGTACCCACCTGCTCTTCGTGATGTTCTTCGATCCTAAACTCAGCTAACCGTGCATTTAGATCCTGTCTGAATCTTTGCTCTGATATTCCAATGATGGTTCGGATACTGACAGTTTATTTTGAACAGGCAATCATTTTTATTGAGAGCTTGTAGGATCTCCTTTTTTTATTTTATTATCCCTGTCTTTTGCCTGAACTGTTTCTTTTTGTGATTACAGCCAGCGGGATGCCCCAGTTTTTCTTAAGTCTCCTTCACAGGTTTTGACTTATTAGGCTTTTATTTTGAGAGATAATGACTGCCTGTCTTTACGATTATACGAAACCAACACCGTCTTTTGTTTCAGAAGGACTTTTTTGATGCCATTCATTGTGCACCTGGATCAACTGAGAAAACTACCCTTCCCCAGGTTGTGATTAAGGTTTTTAATTTATGTGAAAAGAAAAACTCCAACTTCTTTGGCTCAAAGGGGTTGACTAGGGATTATCTTCCTTATAACTCCACTGTTTAGGACTTGAAACAATGCCTGTACCTCGTCAGCGGGGTCTATTCAAAAGCATACTATAGAGATTTTGATATCATTTTCGTCATCCTCCCTCTAAAGGCTTAGAGTTTCTTTTAATCGAGAGTTGAACATCACAAAAAGGAAATATGAAGCAATTTTAGCATAGTGAAAACAATTAATTCAAAACAGACACGTGTAATGCATTATTGAAATAAAAGAGTTTGACATGATCATAATTGTTTGAATAAGCAAAGAAAAATACAACTTCAGAATTCAAATGAACAAAAGTATCTTAGTTTGAACTAGTCATCTCAAGTGAAGAACCTTCAGCGGAAGATTTTCATCTCGCCATCCGGCATGAATTCCAGCACTCCTTTGTCAATCAAGTCTTGGATCTTGTTTTTCAAAGTCCAACAGTCGTCGGTGTCATGTCCAGGACTATGGGAGTGGTATACACAAAATGTGTTGGGACGATAGCCAGGAGTAGAGGTATTGGGATTCCGGGGAGGATCCTTTAGAGTAATCAGATTGACCTCGAACAAGCGTTTCAGTATTAGAGATGATGGTATATTAGTCTCAGAGAAATGTCTTCCATATGCATTTTGCTTGCGCCGATTACCCCGTTGACGCTGGCGAGGTTGTTGCTGGGCTTGTGACCCTGAAGCAAGCTGGGGAGCTTTTCCTTTGTCTTCTTGTCTCAAAGGAGGTTTAATGATGATTTGATCTTCAACCCTAGTTGTTTGCCCCACTTGGTTATTTTGAAGCAGCTTGTTGACGAGGACCATGAGCTCTTCTTGTCTTTGAGCTAAGTCTTGAATGAGAGCCATCTGGCCCACCAGCTGTCCCATCATCTGGATCTTCATTGTTGCTAACTCGATTTGTAGCCCTTCTAACTGATCATTCCTGATGCCGCCTGGATTCCCTAGTACCAAGCCCCTTGTGAGGAGAGCTTTTATTTCTTCTTGCCCCTGGGATAGGTTCAAGAACATTTCTTGAAGTTGGGCGTTTTGAGCCCGAAGATCTTGGTTGTCTTGTTGGAGAGCCATTGCTGAAATAAACAGCGAGGACATGAGAGACCTGTAAAGGGTACCTGTTTATGAAGTGCATGAGATGAAATGCGTATGATTATGATTTCAAAGACAATCGGGATTCAAATTTGTAAACAAGAAAGGAAACACACTTTATTAGATTTAAACTTCAAAATTCAAATTTTTCAACTGATGCCCTCAGGGCATTACAAGAATGGAAATACTGAAAAGTGAATAAAAACTGGAAAGGAAATCATCAAAGGTCAATCAACGCTCCCATGGTCTCTTCTTGTCAGTGCAGACATAGTCATTGAGAATCCGCTCATTCTCTAATTGTCGAGTCAGCTTCGGGATCTTCTGTTCTTGCTTGTTGAACCTCTCTCGGTAAGAATCTCGTTCATCCATCAACTGCATCCAGGACCTCTTTAGTGCCCCAATATCAGTGGGCATATAAGGATGGAGAATAGTTGGAAGAACTCCTTCCTCATTAGAAACTTCAAGAGTGACAGGCCAGACAGCTTCATATGGCATACCTAACTTCTGGGCACGGATGCGGACCCATCTGAGATATGGCTCCATTGGCAGAGAAGTCTTGGGACCCAATTCATGTGGATCAGATTGGTGAACTCTGTATCACGCCCTTATGAATCTACGACGCAGTTCGTCACTATCCCCCTGAAAATCAAAGATGATATGAGGCATCAACATCTCATGAGGCCCTTCTCTTCTGGATCTTCCAAACTGTCGGAGAGATAAGCATGGGTTGTAAGAAATCCCTCCATGGGTTCCAATCAATGGGACATTAGGATACTCTCCACAGCGATCAATGACAGTCACCTTATCCATACCTTTGAGAGTCCAAATAATGTCATTATTAGAAAGAGACATCACCCTATAAGCCCAACCCATTCCTTCTTTGTTTTTCAGCACGGACTTAGGGAGGTGCGAAATAAACCACCTCGACAATAAAGGAGCACAGCACATCAAAGTTCCCCGCTTTCGGGAAGTACGAGCATAAAGCTGATGAAGGATGTCACCCAAGAGAGTGGGTACAAGATTCTGAGAGATGAAGATCTTTATGGCATTGATATCAACAAAAGTGTCAGGATTCGGAAACAATACCAGACCATAAATCAAGAGAGCCAGAATATCCTCGTATGCCTTGAAGTCTAAGCTGTCCCAGAAGTAATTAGCTTTGTCAACCAAAAACTTAGTCAGAAAACCCTTAGCTCCACTTCTAGTCTCCCAGTTAGCCATTACCTCCTCCTTAGTCAAGTGAAGGGCTGCAGGAATTTCTTCGGGCTTAAGAGTCTTTTCCCAACCAGTAAACGAAGTATGTTCCAGGACAAAGATACCGAGCAGCTCAGAGAACTCTTCTAGGGTAGGAACCAGCTGGAAGTCCTGGAAAGTAAAACAATGGTACAGCGGATCATAGAATTGGACTAGGACACTCATTATTAGTTCGTCCAACTTTGAGGTGACCAAGCTGAGAAGATAACCATGCCTTCTGATGAAGGAAGTAGTGTCTGGAATCCTGACAACCAAATCTTTAAGCAGGGTAGGTACTTGGACAAAGTTGATCCGGATAGTATTCCTACGCATGGGCATCATGATGACCTACAAAACAGAGCAAAGATGAAACCCTCTTGTCTTTGAAATAGGTTATTCCTTATGCAAAATGTATGCAATGTTATGATGTCATGATGTCATGGTAAAGGCACACCACAAGTATCCACAAAAGGCAAACATGGTAAAGGCACACAAGTCACACTGAGATCCCTTAGATTGCAGGCTGGCATGGAGCTTAGGTACTACCCTCTTTCAGTTCAGTTGGTTAAGACCTGTCCTAAAAAATAGTAACCGGGTTCTAGAGGATCTCAATATCACTGACTACCCTCAATCGGTCATAATTCCAGTTTAGCAACCTTTTCTTGCGGTCAGAATCATCGCGAGAGTTTAGTCTCAATGAGTGTAGTATACTACTACTATTCTATGGCCAAGTTGGTCAATTTAAGGTTCTAAGGTCACTTGGTGCTTAATGACTCCTTAGAAGACCCATATTCTCCTCGTTCCAACACAAGGGATATTGGTACAGACCAAGGTGCCACACCAACGTAGCTACTGCTTCATCCGTGTCGGTCTATGCCGGACAGATCCCTCACAGTTTATTGCTACTTACCTAAAGGGTATCCCCATATCCGGGTTAGGATCTATAGAACTCCGATACAAGCCCGCAAAATTAAAGTATACAAAGCAAACAATTGAAAACATAATGATTTAATCCTAAGGTACACCTCACTTATAATTCCCCAGCAGAGTCGCTAGTTCTGTGATCGGTGGGAATGAGAACTGACTGTTTTGGAATGCTAGTTCGCGTTTGCGTTTGTTTTTGCAAAATGTCGCGGTAAGAAAGAGTCGCCAGCGTCTTTTATTTTATCCAATAAGGAAAGGACAAAAGCACAAAAAATTCCTTTTTAAGATATTTCTCGGGTTCGGGAGGTAGATTATAGAAAGGGAAGGTGTTAGCACCCTTTCTATCCTTGGTTATCCACGGGCTCTTAGGTACTTGCTCATGATGTTTTCAAAAGTTTGCTTTTCTTTGTTATTGTGGGTTTGAAAAGAGTTTTTTGTTTGAAAGGGGTGTAAGTGCGAAAAGTTTTGTTTTGTTTTTAAAAAGAGCAAGTACTTAAGAACATCTACCTACTCAAAAAGGAATTAAATTGCGCAAATGTCCTTTAGGCATTGCTATCCCACTATTGAGGAGTAGGTAGCACCGTCGTTGGAGTTTTCGGGTCAATTCGATTAAGGGACATGTGGTCACTAAAGCAACGTTAGGACGCCTTAGCGATAACCCTAATGTCTTAGATCATTTTATCCGAGGCAACCATTTTGAGGCAACTTATGATCTTTGGACAAGAGGGCGACCTCTAAAACTTCCTATACTCAATGACCACGTTCAAGGAAACCAAGTGAGGTGTACCCTAAGAGTGGCATGTGCGAGTGTATTGTTTTTCAGTTATATTATCTTTGTACATGTTAATGGTGAGCTACTGTTGATTTTAAATTAAAATTGGTCTTGTCATGCATTGCCTATTATTCAAACATCTAACAGTTAATGGTTGCAGAAATTAAATTGCGGAAAATAAATCTAAGCTATTACAAGACGTCGGGTATTTACATCGCCAAACACAAACCCTTAAAAATTAAATTGTGAAAAGTAAATAAAAATGATAAATAAATCCTAATTTAAAAACTATTACATCCTCGAAGCAATTACAATATTGAAATATGGATCAAAAGTTATTCGCGCACGAGAAAATTAAATCGAAGCGTTTTTAGGGTTTTGACCCTTTTTATTAAATAAAGCATATTTTTGTTGTTTTTGAATTAAAAATTAGTCTAAATTAATAATTGAATTAATTAATAAAAAAAAGAAAATATTTTTGGGTTTTTATTTATTTAAGGAAATAAAAAAATGTGATTAAAAAGTTAATAAAAATCCTAATTCTAAATTGATTTTAATTTAATGCAAAAGATATTAAAATTGTACCTAATTAAAACTAAATTAATTGATTAAAAATTATTTACAAAAATAATGAAATAGAAAATATTATTTTATTTTTGGTTTTCTGATTTTTTTATAAAAAGGGTTAATTTGTTAATTAATTAATTAAGATAATAATAATAATAAAACAAATAAATAAAAAAGAAATAAAATGTAAGAGATAAATACTCAGGGGGGTATGGGCCTGAATTTGGTGTTTGAATGGAAATTCCTAGGCCCATTTACGCTTCAGCCTTGTTGGACTTTTGTGCTTTGCTAGGCGTGCATTGACCTGAGTCCATGGTGGTCCTTCACCTTTGGCCATTGATTTTGCCTTGTGAGCCACGTAGCATTTGAGATATGAGGGTATACTGTAATCCGCGCTTGGAGTGCTGTATGTGAATGCCTGAAATAAAATTGCAATAAGGTTTTGGGGGACCTGGGATTCGAACCCAGGTCCCAAAGGACTTTGCCACAATACGCTTGCCATCTGAGCCAATGTGCTTGTTTGTTAATATAATAGACAATTAACATTCTAAAAGAAACACAAGCCATATACTGAAAAATAAAAAAATGCGCGCAATTGATTTGAATAGGCCAATGAGAGGAAGACACCTAATCATCTTCTTCACTAAAACCTGGTTTATTTCATGCGGATTTGAATCCGTAGCAAAATTCGCAGGGGCCATCCAAACATGAGTTCCAGGCCATGTAAATGCAAATGGAGACCATCATTGCAATCGTCTCTCTCCCCTGATCATTCTTATACCTATCATTAGCCTTAATTTAACTTGCATAAAGAATGCCTAAAAACAAGAACAAGAACCCTAGGTTCTGGATACGGGGTTAGAAGCCTCAAAAATAAAATCAAATATTGCAGAATCAATGGAAATTGAATGGTAAGTATGAATGTACTAGAAAATTGGCAAGAGGATGCAAGAAAACTGAGTTACAATTCCATGTGCAGAGGCATATTCGTGGAGACTTACAGTGAGTTTCAGAGGGTCTCAAGGCTTGATTTTGATTGGTATAGCTTCACAGGATATCAGGCAAGGGAGTAGTGTTGAGCTTTTTGATTGAATCAAGCTCTAATGTTGTTTTCAATCTCACACTTTTCAAGCTTTTTTCTCAAAGTTGTGTGGCCGTTTCTGCAGAGCTCTATGCGTGTTTTAGGTTTGTGTGGCTTGTGTGCATATAATAGAATGCATTTAGGTCAAAATATGGGCTATAATCCAAGTGCATTGAAGATGGAATATTGGATTTGATCACCATTGATAAGCTTTCCAAAAATAGGCCAAATCTGATTTTTTGTGCTTGTTTTGACTTTATACGAATTGATTGAGTGTCACATGGTATTTGCAAGCTGTACAAATCACAAGAGTCCCATTACATAAATTTTTAGATTTTATTTGATTTAATATTGATTAATAATGAATTAAATCAATAAAAATTAAATAAAATAGAAAAATAGATGAATGGTCATGAAATTAAATATGGGACACGTGTGTGGCATGACAAGACCAAATCAAGTGGAAAAAAGTGGGCCCTTTTGTCAAAAATTGGAGTTTTGAGGATAGTTGACTTTTGGCAATTTTGGAAAAATGCCCAAATTCAACAATGCATAACTTCTTCAATTTTGAGCTTTTGGAGGTGTTACAGGACTTTTTAGAAACCTTGAGATGTCCTCTAATCCACCCTTTTGTTCTCATATCATTTTGATGTTCCATGCTCAAGTTATAAGCTTTGGAAAAAAAGGTGTTTTTGTTGACTTTCAAAAATGACCTATAATGTCCAAATTTGTAACTTTTTGTGAGTGCATTGCTTGATCTTGGGGTGTGAAGATGGATTATAGTAAATTGCATCCTATTCAAAATGATCTTTGTATGGGTCATTTCTTATAAAGAATGAGAAAGTTATGCTTGGTCAAAGTTGAGTTGACTTTTCCTATAAAACCCTAATTTAGCAACTTTTGAATCTTGAGGAATCTTGAGCAATCCTTGATGAATCATGCTCAACCCTTGATAAAATGATGAATTATTTTTCAAAATGAGAATGTTGACAAAATATCTTGAGGTTTGACAGTATTTGGGTCACAGTTGACTTTTGCCCTAGCACGGTCGATTTTTGGGCCTCTTGAGCAATTGACTGACCAAACTTCCTCTGCAAGGCTTGAAATTTGACATGGATGATCTTAAGAACATATTAGGGCATTGGGGAGAACTTTAGGCTATTTGGATGTGAGGACCTTGATGCAACACAAAACCCTAATTTTGAATTGACTGCCTTAGGAGGTGATTTGACTGTCCAATTCTTGAGCCAACTTGAGCAACTTGAATATTATTCTTGACATGTCTTGAGGAATATGGGAGAGAAAATTTTGGGGTACAACACTATGTTTTAGGCTTGCATGGGGTTTTATAGGTAAGTACCCTCTTGAAGTTTAGTTGGCTCAACCTGTCCTAGTAATAGTGATCGGGTTCTAAAGGATCTCAATATCACTGACCTTTCTCTTAGGCATTGTCTCAGCATAATCAATCTTTTCTTGCGGCCGAGATATCCCAAAATTCCAGCCTCAATGAGTGTAGTATCGAGTATCAACCAATTTTCAGCTCTACACCGAAATGGTTATCTCACTACATCCTAATGGCCAAGTTTGTTCAATTAGGGTTCTAAAGTCAATTAGTTTTTTATGACGCCACTTAGCGGCCCCATATTCTCCTCGATTCACCAAGAGGGATATCGGTACCCACAAATGCGTCACACTAACGTAGCCATTTTTTCAACCATATCGGTCTACTCTGTACAGTTTCCACAATCTATTGCTACTTACCTAAAAAGGTGTCCCAGATCCGGGTGGAGGATCAAACAAAACCCAAACAAAGAACCATAATGTAAAGCATGCAAATCAAACAATATAGGCAAGTAAATGCGATCTATCCCTAAGGTAGCCCCACTTTTAAGTAATTTCCCTAGCAGATTCGCCAGTTCTGTGATACAGTGGGAGAACTTACTTTTTGTTTTGCGTTTGTATTTGCAAATGTTGCGGTTTAGCAATAGTTCCACACCGACTTTTCTTTTATCCAAAAGGAAAAGGTGAAAAAGCACAGGAAAGACCTTTAGAGATGTTTTCTTGAGTTCGGGGGGTAGAATATGAAAAGGGAAGGTATTAGCACCCCTTTCATCCATGGTTTTCCATGGGCTCTTAGTTACTCGCTAGATCACTTGCTTTTATTTGAATTTGCTTATGGTGTGGGTTTTGAAATTATTTTAAAACGCCTTTGTAATGGTTCTCGTCTCTATAAGAAAGCGTACAAAGTGTTTGTTTGGAAAATAGTTCAAAGATGTGTTTGTGGAATGTGTTTTGAAAGTATTTTAAAAAGGTGTATTTGTAATGGTTCTCGTCTCTATAAGAACGCGTACAAAGTTTTGTCTTTAGAAAATGTTTCAAAATTAGAGTGTTGGTGTATAAAATGTTTTTGTTGTGAGCAAGCGAACAACTAGGAACAAATCTACCTACTCAAAAGGTCTTAGATGTTCTTTTCCTCCTCCTTTAGATGTTGCTATCTTACAATTGGTTTGGTAAGAAGCCCTATCGTTGGATGTGAAGTGACGGATGTGGGACATTTGTGTAGTCATAGAAGGCAACCTATGAGAAGTTTTAGCAATGTCATTTAGGGACTAGATCGTTTACCGACGGCAACATTGAGGGTCATCGAGAGACTACGATCTTTTATCGAGGGTCTTTGCTAAAACACCCATATTCGAGGGACATGACTAGTTTCCGATAGGCAACAAGTGAGATTACCCTAAGGGTTCTAGTGTGCAAGTGTATTTGATTGCATGCATTTTGGTCTTGATTAGGGTTATCTATTTGTCGATTTCATGTCTTGCCATACACACCCTAATTACTAACAACATATAAAAGCAATAAAAATGCAGAAGGTAAAGATTATACGCTATTACAATCATTAGGGGGATGGGGTGTACAAATTTATAAATGGGGGGTTTGCAAGAAAATAAATCCTAATTATTTATTACAACCATATTGAAATAATAGTGCAAGAAAGAAAAAGGACTTTGTTTGGAAAAATGGTTTTTTGTCTTAATGAATTAAAAAAGGATGAATTATTTAGTAAAAAGAAAATATTTTAATGCCTTTTTATATTGAAAGAAAAGAATATTGATATTGAAAGTGATAAAAAGGAAAATAAATGAGATATAGAATCAGCGTGCTGCTGCCAGTAAAACAAAAGGAATCAGAAGTTCTGACGCCAGGAGTGTTGTGACTCAGAAAGAAACGTCAGTGGGCATCAGAAGTTCTGGATTGGTACACTCTAAAGTTATGCAAAAAACGTTAGAGGGAAAACACAGAGGTTCTGGGTGGTATTCAGACAGTGAGCCAAAAGTCAGAAGTTATGTGTTACGCTAAAACAATGAGTAAACATCAGAAATTCAGTGTATTGTCAGCATGTAGAAACTCTGAGTGTGTAGAACAGCGAGTGGAAGTATCAGAAGTTCAGTGTGCTGAACAATAAGGAGAACTCAGAAGTTCTGTGCTATGCTAAAATAGTGAGTGAGCATCAGAAGTTCTATGTGTTAAAACAGTGAGTGGAAACATCAGAGATTCTGTGTTATATTTGAACTCTTTTCTCATATTAATCAACTATCAGCAACTTATTCAGTTCTTAATCAAACAACAAATTAGAGGGATAAGAGCACAACAATTTATAGAAGTTCTGATCCTAATCGTAAGCCTATCCTTAATCAAGAAGTTTTGATCCACAGTTTTTTTCTATTTATGCAATGATATGGACAAAATTAATACTATGATATTTACATATTTAATGATATTCTGAATGAAAAGATGCAAAGTCATAAAGACTTACCTTGAATCCTAAAGTGTGTGTTTGGAACTTGGACTGCTGCCTTCAGATATTCTGGAGTCAGCGAGAGTAACGGGAGAGAAAATGCCAAGTTCTTTGATTTCAAGGGAAGAACAAAGGTTTTGGTTTTCTGTTTGGGAATTCTGGATTTTTTTATGAAGGTTTCACAGCTTTCTTTTCTCTCTTTTGACAATTCTCTCTCTCCAAAAACCAGCCCCTTGAACGTGTGATGGAGCATATTATTTATAGATGGGTTTGTTGTGGTTTTTTTTGGGGGGGGGGGGGGTGGGAATAAATGGGATTAAAACCTTTTTGCTATATTGTTCCATTTCTTTTTAATCACAGTTTTCGTATGCTAATTTGATGCAAATATGGGGTTTGAGAAAGTGCAGGCGTGGACTGGGTCAGCAGTTGATTGCAGGACTGTGATGTAGCAGTGCAGCAAGTTGCTTAAACGGGGTTTTAGGATTTGGTGATGTTCTGATCAGAAACGTAACCTCCATATGCTGAAGAGTCATGTTCTGATTGAAGAACTATATTCTGAACCATGTTTGCAACTTCTGACTGCACTTGTGTGGAGACTGGCTCAGATGTTCTGAAATATCACATTCTCTTAACACTTAGAAAAATTTCTAAATGTTTAGAAATTTGATTTTTTCAAAGAAATTTCTGACTTCTGAATTTGATGAACTAGTTTCATATCTTGATGAAATATAATTGTTGAAACTTTATTTTTTGATTTAAAAGTCAAAGTTTGACTTTTTTCAGTGTGCTTTTGACCATTTTGCCCTAGTGAGTGATTTTGTTGAAAAGTTGTAATTCAAGACTTGGAACTTGATAGAAGCAAACCTGAGAGTCCAGGATGATCCTTTGAGAAATGAGAGGGAAAATTTTGGGGTACAACATTGATCACAAATAGACCTTCGTATGTGGGAGTCCATTTTCCCCTAGGATCACCTTGCGGCAGAATGATGCGCTTGATTACCAGATCACCAACTTGATATACCTGACGTCTGACCTTCTTGTTAAAAGCCTTGATCATACGCTTCTGGTACATCTGACCATGAAAAGTAGCCACTGACCTTTTTTCATCAATTAGGTTCAGTTGGTCAAGTCGGGTCTGGATCCATTCATCTTCGTTCAAGCCTGCGTCCTTCATGATTCTCAAAGAAGGGATCTGGACTTCAATAGGAAGGACAACCTCTATATCATACACCAAAGAGAAAGGTGTTTCTCATGTCGACAGATGTGCTGAGGTGCGGTAACCATGAAGAGCAAATGGTAACATCTCATGCTAATCTTTATATGTCACCATCATCTTCTGGATGATCTTCTTGATATTTTTATTAGCAGCTTTCACAGCGCCATTCATCTTGAGTCGGTAAGGAGAAGAGTTATGATGCTGGATCCTGAATTGCTTACAGAGCTCGGTGATTATAGTTTTGTTGAGATTTATACCATTATCTGTAATGATTCTTTCGGGGATGCCATACCGACAGATAAGGTTATGTTTGATGAATCGCGCCATAACATTCTTGGTAACAGAAGCAAATGAGGCAGCCTCAACCCACTCCGTGAAATAATCAATGGCGACTAGGATGAAGCGATGCCCATTTGAAGTGGTAGGTCTAATCTCTCCGATCATATCAATGCCCCACGTTGCGATGGGCCAGGGAGCAGTCAAGACATTCATAGGAACCAAGGGTACATGTACTTTATTAGCATAGATCTGGCATTTGTGACAAGTTCGTGAATGCTCGTAACAGTCTGCTTCCATAGTGGACCAATAGTATCCTGTCCGTAGGATCTTTTTAGCCATGGTGTGTCCACTAGAATGGATGTCAAAGGTACCTTCATGTAAATCTTCCATAATCCTTTCTACTTTGCTCTTGTCTACACACCGAAGTAAAGTAGAGTTGTGGTTGTGCTTGCAGAGGATTCCATTACTGAGGAAGAACTTCGCAGAGAACCTTCTCAGAAACTTCTTATCATTGATAGATGCCCCCTCAAGGTATTCTTTAGCTTCGAGATACTTTTTCACTTCATGGAACCAAGGTTTGTCTGTTACCCCTACAGTGTCTATCTCATAGCAATAAGTTGGTTCATCTAATCTCTTAATAGTGATCTGAGGAGCCTCATTGTCCCATCTGACCTTGAACATGGATGACATAGTAGCTAGCGCGTCCGCTAACTGATTCTCTTATCGTGGAAAATGTTCAAAGGTGACTTCTTCAAAGTGTGGAATCAGTGTCAACACATGTTCTTTATACGGGATGAGATTAGGATGCTTCATGTCCCACTCTCCTTTGATTTGACTTATTACCAAGGTCAAATCTCCGAAAACACTCAAGAACTTGATTCTTAGGTCAATAGCAGCTTTGATACCCATGATGCATGCTTCATACTCAGCCATATTGTTGGTACAGTTGAAACATATTCTGGCGATGAAAGGAGTATGACAGCCCTCGAGAGATATAATTACAGCACTGATACCATTGCCAACTGCATTGGAAGCTCTATCAAAAACCATAGTCCATTGGGATCCTTTCTCAGGTCCTTCATCTGGTCCAGGTTCTTCACAGTCAGTCACTAACATAATATTCTCACCCGGAAACTCAAAGTTCATGGATTGGTAGTCGTCCACAGCCTGATGAGCCAAATGATTAGCTAATACACTTCCCTTGATTGCTTTCTGGGTTGTATATTGAATATCGTATTCGGTCAGGATCATTTTCCATCTCGCTATTCTTCCGGAGAGAGCGGGTTTCTCGAAGATATAGTTGATAGGATCTATCTTAGATATCGATAAAATAGTGTGGGTCAACATATACTGTCTCAGTCGGCGAGCAGCCCATGCCAAAGCACAACAAGTTTTCTCGAGCAGTGAGTATCTTGTTTCACAGTCGGTAAACTTTTTGCTAAGGTAGTATATTGCATGCTCTTTTCGACCGGACTCGTCATGCTGCCCCAGCACACACCCCATTGAATTATCTAACACTGTTAAGTACATTATCAAAGATATTCCTTCAATCAGAGGCATCAGAATTGAAGGCTCTTGTAGGTATTCCTTGATTCTGTCAAAGGCAGTCTGGCATTCGTCATTCCACTTTACCACTTGATCTTTCTTCAGGAGTTTGAAGATTGGCTCACAAGTAGCAGTTAGATGGGAAATGAACCTGGAAATGTAATTTAGGCGTCCCAAGACACCTCTAACTTCCTTCTTAGTGCGAGGAGCCCGCATATCTTGTATAGCTTTAACCTTTGCAGGGTCTACCTGAATACCCTTATCACTGACAATGAAACCTAGGAGTTTACCAGACCTTACCCCAAAGGTGCACTTGTTTGGATTTAGCCTTAACTTGTACATCTTCAATCTATCAAACAGCTTTTGCAAGTGATCGAGGTGGTCTTCCTCTGTTTGAGATCTGGCTATCATGCCATTAACATAGACCTCTATCTCTTGGTGAATCATATCATGGAACAAATCTATCATGGAACGCTGATAGGTTTCCCCAGCGTTCTTCAACCCAAATGGAATCAGTTTGTAACAGAAAGTTCCCCATTGTGTGACGAAGGTTGTCTTCTCCATGTCCTCGGATGACATCTTGATCTGATTGTAACCAGAGAATCCTTCCATGAAGGAGAGGATCTTATGTTGTGCGGTGTTGCCAACCAGAACATCAATATGGGGAAGCGGAAAGTCATCCTTGGGGCTTTCCCTGTTCAAGTCTCTATAGTCTATATACATATGTACCTTGCCGTCCTTCTTAGGCACCGGAACTACGTTAGCGACCCATTGTGGATAGGAGGTGTCAGTTAAGAACCTAGAATTGAACTGTTTCATAAATTCTTCCTTGATCTTCTCTGACATTTCAGGATGCATACGACGGACCTTCTGCTTTACTGGAGGGTAGTCCTCTTTTGTCGGCAGGCAATGAACCACAATATTAGTGTCTAGTCCTGGCATGTCTTCATATGACCAAGAAAAGATCTCAACATAATCATGCAACATCTGAATCAATCGTTGTTTAACACTAAGCTCCAAATAGCCCTTTCTTCATGCTATAGTAGTATCAAGCTCTCTCGGTACCTCACAATCTTCCTCGCCTTTATCCTCGACTTGGTTGATCAGATTTTCAAAGTCATAACCGGCAATAGCAGAATCGTTACCAATGGGATCCATAGTGGATATAGATCTGTAGTTTGATGCCTGAGTGTGTGTAAGAGTATAGCTGCATTGATAAAGTAAAAGCAGAAAAGAAAAACAAAGAGCACAAAATTTGTATGCAAAATGTCCAATGCTTTATTAATGACATATGACATTGAAAAATGATAACCCTCACAAATGAACCATTGTGCCTCGGGTAAGACACAAGGCCATAGAGTTTATATTGTTCATTTATTACATATCCAGAAAAACAAAAAGACAATTACTCCTGAATAAAAGTAATCGGCACAAAGTCTTTACCTGTCCAGTTATTGGGTCCACCATTGGTAGTAGGGAAGATCCAGCTATCCATGTCATAGTCATCATCACTGTCTTCTAAAGCTTTCATCCCGTGATTACTGATGCGTAGGGGAGGTCCTCTGGCGCGAGCACGACGAACAACCCTTTGAGCCCCTAAAGTGAAACCCAAACCGAACTTATCAGATTTGTATGGAATGTCAGGGAGTTGGCCCCAAATGGTACACCCACCTTCTTCAATTACTGCTTTGGCGTCCTTGAGAGAAGCCATTTTCAAGGGAGGTATGGTGATCTTTGGCACACTAGTAAGGTCTCGGTTGCAGCCATGATCTGAGGAACCTCTTCAAAATTATGACAAGGAGTCTCGATGAACTCGCCGTCCATTTCATCATACCTGAAAGAGTTCAGGTGGCTTACCATGTACTCCTTCTCACCACGTACTGTGACAATCTTTCCCCTCACTGGGTACTTCAACATCTGATGCATAGTGGAAGTAACAGTTCTAGTCCCATGGATCCAAGGGCGTCCCAACAAACAGGAGTAAGATGGTCGGATGTCCATCACATAGAAGGTGGAGTCAGAGGTCTGAGAACCAACTTTGATAGGGATGTCCACCTCCCCGTGCACCATTATTTTTGAACCATCGAATTCCCTCGCCACAATGTTGCTGGGCTTTCGAGTCAAACCTTCACAATCTAATCTGTCAAGAGCCTTCTTGGGCAGAACATTCAGTGATGAACCATTATCTACTAAATCATGGGCCAAAGTGGTGCGCCTGCATTCGATGGACACATGCAGCGCATCATTGTGTTTTCTTCCCTTGGGTGTCAAATCAGCATCAGAAAAACCCAG
This sequence comes from Vicia faba, assembly GCA_948472305.1. NCBI lineage: Eukaryota > Viridiplantae > Streptophyta > Magnoliopsida > Fabales > Fabaceae > Vicia > Vicia faba. The sequence goes on along the minus strand of OX451736.1, from coordinate 1,081,808,049 downwards.
TCCATTATCAACCGTCAAACTTGCCACACGATCTTCGAATTGATCAGCGGAGGTTTCCTGCGGCATATGAGCAGTCTTGAGGAATTTTACCAAAGCCTTTGCATGAGCTTCGGAGCACAACAGTAAGGCCAACATTGAAATCTTGGAAGGGGTCTGCCCCAGCTGTTCGACCATATTGTAGTTTCTCTTTTTAATTATTTTCAAAATTTCTTCCATTTCTTTCCTAGAAACCTACGGAATGGATTCTGAATGCGCCTTCGTCTGGACAGGCTCAACCAATATCTCTTTGCCCTGAGTCTCGGCCGAATCGGTGACACGGGTGGAAACATGGTTAATCACCGGAGTTGTAGTGATGGTATTGTTACAACATAGTTTAATTCTAAAACCCTTAATTAGAGTTTTGATGATAACAAACACAAAGAACAAATATGCACTCTAAATTTGTGTTATTTTATATGCAGAAGTTCTGATCGAAACAACATCAGAAATTAAACTACAGAAGCTTCCAAGCTGAGGTAATCATAATCTGCACTGAAGAATGATGATCGGAACCTGCACTGAAGAATGATGATCAGAACCTGCGTTGAAGTGAAGAATACTCTGATTCTGAACAGAAGTTTCATATACCATCAGATCCTCACATATCTCAGTCATCAATGTTCTGAAGTAATTGCAGTATGCAAGATTCTAAGTTCTGAAGCGTTACTATTCAATCAAGACAGCATCATATGCAACGGCTTTATTCAGATAAGAATCTTCTCAATATGGAAACAACATTGAATATCCATTATCATGCTTTATGTTGGACAGGGTTTTTCATGCCTATATAAACAAGCTTAGAGGACAAATCGTTTACGATTTTGACACTACTGCAACATACCTCGTGATGCTGATCTATGGGACATGTTAATTGATGGATACACACATCCAGTGGATGAAAGTGGTCAGAAGATAGACATAAAAAGGATGACTGACCAGCAAAAATGTGATTTCAGAAACCATCATAAAGCCAGAACAATACTTCTCAGTGCTATCTCATACTCAGAATATGAGAAAAATCTCAAACAGAGAGACATCCAAAAACATGTTTGACTCTCTGAGAATGACGCATGAAGGCAACATACAAGTCAAAGAAACCAAAGCCCTTGCGCTCATTCAGAAATATGAAGCATTCAAGATGGAAGACAGTGAATCCATAGAAGCAATGTTCTCAAGATTCCAGATTCTTGTTGTTGGGCTGAAGGTTCTTGACAAAGGATATTCTACTGCTGATCACGTAAAGAAGATCATCATAAGTCTACCAAAGCAATGGAGGCCAATGATGACTACACTTAAGCTAGCTAAAGATCTCAACAAGATATCTCTGGAGGAACTTGTCAACTCCCTCAGAAGTCACGAGATAGAGCTAGAAGAAGATGAGCCTCAAAATCAAGGTAAGCCTCTAACATTAAAATCTAACAAAAAATCCGATTCTAAGGTTTTGCAGGCTATGGAAGAAACCTCTGATGGATCCTCATCAGAAGAATATGAATTGTCTCTTCTCTCCAGAAGGGTCAATCAACTGTGGAAGCAGAGACAAAGGAAATTCAGAAAGCCGAGAAGCTCAGAGCATCAAAATGAATCCTCCTCCAGATACAGAAAGTTTGAGTCCTCCTCTGGACACAGAAGATCTGAAGGTTCCTCAGGACACAAAAAGTCAAATAACAAGGACATCATCTGCTATGAGTGCAATGAGCAAGGGCACTACAAAAGTAATTATCCAAGGCTTTAGAAGGAGAAGCCCAAAAAGAAGTTCTTCAAGGAGAATAAGAAAAGCCTCATGGCAACATGGGACGATTCAGACACTTCTGATGCTGGCTCAGAGTCATATGATGAAAGAGACAACATAGATCTCATGGCAAATGTGTCTGAAGACATTGAAGCTTCTAGTTCAGACTCAGAATCAGACATAGAAGAGGTATTCCCAGATTTTACAGTTAATTTTACTAAGGCTGAACTTGCAGAAAGTCTGAATGAAATTCTGGAAAGGTATCAGCAAATCAGAGTCAAATTCAAGAACCTGAAAAGGGATCTTGTCTCTGACTCTGAAAAGACTGAGAGTCTTAGATTAGAGAATTCTGAGTTAAAAGAAAAGATTTCAAAATTAGAAAACAACTTACAAAACTCTCAGAAAGAAATAATCTCAGAGACTTCCAGTAATGCTGATAAGATCATCAAAGAGTATGATCACATCTTTCAGAAGTTTCTGGCTAAAAACATAGATAGAATCAAGATGGCTTCAATGATCTATGGAGTTAGCAGGAATGGCAGAAAACGAATAGGATACCAAGGTAAGGTATCTCCACCTAAGAAAGTCATGGACCTTGTCATAAAGCGCACACCACTAAAATCACACTTCACATATGGGCACACACATGACCTAAAATACACTAGTAATGATTACTCTGTCAAACCAAAATTCAACCAGAATTTTGCTAAAACTAACAAACCAGGACCCAAAAAGATATGGGTACCTAAGGAAAAAATTATATATGTAGCAGATATCTTTAGCAGCAAGGCTAAAACACCAGTCATGGTACCTGGACTCTAGATGCTCTCGACACATGATGGGAAGAAAGCATATGTTCCAAAGCCTGGAACTTAAACCTGGAGGATACGTGGGCTTTGGAGGCAACCAAAGAGGGAAAATCATTGGCTCTAGAACAGTAGGTAATGGTAATCTTCCTTCTATAAATAATTTGATTTTAGTTGATGGATTAATGCATAACCTGTTATCCATAAGTTAATTAAGTGATAACGGTTATGATATAATCTTTAATCAAAATTCATGCAAAGCTGTTAGTCAGAAAGATGGAACTATCCTTTTTAATGGAAAGAGGAAAAACAACATTTATAAGATAAAACTTTCTGAACTAAAGAGTCAGAATGTAAAATGTCTTCTCTCTGTTAACAACGAGCAATGGGTCTAGCATAGAAGATTGGGGCATGTTAGTATGAGAAGAATATCTCATATTAACAAACTCAATCTGGTCAGAGGACTTCCTAATCTGAAGTTCAGCTCAGATGCTCTGTGTGAAGCATGTCAGAAAGGAATATTTGCAAAACCTGCTTTTAAATCTAAAAATGTTGTTTCCACCTCTAAGCCATTAAAACATCTGCACATAGACTTATTTGGACCAGTAAAAACTGCGTCTGTTAGTGGCAAGAAGTATGGGTTAGTGATCGTAGATGACTATAGCAGATGGACATGGGTAAAGTTCTTAAGACACAAGGACGAGTCACACTCTATGTTCGTTGGATTCTATAACCAAGTTCAGAATGAAAAGGATCTTAGAATTGTCAAAGTCAGAAGTGATCATGGTGGAGAATTTGAAAATAAAAAATTTGAAACAGTTTTTAATGAAAAAGGCATCTTGCATGACTTCTCTTGTCCTAGAACTCCCTAACAAAATGGAGTTGTAGAACGAAAGAACAGAACACTGCAAGAAATGGCCAGAACCATGATTAATGAGACTAACATTGCTAAGATCATCTGGGCAGAAGCAATTAACACAGTGTGTTACATTCAGAATAGAATATCTATAAGACCTATTCTGGAAAAGACTCCATATGAATTGTGGAAGAACAGAAAGCCCAACATTTCTTATTTCCATCCTTTTGGATGCACCTATTTTATTCTGAATACTAAAGATCATCTGAACAAGATTGACACTAAAGCACAAAAGTGTATTATGTTAGGATACTCTGAACGCTCAAGAGGGTACAGAGTATACAATACAGAAAGACAGATTGTTGAAGAGTCAATCAGTGTTAGATTTGATGATAAGCTTGACCCTCAAAAGTCAAAGCAAAATGAATCTTTTGCAGATATAGAAGTTGAATTCACATGTACTAAAGACAACCCATCAGAAGTTCCCAACAGAGACGCTCTAACAACTTCTGAAAGAAATATTACAAGTGATCTTGTACCTTCTGTTGATCAACTTCAGAAAAGGTTATCCAGAAGCAGCATATATCACCCAGAAGATAAGATCCTGGGAAAGAAGGATGATCTAATCAGAACAAGATCAACATTCAGAAACTCTAAAGAATCCCTCATGGGACTGGTCTCTCTGATTGAACCAACAACAATTGATGAAGCTCTTCTGGACAATGACTGGATTCTGGAAATGTAGGAGGAATTAAATCAATTCACCAGAAATGACGTATGGGATCTGGTTCCCAAACCAAAAGGATTCAACATCATTGGAACAAAGTGGGTGTTCAGAAACAAACTGAACAAGCAAGGAGAAGTCATCAGAAACAAAGCACGACTGGTGGCACAAGGTTATAGTCTGCAAGAGGGGATAGACTATACAGAAACCTTTTCTCCATTTGCCAGGTTAGAATCTATCAGACTCTTAATCTCATTTGCTGTAAACAATGGCATCACTCTATATCAGATGGATGTCAAAAGTGCATTCCTAAATGGCTACATAGATGAAGAGGTATATGTTCACCAACTCCCTGAGTTTGAAAATTCCAAACACCCAGAATATGTTTTCAAACTAAAGAAGTCACTCTATGGTCTGAAACAAGCTCCCAGAGCTTGGTATGAAAGACTAAGTAACTTCCTGTTAGATAAGGAATTCACCAGAGGGAAAGTGGACACAAACTTGTTTTGTAAGACATTTAAGAATGACATTTTAGTCTGTCAGATCTATGTAGATGATATCGTTTTTGGATCCACTAAACCTTCTCTGGGAAGAGAATTTGCTAAGTGCATGCAGGAAGAGTTTGAGATGAGCTTAATGGGGGAACTCAAATTCTTTCTGGGAATTCAGATAAACCAAACTCCAGAAGGAACTTACATTCATCAGAGAAAATATGTCAGAGAACTTATGAAGAAATTTAACCTCTCAGAATGTAAGCACTCAAAGACTCCAATGCATCCCACGTGCATTCTGGAAAAGGAAGAGGTAAGTAAAAAGGTAGAGCAGAAAATCTACATAGAAAATCCAATGAATACAGCTTAGTAGGATACTGTGATGCTGACTTTGATGGAGACAGAGTAGAGCGTAAAATCACTTTTGGAAGCTGCCAGTTTCTGGGAGACAATCTGATCTCATGGACCAGCAAGAGACATTTCACAATAGCATTGTCAATAGCAGAAGCTGAATACATAGAAGCTGCTGGATGTAGCACTCAAATGCTCTAGATAAAAAGTCAACTTGAAGACTTTAACATATTTGAGAGTAACATTCCTATCTTCTGTGATAACACTTCTGCCATATGTCTCAGTAGAAATCCCATTTTGCATTCTAGGGCTAAGCATATAGAAATAAAACATCACTTTATTAGGGACTATATTCAAAAAGGAATTCTTACTTTAAAATTTATTGACACAGACCATCAATGGGCTGATGTATTTACAAAACCCCTTTCTGAAGATAGATTTAATTTCATTCTGAAACATCTCAGCATGAAATTATGTCCAGAATAAAATGCTTTATTTGCATATCCTAACCCTCAAAACTTTATTGTTTTCTGTGAACATCTGATCAACTTGTCTTCAGAAGTTAGAAGTACAATTGCCTCAAAATCTATCTATGAAGATCTGAATGTTTCATTTCAAGAATAGAGGAGTGCAGTTCACATCATCAAACATTTGTCATCCTCTCACAGGCTACCTTCTGAGGCTGAACACGCGTTCAAATTCTGAAGGGTCCAAGGCTCTGATTGGATGCATTGAGACACTTGTCAGTGGTAACTGTTCAATATCTCTCTAAATCCCCTAATTTCAGGTTTCATTAATGCATATAATCATTACTTATTTTCTTTCTTACTGTTTACGTTTTCTAAAAACCTATATAAACTCAATTTACTATTTCATTCATTCACGTTTTACCCTCTTCTATATTCTCTCTTGTTCTAGTTTCTTTTTCAAAAACCCTTTCCATTAATTTTATTCAAAGAATCCGTGTGAACAATGGCATCATCATCAAGTCTCAAGAATCTCAGTGCTCCTGAATCTTCATCAACGAAACAATATGAAAAGCCCATTAGAACGTGTGATACGGTGGGAGAACTGACTTGATTGTTTTGCGTTTTATCACAAATGTTGCGGTTAGCAAGAGTCTCCACCGACTTTTATTTTATCCAAAAGGAAAGGTGAAAAAGCACAGGAAAGACCTTTGAGATTGTTTCTTGAGTTCGGGGGGTAGATTATGAAAAGGGAAGGTATTAGCACCCTTTTTATCCATGGTTTTCCATGGGCTCTTAGTTACTTGCTAGATCACTTGCTTTTGTTTGAAATTGTGCTTTGTGTGGTTTTGAAAGTATTTTATAAAAAATGGTCATTGTTTAGGCAATCTTTGTAATGATTCTCGTTCGTAAGAATGTATACAAAGATGTTGATCTTTTTTGAAAAGGTTTTCAATGTTTGTAAGAAGTTTGGAAATGTGTAGGTGTTTGTTTTTGAAAATTGCAAGGATATTTGTTTTGAAATGGAGCAAGTAATTAAGAGGAAACTACCTACTCAAATGTATTTCTTGTTTATTTCCTTTTCCTTTGATATTGTTGTCTTACCATTGATTTGGTAAGCAACCCTATCTTTGGATGTAAATGAGACGGGCGTGGGTCATCGTATAGCCATGATTAGCAATGTTGCAAAGTATCTTAGCATTTTTTGAGGGACTAAGATCATTTTTGTAAGGAAACTTTTAATAGCTTCATCGAGGTACTATGATCTTGTATTTGTTTGTTTTTCTAAGATACCTTACATGCGTAATATGGCCATTTTTGTATAAGGCAACCAAGTGGAGTAACCCTAGGGGTGCTTGTGTGCAAGTGTGCCATTTCCATGCTTGATTTTGTCTTGAATTAGGGTTTTATATTTGATTGGTTTCATCTTGCCATACAAACCCTAATTACTAGCATGTTATATAAAAGCGATAAATTGCGAAATTTAAAGATTACTACGCTATTACAACACTTTGTGGGAGGGGTATACAATTTATGAATGGGGATTGCAATAATATAAACCTAATTAATCTATTACAACCAAATTGAATATATACAAATATTGGAATAAATAATATACAAGATGAATTAAATATGCAAAGATATGTAAATGCAAAGAAGATTTGTTTGGCTTTTTTATATGAAAAAGTTTTAACCTAAACCTAATAAATAAATCAAGATTAACTTGAATCAATTAAGAAAAGAAATTATTTTTTAGAAAATATTTTTGAATAAACCCTAATTGTATTTGATTAAAAGAAGATAAATTTCTTTATGAAAAAGTAAATATTTTTGTATTTTTTTCTTGAAAATAATATATGGCATTTATGAAATATTTTTTGGTCTTTGTTATGTTAAAATAAAATATTTAATGAGTATGGAGAAAAAATAAATATTTAACCTAGTTAATTTAATTTACAAGTTTATTTAGTAAAATAGATAACATATAACTAAAATAAAAATATTTTATATGATAAAAATAAAATAAAACAAGTCAAAATTTAAATCTATCATTTTTATATTTTTAAGATTTTTAATATTAAGAAAAATATATTTAATAACATAAAATGAAAGCAAAAAATAAATAAATAAAATTATGTTGGACAGGGGTGTCATAAGTAAACTGGAGGTGAATGTTAGCAAAAATCACAAGGCCCAAAGTTCAGAAGCCCACGCTGCAAAACAATCAAAAAAAGTGGAAAAATTATGAAAAATTGCAAAAGGCAGCGCGCTGAAGTACGAACCCATGACCTCTAGCATTTTTGCACGCTGCCTTACCACTGGGGTGGCTTTACATCCATTTATATAAACAAAAGCACAAATATATATTAGAAAATGCCTCTTGAAGGCAACTTCATCTTTAACCTTGAGCCATGGCCGGACCACCTGTATCTCTCTCATTTCTCCATAAAAATGGAAAGTCCAAACATGAAAGTTATAGTGTTTCTTCCCACGATTTCAACCATATAATTTATGTAAACTAAAAGTCAAAGATCAAAGCTAATTTTACCGGCCCTAATTTGAAACCTAATTTTTACAGAAATTTCAAATCCAAAATCCTCTATACACAATGAATATAAATGAAAACTATGGACATGGTTAGCTTTAGTATAAGGATATCTACATTTTATTTTCACAAATCAAGACCAAATGATGCTTGTATGAAGAGATAGAAGTTTAAGTGTTTACCTCTTTCAGTTGAAATCGTGAATGGAGTTTGGGCAAGTTTTGAGAAGGCCTGAGGATCTGTTTAGCTTGCCTGGACCTCCCTGAGTGTATTCCAATCCTTACCTTGTCTTGAAATTCCCTGAATCTCCCTACTCAAGTCAACCTGCAAGCTTGAACTTTGAAAATGGTGGATGGAGGAGGAGGAGTTACAGTGAGAGAACAGGGGTCCGGAACACTTAGATATGATGTATATTAAGTGTTTAGGTGGTTAAAACTCAAAACGCACGAGATGTTTTTGAGATGGCTGAGTAAGGTGCAAAACTGTCAAGCTATGGCTGATTTTCAATGGCAAAGTGTTTGGGAGAGTTTGAGTCTTAGAATATGTCCTAGGTTGTAATACACTTGTGTATATGTATAGAAAATGTTCAAGATCAATTCCACACTAGGTTTCTGAGTTATAGCCTTTTGGCTCTATAACATGCTTTTGAAGAAAAGTGAGGAGACAAGCCTCTATGTGTTTGTACAAGCCTGATCTGAGTTGGTAGAGGTTTTATACACATTGATTTTGGTTTATAGGGGTTTTGTGTGCAGAAAGAACAAGTGCAAAGCTCAAGGAGTTGACAATTGCAAAAGTTGTGCTTTATCAAAATGGAAATGGCAACTTTGTGCCATAAATGGAATTGTTGCTTGGACAAAGGCTCAAGTGCTTGGATTAAAGCTCTATCGGATGTGTAAACATTTAACTATGGAGTGAGAAACAAGTTTGAGGCCTGCAAAGCAAGGATTATGCAGCCTAGGCTTGGATTTGAATTTTTGTTCATCATGAAATGGTTTGAAATCAAAGTGAGAAAATGCCAACTTCATCTCTTCGATTCTCGCTACTCAAGAATGATCTCAAGGAGTTCTTAGACATTTTGGAAAGCTTGCAATGTTCTCTACAACTCATATTTGAAATTCTTTTAAAGATTCCTCATGGAACTATGTGAAAAATTGGCATGAAGTTAGGTCAAAAACGTGCCTAATTAGGGCAAAATTTCACTAAGTTATTTTAGTTCATGAGCATGTATTCACAAAATTATATCTTGACATCCAAGCATCTTTAGAAGAAATTATGTGAAGAAAAGTTGTAAATTTCATGGAGATCTACAACTTTCATGTTGGGAACTTCCTTTGAATCATCTTGTATCATGGTGAAAATTTGGCTCAAAGTTGAGAAAAAATAAGAAATTTTCTATACTTAGAAACATTTCTAAGTTAAGAAATTTCAAATTTCAAAACAAAATCTTCAATCCTTGATTACTTGATGAAAAAGTTTCACATTTTGACATGTTTTGATGAATTATGATTCTTGGCACTTGATTTTGACCAAAAAGTCAAAGTTTGACTTTTCAGTATACAGTTGACTTTTGATCAGTTGACTGAAAAATTCATCTGTCAATCCAATGGATTTGTAATGTTTTGAACCATATCATTAGGTAAAAATGATGTAGTTGAACTCTTGAAGTCATGCTTCAAACCAATTGGTCATTTGCTAGGTCAAAAAATCAGAAATTGCCTTTTCTCAGTCAAAACCCTAATTTTGACCATTTTGCCCTTTTGATGATTTGATCAAATTTCTTGATGGATTATGGTCCAAACTTGATCAAATCATACATATGAGTCTAAAATGTTGATGTGGATCAAATATTATGAATTTTGAATGTAAATTGGCCATGGTTGACTTTTTCCCAATACAATTGATTTTTAGGTCAACTGTCCAATTGGCTGATCAAAAATGTGATTCAAGGCTTGAAACTTGACATGAGTAATCTTTGGGGTCCTTAATGATCCTTGAAAGTCATATGAAGCATTGATAGTCCAAAAATCTTTGTGAAAACTCAAACCCTAATTGTTGGTCATCAGTGCATAAGGAGGTGTCTTGAGCTGATCAATCCCTAATGCAGTCTTGAACCCAATGAGATTTTGTGAGAAAATTCTTGATAAATGAGAGGGAAAATTTTGGGGTACAATAGCTTCCCCATGTTCAATCTTCTTAAGCCTGAAGAGTTAGATTGGCATTTCTTTCCAGTCATGACTCGAAGGAGGAAGATGATTGGACACTAGAGTGCCCAGAAATTTGCACTTGACGATGTGAAAGCTGAGGGAATGGGCTTAAAGATTCCATTTAGAGAGATGATTAAAACTTGTTGGATATGGGCTTGGATATGCCATCCAAGAATGATTGTTGAATTGTAAGTTGAAAGATTGAGTGTCAGAATGGCGTCCGTGTCTGGAGCGTATCTGAACTGTATCTGGGAGTCGAATCCGAATGAATATCAGAATGGCATCCATGTCTAGAGAGTATTTGAACGGTGTTGGAAAATTGAACCTGAATGAGTATCAGAATGGCATCCGTGTTTGGAGCATATTTGAAATGTATCTTGAAGTTGAGATCTGAATGAGTATCAGAATGGCATCCGTATCTGAAGTGTATCTGAACTGTATCAAAAGCTAAATCTGAATGAGTATCAGGATGGCATCCGTATCTGGAGTGTGTCTGAATTGTATCTAAATTGAATCTGAATGAGTATCAGAATGGCATCCGTGTTTGGAGCGTATCTGAACAGTATCTGAAAACCTTGTTTGAATGAACATTAGAATGGCCTTCGTGTTTGGAGTGTATCTATACTGTATTTGAAAGTTGAATCTGAATGAGTATCAGAATTGCATCCTTGTCTGGAGCGTATCTGAACTGTTTTTCTAGATTGAACATTGTTTATGGTAGCTTTTAATCTTATCCTGAAAAGGGTAAAATGTTAACTAAAATTCAAAGTGATGTTGTATGAAATGTATGACATATTGCATTTGTGTAATCAATGTTTATGATATATGGATGCAATGTATGTGTATGTGAGCTAATCTGCAGTACTGTTGTTGGATTAGGGAAAATAAATCCCTGACTATTGTTGAGGATATGTAAGTCTTCATGTCTTGAAGTCGAAGCATTGATGAATTTCTGTTGAGAGAAATGAACTCTGTTGTAAGGGCGATGCCATGTACTTCTTGTAAAATTTTATTGGGGAATCCTGAGAAATTTGACGACTTCTACTGGGGATCAACAATTTGAAACTTTGTTCAGCTGAGGATTTAAACGACGTACTGCAGGGGATTACTTACGGAATAGCCTAGAGATATTTTCCTATCCTTTCAACCTATCAGTAACTGTCTTTCTCATTTTGTTTATTTGTAAACAATAATTATGTTCAGATGCATATGTTCAACAATGAATCATTGGACGTTTTTGTAAATAAAACATAAGCGTAAAGACAAATAGTTTTTGCACTTTCAAAGGGATATCTTTGTATTGACTTCAAGTAAATGTTTTTGTACGAGGGGACAAAAATTCTAGTAAGAGAATGTTGTCATAAGAAGAAAATTTTAATACAAAGAAAGGGTAGCTATGTGTAATAATCCCATGGGGTTTCCATTCTGCTATAGCCTTCGTATCTCTGAGCATCTTGTATATTTGTTGCCTTGTCTGAATATGACTGAATTGATTAGAACCTCTTAGTTTGTTAGTGGAAGCCAAAGGTTGTTTGTAAAGTGACCCGACGGGACATAGTCATACGTTTTAATTCCCTAATTTTTGCCTGGACCGCCCTTTCGGGTTTTCGGTCCACCAGGAAACCCTTTTTTGCCCAAGTTGCCCTTTCAGGTTTTCAACTTGTCGGGTGTACAAATTTTTTTGTTTTATCCCTAACTTTTGCCCGAACCTTTTTGGTTCGCCGGGATGCCCTTGTTTTGCCTAGGTGTATCAACCTAGCGGGTCTCTTACGCGTAGTATCTTTTGACTATGTCCGTGTTCGCGGGGTGTGGCAGGTCGTCTCCATCCATGGTGGTCAAGATCATTGCCCCACCGGAGAATATGTTTTTAATTACAAATGGTCCTTCATAGGTAGGAGTCTATTTGCCCCTGGGATCACTTTGTGGAAAGATGATGCGTTTGATCACTAGATCCCCAACTTGATACACTTGGCGTCTGACTTTCTTGTTGAAAACCTTGATCATCTGTTTCTGATATATTTGACCATGACAAACAGCAGCAAGTCTCTTTTCATCAATCAAATTCAGTTGATCAAGTCGAGTCTGGATCTAATCGTCTTCGTTCAACCCTGCATCCTTCATAATCCTCAGAGAGGGGATCTGAACCTCAATGGGTAAGACAGCCTCCATGCCGTAAACCAAAGAATAGGGTGTTGCCCCGGTTGATGTGCGAGCTTTGGTACGATACCCATGGAGAGCGAATGGTAGCATCTCATGCCAGTCTTTGTATGTGACTGTCATTTTCGGTATGATCTTTTTAATGTTTTTATTTGCAGCTTCGACAGCACCATTCATCTTTGGCCGATAGGGAGAAGAATTGTGATGTTGAGTATTGAATTGCTCGCACAATATGGTGATGATAGTGTTGTTGAGATTTGTACCATTGTTAGTGATGATCCCTTCCGGGATACCGTATCGGCAAATGAGATTTTACTTGATGAAACGGGAAAAAACATTCTTGGTAACGAAAGCGAAGGAAGCTGCCTCCACCCATTTTGTAAAATAGTCAATGGCCACTAGGATGAAGCGGTGTCCATTGGAGGTTGTCGGTTTGATTTCCCCAATCATATCAATTCCCCACATAGCAAAAGGCCAAGGAGTTGTCAAGACATTCAGAGGAAACGGAGGCACATGCACCTTATCAGCATAAATCTGACACTTATGGCAGGTTCGAGAGTGTTGATAGCAATCTGCTTCCATGGTAGACTAGTAATAGCCTTCCCGTAGGATTTTCTTTTCCATCGTATGTCCACTAGAATGGGCACCAAAAGTGCCTTTGTGCAATTCAGCAATGATCCTTTCAGCTTCAACCTTATCTACGCACCGAAGCAACACAGAGCCATGATTGTGTTTGTACATGATGTCGTTACTAAGGAAGAATTTAGCAGAAACTATCCTTAAGAACTTCTTATCATTGATCGAAGCTCCTTCTGGATATTCTTAAGCCTCGATGTTGTACCCCAAAATTTTCCCTCCCATATTCCTCAAGATTTGTCAAGAATGATCTTCAAATTGCTCAAGATTGCTCAAAGATTGCACAGTCAAACCATCTCCTAAGACAGCTGAAATTAGGGTTTTGGTTCTTTCAAGGAATTTAAGGTTTTCAATGGTTCAATCAAGTCCCATAGGCCTATAAACATCCTCAAGCATCTACATGCCAAGTCTCAAGACTCACAGTGTCAATTTGCACAATCAAAAGCTCCATTTGACCTACAGTCAACTGCAAGGGTAAAATGGTCATTTTGCAATCAAAAGTCAGAATTTTTGGTCAACATCTTATTTTGAGTCCACAATCATCATTTGATCAAGTCTTGATCATGATTCCACAAGAATGGCTCAAAAATCATCAAGATGCAAAAGTTACTATTTTTGGACAGCAGAAAGTCAATTATATCTTGACCAGGGCATAACTTTTTCATGGTTCATCAGAAGAATCCCATCTAATGCTCATTTTGAAGGGGATGCCATTTTCTACAATCCATCTTCACATTCCAAGTCCAAGAAATGCTCTCACAAAAAGTTATCAATTTCTACATTATAGGTCAATTTCAAAAGTCAACAAATGTATACTTTAAGTCAAAGACCATAACTTGAGATTGGTAAATCCAAATGATATGGGACCAAAGGCATTGGTTAGAGGACTTCAAGTCCTTTCCAAAATGTCCAAGAACATGTTCATATGATTAAAATAGAGCAAGATATGCATTGGACAAGTTGGGAAATTTTCATGAATTTGCAAAAGTCAACTTTGCTCAAAACACTTTGTTTTTGCTAATGGGCCTCAAATCTCTTCTTGAAACTTTATCCATGACTTATGCACGACCCATCAAGCTTAATTGAATTATTTTCTTATTTTTTATTAATTAGTTGGATTTTTAATAAATATTAATTCATTTAATTAATTTAAATTGTAGGAAAATACAAAGATTTGATTTCTCAATCTTTTTGTGAAGCAAACATGGTCAAGATATGCTGGTAATTTTGTGTACAAATCAAATATGCAAAAATCTCCAAGTTTGGCAACTTTCTTCAATCATGAAAATACAAAAAGATATGATTTCCAATCAAATATTCCATCATCATTCCAATGGATTTTTGCTCAAAGATTTGACCTAGTTTCAGTCTCCTATATATACATAAGTCAACCCTAATCATGCACACGTGAAAAAGCTGCAGAGAAAGCCATAGCATATTGGAAAAATTTCAAGAAAATTGTAAAACTGAATTCTACATTTTAGGCCAATTCAAGGCATTTTATTGATTCTAATACTTGGCAGGAGTTCTCAGGAACGATTCACAATCAAATTCCAATACCAAAGCTTAAGGAATCGCCCATTACAGTGTCACGGTTTGAAGCTTTTTTCCATAATCGTATACCTTGATACATGCATATTTAACATGTTCTTGTGATATTTTTGTGTTAATAGGAATCATACGAAGCTAATGGTGTGGTTTAATTGCATTGAAACGCCCTAAATCCAAAGATGCCATGAACGAATTCTAGGGTTCTTAAGCTTCGAAATTGGGGCTTTCTAAACCCAGAAAAATTGAGACTCCTAAGGCATATGACTGAACTCGTTGAACCAAGATGAACACAAAGGATATATCGCGAAATATTTATGTAAATCGTAGGGCTAATCGCTATTTTTCCTTATTGCAGTTTGTGGGGGTTAAAAACCCCCGCTATCTAACGTTTATTTTGCAGGTTCAGCGAGGAAGCTGATGAGCTGTTGACATGCCATTGGGTAATTCAAAAAGGGCGCGTGTTTATTTGTTTGTACATCATATTGTTTAGTTTCCTAATATATTAATTGTTGGTTATTTTATTAACGAATGAAACGCGTTAGTGGAGTGGTTAAGACAAGCATTCAGAAAGCATTGGGACCTGGGTTCGAATCCCAGGTCCCCCAAAACAATTATTTGTTCTTTTTCTTCAGATGTTCACGTGCAGGTGTCAAGAAAGGGGCCATCATGCACCTCTAACATCCAAGCGCCATGTGGCTTCAAGCAGCAATCCAGTGGTCAGAAGTGAATGATCACCATACTCCCAGTCAACCAGCGCCCTGGGCAATCAAAGAAAGTCAAACAGGCTTGCAACTTGATGGGCTTGAAATTTCCAATAACACCTCCTAATGGGCCAACACCCCCTCTGGTTTATTATTTTTTCTTTTATATTTTTCCTTCTAACCTTTTTATTAATTATTATTATTATTATTATTTAATTAACATAATTAATTATTTTCATAATAAAATTCAAAAAACTAAAATATTTTATTATTATTAATTTCATCTTTAATTTGTTATTTTTGTAAATAAATACCAATGTAATTAATTTAGTTAATTAGGTTAACTTTGACTTTTTTCACAATAAATAAAATTAACATAGAATTAGGGTTTTGACAATTTTAATTTCTTTTATTTTTATTTTCGTTAAAACATTAAAAAAACTTAAAAATATTTCTTTTAATTAATTAATTAGTTTTAGGGTTAATTTTAACTAAATGCAAAAAGGACCAAAAACTTCATTCTTTCTCAAAAAGGGTCAAAACCCTAAGGACTTCTCTGATCCAATTCTTTTCGCGCATAATATTTTTGATCATATTTATGTAACTGTTCCGAGAATGTAATAGCGTAATTAGGACTTTTTATCGCTTTTATTTAATTTTCTCGCATTTACTTTTCAAGGGTTGCTTTTGGCGATGTAAATACCCGACGCCTTGTAATAGCGTAGATTTACTTTCCGCAATTTACTTTCCGCAAACTATTAACTGTTAGATGTATGTTAACTATGCATGACAAGACTTCTCTGAAATAAAATCAACCCGTAGCTCACCATAATATGTGCAAAGATAATATTAACTGAAACCTGACACACTCGCACATGCCACTCCTAGGGTACGCCTCACTTGGTTTCCTCGACGTGGTCATTGAGTATAGGGTGTTTTAGAGGTCGCCCTCCTGTCTAAAGATCTAAGTTGCCTCGAAACGGTTGCCTCGGATAAAAAGGATCTAGGACATTAGGGTTACCGCTAAGGCGTCCTACTATTGCTTTGGTGACCACATGTCCCTATAATCGAATTGACCCGAATAACTCCAACGACGGTGCTACCTACTTCTCAGGTACTTGCTCTTTCAAAACAAAAATACTTTTCACACCTACACTTTTCTGACAAAAGTTTTCAAACAAACACTTCATACACTCTTGAGGACTGATACAAGAGTCAAAACGAAGTTTTCAAACAAAACTCTTTTCAAAACCCACAAACACAAGAAAAGCAAACATTTTTGAAAACATAGTGAGCAAGTACCTAAGAGCCCGTGGATAACCACAGATAGAAAGGGTGCTAACACCTTCCCTTTCTATAATCTACCTCCCAAACCGAGAAACATCTCGAAAAGGAATTTTGTTGTGCTTTTGTCCTTTCCTTGTTGGAGAACATAAAAGATGGTGGCGACTCTTGCTTACCGCGACATTTCGCGAACCAGCATTCCAAAATAGTCAGTTTTATTTCCACCGATCACAGAACTGGTGACTCTGCTGGGGAAACATTTAAGTGAGGTGTACCTTAGGATTAGATCATTCTATGTTTTCAATTGTATGCCTTGTTTGCTTTAATATTGTGGGCTTGCATCGGAGTCTCATAGATCCTAACCCGGATCTGGGGGATACCCTTTAGGTAGCAATAAACTGTAAGGGACCTGTCCGGCGTAGACCGACACGGGTGAAGCAGTAGCTACATTGGTGTGACACCTTGGTCTGTACCAATATCCCTTGTGTTGGAACGAGGAGAATATGGGTCTTCTGAGGAGTCGTTAAGCACCAACCGACCGTAGAACCTTAAATTGACCCAACTTGGCCATAGAACAGTAGCAGTATGCTACACTCATTGAGGCTAAAGTCTCACGATGGTTCCGGCCGCAAGAAAAGGTTGCGAAGCTGGAGTTATGACCGATTGAGGGTAGTCAGTGATATTAAGATCCTCTAGAACCCGGTTACTATTTTTAGGACAGGTCTTGACCAACTGAAACTGAAAGAGGGTAGTACCTAAACTTCATGTTGGCCTGAACTCTAAGGGTTGTCTTGTGTGACTTGTGTGCCTTACCATGTTTGCCTTTTGTGAATACTTGTGGTGTGCCTTTATCATAACATCATGCCATCATAACATTGCATACATCCTGCATAAGGACTAACCCATTTCAAGGATCTCAAAGGCTTGTGATGCAGGTCATGATGAATCAAATGTCTAGCAAGGGGAAAAGAGGATTTATTTTCCTCTAGCCAAGGTTATCCAGAAATCCAAGCACGATAGCTTGAGTCAGGGGCTATGACCCACTCGATATGGTAAGCTTTGACTCTTGAAGAAGGACCCTCAGCAACATGGAGTTCCTTCAATCAAGCTACCAAATTCAAATTCTAACAAGTTTCTCTGTTTACCCCGCGAGATCCTTGAAAACATTGCATGCATACATACATATCATTGCATCATAGGTCACCCTTTACAGGTTTCTCACGTTCTCGCTGTTTATTTCAGCAATGGCTTTCCAACAAGACAACCAGGATCTTCATACTCAAGAGACTCAGTTCAGGGAAATCTTCCTAAGCCTATCCAAGGGGCAGGAAGAGTTGAGAACACTCCTCATGGGGAATTTGGTCAGGAAAAGTCCTGAAGATAGCAAGGAAGAACGGATGAAACATCTGCAAGCTGAGGTAGATGCAATGAGAACCTAGATGCTGGGGCAGATGGCCCTTATCCAAGGCTTAGCTCGGGAGCAAGAAGAGCTGAGAACCATTGTCAACCAGCTTCGTCAAGACAACGACATGAAGCAAATAGTCAAGGCCGGGGACCGAGTCCTTATTCAACTTCCGAGAAGTCAAAGGTTTGGTTTGATGAAGAATGGACCTCTCCAAGCTGCTACTACTTCACAGGTCCAACAACGACCTCGCCAAGAACAACGGGTTGATCAGAGCAAGCCAAACAATCCTAGGACGATATTCACCAAGCTCAACGTGTCACCGTCTCAAGCTTTACAACGCCTGCTGATACTGAATCTGATGACGTTAAGGGACCCTCCTAAGAATCCCAACACAGCCTCCCCAAGGTATAACCCTGATAAGGTATGTGCCTACCATTCTTACAGTCCTGGACATGACACCGACGACTGTTGGAGTTTGAAGAATAAGATCCAAGACCTAATTGATGCCAAGGAGATCAAGTTTGATCACTGATCCTACACCAAATCATTGAAGGCTTTTGTTTTATTTGAATTTTCAAGTTGTATATTTATTTGCTTATACAAACAATTAATGTCATGGCAAACTCTTTTATTTCATTAATGCATCGCATATGTCTGTTTTGGATTAATCCATTTGTATTCACTATATTCAAATTGCTTTCATTTTTTGTGATGTTCAACTCTCGATAAAAATTCTAAGTCTTTTGAGGGAGGATGATGAAAACGATACCACGATCTTCACAATATGCTTTTGAACAGACTCCGCTGATGAAGTACAGGCATTGTTTCAAATCCTAAACAGTGGAGTTATAAGGAAGATAATCCCTAGTCAACCCCTTTGAGCCAAAGAAGTTGGAGCTTTTCTTTCCAAAAATTAAAACCCTTAATCAAAACCTGGGGCAGGGTAGTTCTCTCAGTTGATCCAGGTGCACAATGAATGGCATCAAAGGAGTCCTTCCGAGACAAAAAGACAGTGATGGTTCCCTATAATCGTAAGGACAGGCAGTCATTATCTCTCAAAATAAAAGCCCAATAAGTCAAAACCTATAAAGGAGACTTACAAAACTGGGGCATCCCGCTGACTGTAATCACAAAAGAAATAGTTCAGGCAAAAGACAGGGATAATAAAATCAAAAGAAATAGGTCCTACAAACCCTCAACAAAAAAGAAATGACTGCCTATTCAAAATAAATTGTCAGTATCCGAGCCATCACCGGAATATCAGAGCAAAGACTCAAACAAGATCTAATGCACGATTAGCTGAGTTTAGGATCGAAGAACATCACGAAGAACGGGTGGGTACAAATAAAATTTGAGCCTTTATCCTTTGTTTCTTAAACCGTGAACCAGGCCACGTTATAACCCTTAAAAGTCCTAGCTGAAGCATGGGTTAGTTCGAAAGCATACTGTTACAAAAGGTACCCTGACTCCTGTAGGGATTGCGGTAAAATCCTGAGTTGACATCACGTCTTACAAAAATTCACTTGTTTTACTGAAAAAAATGCATTTTCAAAAACTTCAAGACAGACATAAGCTTTGCACTTTTAAAATAACATTGTTTGCATATGACTATTTGTTCAAACAGCAGAGAAATTCGCACGATGAATATCTTGTGAACAAACGCCTTCTCAACAAAAGGGATCACATCAAGTGGAAAAACACTTCCAATCCAGGGGCACGACATGAGCATTGTCCATCATCTGGGGCAGTCAAGTGAAGATTCAAGGAATCTCTCAAGATGCCAAATAGCCAGGGGCAAATCTCCATCTGAGTCACTTGGGGCATTGGACATGAGTTCCAGCAATGAATCTTGCATGATCAAACGAAGATCTTCTGGTAGTATGGAAACACAACACTACTGACAGTGACAACTCCCTGCACTCTGAGACCATGGACATAGTCGAAAAAATACTACGCATAATCAAAGACCCGCTAGGTCGACTGGCCTAGGCAAAAATAAGGGCTTCCCGGCGAACCAAAAGGGTTCGGGCAAAAAAAAGGGATGAAAATGAAAATTCTGTACACCCGGCAAGTCGAAAACCTGAAAAGGCGGCTTAGGCAAAAAAGGGTATCCCGATGGACTGAAAACCCGAAAGGGCGGTCCAGGCAAAAGTTAGGGATCAAAGCGTACGACTATGTCCCGTCATCTCGTCACTTGCCTACCAGAAAAAGATTCATCAATCGACAGTTATCAAGCACCTCATCGGCTTTCTTCTCCCGCAGAAACTGGGGCAATAAGAATTGTCTGAACTGTACAAAATGCTCTGTCCACCAAGGTACAAAGGTAAGTTCAGCTGAAGAATTTGACCAAGATACCTTCACTCCCCGCAGAGTAAGACAAAATTCGGCAATACTCTCCCCCGAGCAGAGTTGGTCTCTCATCAGCCCCAAAAGGTTGAGTATCCCCAGCAGATCTTAATATTCCCTAGCAAAGTATACAGATATTCCCTAGCAAGCATCCCCGGCAGTCTTAATATTCCTCGACGGAAATATAAGATTTTTCCCCGGCGGAATACAAGATACCCCCCAGTGGAGCCATTTCCTCAAAAGTTTCCCCAGGGGAGTCGAATCATCTCCCTAGTAGATTCTGGAAACTTATTCCCTGCAGAGTACAAAAATCTCTCCCCAGCCATATCCAGGAGGTTATCCCCCACCAGAGTCTAACTGGGTTATCCTCAGCAAATTGCAAAGGAAAGACGTCCTCAGCGAAGTTCTTCATATCCCCAGAGGAGTTCATCAAATTCCCCAACAAAGCATACCAACGGAATCCCCAGCGGAGTTATCGTTAAAATCTTAGCAGAACATCTCTTCCCGCAGAGTGATTCCCCGCAGAGTAATCTCTTCACCAGGTTTATTTCCCCAACGGAGTCATCTTCTCCTACCGGTTTATTCTTGCAATCATCTTCGTTCATCATCCCCAGCGGAAACGAAGAACCAGACTCTTCAACATCAGCCCAGGATTTAACAAACTCCCCGACACTCGTCAAGGATTTATTTTCCCAAATGAAAATACATTCATAAACATTTCACATTTCATATCTCCTATTTACATACATGATAAAGTGCATACGACACGATCTCATTTTTGAGAACATCATGACATCATGCATTTCATACATCATGACATTGCATACAGCTAACGTCTTACATTTTTTAGGAAAAGGTCAATCCAAATATGATTACCATCAACCTTTCTTAAGTTCCAGATCAACACATGTAACTAGCTAGGAAATATCTGTGAGCGATTGATTGTAGATTCTATACCTGTATCTAGCCAGGAAAGTTATCTACATGAAGAGATTGAAGAGTAATACCTGAAGCAAGCCAGGAAGCCTTTCTTTCTCAGGTCAGAGATCAATACCTGAAACCAGCCAGGACAGTATCTCCTTGACCAACCTTTTCAAGTTCCGGATTAATACCTGTAGCAAGCCAGGAAAATTCTGTGGACGATTGATTGTAGATCTATACCTGTAACTAGCCAGGAAAGTTATCTACATGAAGAGATTGAAGAGTAATACATGAAGTAAGCCAGGAAGCCTTTATTTCTCGGGTCAGAGATCAATACCTGAAACCAGCCAGGACAGTATCTCCTTGACCAACCCTTTTAAGTTCCGGATTAATACCTGTAGCAATCCAGGAAAATTTTATGGACGATTGATTGTAGATCTATACCTGTAACTAGCCAGGAAAGTTATCTACATGAAGAGATTGAAGAGTAATACCTGAAGCAAGCCAGGAAGCCTTTCTTTCTCAGGTCAGAGATCAATACCTGAAACCAGCCAGGACAGTATCTCCTTGACCAACCTTTTCAAGTTCCAGATTAATACCTGTAGCAAGCCAGGAAAATTCTGTGGACGATTGATTGTAGATCTATACCTGTAACTAGCCAGGAAAGTTATCTACATGAAGAGATTGAAGATTAATACCTGTAGCAAGCCAGGAAATATCTGTGAGCGATTGATTGTAGATTCTATACCTGTATCTAGCCAGGAAAGTTATCTACATGAAGAGATTGAAGATCAATACCTGTATCTAGCCAGGAAACCATCTTTCTTTCTCAGGTCGGAGATCTACACCTGTATCCAGCCAGGAAAGCTATCTCGACCAACCTTTTTTTAAGTTCCGGATCAACACCTGTATCTAGCCAGGAAAGTTATCTACATGAAGAGATTGAAGATCAATACCTGTATCTAGCCAGGAAACTATCTTTCTTTCTCAAGTCAGATATTAATACCTGAAACCAGACAGGAAAACTATCTTTCTTTCTCAGGTATGCAAGTTTTCGCTAAGGAATCTCTGACGCGATCGACACCCCTGGATGGCATCTTTAAGCCCATCTCCACAACTATCCAACAATCTCCAGGTGGAATCTATAATCCCATCCTCCTATCCATCATCTCTCCAAATGGCATCTGTAAGCCCATTCCCGACATCACATTGCTGATACTACACCATGCGAGTGCAAATTTCTGGGCACTTTAGTGTTCAATCGTCTTCCACCTTCGGATCACGAAAGGAACGCAAGTCAATCTACATCCTCAGGTTTAAGAAGATTGAACAGGGGCAACTGTTGTACCCCAAAATTTACCCTCCCATATTCCTCAATATTTGTCAAGAATGATCTTCAAATTGCTCAAGATTGCTCAAGGATTGCACAGTCAAACCATCTCCTAAGACAGCTGAAATTAGGGTTTTGGTTATTTCAAGGAATTTGATGTTTTCAATGTTTCAATCAAGTCCCATAGGCCTATAAACATCCTCAAGCATCTACATGCCAAGTCTCAAGACTCACAGTGTCAATTCGCACAATCAAAAGCTCCATTTGACCTACAGTCAACTGCAAGGGTAAAATGGTCATTTTGCAGTCAAAAGTCAGAATTTTTGGTCAACATCTTATTTTGAGTCCACAATCATCATTTGATCAAGTCTTGATCATGATTCCACAAGAATGGCTCAAAAATCATCAAGATGCAAAAGTTACTATTTTTGGACAGCAGAAAGTCAACTGTATCTTGACCAGGGCATAACTTTTTCATGGTTCATCAGAAGAATCCCATCCAATGCTCATTTTTAAGGGGATTCCATTTCCTACAATCCATCTTCACATTCCAAGTCCAAGAAATGCTCTCACAAAAAGTTATCAATTTCTACATTATAGGTCAATTTCAAAAGTCAACAAATGTACACTTTAAGTCAAAGACCATAACTTGAGATTGGTAAATCCAAATGACATGGGACTAAATGCATTGGTTAGAGGACTTCAAGGCCTTTCCAAAATGTCCAAGAACATGTTCATATGATTAAAATAGAGCAAGATATGCATTGGAGAAGTTGGGAAATTTTCATGAATTTGCAAAAGTCAACTTTGCTCAAAACACTTTGTTTTTGCTAATGGGCCTCAAATCTCTTCTTGAAACTTTATCCATGACTTATGCAAGACCCATCAAGCTTAATTGAATTATTTTCTTATTTTTTATTAATTAGTTGGATTTTTAATCAATATTAATTCATTTAATTAATTTAAATTGTAGGAAAATACAAAGATTTGATTTCTCAATCTTTTTGTGAAGCAAACATGGTCAAAATATGCTGGCAATTTCGTGTACAAATCAAATATGCAAAAATCTCCAAGTTTGGAAACTTTCTTCAATCATGAAAATACAAAAAGATATGATTTCCAATCAAATATTCCATCATCATTCCAATGGATTTTTGCTCAAAGATTTGACCTAGTTTCAGTCTCCTATATATACATAAGCCAACCCTAATCATGCACACGTGAAAAAGCTGCAGAGAAAGCCATAGCATATTGGAAAAATTTCAAGAAAATTGTAAAACGGAATTCTACATTCCAGGCCAATTCAAGGCATTTTATTGATTCTAATACTTGGCAGGAGTTCTCAGGAACGATTCACAATCAAATTCCAATACCAAAGCTCAAGGAATCACCCATTACAGTGTCACAGTTTGAAGCTTTTTTCCATAATCGTATACCTTGATTCATGCATATTTAACATGTTCTTGTGATTGTTTTGTGTTAATAGGAATCATACGAAGCTAATGGTGTGGTTTAATTGCATTGAAACACCCTAAATCCAAAGATGCCATGAACGAATTCTAGGGTTCTTAAGCTTCGAAATTGGGGCTTTCTAAACCCAGAAAAATTGAGACTCCTAAGGCATATGACTGAACTCGTTGAACCAAGACGAACACAAAGGACATATCGCGAAATATTTATGTAAATCGTAGGGCTAATCGCTATTTTTCCTTATTGCAGTTTTTGGGGGTTAAAAACCCCCGCTATCTAGCGTTTATTTTGCAGGTTCGGCGAGGAAGATGATGAGCTGTTGACATGCCATTGGGTAATTCAAAAAGGGCGCGCGTTTATTTGTTTGTACAACATATTGTTTAGTTTCCTAATATATTAATTATTGGTTATTTTATTAACGAATGAAACGCGTTAGTGGAGTGGTTAAGGCAAGCATTCAGAAAGCATTGGGACCTGGGTTCGAATCCCAGGTCCCCCAAAACAATTATTTGTTCTTTTTCTTCAGATGTTCACGTGCAGGTGTCAAGAAAGGGTCCATCATGCACCTCTAACATCCAATCGCCATGTGGCTTCAAGCAGCAATCCAGTGGTCAGAAGTGAATGATCACCATACTCCCAGTCAACCAGCGCCTTGGGCAATCAAAGAAAGTCAAACAGGCTTACAACTTGATGGGCTTGAAATTTCCAATAACACCTCCTAATGGGCCAACACCCCCTCTGGTTTATTATTTTTTCTTTTATATTTTTCCATCTAACATTTTTATTAATTATTATTATTATTATTATTTAATTAACATAATTAATTATTTTCATAATAAAATTCAGAAAACAAAAATATTTTATTATTATTAATTTCACCTTTAATTTTTTATTTTTGTAAATAAATACCAATGTAATTAATTTAGTTAATTAGGTTAACTTTGACTTTTTTCACAATAAATAAAATTAACATAGAATTAGGGTTTTGACAATTTTAATTTCTTTTATTTTTATTTTCGTTAAAACATTAAAAAACTTAAAAATATTTCTTTTAATTAATTAATTAGTTTTAGGGTTAATTTTAACTAAATGCAAAAAGGACCAAAAACTTCATTCTTTCTCAAAAAGGGTCAAAACCCTAAGGACTTCTCCGATCCAATTCTTTTCGCGCATAATATTTTTGATCATATTTATGTAACTGTTCCGAGAATGTAATAGCGTAATTAGGACTTTTTATCGCTTTTATTTAATTTTCTCGCATTTACTTTTCAAGGGTTGCTTTTGGCGATGTAAATACCCGACGCCTTGTAATAGCGTAGATTTACTTTCCGCAATTTACTTTTCGCAAACTATTAACTGTTAGATGTATGTTAACTATGCATGACAAGACTTCTCTGAAATAAAATCAACCCGTAGCTCACCATAATATGTGCAAAGATAATATTAACTGAAACCTGACACACTCGCACATGTCACTCCTAGGGTACGCCTCACTTGGTTGCCTCGACGTGGTCATTGAGTATAGGGTGTTTTAGAGGTCGCCCTCCTGTCTAAAGATCCAAGTTGCCTCGAAACGGTTGCCTCGAATAAAAAGGATCTAGGACATTAGGGTTACCGCTAAGGCGTCCTACTATTGCTTTGGTGACCACATATCCCTATAATCGAATTGACCCGAATAACTCCAACGACGGTGCTACCTACTTCTCAATAGTGGGATAGTACTGTCTAAAGGACATTTACACAGCTTAATTTCTTTTGAGTAGGTAGAGGTTCTCAGGTACTTGCTCTTTCAAAACAAAAATACTTTTCGCACCTACACTTTTCTGACAAAAGTTTTCAAACAAACACTTCATACACTCTTGAGGACTGATACAAGAGTCAAAACGAAGTTTTCAAACAAAACTCTTTTCAAAACCCACAAACACAAGAAAAGCAAACATTTTTGAAAACATAGTGAGCAAGTACCTAAGAGCCCGTGGATAACCACAGATAGAAAGGGTGTTAACACCTTCCCTTTCTATAATCTACATCACGAACTGAGAAACATCTCGAAAAGGAATTTTGCTGTGCTTTTGTCATTTCCTTGTTGGAGAACATAAAAGACGGTGGCGACTCTTGCTTACGGCGATATTTCGCGAACCAGCATTCCAAAACAGTCAGTTCTATTTCCACCGATCACACTCGAGATACCTCTTGACTTCGTGAAACCAAGGCTGGTCCGCTACTTCTTCAGTATTAATCTTGTGATAGTGTGCTAGTTCATCCATTCATTTGATGGTGATCTGGGGAGCCTCGTTATCCCGATTAAGTTTAAACATAGATGACATTGTGGCTAGAGCGTCTGCTAGCTGATTTTCTTCTCGCGGGAAATGCTCGAAAGTAATCTTCTCAAAATGCGGTAGCAATGTCAAAACATGTTCTTTATAAGGGATAAGGTTAAGATGCTTGGTGTCTCATTCCCCTTTAATCTGACTGATGACCAAAAAATGAATCTCCAAATACATCCAAGGATTTGATCCCCAAGTTTATGGCAACTCTGAGACCAAAGATGCACACTTTGTATTTTGCTATGTTGTTTGTACAATTGAAGCAGAGTCTTGCAGTAAAGGGAGTATGACACCCTTCAGGAGATATAAGTACATCCCCAATACCATTTTCGAGTGTATTGGAGGCTCCATCAAAGAACATGGTCCATCGGGATCCTTGTTCAGGTCCGTCATATGGCCTGAATTCTTCACAGTTGTCTAATGTCATAATGTCTTCATCCGGGAATTCGAACTTCATGGACTGGTAGTCTTCTACAGCTTGGTGAGCAAGGTGATCAGCTAGTACACTGTCCTTTATAGCTTTCTGGGTAGTATATTGTATGTCATATTCTGTTAGGATCATCTGCCATCTTGCTATTCTCCCAGAAAGAGCAGGCTTCTCAAAGATGTACTTTATCGGATCCATTTTAGATATCAACAAGGTAGTATGAGTCAACATATATTGTCTTAGCCGGCGAGCAGCCCATGCCAGAGTGCAACAAGTTTTCTCGAGCACTAAATATCTGGTTTCACATTCGGTAAACTTTTTGCTCAGGTATTAAATAGCGTGCTCTTTTCGACTATCTTCCCTCGACTGGTGGCATTAATACATGAGGCTCTTGTAAGTATTCCTTGATTTTGTCAAAAGCAACTTGGCATTCATCATTCCATTTGACTACTTGATCTTTCTTCAATAGTTTGAAGATTGGTTCACAAGTAGCTATCAGATGGGAAATGAATCTGGCAATATAGTTCAGACGTCCCAAGAATCCTCTGACTTCCTTCTCAGTACGAGGAGAAGGAATCTCTTGTATTGCTTTAACTTTGGCAGGATTGACCTCAATACCTGACGACAAAGCCTAGGAGTTTACCGGACCGTACCCCAAATGTGCACTTGTTTGGATTTAACCTCAGCTTGTACTTCTTCTGTCTCTCAAACTGTTTTTGTAAGTGTTCAAGATGCTCTTCTTCTGTTTGTAATCTGTCTATCATATCATCTACGTAGACCTCTATTTCATGATGTATCGTGTCATCAAATAAAGCTACCATGGCGCGCTGATAGGTTGCCCCAACATTCTTTAATCCGAATGGCATCACCTTGTAGCAGAATGTTCCCCACTGTGTAACAAATGTTATTTTCTCCATGTCCTCAGGTTCCATTTTGATTTGTTGTAACTTGAGAATCCGTCCATGAAGTAAAACACTTTATGTTGTTCCGTATTGTCAACTAGGATATCAATGTGGGGAAGTGGAAAATCATCCTTAGGGCTCGCCCTATTCAAATCTCTGTAGTCCACACACATTCGTACTTTACCGTCTTTTTTAGGTATGGGAACAATGTTGGCAACCTATTGAGGGTAGGAAGTGACAGCCAAGAATACAGCGTTGAATTGTTTCATGACCTCTGCTTTAATTTTTTCTGACATATCAGGTGTCATGCGGCAAACCTTTTTCTTTACTGGCGGATAATCTTCTCTTGTAGGCAGACGATGTACCACGATATTCGTATCAAGTCCCGGCATGTCTTTATATGACCATGTGAATACTTCAACATAGTCATGTAACAACTGAATTATACGCTCCTTGACACTGGGTTCCAGATTTACACCCACCTTGGCCTCTTTTTTGTCTTCTTCGGTACCCAGGTTGATTGTATCCACGGGTTCCTCGTGAGGCTGAATGGTTTTCTCCTCTTGTTGTAGCAGTCTGGCAAGTTCCCCTGGTACTTCACAATCTTCCTCACCTTCGTCTTTGGCTTCATAGATTAGATTCTCAGAGTCACAAAAGGCCATAGCAGTATCGTTACCCATGGGATCCAGAATAGATGGATACCTGCATTGTGAGTGTGGGTATGTGTAAAGGTATAGCTATCTTTGAAAGAAAATAAAATGTAAAATAAAAACAATGAGCACAAAAGTTTGTATGCGAAAAATGTCCATGATTCATTGATGTCATATGAAGATGAAATAATAACCCTTACAAATGGACCATTGTGCCTTGGGTAAGACACAAGGTTTTAAGAGTGCGAATTGTTTTGAATATTACAGATCCAATAAAATGTAAAGATAAGTTACTGTGGGATAAAAGTGATTGGGACAAAGTCTCTAGCCTCCCAATTATTGAGCCCTCCATTGACAGTTGGAAAGATCTAATCCTCCAGGTTGCAATCATCTTCACCATCTTCTACCGCATTGACCTCACGGTTGCTGATTTTCAGGGGTAGCCCTTCAGCACGGGCACGGTATACAGCCTTTTGAGCACTTGAAGTGAAACCTAGGCCAAATTTGTCAGACTTATACGGGATATTTGGAAGTTTCCCCCAGATAGTGCATCCATCTTCCTCTACCACTTCTTTGGCGTCCTTCAGAGATGACATTTAAAGCAGAGGTTTTTTAACCTTGGGAATCTGAGACACAGCCTTGGTCACTGCCGCCTCTTGGGGGACCTCTTCGAAGTGTTGAAATGGAGTTTCAATGAATTCACCATCCAACTCCATATATCTGAAGGAATTGAGATGGATGATCATGTACTCTTCCTCTCCATGGACGGTGATAATCTTCCCTTGAACTGGATACTTCAGAATCTGGTGCAATGTAGAGGTAACAGCGCCAGCATTGTGGATCCATGGCCGGCCTAGCAAGTAGGAATACGAAGGGCAGATGTCCATTACATAAAAAGTTGAATTGAAAGTTTGGGTTTCAACCTTTATGGGGATATCCACTTCCCCATATACCATCCTCTTCGAGCCATCAAATTCCCTTACTACTATGTTGCTTGGCTTTAATGTTAGTCCCTCACAGTCAAGTCTATCCAAAGCTTTTTTCGGTAATACATTCAAAGACGAGCCTGTGTCCACCAAGACATGGGCCAGTGTTGTGCCCCCACACTCCACTGAGATATGCAATGCCTCATTATGCTTTCTTCCCCTCGGTGTTAGATCAGCATCCAAGAAACCTAAGCCATTATCCGCTGTCAAGCTGGCTACGCAGTCTTGGAATTGGTCAGCAGACGTCTCTTGAGGTACATGGTTTGTTTTTAAGAACTTCACCAAGGCTTTTGCATGCGCCTCGGAACATAGTAGTAATGCTAACATGGAGATTTTAGAGGGAGTTTTCCCCAATTGTTCAACTACATCGTAATCGCTCCTCTTTATAATTTTTAGGATCTCCTCCATTTCTTTCCTGGAAGTCTCATGGATAGTCACTGATTGAGCCTTCGTCCGGACAAGCTCGACCTGAATACTCTTTCCTCGAGTTTCGGGAGCGGGAGTGTTTGTAGTAATGATAATAGGGGTTGTAACGGCTTCGTCAATAGGAGCACTTGCAAAGATGATTTTGGGTACAAAAGTAATTTTTGGAGCAGCCACAGGGATGATCACGGGTCCAGAAACTGCTTTTGAGGGAGAAATTTCTGGAGAAAAGATCCTACCACTTCGGGTAATTTTGCTAGTTCCGGCAATATTACTGATGTCGAAATATTCTTCTTCAGAGTTTATCTCTTCGGCGGCCGGCCAGTCTTGTTTGATGCCATGATAGTAAATGTCCCCTTCGTAATTCCACGGCACGGTTTTGTCTGATACATATGGGATTGGCCCAGGCATTGTGATTATTAGAGGAGCTGCTTTCGGAACTGATGTAATTATAATGGGTCTTTTGGTGGAGACCCTGGAAGAATTGGAGGAAATGGTAATGATAGAAACATCTTCAACAGGAATAGGTGAAACAGGAGTCTTTTCAAACAAAATCTCTTTGTTATCTATCAGGCACTGAATGCCTGCCTTCAACAAAGGAAAGCTAGTTGGTGATGATAAGCAGAGATGGAAAAATTCATTACAGCCCGGGAACACACCGGCTTTTAACAAGTTTATCTTAATGGTAGGAAGTGGGGTCACGAGTTCATTAACTGTGGTAACAAACAAATCTTCTTCAATAGCATTGGTATTGTGACCATGTCTGGGCATAGAAGCAGAAATGACATTTGGCTTCTCGGGCGCATCAAACTCAATTTCTTTTGCTTCAATGAGGTCTTGTATTTTATTCTTCAAGGCCCAACAGTTATTAGTATCGTGACCAGGACTTTCAGAGTGATATGCGTAACGGGCATTGGGATGATAATGAGGGGATATTGTATTGGGATTTTTCGGAGCTTCTTTCAAGGTTGCCAAGTTGGATCTCAGAAGATGCGGTAATACTTGAGACAGAGTCATGTTAATTCTGGTGAATTGCCTGACTGGCCTTTCCACCCTTGGTTTATTACTTCTTTGTTGATCAGACGTAGGCTTTGGAATCATAACAGCCCCCACCATTGGTCGACGTTCGGCCCTCTCTTGGTTTCTTTGCGGATATACAACATCTATCTCTTTCTTCCCGATGAAAGGCTTCCTTACAGCTATAGAAGAAGATGAATCCTTCTGAATATTTCCACTTTTTATGCCAGCTTCCACCCTCTCTACGGTCAATATTATTTCAGTAAAGCCTGTAGATGAACTTCCGATTAAATGGTTGAAAAAAGGGACCAGATAAGGTCCCTAAGAACATGTCCACCAATTCCCTTTCAGACAGAGGGGGTTGAACTCTTCCAGCCAAATCTCTCCATTTTTGTGTGTAATCCTTGAAACCTTCATTGGAAGCCATGGCCATACTCTGGAGTTGAGTATGGGTAGGCGCCAAATCAGCATTGTATTGATATTGTTTGTAGAAAGTTGCGGCAAGATCTTCCCAATTTTGGATGTTGGCTCTTTCTAGTTGGTAAAACCAGTCGAGTTGTGTTCCAGACAGACTGTCTTGGAAAAAGTGCACCCATAAGTCTTTATCAGCGGTATGGGGTTGGATTTTTCTCACATATATGATCGGAGATGCATTTTAGGGCATGACACTCCATCATATTTGGCAAACATAGGAACTTTGAATTTTGGAGGAACCACAATCCCCGACACTAGTCCCAATTCCTCAAAGTCTAAGCCTGGCACCTTTGGTATTTCCATCGCGCTCAACCGCTCTTCAATATGTCTGTACTTGTCGTCATCTGGAGGATATTGTTCCTCAGAGTAGTCTTCTTCTTCCTCTTCCTCTTCTTCCGATTCTGACGGGATAGATGTTTCCTTGCCTTTCCCTTCTCCTTCACCGGATGTTGTTGCAAAGTTCAAAGTCCTTCTTGTCTTCCCATGAAATCTTTTCCCCATGTTTAAGACTCCAGTTACCTTCTTTGTTTTCTTTTTCCTCTCTTCAGCCAGCAGAGTCTTCAACTCTTCTTTCCCCTTGGCTAGGGTCATGAGCAACTGTTAAAATTGCGTATTCTAAGCTTGGAGATCTTTCATTGTTTGCTCGAGATCCATCTTACTGAAATAAATGGTAGAGAGATGAGGAGACTTGTTGCAAAAGACTTGTTTATGTTATGATGAATGATATATGCATATGAAATGTTTTCAAGGATTTCAAAGATTCAAGTTTGTTTTAGACAAAAAGAAACACACTTTATATTAATAAGATAAAGGTTGAGCACATCAATGCCCCTTGGAAAAAATAATATAAAAATCTAAGATAAAAAAGTAGTACGCATCCTCTTTGGTGCAATGTAGGCATTCAGAGTCCGTTCCTCATGGAGTAGCCTAGTGAGTTCCAAAACCTTCTTCTCGCTTGCGTAGAATTGGGCTTCTAAAGTATCTCACTCTCCTTTGAGTTGTATCCAATCCATTTGTAGGTCTTCAAGAGATGTGGGCATGTCAGGATGTAGGATAGTGTATGGATCATCTCCCTCCTTAACAGGCTCAATGATTAACAGGATGAAGGATGGAGGGGTAAGGCATCATAAGACTATGAGCACTATTTCGTACCCATTTGAGGTAAGGCTCAAGAGGGATGGAATTCTTGTGCCCCAATGTCTTGCTATCCACCTTTTTTAACATCCTCCAAGCTCAGATAAATCTCTGGCGAAGATCTTGATCGTCGTTGTCGTAGTCGAATACCAAACCTTGAATCAACATCTCATGCGGGCCATCCCTTCGGGCGTAACCAATTTGTCTTAAGGCTAAGCATGGGTTGTACGTGATACCTCCCCTAATGCCAAGTAAAGGGACATTAGGGAATTCTCCACAATGGTCAACAATGATAACATTCTCTTTGGATCGAGAGCACCAATGAACTTCTGAATGCTTGAGTGTCATCAACCTTTGTGACCACCTTGAACCTTGCTCATTCTTTATGACTGATTGGGGAAGATGAGAAATAAACCATCTTTCCAAGAGAGGAGTGCAACACATAAGGACACCTTTTTTCCTCATTGTGCGAGTGTGAAAATAGTGTAGGATATCCCCTAGCAATGTAGGCACTGGGTTGCGTGATATGAAGATTTTGACGGCGTTCATATCTATGAGTTGGTCAGGGTTTGGAAACAAAACCATCCCATAGATGAGGAGAGCCACAATTTCCTCAAAGGCTTGCAAGTCTAAGGAATTCCAATATCTTTGGGCTTTCTCAAATAGGAACTTTGCTAGGAAACCTTTGACACCACTCCTTGTTTCCCAATGGGTTGTGACATCAGAAGAGTGCAAGTGTAGAGCTTGAGAAATCTCTTCTGGCTTTGGATCTCTTTCTGTACTGTTGAAAGGTAGTTGATTGAAAATAGGAATCCTTAAGAGTTTGGAGAATTCTTCCAAATTAGGCACAAGTTGATAGTCGGGAAATGTAAAGCAATGGTGCAAAGGATCAAAGAACTGAAAGAGCACTTTCATCATGTCCTCATCTATGTTGGAGATGACCAAGTTGAGTAGACGACCATGTCTCTCGGTGAATGGAGAGTTCTCAGGAATCCTTGAAGCTAGCTCCTTAAGTTGTGTAGGGATTCTCACAAGGTTGACTTGAATAGTTTTCCTGCGAAGTGAGTCCATATCCTACAAAACAAGAACAAAGATGAATCCAAAAATTCTTGAAATTGTTAGTGGATGTATATGATGTTCATGATGTCCATGATGTTATGTACAAGTATGCATATACAAGCAAATAAAACAAGTTCTTAGTTTAGGTTTGCATGGAGTTTTATAGGTAAGTACCCTCTTGAAGTTTAGTTGGCTTAAACCTGTCCTAGTAATAGTAACCGGGTTCTAAGGAGCTCAATATCACTGGATTGTTTCCTTGGTCATTGTTTCAGCTCAAGCCTCTTTAATAGCGACCGAAATATCCCAAGAAACCAAACCTCAATGAGTGTAGTATCTAGTATCTACCAACTTCGGACTGCACCAAAGCCGATCATCTCACTACATCCTAAAGGCCAAGTTGGTCAAGTAAAGGTTGTAGAAGTTCATTAGTGCTTTATGACATCTCTCAGCGGCCCCGTAATCTCTTTGATTAATTCAAAGGCTACTGGTACCCACAAATATGTCTCACTAACATAGCTATTGCTTATACCATGTTGTTATACCCCGCACAGTTTCCACAATGTATTGCTACTTACCTATAATGTATCCCAAATTCGGGTAGAGGATTCAAACCCAAACAAAGAACCATAATGTAAAGCATATAAATAAAACAATGTAAGCAAGTAAATGTGATCTATCCCTAAGGTAACCCCACTTTTAGAATTATCCCCAGCAGAGTAAATGTGAATATATACAAATATTGGAATAAATAATATACAAGATGAATTAAATATGCAAAGATATGTAAATGCAAAGAAGATTTGTTTGGCTTTTTTATATGAAAAAGTTTTAACCTAAACCTAATAAATAAATCAAGATTAACTTGAATCAATTAAGAAAAGAAATTATTTTTTAGAAAATATTTTTGAATAAACCCTAATTCTATTTGATTAAAAGAAGATAAATTTCTTTAAGAAAAAGTAAATATTTTTGTATTTTTGTCTTGAAAATAATATATGGCATTTATGAAATATTTTTTGGTCTTTTTTATGTTAAAATAAAATATTTAATGGGTATAAAGAAAAAATAAATATTTAACCTAGTTAATTTAATTTACAAGTCTATTTAGTAAAATAGATAATATATAACTAAAATAAAAATATTTTATGTGATAAAAATAAAATAAAACAAGTCAAAATTTAAATCTATCATTTTTATATTTTTTGTGATTTTTAATATTAAGAAAAATATATTTAATAAAATGAAATGAAAGCAAAAAATAAATAAATAAAATTATGTTGGACAGGGGTGTCATAAGTAAACTGGAGGTGAACGTTAGCAAAAATCACAAGGCCCAAAGTTCAGAAGCCCACGCTGCAAAACAAACAAAAAAAGTGGGAATATATGAAAAATTGCAAAAGGCAGCGCGCTGAGGCTCGAACCCATGATCTCTAGCATTTTCGGGCGCTACCTTACCACTGGGGTGGTTGTACATCCGTTTATATAAACAAAAACACAAATATATATTAGAAAATGCCTCCTGAAGGTAACTTCATCTTCAACCTTGAGCCATGGTCGGACCACCTGTATCTCTCTCATTTCTCCATAAAAATGGAAAGTTCAAACATGAAAGTTATAGTGTTTCTTCCCACGATTTCAACCATATAATTTATGTAAACTAAAAGTCAAAGATCAAAGCTAATTTTACTGGCCCTAATTTGAAACCTAATTTTTATAGAAATTTCAAATCCAAAATTCTCTATACACAATGAATATATATGAAAACTATGAACATGGTTAGCTTTAGTATAAGGATATCTACATTTTGTTTTCACAAATCAAGACCAAATGAGGCTTGTATGAAGAGATAGAAGTTTGAGTTTTTACCTCTTTCAGTTGAAATCATGAATGGAGTTTGGGAAAGTTTTGAGAAGGCCTGAGGATCTGTTAAGCTTTCCTGGACCTCCCTGAGTGTATTCCAATCCTTACCTTGTCTTGAAAGTCCCTGAATCTCCCTACTCAAGTCAACCTGCAAGCTTGAACTTTGAAAATGATGTATGGAGGAGGAGGAGTTACAGTGAGGGAACAGGGGTCTGGAACACTTAGATATGATGTATATTAAGTGTTTAGGTGGTTAAAACTCAAGATGCAAAACTGTCAAGCTATGGCAGATTTTCAATGGAAAAGTGTTTGGGAGAGTTTCTGAGTCTTAGCATTTGTGTCCTAGGTTGTAATAAACTTGTGTATATGTATAGAAAAGGTTCAAGATCAATTCCACACCAGGTTTCTGAGTTATAGCCTTTTGGCTCTATAACTTGCTTTTGAAGAAATATGAGGAGACAAGTCGCTATGTGTTTGTACAAGCCTGATCTGAGTTGGTATAGGTTTTAGACACATTACTTTTGGTTTATAGGGGTTGTGTGTGCAGAAATAACAAGTGCAAAGCTCAAGGAGTTGACAATTGCAAAAGTTGTGCTTTATCAAAATGGAAATGGCAACTTTGTGCCATAAATGGAATTGTTGCTTGGACAAAGGCTCAAGTGCTTGGATTAAAACTCTATCAGCTGTGTAAACATTTAATTATGGAGTAAGAAACAAGTTTGAGGCCTTCAAAGCAAGGATTATGCAGCCTAGGCTTGGATTTGAATTTTTGTTCATCGTGAAATGGTTTGAAATCAAAGTGAGAAAATGCCAACTTCATCTCTTCGATTCTCCCTACTCAAGAATGATCTCAAGGAGTTCTTGGACATTTTGGAAATTTTCTCTACAACTCATATTTGAAATGCTTTTAAAGATTCCTCTTGAAACTATGTGAAAAATTGGCATGAAGTTAGGTCAAAAACCTGCCTAATTATGGCAAAATTTCACTAAGTTATTTTAGTTCATGAGCATGTATTCACAAAATTATATCTTGAGATCCAAGCATCTTTAGGAGAAATTGTGTTAAGAAAAGTTGTAGATTTCATGGATATCTACAACTTTCATGTTGGGAACTTCATTTGAATCATCTTGTATCATGGTGAAAATTTGGCTCAAAGTTGAGAAAAAATAAGAAATTTTCTATACTTAGAAAAATTTCTAAGTTAAGAAATTTCAAATTTCAAAACAGAATCTTCAATCCTTGATTTCTTGATGAAAAAGTTTCACATTTTGACAAATTTTGATGAATTATGATTCTTGGCACTTGATTTTGACCAAAAAGTCAAAGTTTGACTTTTCAGTATACAGTTGACTTTTGATCAGTTGACTGAAAAATTCATCTGTCAATCCAATGGATTTGTAATGTTTTGAACCATGTCATTAGGTAAAAATGATGTAGTTGAACTCTTGAAATCATGCTTCAAACCAATTGGTCATTTGCTAGGTCAAAAAATCATAAATTGCCCTTTCTCAGTCAAAACCCTAATTTTGACCATTTTGCCCTTTTGATGATTTGATCAAATTTCTTGAGGGATTATGGTCCAAACATGATCAAATGATACATATGAGTCTAAAATGTTGATGTGGATCAAAAATTATGAATTTTGACTGTAAATTGGCCACGGTTGACTTTTTTCCCAATACAGTTGATTTTTAGGTCAACTGTCCAATTGACTGATCAAAAATGTGATTCAAGGCTTGAAACTTGACATGAGTAATCTTGGGGGTCCCTAATGATCCGTGAAAGTCATATGAAGCATTGATAGTCCAAAAATATTTGTGCAAACTCAAACCCTAATTTTGGTCATCAGTGCATGATGAGGTGTCTTGAGCTGATCAAACCCTAATGCAGTCTTGAATCCAATGAGATCTTGTGAGCAAATTCTTGATAAATGAGAGGGAAAATTTTGGGGTACAACAGAACGCTACTCACTCCGGTTGACAAACTTGAAGTTCTCTGTAAATTGATCGTTGATTTTGAAAGCTTACAAGAAAATGGGTTTAATCTGTATGAAGATGTAACTGCATTGGGATGGAACAGATACTTTGATCGTCTGTTGGGTCCAACTTTTCCCATTATTGTTAAAGAGTTATGGATTCATGCTACCTCATCCAACCACCAGGTCACATCATATGTTATGGGGAAAAAGATAGTGATAACAGAAGATTTGATTGGGAAACTCATTGGATACAATGGCGGTGGAGTCAGGTGCATTGATATGGCTGATAGGTGCTCTGACCTAAAATCTATTGCTAGGGAAATCTTCACTTCTGGACAGCCATCCAGCAAGATTAGAGACTTGAAGGATCATCATAGAATCTGGGCTAGAATAATTATGGGATGTATCAATCACAGGAAGCCTACAAGCTCTCCTGATTACATCAATATTGATCAGCAGTTTCTGATTTACTTCATTGCAAAGAAGACAAAGATAAACCTTCCACACTTGCTCTTCAACCATCTCAGAACAAGTGTGAAATAGACAAGAGAAGAAGAAAGAACTAAGATGGATTTGATTCCTCTAGGAAGATTGATTTTAGATATTCTAACAGAAAATAGGCTAATAGAACATCTGACAGAGGCTCAAGAAATCAGTACTCTGGAAGCAACCGCTGGGAAACCTTTGAATGCCAAGAATCTGAAGAAAATGAAGATTATTGAGAACATTAAGAAGGAACCAACAATTGCTTCTCATGAGGCCATCACTTCTAGGAGAATCCCTCTGAAGGATTTTCCACTATTTTCTGAGATAGATGCCTCTCCAGAAATCATAGTCAGATACCTTGAAGCTTGCAAGGCTGATGGGACTATTCTAGAAATCAACATCCAAGATCTGCACAAGCCAGCTCCAGAGGTTGTGCCTAAAGAAATCCAAAAATAGGAAGGCGGCGGGAGAAGGATCCTCTCAGAAGACACCTAAAGCTGCGAAAAAGAAAGGTAACCCATCTTCTGTTTCTGTTGTAGAAATAATAGCTATTCCAACATCTGAAACCATTCCCCCTCAACCAACAGAAAATCCTTCACCCCAAACACTTAAGGATTTTGACATAGAGTTTGACCCATCTTCAACTCTTGGAAACTTCTTGAATGAACCTCACTCCCCCAATCCAACTCCAAATCCAAATCCAGAACAACATCAACTAGAACTTGCTAAAGTTCTATCTGATATTGAACTGTTTGATCAAGACTTTTCCTCACCACTACCAGAAAATCCAAACATTCAACCTCCTTAACCAGAAAATCCACAACCACACTCTCCTCAACTAGAACATCTGAACCTCAACTCACCTCAACCAAAGAATGAAAACCCATCTTCTAAAATTCCTGAACCAGAAATTCAACACGCTACTGCAAACCAATCAGAAGCCCCCCTTCAGATTCTGATACCACTACCCCAATTCCTGGGATAACAGAACCTCTTACGGTTTGTTTACCTCTCACTATTCATAATATTCCAGAAATCCCTTCACCATATGAATCTACACCACCAAACACCTCTAACTCACCAATCCTGATTTCTGACTCTTCCCCTCCATCACCCATCAACCGTCCAGCTGACAACCTCAGACTTGTCATTGATCCACAAGTGCTGGACCAAATAGCTTCCACCTCAAACAAAATTGCCTCTCCCAAACCTAAACTAACCTCAACCAAATCAGATGTTGGTAAGAATCTGTTGATTTTTGAAACAGAAATGCAGGAATGGATTACTTATTTGAAGCAAGCAAGTCAAGAGATTTCTAATCCTGCTGCTTCTGATTCTCTGTAGGAAAGATTCAGAAAATGGCTCAACTCTGAAACCCAGAAGCTGAAGGAATTGGGCTATGAAAGGGCTCAGCAGAACTTCAGTGATCAGCTGAAAGCCTTCCAAGATCAAGTTTTGAGCCAATGGTACAAGAAAGAAATTCTTCTGATGGATAATGCTCCCTAGAAAGAGCACCATCCTTCAGAAGTCACTGAACCAGATTCTGATAGTCACCCTCTGACTACTGCTCCAGAAAACATGATTGCAACAGAAGAAGTGGTTCAATCAGAAGAGGCTGCAGAATGTTCTGAACGACATGCAACCCTTGAAGATACACCAGTTTCGTCTCTATTCATGCAAACTCTAGAAGAGTTGAAGAAGGATAATGCCTTAATCCATGCCAGACTGGATAAGCAAGAGGATACAAACAAAGATATCAAGGGCATTTTGGATAAACAAGAAAATACAACAAAAGAAATCAAAGACATTCTGGGAAAGCAGGAAGAAACAAGCACTCAAATTAAGAGCTTGTTGGAAGCGTTGTTCACATGTCTTCCCCCTCCTTCTTAGATTTTCTTTAAACTGTTTATCTGTAATTTTTTATCTTATCCTCCTTGTTTCTGAAAATTGTCATTGCATTTTTTTCAATATAATTCATCTTTTTTACTCTAATTATATTGATTTTTGATACCTGACAAAAAGGGGGAGAAAGTAAGATATTTACAATAACAGTATACCAGGACAAAGTCTCAAACATTCTGAATATCTTAACCTCTATATTTTCTGAAAAGCTTGAACAGGAACACATTCTGATAAGGACAGAAGGAGATGCATCAAAAGCTCTAACGAGAAGGAACTTCAGGGAAGTAATCAACTCAGGGGGAGTCTCTCTTAAGCTTTTTGTTCTATATTTTTCATTGAAAATCCTAGTTTTTGTCATCATCAAAAAGGGGGAGATTGTTAGAACATAGTTTGATTCTACAACCCTTAATTAGAGTTTTGATGATAACAAACACAAATAACAAATATGAACTCTAAATTTGTGTTATTTTGTATGCAGAAGTTATGACCGAAACAACATCAGAAATTAAGCTACAGAAGCTTTCAAGCTGAGGTAATCAGAATCTGCGCTGAAGAATGATGATCAGATCCTGCGCTGAAGAATGATGATTAGAACCTGCACTGAAGTGAAGAATACTCTGATTCTGAATAGAAGTTTCATATACCATCAGATCCTCACATCTCTGAGTTATCAATATTCTGAAGCAATTACAGCATGCAAGATTCTAAGTTCTGAAGCGTTACTATTCAATCAAGACAGCATCATATGCAACAGCTTTATTCAGACAAGAATCTTCTCAATATGGAAACAACATTGAATGTCCATTATCACGCTTTATGTTGTACAAGATTTTTCATGCCTATATAAACAAGCTTAGAGGACAAATTGTTTACAATTTTGACACTACTGCAACATACCTCAAAAAAGATGCAATCTTACATATTCATATATACGCTCAAAATTGTGTAAAATATCACAGTCGTGATACAGTTTTGTAAGGAAAACAACAATACATAGTATAGTCTTTTGTCTTGATTAAGCTAGTTTTCCTTGAGATTAACCGGGTTGTGGTTGTACTCAAGAAGACTTTGGCTGTTATCAAAGTAGTGTTGTAATTAGTTTTTTATTAGTGAATTAAGTCCTCATTGGAGAGAGGAGAAATAACCTTGGCGGGTGGACTGGAGTAGTTTTAGATCAAATGAACCAGGATAAAAATATCGTGTCTACTGCATTTTTGTTTTTAAGTTTCAATTCAACCCCCCTTCTTGTGTTTTTCACTTCTTCAGGTATTAGCAGGAGCAGAAGTAGGAATGATCACAGGAGTAATAACGGCTTTAGGAGGAGAGATCTCGGGAGAGAACACGCTTCCGCTTCTCGTTATTTTACTGGTCCCAATGATATTATCGACGTCGGGATCAGTACTTTCAGTAACTTTCTCTTCAACAGCCAACCGGTCTTGCTTGATGCCATGGTAATAGACGTCATCCCCATAATCCTATGGAACAGCTTTGTTCGAGGAATATGGTATTGGCCCTGGCATATTGATGATCAGGGGAGCCAACTTTGGAGCAGATGTAATCCTCACGGGTCTTTTGGTGGAGACCCTGGAAGGATTGGCGGAAATGGTTATAACCAAAACATTTTCACAAGAAACGGTTGTGACGGGAGTCTTCTCAAATAGAATGTCTTTATCATCCATCAGGCGCTGAACACCTGCTTTCAACAAATAGCAACTAGTTGGTAGAGATAAACACAAGTGGCAACTTTTACCATAACCCGGAAATAAATCGGCTTGCAACAGATTCCTCTTAATAGTCATGAGAGGAGTAACAAGTTCCTCAACGGAAGAAACAAACATATCATTGTCAACAGCATTAACACCATGGTCGTGTTTAGGCATGGGAGCAGTTATAACATTAGGAGTTTCTGGAGCATCGAATCCAATCTCCTTTGCCTCGATCAGATCCTGCACCTTATTCTTTAAAGCCCAGCTGTCATTTGTATCATGGCCTGGATTTTCATAATGGTAAGCACATCGAGCCTTTGGATTATAGTGAGTGTGATACAGTGGGAGAACTGACTTGAGGTTTTGCGTTTTTTGTTTGCAAATGTTTCGGTTTAGCAAGAGTCTCCACCGACTTTTTATTTCATCCAAAGGAAGGGTCAAAAAGCACAGGAAAGACCTTTGAGATGTTTTCTTGGGTTCGGGGGGTAGATTATGAAAAGGGAAGGTGCTAGCACCCTTTTCATCCATGATTTTCCATGGGCTCTTAGTTACTTGTTTAGATCACTTGCTTTGCTTTTCCAATTGTTTGAAATGGTGCTTTGTGTGGTTTTGAAAGTATTTTTAAAAGAGGCCATTGTTTTGGCAATCTTTGTAATGATTCTTGTTTGAAGAATGTATACAAAGATGTTTGTCTTTTGAAAAATGTTTCAATGTTTGAAAGTTTGTTGGGAAATGTTTTGAAATTGTGTGTGTGTTTTTTAAAATAGCAAGGATTGTTTGCAAATTGATCAAGTAACTAGAAGCATCTACCTACTCAAAAGTCTTTCCTACACATTTTTAACCCTTTGACATTGTTGTTTTACCATTGTATTTGGTAAACAACCTTATCTTTGGATGTTAAACTGGACATGCGTGGGTCATCGTATGTCCATGATAGCAATTGTGCCAAGTATCTTATCAAGTTTTAGAGACTATTGTTGTACCCCAAAATTTTCCCTCTCATTTTATCAAGTTTTTCCCCACAAGACTCTTGGACTCAAGACAGAATTAAGGTTTGCTCTGCTAAAGACATCTCCTTCCATTGTTGACCTGAAATTAGGGTTTGGGTTTGCACGGGGATTTTTGGACTTTCAAAGCCTTATATGACTTTCAGGCTTCATATTGGACCTCTAAGATTGCTCATACCAAGTTTCAATCCTTGAATCAAATTTTTGCCCAGTCAATTGGACAGTTGACCTAAAAGTCAGCTGTCTTGGGGAAAAAGTCAACTGTGGCCTATTTACAGTCAAACCTCATAATTTTTTATCCACGTCAAGATTATAGACTCACATGAACCATTTGATCAAGTTTGGACCACAACTCCTCAAGAAATTTGATCAGATCATCAAAAGGGGAAAATGGTCATTTTCAGGGTTTTGACTGCAGAAGGGAAATTTCTGATTTTTAACCTAGCCAATGGCAAATTGGGTTCAAGCATGGTTTCAAGGACTCAATGGCATCATCTTGAACTAATCACAAGGTTCAAAAGATCTCAAATGCATTGGATTGACAGATGAATTTTCCAGTCAACTGATCAAAAATCAACTATACACTGAAAAGTCAAACTTTGACTTTTTGGTCAAAATCAAGTGCCAGGGGTCATTTTTCATCAAGATGTGTCAAAACATGAAACTTGTTCACCAAGAAACCTAATTTTGAAAATCAGGGTTTAAAATGGAAAATTTTCTAAGTTATGAAAATTTCTTATTTTTTCCCAACTTTTCCCAACTTTTTCACCATGATGCAATTGGATTCAAAGAAAACTTCCAACATGAAATTTGTAGTCCTCCACAAGATCTACAACTTTGATTCACAAAGTTTTCCTAAAAGATGCTTGTATCTCAAGTTATGATTTTGTGAATAAGGGTCCATGAAACTTTTAACTTAGTGAAATTTTGCCCTAGTTTAGGCAGGATTTTAACCTATCTTCATGGAAACTTTTCACATAGTTCTAGTTTGAATATCAAAATTAATTTCAAATATGGATTGTAGAGCATGTTACAAGCTTTCCAAAATGTCATAGAACTCTCCAAGATCATTTGTGGTTAGGGAGAATCGAAAGTTTGAAAATGGAAAATTATCACTTTTGACCAAGGCATTTTGCACATTGATACAAGTTGCAATTTTGTCCAAAGCATGCTTGTACTTGTTTTAAAGGCCTTAAACCTTTCCACACTCATAAATTAAATGCAAACACATTGAATTAGGGCATTGTTCTGATCTATGATGCATTATACAAAGGATTAATCCATTTTAGGCAAAAAGTTAACAATGCCATTTACATAAAGCATGCTTTTGGCAATTTTGTTTGTCTTGAGCCATGGACCTGATTTCTTTATGAAAACAAAGTTCACTAATATCAGGAAAGGTATACCAACTATGTGCAGGCCTTGATATAGTAAGTACAGCCTTTGAGCATTGTCAATTCAACCTTTTCTTCAAAAACAAGTCATTGTGCAAAAGGGCCA
Source organism: Vicia faba (assembly GCA_948472305.1). Lineage (NCBI taxonomy): Eukaryota > Viridiplantae > Streptophyta > Magnoliopsida > Fabales > Fabaceae > Vicia > Vicia faba. Next base: position 1,081,764,197 of record OX451736.1, on the reverse strand, counting down.
TAACTTTGTAATCTGATATAACCAAGTCTTGTAACATTTTCAAACAAGTTTAGCATATCACACCAAACCTAGAACACGAGCTCTAAGCCTCTCAAACACCCTTAAGCCTAAAATCACAAGTTCTTGCAAAAACAGGGCAGGTTCTGCAGATTCACTTCCAAAACAAAATCCACTCGTGTGTTTTGCTTGAAACCAGTTCCAACACACTCCATACAACATACCTAAACTATCCCAAACATTCTCAAGCCACTGTAACCTTGTTTTCACACTTCACCATTTTTACTTTGAAGCTTTGCAGGTTGAGTTCTACAAGCATATTCAGGCCATTTCAAAGCAGGCTAAGCATTGGGGAAGGTTGAGTGAACTTCAGGCAAGCTAACACGACCTTCAGGCCTCATCCAAACATCCTACATTTCCATATCCAAGCTTGGCTGAAACAGGTAAATTTCAAACTTCTATCTCCTTATTTAGGAATCATTAGGCTTAGGTTTGTGAAGCAAAAATGTAGTCCTCATTGCCCTTGAGCTGTATATATGCATAGAATTCATTTATGTTAACTGAGCTAGGAGTATTTGATAGTTGAACTTACTGAAAAAACTAGGTCAAGATTTAGGTCCAATGAAATTCTCTCTGGTCTTTGAGAGTTAGATCAAGTTTTTTATATGGTTAGAATCGTGTGATCAAGAGCTATAACTTTCATGTTGCAAGTTTTTGTTTTTAAGCACAAATGCAGGTGTTACCAGTCTGAACCATAGCGCGCGTTTTGCTTCTGCCTCAAGGACAGGGATAAAGGAACCTTGGGCTGGGCTTGGTTGTTCTCACTATTGACACCCCCCTGCTTGCTCTTTGCACCCCCTTGGCCCATTTGATTATTTTTGTATATTTTTTTATTTCTTTTACATTTCTGACTTTTTATTTATTTTTCTAAATATTAAAAATTACCAAAAATACTATCTTAATTTTTCACATTTTATTTTATTATTTTTATTATTTTTTGGACATAGAAATAATTACTATAATAATATACTTTTATTTTCTTAAATAAAAACTTGTAAATATTACAAAAATATCATATATTTTTATTTTTATTATTTATACACTTAAATATATTTTCTCACACATTTTAATTTTTTAACACTTTTTATATATTTTTATTTATTTTTATTGTACATTAATAAATAATATAATATATATTTTCTTAAAACAAAAACTAGCGTTTATACCCTTTCAAAAATAATCATTAACATTTTTCTTATTTTTGAGACATTAAATATTTATTTTACATACATAAAAATAATACAAAAACATTTTTGCATATTTATATTTAATTGTCCATTTAAATATTTGTCTATTTATTTATTTATGCATTACTTCAATTTGGTTGTAATAAATAGTTTTAGGGTCTTTATTTCTTGCAAATATCCCCTTATTCAAACTTGTATCCCCCTCCCCATAATAATGTTGTAATAGTATTAGATTTACTTTTACGCACTTTATTGCTTTCAAATATGCATGATAGTGAGATTTGGGTTTGTATGATAACCAAAAATTAAAACAAATAGCATGACTAAATACAAGACAAAAATGCATGAAAAATGATAACACAATGCACACAAGCACCCCTAGGGTTTCATCCACTTGTTGCCTTAAAAATGGCCATGGTATGCATGCTAGGTATCTTGGCAAAACAAAACAAAAACAAAAGATCATAGTCCCTCGATGACGCTATCTTGGTTGCCTATACAAAAATGATCTAGTCCCTCAAAAAACTTGCTAAGATACTTGGCAACATTGTTATCATGGTCATACGATAACCCACGCATGTCCCGTTTAACATCCAAATACAAGGTTGTTTACCAAATACAATGGTAAAGCAACATTGTAAAAGGGTTAAAAATGTATAGGAAAGATTTTTGAGAAGGGTAGACAACTCCTAGTTACTTGATCAAACTTGCAAACCATCCTTGCTATTTTCAAAAACATACACACAATTTCAAAACATTTACCAAAATAAAATTTCAAACATTGAAACATTTTTCAAAAGACAAACACCATTGTATACATTCAAACAAGAATCATTACAAAGGTTGCCTAAAACAAAGGCCTCTTTTCAAAATATTTTCAAAACCACACACAAAAGCACCATTTCAAACAATTGAAAAGCAAAAGCATGTGATCTAAACAAGTAACTAAAGAGCCCATGAATAACCATGGATGAAAAGGGTGCTAGCACCTTTCCTTTTCATAATCTACCCCCCGAACCCAGGAAAACATCTCAAAGGTCTTTCCTGTGCTTTTTGACCTTTCCTTTGGATAAAATAAAAAGTCGGTGGCGACTCTTGCTAAACCGACACATTTGTAAACACAAACGTAAAACCTCAAGTCAGTTCTCCCACCGCATCACAGAACTGGCGACTCTGCTGGGGAGAAATCTAAAAGTGGGGTTAACTTAGGGTTTTAGATCACCTTTACATGCTTATCTTGTTTGCCTTGATTTCTTTACATTTGGTTCTATTGTTTGGGTTTGAAATCCTCTACCCAGATTTGGGAAACATTCATAGGTAAATAGCAATGCGTTGTGGAAACTGTGCGGGGTATACCGACATGGTTGAAGCAGTAGCTATATTAGTGCGACATATTTGTGGGTACCGGTAGCCTTTGAGTTAATCAAAGAGAATACGGGGCCGCTGAGTGATGTCATGAAGCACTAATTGACTTTTAGAACCTTTACTTGACCAACTTGGCCTTTTTAGGGGTAGTGAGATGACCGGCTTTGGTGCAGTCCGAAGTTGGTAGATACTCGATACTACACTCATTGAGGGTTGTTTTCTTGGAATATTTCGGTCGCCAGTAAAGTGGCTAAACTGAAACAATGAACACAGAAAATAATCCAGTGATATTGAGCTCCTTAGAATCCGGTTACTATTTATAGGACAGGTTGAGCCAACTAAACTTCAAGAGGGTATTTACCTATGAAACCCCATGCAAGCCTGAAACTAGGAACTTGTGTGATTTGTTTGTACATATATACTTATGCATAACATCATAGACATCATGAAGCATCATATGCATCCACTAACCATTTCAAGGATTTGGATCTTCATCTTTGTTCCTGTTTTGTAGATAATGGATTCACTCCGCAGGAAAACTATTCAGGTCAACCTTGTGAGAGTTCCTCCTCAACTCAAGGAGCTTGCTTCCAAGATTCCAGAGTATTCTCCATTCACCGAGAGGCATTGTCGTCTTCTCAACTTAGTCAACACTAACATTGAGGAAGATATGGTGAAAGTTCTCTTCCAGTTCTTTGACCCCCTACACCACTGCTTCACATTTCCTGATTACCAGCTAGTGCCTACTTTGGAGGAATTTTCTCAACTCCTGAGGATTCCTATTCTCCATCAACTACCCTACAACGGTACGGAAAGAGATCCAAAGCCTGAAGATATGCTCAAGCCCTACACTTGCAACCATCTGATGTCAAAGGTCATTGGGAAACCAGAAGTGGTGTCAAGGGTTTCTTGGCAAAGTTCTTGTTTGAGAAAGCTCAAGAATGCTGGAATTCATTAGACCTACATGCTTTTGAGGAGATTTTAGCTCTTCTCATCTATGGGTTGGTCTTGTTCCCAAACCCTGACCATCTTATAGATGTCAATGCTGTCAAAATCTTAATGGCTCGCAATCCGGTGCCTATATTGCTTGGGGATATCCTCCACTCATTTCACACTTGAACAATGAGAAAAAGAGGTGTTCTCATGTGTTGTACTCCTCTACTGGCAAGATGGTTTATTTCTCATCTTCCTCAATCATTTTTGAAGAATGAGCAAGGCTTGATCTGGTCACAACGATTGATGGCCCTTACACATTCAGATGTTCATTGGTGTTCTCGGTCTAGAGAAAATGTTATCATCATTGATCGTTGTGGGGAATTTCCTAATGTCCCTCTACTAGGCATTAGGGGAGGCATCACCTACAACCCCTGCTTGGCTCTGAGACAGTTTAGGTATGCCCAAAGGGATGGCCCACATGACATGCTGATTCCAGATTTAGTTTTTGCCTTCGACAACGATGATCAAGGACTTCAACAAAGGTTCATCTGAGCTTGGAGGATGCCCAACAAAGTAGACAGTAAGACCTTGGGACCCAAGAATTCCATCCCCCTTGAGCCTTACCTCAAGTGGGTATGAACCCGCGCCCAAAGTCTTATGATGCCTTACCCATACATTCTCCCTGTGATCAAAGAGCCTATTATGGAAGGAGAGGTTCCATACACCCTCCTACATCCTGACATGCCAACATCACTAGAATATTTGCAAAGGAGTTGGATACAGCTCAAGGGAGAACGTGATACTTTTGAAGCCCAATTCTACGCCAGTGAGAAGAAGGTTTTGGAACTTACTCGTCAACTTCACGAAGAGCAGACTCTCAACACCTACATTGCACCAAAGAGGATGTGCAACGTCTTTTTACATTAGAATTTTGTATTATTTTGCCCATGGGGCATTGATGTACTAATAAATTCTATCTTATTAATATGACGTGTGTTCCTTTTTGTTTACAACAAATTTGAATTTCTGAATCCTTGAATGCATTACATGAATACATATCATTCATCATATGCATGAACAGGTCTTTACACCAGGTTTCCTTATCTCTCTGCTGTTTATTTCAGCAAGATGGATATTGAGCAGACAGTTAAAGACTTATAAGCGCAGAATTCACAGTTCCAGCAACTACTCATGACCCTGGCCAAGGGGCAGGAGGACCTCAAAACTTTGCTGGAAAAGCTAAAGGAGAAAAAGAAAAAGAAAAGAGTTGGTGTGGCTACTTTGGGTAGAAGATTTGAAGGTCAAGCTAGAAGGGTCCTGGGTTTCCCCTCAATATCTGATGAAGGGGTAGGAAAAGGAAAGGGAGCTGCAGTGCCCTCTGAGTCTGAGGAAGAAGAAGAAGAAGAGGATGAAGACTATTCTGAACAGCAGTACCCTCCTGCAGATGACAAATACAAGAATTTGGAAGAACGTCTGGCAGCCATGGAGGTACAAAGAGTGCCTAGGCTGGACTTTGAAGAGCTAGGGTTGGTTTATGGAATTGTCATTCCCCCTAAGTTTAAGGTGCCTCTTTTTGCTAAATATGATGGTTTGTCTTGTCCCAAGATGCACCTATGGTCTTATGTTAGAAAAATTCAACCACATTCTTCTGACAAGGACCTGTGGGTACATTTCTTTCAGGACAGTCTATCAGGGACACAGTTGGATTGGTTCTACCAGCTAGAGAGGTCTGATGTGCATAATTGGGAGGATTTGGTTGCTGCCTTCTACAGACAATATCAATATAATACGGATTTAGCACCAACCCGTACTCAATTACAGAGTATGGGCATGGTATCAAATGAAGGTTTCAAAGAGTATGCCCAGATATGGAGGGACTTGGCTGGAAGGGTGCAGCCACCATTATCTGAAAGAGATCTTATTGATATGTTCTTAGGGATTCTGTCAGATCCTTTCTTTAATCACCTAATAGGAAGTTCGTCTGCGGGGTTCACCGAGTTAATTCTGACTGGTGAAAGAGTTGAAGCCGGAATCAAGAGCGGAAAAATTCCAAAGGATGTATCTTCTTCCGCTGCCATCAAGAAGACTTTTCCATAAAAGAAAGAAGTCTCAGCTTTCTACTCCCAAAGAGGTCAAGGAAGAGTTGAGCGTCGGCCAGCGGTGGGGGCCGTAATGATTCAGAAGTCTGCAGTTGATCAGCCCAGAAACAGTCAACCCAGAACCAACCAAGCAAGGGTGGAAAGGCCTGCACAGCAATTTACTCAGATAAACATGACTCCCGCTCAAGTCCTCCCTCATCTCCTAAAGTTAAACCTTACCAGTTTGAGAGAGGCCCCAAAGAATCCGAATACAACTTCTCCTTACTACCATGCCAACGCCAAATGTGCTTATCATTCAGACAGCCTGGGGCACGACACCAACCATTGTTGGGCCCTCAAAAATAAGATTCAGGATTTAATAGATGCTAAAGAAGTTGAATTCGACGCCCCTGAAAAGCTGAATGTGATCTCTGCTCCAATGCCAAAACATGGTCACCATGCCCATGCTGTTGAAGAGGATCTATTTGTTGCTACTGTTGAGGATTTGATGACTCTGCTACCTATAATCAAGCTTAATTTGTTGAAGGCTGGGATTTTCCCAGGTTGTGAAGAAGATTGCTACCTTTGTTCATCCTTACCAACCGAATGTTCGTTGTTGAAGTTAGGCATCCAGCGCCTAATGGATAATCAAGAAATCCTTTTTGAAAAGACTCCTGTTACACCGACTCCTGTCAATGATGTTTCAATAATTACCATATCTGCCAATCTTTTCAAGGTCTCCAAAAGACCTGTTAAGATTACATTCAATCCGAAGATTGCACCTCTGAAGATGACTATGATGGGGCATATCTCGTACCAGTCCAACAAATCAATACCGTGGAACTATGGACGAGAGATCATCTACCACGGTATTAAACAAATTGAATCAACTGAAGAGATTTCTGATGAAGAGACTTCCGACATTGGAATCATTGTCGGAACAAGTAAAATCACCCGCAGTGGAAGAATTTTCTCTCCGGAGATTACGCCTCCAAAGGCAATCTTCGGACCCTCAGCTGCTCCTAAGGTTACCCCTGTGTCGATCAACATATCTTTGAGAACTCCAATTATTGAAGAAGTTGTAACTTCTGTGGTTGTCCCCTCTGCTGCTATTGATGATAGAGGAAAAGGGATCCAAGAAGAGCCCGTCAGGACGAGGGCTCAGCCGATGATTATCCCTGAAACTAATCAAAAAGAAATAGAAGAGATTTTGAAAATAATCAAGAAAAGAGATTATGATGTTGTGGAGCAACTGGGGCAACCCCCCTCAAAGATCTCCATGTTGGCCTTGCTGCTTTGTTCAGAAGCTCATGCTAAAGCTTTGATCAGATTTTTGAAGACGACCCACGTGCCACAGGAAACCTCCACGGATCAGTTCCAGGAATGTGTAGCTAGCCTAACAGCTGACAATGGTACAGGATTCTTCGATGTTGATCTAACAATCAAAGGGAGAAAACATAATGACGCTTTGCATGTTTCGGTGGAATATAGAGGGACTACTCTAGCACACGTCCTGGTAGACACTGGTTCTTCGCTGAATGTCTTGCCGAAGAAGGCCTTGGATAGGTTGGATTGTGAAGGCCTAACCCTGAAACCCAACAACATCATTGTCAGAGCCTTTGATGGTTCTAAGAGGATGGTCCACGGAGAGGTGGATATCCCGATTAAAGTGGGAACTAAAACCTTCAACTCCACATTTTATGTGATGGACATCCGTCCTTCCTATTCTTGCTTGTTGGGAAGACCTTGGATTCACCATACTGGAGCTGTTACCTCCAATCTGCATCAAAAGCTCAAGTACCCTGTCAAGGGGAAAATTATAATTGTTCACGGCAAAGAGGAATACATGATAAGCCATCTTAATTCTTTCCGCTATGTAGAATTGGATGGCGAATTCATCGAAACCCCCTTTCAGCATTTTGAAGAGGTAGCTCCGGAGATTGCAGTAACTAAGACAATGGTTTCTGTACCCATGACTACCAAACCTGTGTCTCGGATGTCGTCACTCAAAGATGCAAAGGTTGTGATTGAAGAAGGAGGAAGCACAATCTAGGGGCAACTTCCTGATTTTTCTTTCAAGTTAGATAAATTCGGCTTGGGTTTAACTTCGGCTAGTCAAAAGGCTGTGCATCGCTTCCGGGATGGAGGACCACCAATAAAGATCACCCATCATGGAGTCAATGCTTTGGAGGATGGTGAAGATGAGAGAAATCTGGAAGACTGGATTTTCCCTACCGTGGAAGGAGGGCTGTGCAATTGGGAGGAAAAGGACTTTATTCCCATTACTTTCATGAATCAGTAATTTATCTTTCAAACATTTCTGTTGGTTAGTAATAATTCCTAAACAATTCCTACACTTTTTACCTTGTGCCTTACCCGAGGCATGTAGGTCCATTTGTAAGGGTTTGATTTTTCATCTTCATATACCATTTTAATGAATCATGGACATTTTCACATATAAAATTTTGTGTTCATTTTCTTTCTTTTTGCATTTTATTTGTTTAAAGGTGGTTATCCCTTACACACACCCACACTCACAAATGCAGGTACCCTTCCATTCCGGATTCCATGGGTAACAATTCTGCTATGGCCTTCAGTGACTCTGAAGACCTGGTCTACCATGCCGAATACGAAGGTGATGAAGACTGTGAAGTGCCTGGAGAATTGGCTAGACTACTGCAACAGGAAGAAAGGGCTATTCTACCTCACGGGGAGTTGTTAGAGACAATCAACTTGGGAACTGAGGAAGACAGAAAAGAAATTAGAGTGAGTGTCAACCTAGAACCAAGTGTCAAAGAGTGCCTAGTTCAGCTGTTAAATGAATATGTTGAGATCTTCGCTTGATCCTATGAAGACATGCCGGGACTTGATACAGATATTGTGGTTCACTGTCTCCCTACAAGAGAAGATTATCCACCAATTAAATAGAAAGTCCTCCGAATGAGACCTGACATGTCTGAAAAGATCAAGGCTAAAGTTATGAAGCAGTTCAATGCTGGCTTTCTTGCTGTTACTTCCTATCCACAATGGGTTGTTAACATTGTGCCCGTGCCTAAGAAGGACGGCAAAGTCAGAATGTGCGTGGATTACAGAGACTTAAACAGGGCTAGCCCTAAAGATGACTTTCCACTACTGCATATTGACATCTTGGTTGACAATACAGCCCAGCACAAGGTATTTTCTTTCATGGATGGATTATCAGGTTACAACTAGATCAAAATGGAACCTGAAGACATGGAGAAAACTACTTTTGTTACACAGTGGGGTACGTTCTGCTATAAAGTGATGCCATTCAGACTGAAGAACGTTGGGGCAACCTATCAGCGTGTCATGGTAGCTTTGTTTCATGACATGATACATCATGAGATTAAAGTCTACGTAGACGACATGATATCCCGATCACAGACAGAAGAAGAACACCTCGACCATTTGCAAAAGTTGTTTGTTAGGTTGAAGGAGTACAAGCTCAGACTGAACCCTAACAAGTTCACTTTCGGAGTCAGGTCCGGTAAACTCTTGGGTTTCATTGTCAGCAACAAAGGCATCAAGGCTGATCCTGCCAAAGTCAAAGCTATACAAGAAATTCCTGCCCCTCGCACTGAGAAGGAGGTCATAGGTTTCTTGGGACGCCTAAACTACATTGCAAGGTTCATTTCTCACCTAACATCAACTTGTGATCCAATCTTCAAGCCGTTGAAGAAAGATCAGGTGGTTAAATGGAATGATGACTGTCAATTTGCTTTCGATAAAATCAAGGAGTATTTTCTAGAACCTCCTATCTTAATGCCTCCCGTTGAAGGAAGATCGCTAATCATGTATCTGACTGTCTTAGAGACATCGATAGGGTGCGTACTGGGCCAACATGATGAGTATGGCCGAAAATAGCATGCCATTTATTACCTTAGAAAAAATTTTACCGACTGCGAGACTCAATACTCACTGCTCGAGAAAACTTGTTACGCTTTGGTATGGGCTGCTCGCCGGCTAAGGCAGTATATGTTGACTCATACCACTTTGATGATATCTACGATGGATCCGATCAAGTTTATCTTTGAGAAGCCTGCTTTATCAGGAAGAATCGCTATATGGCAGATGATCTATACGATATCCAGTACACGACCCAAAAAGCTATAAAGGGGAGTTTGTTAGCTGACCATCTGGCTCATCAGGTTGTCAAAGATTACCAATCCATGAAGTTTGACTTCCCCGACAAGGAAATTATGACCTTGGATAAGATTAAAGACTGTAGACCGTATGACGGACCTAAACAAGGATCTCGATGTACCCTATACTTTGATGGTGCCTCTGACGCACTTGGTAACGGTATCGGTGCTGTGCTCATCTCACCAAAAGGTTTCCATACACCTTTCACCGCCAGACTCTGCTTCAACTGCACCAACAACATGGCCGAGTATGAAGCTTATATCTTTGGTCTCAAGGCTGCCGTAGACCTGGGGATCAAATCTTTGATTGTGTTTGGGGACTCAGCTTTGGTCATCAGTCAGATCAAAGGAGAGTTGGATACTAAACATCCAAACCCCATACCTTACAAAGAACATGTCTTGACATTGTTACCACATTTCGAGCAGATTACCTTCGAGCACTTCCCGCGAGAAGAGAATCAGCTAGCGGATGCTCTAGCTATAATGTCATCCATATTTAAACTTAACTGGGATAATGAGGCTCCCTAAATCACCATTGAGCGGATGGGCGAACCTTCACATTGTCACGAGATTAATACCGAAGAAGTAATGGACCGACCTCGGTTTCACGAAGTCAAAAGGTATCTCGAGGCGCAAGAATACCCTGAAGGAGCTTCAGTCAACGACAAAAAGTTCTTGAGAAGGTTCTCAACTAAGTTCTTCCTGAGCAACTGTATCCTATACAAGCGCAATCATGATTGCATTCTGCTCCGTTGTGTGAACAAGGTTGAAGCTGAACAGATCATGGTTGAACTGCATAATGGTACCTTTGGCACCCACTCAAGCGGACATATGATGGCTAAGAAGATTCTACGGGTAGGCTATTACTTGTCTACCTTGGAAGCTGACTGTTATCAACACTTCCGTACTTGTCACAAATGTCAAATTTATGCGGATAAGGTACATATACCTCCAGTTCCTCTCAATGTCTTAACAGCTCCTTGGCCATTCGTTATGTGGGGAATCGACATGATTGGAGAGATCAAGCCTACAGCATCCAATGGACACCGTTTCATTCTGGTGGCCATTGACTACTTCACCAAGTGGGTCGAAGCAGCTTCCTTCGCATTCGTCACAAAGAATGTGGTTGCCCGGTTCATCAAGCAGAACCTTATTTGCCGGTATGGTATTCCCAAAAGGATCATCACCGACAATGGTACAAACCTGAACAACACTATGATTACCGCCTTGTGTGAGCAGTTCCAGATTCAACATCATAATTCATCTCCCTATTGGCCAAAGATGAACGGTGTTGTCGAAGCTGCGAACAAAAATATCAAGAAGATCATACAAAAGATGACAGTCTCCTACAAGTACTGGCATGAAATGTTACCGTTTGCTCTGCACGGGTACCGTATTACGGCGCGAACATCAATTGGGGCAACACCCTATTCTTTGGTATACAGCATGGAAGTTGTTTTACCTATCGAGGTTCAGATTCCCTCCTTGAGAATCATGAAGGATGCTGGTTTGAGTGAAGACGATTGGATTCAGACCCGGCTTGATCAACTTTACTTGATTGACGAAAAGCGACTTACTGCTGTTTTCCATGGTCAGACGTATCAAAAACGAATGATCAAGGCTTTCAACAAGAAAGTCAGGCACCAGGTATATCAAGTCGGAGATCTTGTAATCAAGCGGATCATCTTGACGCAAAGTGATCCCAGGGGCAAATGGACTCCTACTTACGAAGGACCATTTGTGATCAAAAACATCTTTTCTGGTGGGGCAATGATATTAACCACCATGGACAGCGACAATCTGTCGCACCCTGCGAATGCATACATAGTCAAAAGATACTACGCATAAACGACCCGGCAAGTTGAAAACCCGAAAGGGCGACTTGGGCAAAAATGGGCATCCCGGTGAATTGAAAACCCGAAAGGGCGGTTCAGGCAAAAATTAGGGATAAAATAAAAAAATTTGTACACCCGGCAAGTTGAAAACCCGAAAGGGCGACTTGGGCAAAAAAGGGTTTCCTGGTGGATCGAAAACCCGAAAGGGCGGTCCAGGAAAAATTTAGGGAATTAAAGCGCATGACTATGTCTCGTCGGATAACTTTAAGGACAATCTCTTCACAGACAAACTTCGGGTTTCTGATCTACTCAATCATCTTTGGATGAAGCAAGGAATGGACAAGATATTCAGAGTTACGAAGGCTATAGCAGAATGGGAACCCCATAGAATTTTTTCACATAGCCATCTTTCCTTGTATAAATTTTTCTCATTTTACGACAACATTCTCTTACTACGATGTTTGTCTCCTCTATACAAAATACTTACACAAAGTTAATACAAAGATACTTCAAAATGCAAAAAACTATTTGTCTTTTCCTTTTTACACTTGTGTTTTATTTGAAAACGTCCAATGATTTATTAAATGAACATATGCATTTAAATATAATCATTGTTTACAAATAAACGATATGAGAAAGAATAATTACTTACGGGTTGAAAGTATGGGAAAACGTCTTTAGGGTATTCCAAGAGAAATCCCCTGCAGTACATCATCTAGATCCCCAGCAGAGATAAAACCTTGAAATACATATCCCCACCAGAGCTAAGTTTTCAAACTCCCAATCCCCAGCGGAGCCAAAAACTTTGAACTACAGACCCTCAGCGAAGATGAAACTTTCTTCCCCAACAGAGTCCAAAACTTCAACCTTTAAACCCTGGTGTAAAACCCTCCAGTTTCCTCCAATTCCCCAGAGAGTTGTCTTAAAAGCAGATAATTCCCCTGCAAGTTATCTTAGAACCTGATAACTTCCCAGCAATTTGCTTTGAAGCCTGACAGCTAACCAGACGACAGCTTCAAATAATTCCCCAGTAGATTGGCATACAACCAAAACTCTTGAACTCTCTCCATAACAGGAATGAGTTATTCCCCATAGAGTCTCCTAAAACTCTCCAGCAGTATAGCTATTCCCCACATATTTTTTACTACTCCCCAACAGAATAAACTTTCTCCCCGCAGAGTTATTCTTATTTCCCAGCAGATTGAAGATTCTCAATCCCCAGCCACAGTCATCAAGGTTCTCGGGATTCCCCAAGCAGCACTTGGCATTATTCTTACAACAGAATGTCTATCATCTTCCAACTTCAGAGGACTTGAAGGATCCCTATATCCCCAGGAAAGTCGTGAAGGATTCTCACATCCCCACAGAAGTTGTCAAAGGTTTTGAATCTCCAACAGCAGTCAAGGATTTATTTTCCCCGGCAATAGTCAAAGATTTTATTATCTCCAACTATCAAGGATTTATTTTCCTCAGCAAGACAGCTAATCAGCTTACATGCGCTTACATTACATTCATATATCATAAACATTGATAAAACACATTTATTGCATCATACATTTCATGCAGACATAACTTTGTGTTTCAGCTAACATTTTACCCTTTTCAGGATAAAATTAACAGCTATCTTTAACAAATATTCAAAGCTCAAAAGATGCTCCAGACAGGGATGCTATTCTATTGCTTATTCAAATCAATGCTCAGATTCCTGTTCTAGTTCAAATTATGAAGCCCCGATTCGACCGGATAATATCTTGATCATACTGAAGCCCGGAGATCGACCGTAAAAATAGTTGAATCCCCAGCAAATTACTGTTGAAGCCTGGAGTCGACCAGATAGCAGTACAAAGTACCCTGAAGCCTGGACTCGACCAGATAGTGGCACACCTTAGATTCAAGTTGAAGCCCGGATTCGACTGGATAGTATCTTGATATCTCCAAATACTGTGAAGCCTGGAATCAAACAGATAATGGTAAAAGACACTGAAGCCTGGACTCGACCAGATAACAGTTTAAGACACTGTGAAGATTGGATTTCGACCAAATAGCAGTTTACTTGGATAATTACTGAGGAGCCCGGAATCGACCGGATATTAGTATGCCTTAAATTCAAATTGAAGCCCGGAGGCGACCAGATAACAACTTATTTCCTTCTAAAGCCTAGAGTACGACCAAATAAGAATTGAGAAATTGTGAAGCCTGGAGAGCGACCGGATAGCAAGTTTAATCTCATTCCCCCAGTAAATCACTGTGAAGCCTGGAGTCGATCAGATAGCAGTCGGTCTTATTTTCCTCAGCAAACACTGTAAAGCCTGGAGCACGACCAGATAGCAGTTCATTTTCACCTCTTCAACAAAGAGATGATTCCCCAGTAGAATAACGGATGACTGAAGCTCCTAAAATTCTATTTCTACCACGACAAAGACCAGAATTTCCTGACGTAGTCCTCCTCAACAACAGGTATACGGGCTCTCGCAAAGGAATCTCTTATGCGATCAACTTCCTTGGATGGCATCTTTAAGCCCATCTCCAACAAGATTCTATCAACCTCTCCAAATGGCATCTTTAAGCCCATTCCCTCAACTATGTTTTGACGAGTGCAAATTTACAGGCACTCTAGTATCCAATAATCTTTTACCTTCGAGTCACGAACAGCAAACTCGCCAATCTAACTCTTCAGGTTCAAGAAGATTGAACAGGGGCAGCTATTGTACCCCAAAATTTGCCCTCTCATTTTATCAAGTTTTTCCCCACAAGACTCTTGGACTCAAGACAGAATTAGGGTTTGCACTGCTCAAGACATCTCCTTGCATTGTTGACCTGAAATTAGGGTTTGGGTTTGCACAGGGATTTTTGGACTTTCAAAGCCTCATGTGACTTTCATGCTTAATATTGGACCTCTAAGATTTCTCATAGCAAAGGAAGGGTCAAAAAGCACAGGAAAGACATTTGAGATGTTTTCTTAGGTTTGGGGGGTAGATTATGAAAAGGGAAGGTGCTAGCACCCTTTTCATCCATGGTTTTCCATGGGCTCTTAGTTACTTGTTTAGATCACTTGCTTTGCTTTTCCAATTGTTTGAAATGGTGCTTTGTGTGGTTTTGAAAGTATTTTGAAAAGAGGCCATCGTTTTAGCAATCTTTGTAATGATTCTTGTTTGAAGAATGTATACAAAGATGTTTGTCTTTTGAAAAATGTTTCAATGTTTGAAAGTTTGTTGGGAAATGTTTTGAAATTGGGTGTGTGTGTTTTTGAAAATAGCAAGGATTGTTTGAAAATTGATCAAGTAACTAGAAGCATCTACCTACTCAAAAGTCTTTCCTACACATTTTTAACCCTTTGACATTGTTGTTTTACCATTGTATTTGGTAAACAACCTTATCTTTGGATGTTAAACGGGACAGGCGTGGGTCATCGTATGTCCATGATAGCAATGGTGCCAAGTATCTTATCAAGTTTTAGGGACTATTGTTGTACCCCAAAATTTTCCCTCTCATTTTATCAAGTTTTTCCCCACAAGACTCTTGGACTCAAGACAGAATTAAGGTTTGCTCTGCTCAAGACATCTCCTTCCATTGATGACCTAAAATTAGGGTTTGGGTTTGCACAGGTATTTTTGGACTTTCAAAGTCTCATGTGACTTTCATGCTTCATATTGGACCTCTAAGATTGCTCATACCAAGTTTCAAGCCTTGAATCAAATTTTTGCCCAGTCAATTGGACAATTGACCTAAAAGTCAGCTGTATTGGGGAAAAAGTCAATTGTGGCCAATTTACAGTCAAACCTCATAATTTTTTATCCACATCAATATTATATACTCACATTAACCATTTGATCAAGTTTGGACCACAACTCCTCAAGAAATTTTATCAGATCATCAAAAGGGCAAAATGGTCATTTTTAGGGTTTTGACTGCAGAAGGGCAATTTCTGATTTTTAACCTAGCCAATGGCAAATTGGGTTCAAGCATGGTTTCAAGGACTCAATAGCATCATCTTGACCTAATCACAAGGTTCAAAAGATTTCAAATGCATTGGATTGACAGATTAATTTTCCAGTCAACTAATCAAAAATTAATTATACACTAAAAAGTCAAACTTTGACTTTTTGGTCAAAATCAAGTGCCAAGGGTCATTTTTCATCAAGATGTGTCAAAACATGAAACTTGTTCACCAAGAAACCTAATTTTAAAAATTAGGGTTTAAGATGGAAAATTTTCTAAGTTATGAAAATTTCTTATTTTTTCCCAACTTTTCCCAACTTTTTCACCATGATGCAATTGGATTCAAAGAATACTTCCAACATGAAATTTGTAGTACTCCACAATATCTACAACTTTGAATCACAAAGTTTTCCCAAAAGATGCTTGTATCTCCAGTTATGATTTTGTGAATAATGGTCCATGAAACTTTTAACTTAGTGAAATTTTGCCCTAGTTTAGGCAGGATTTTAACCTATCTTCATGGAAACGTTTCACATAGTTCCAGTTGGAATCTCAAAATTCATTTCAAAGATGTATTGTAGAGCATGTTACAAGATTTCCAAAATGTCATAGAACTCTCCAAGACCATTTGTGGTTAGGGAGAATCGAAAGTTTGAAAATGGAAAATTATCACTTTTGGCCAAGGTATTTTGCACATTGATACAAGTTACAATTCTGTCCAAAGCATGCTTGTACTTGTTTTACAGGCCTTAAACCTTTACACACTCATAAATTAAATGCAAACACATTGGATTAGGGCATTGTTCTGATCTATGAAGCATTATAAAAAGGATTAATCCATTTTTGGCAAAAAGTTAACAATGCCATTTACATAAAGCATGTTTTTGCCAATTTTGTTTGTCTTGAGCCATGGACCTGATTTCTTTATGAAAACAAAGTTCACTAATATAAGGAAAGGTATACCAACTATGTTCAGGCCTTGAGATAGTAAGTACAGCCTTTGAGCATTGTCAATTCAACCTTTTCTTCAAAAACAAGTCATTGTGCAAAAGGGCCATAACTTTGTAATCTGATATAACCAAGTCTTGTAACATTTTCAAACAAGTTCAGCATATCACACCAAGCCTATAACACGAGCTTAAGCCTCTCACACACCCTTAAGCATAAAATCACAAGTTCTTGCAAAAACAGGGCAGGTTCTGTAGATTCACTTCCAAAACAAAATCCACTCGTGCGTTTTGCTTGAAACCAATTCCAACACACTCCATACAACATACCTAAACTATCCCAACCATTCTCAAGCCACTGTAACCTTGTTTTCACACTTCACCATTTTTACTTTGAAGTTTTGCAGGTTGAGTTCTACAAGCATATTCAGGCCATTTCAAAGCTGGCTAAGCATTGGGGAAGGTTGAGTGAACTTTAGGCAAGCTAACACGACCTTCAGGCCTCATCCAAACATCCTACATTTCCATATCCAAGCTTGGCTGAAACAGGTAAATTTAAAACTTCTATCTCCTTATTTAGGAATCATTAGGCTTAGGTTTGTGAAGCAAAAATGTAGTCCTCATTGCCCTTGAGCTGTACATATGCATAGAATTCATTTATGTTAACTGAGCTAGGAGTATTTGATAGTTGAACTTACTGAAAAAACTAGGTCAAGATTTAGGGCCAATGAAATTCTCTCTGGTCTTTGAGAGTTAGATCAAGTTCTTTACATGGTTAGAATCGTGTGATCAAGAACTATAACTTTCATGTTGCAAGTTTTTGTTTTTAAGCACAAATACAGGAGTTACCAGTCTGAACCATGACGCGCGTTTTGCTTCTGCCTCAAGGACAGGGATGAAGGAACCTTGGGTTGGGCTTGGTTATTCTCACTATTGACACCCCCCCCCCCTGCTTGCTCTTTGCACCCCCTTGGCCCATTTGATTATTTTTGTATATTTTTTTATTTCTTTTACATTTCTGACTTTTTATTTATTTTTCTAAATATTAAAAATTACCAAAAATACTATCTTAATTTTTCACATTTTAATTTATTATTTTTTGGACATAGAAATAATTACTATAATAATATACTTTTATTTTCTTAAATAAAAACTTGTAAATATTACAAAAATATCATATATTGTTATTTTTATTATTTATACACTTAAATAATATTTTCTCACACATTTTAATTTTTTAACACTTTTTATATATTTTTATTTATTTTTCTTGTACATTAATAAATAATATAATATATATACTTTCTTAAAACAAAAACTAGGGTTTATACCCTTTCAAAAATAATCATTAACATTTTTCTTATTTTTGAGACATTAAATAATTATTTTACATACATAAAAATAATACAAAAACATTTTTGCATATTTATATTTAATTGTCCATTTAAATATCTGTCTATTTATTTATTTATGCATTACTTCAATTTGGTTGTAATAAATAGTTTTAGGGTCTTTATTTCTTGCAAATATCCCCTTATTCAAACTTGTATCCCCCTCCCCATAATAATGTTGTAATAGTATTAGATTTACTTTTACGCACTTTATTGCTTTCAAATATGCATGATAGTGAGATTAGGGTTTGTATGATAACCAAAAATTAAAACAAATAGCATGACTAAACACAAGACAAAAATGCATGAAAAATGACAACACAATGCACACAAGCACCCCTAGGGTTTCATCCACTTGTTGCCTTAAAAATGGCCATGGTATGCATGCTTGGTATCTTGGCAAAACAAAACAAAAACAAAAGATCATAGTCCCTCGATGATGCTATCTTGGTTGCTTATACAAAAATGATCTAGTCCCTCAAAAAACTTGCTAAGATACTTGGTAACATTGTTATCATGGTAATACGATGACCCACGCCTGTCCCGTTTAACATCTAAATACAAGGTTGTTTACCAAATACAATGGTAAAGCAACAATGTAAAAGGGTTAAAAATGTATAGGAAAGATATTTGTGTAGGGTAGACAACTCCTAGTTACTTGATCAAACTTGCAAACCATCCTTGCTATTTTCAAAAACATACACACAATTTCAAAACATTTCCCAAAACAAACTTTCAAACATTGAAACATTTTTCAAAAGACAAACACCTTTGTATACATTCAAACAAGAATCATTACAAAGGTCGCCTAAAACAAAGGCCTCTTTTCAAAATATTTTCAAAACCACACACAAAAGCACCATTTCAAACAATTGAAAAGCAAAAGCAAGTGATCTAAATAAGTAACTAAGAGCCCATGGATAACCATGGATGAAAAGGGTGCTAGCTCCTTCCCTTTTCATAATCTACCCCCTGAACCCAAGAAAACATCTCAAAGGTCTTTCCTGTGCTTTTTGACCTTTCCTTTGGATAAAATAAAAAGTCGGTGGCGACTCTTGCTAAACCGAAACATTTGCAAACACAAACGCAAAACCTCAAGTCAGTTCTCCCACCGCATCACAACTATGATCTTTTGTTTTGTTTTGTTTTGCCAAGATATCTAGCATGCATACCATGGTCATTTTAAGGCAACAAAGTGGATGAAATCCTAGGGGTGTTTGTGTGTAATGTATTGTCATTTTTTATGCATTTTTGTCTTACATTTAGGTAATGCTATTTGTTTGATTTTGGTCTTTGCATACAAAACCCTAGTTTTACTATCATGCATATAATACGATAAATTGCGTAATGTAAATCTAAGCTATTACAACAATATTATGGGGAGGGGGTACAAGTTTTGAATAGGGGGATATTGCTCAAAATAAAACCATAATTTACTATTACAACCCAATTGAATTGATACAATAAATAAATGAACAATTATTTAAATTTACAATAAAATGTAAATATGCACAAATGTTTTTGTATTTATTTTATGTATGTAAAATAAATTTATGTAAGTCCTAAAAATAAGAAAATAAAATGATTATTTTTGAAAGGGTGAAAACCCTAATTTTTGTTTTAAAGAAATTATGCTTTATATTATTTATTTATTTCATTTATGTACAAGAAAATAAATAAATATATATATATATATATATATATATATATATATATATATATATATAAAAAAAAATGTAAAAAAATAAAATATGTGAGAAAATATTATTTTAAGTGTACAAATAATAAAAATAAAAATATGTAATATTTTTATATTATTTACAATTTTTATTTTAGAAAATAAAGTATATTAACCTAATAATTTATTCATTATGCAAAAAATAAAATAAAAAAAATATGAAAAAATGCAAAAAATAAAGAAAATAGTTTTTGTGATTTTTTAATGTTTAGAAAAAATAAATAAAGTCAGAAAAATATAAAAGAAATGAAAGATAAAATAAAATATAGAAAATGGGCCAAGGGGGTGCAAAAAGCAAAAGGGGGGTGCCAAAAGAAACAAGCCCAAGCGTCAGGCCCAAGTTCACTTCATCCCTAACCTCTGTACACGCACGCGCGCCCTGGTTCAGTTCAAACTTGTTCTCTCTATTGCTTGCATGAAATCAAAAATTTACAACATGAAAGTTATAGAATTTTCAATCACGATTCCAACCATATCCATTTTGTGACCTAACTCTAAGAAACCAGGGAGAATTTTATCACCCCTAATTTCTGACCTAAAATTTTCAGCATGTTCATCATCCAAATTCTCCTAACTCAGTTAATATAAATAAGAACTATGCATATGTACAGCTCAAGCACATTAAAGACTACATTTTTGCTTCACAAACCTAAGCCTAATGATGCCTAAATAAGGAGATAGAACTTTGAAAATTACCTTGTTCAGTTGAGTTTGTCTATGGCAATGTAGCAACTTTGATTGAGGCCTGAAGGTCGTGTGAGCTTGCTTGAAGTTCCCTCAACCTTTCCCAATGCTCAGCTTGCTTTGAACTTGCCTGAATCTCCTTGTAGAAGTCAACCTGCAAAATCAGAAATTGAAAATGGTTAAGCACGAAATAGGGGTTATAGTTGCTTGACAAGGGCTTGGACAGCTTAGGTGTGATGTATGGAATGTGTTTGAAGCCTTGAAACAAAAAACGCACGAGTGAAATTTGTTTTGGCTAGTGATCTGCAGAGGTTGCCCTGTTTTGGGCAGAATTGTTGATTTTGGTGTTTTAGGGTGTTTGTAATGTTATGAGCTCGTGTATTGACTTGTTACAATATGCTGAAGTTGTTTGGAATGATGCCAAGACTTGGTTTTATCAGATACAAGAGTTATGTGGACTTTTGCAAGTTGGCTTATTTTTGAAGAAAAGGTGAGATGACAATGCTCAAAGCCTGTACAGGCCTGTTCCTTAGCTGCACATAGTTGGTGAACTTTGCCTGATATTTGTGGACTTTGTTTTCAGCAAGAGGTTAGGTCCATGGCTCAAGATAAACAAAGTTGCTAAAAGTGAACTTTATCAAAGTAGCATTGTAACCTTTATGCCATTTTTGGATTAAACCCTTGTACAAAGCTTCAAAGATCAAAACAATGCCATTGTCCAATGTATTTGCATTAAATTTTGGAGTGTAAAAAGGATTAAAACCTGTAATGCAAGTACAAACATGATTCAAACTGATTTGCAAGTTGTAACATGGTGCAAAATGGCTTGCACAAAAGTGATAATTTACCATTTTCATTCCTTCGATTCTCCCTAACCATAAATGATCTTGGAGAGTTCTTGGACATTTTTGAAAGCTTGTAACATGCTCTACAACCCATCTTTGAAATTCATTTTTATATTCCTCTTGGAACTATGTGAAAAGTATCCATGAAGTTAGGTCAAAAATCTGCCTAAACTAGGGCAAAATTTCACTAAGTTAAAAGTTTCATGGACCCTTATTCACAAAATCATAACTTGAGATAAAAGCATCTTTTGGGAAAACTTTGTGAATCAAAGTTGTAGATTTTGTGGAGGACTACAACTTTCATTTTGGAAGTTTTCTTTGAATACAATTTCATCATGGTGAAAAAGTTTGGAAAAGTTGGGAAAAAATAAGAAATTTTCATAACTTAGAAAAATTCTAAGTTATGAAATTTTTCAAACTTAAACCCTAATTTCCAAATTTAGGTTTCTTGGTGAACAAGTTTCATGTTTTGACACATCTTGATGAAAAATGACCCTTGGCACTTGATTTTGACCAAAAAGTCAAAGTTTGACTTTTCAGTGTACAATTAATTTTTGATCAATTGATTGGAAAATTCATCTGTCAATCCAATGCATTTGAGATCTTTTAAACCTTGTGATTAGGTCAAGATGATTCCATTGAGTCCTTTAAACCATGCTTGAATCCAATTTTCCATTGGCTAGGTGAAAAATCTGAAATTGCCCTTCTGCAGTCTAAACCCTAATTTTGACCATTTTGCCCTTTTGATGATCTGATCAAATTTCTTGAGGAGTTGTGGTCCAAACTTGATCAAATGGTTCATATGAGTCTATAATGTTGATGTGGATCAAAAATTATGAGATTTGACTATAAATTGGCCACAATTGACTTTTTCCCCAATACAGCTGATTTTTAGGTCAACTGTCCAATTGACTGGTCAAAAATGTGATTCAAGGCTTGAAACTTGGTATAAGCAATCTTAGGAGTCCAATATGAAGTATTAAAGTATCATGAGGCATTGGAAGTCCAAAAATCCTTGTGCAAACTCAAACCCTAATTTCAGGTCATCAGTGCAAAGAGATGTCTTGAGCTGAGCAAACCATAATCTGGTCTTGAGTCCAAAGAGTCTTGTGAGGAAAATATTGATGAAATGAGAGGGCAAATTTTGGGGTACAACAACTAACCCTGTTCAATCTTCTTGGACCTGAAGAGTTAGATTGGTGAGATTTGTCGTTCGTGACTCGAAGGTAAAAGATGATTGGACACTAGAGTGCCCGTAAATTTGCACTCGTCAAAATGTAGTTGAGGGAATGGGCTTAAAGATGCCATTTGGAGATGTGATAGAATCTTGTTGGAGATGGGCTTAAAGATGCCATCCAAGAACGTTTGTTGAATTGTATGTTATAAGCTAAAAGAATGAGTATCAGAATGGTATCCGTGTCTAGAACGTATTTGAACTGTATCTGGAGACTGAATCTGTATGAGCAAGGGAATGGAGTCCCTGTTTGGATCGTATCCAAGTTGTAACTGTGTTTGATTCTTGAATGAATAATAGAATGACTTTCGTGTCTAGAGTGTATTCGTATTGTATCTGAATCTGAAATCCGAATAAGCGACAGAATGGCATTCGTGTCTGGAACGTCTCTGAGCTGGGGAAAAAGTCAGAATAAGTGACAGAATGGCTACCGTGTATGGAGCGTATCTGGACTGTATCTGAAGTTGAGATCTGTATGAGTGGAAGAATGACTTCCGTGTCTGGAGTGTATCTGAGGTTGTGATCTGTATGAGTAGCAGAATGACTTCCGTGTCTGGAGTGTATTTGTACTGTAACTGGGATCTGAATAAGTGACAGAATGACTTCCGTGTCTGGAGTGTATCTGGACTTGAAATTGAGAGTTGAATCTGAATGAGAAATAGAATGGCTTCTGTGTCTGGAGCGTATCTAATTCTTATCATGATTGTTGAAGTATGAATGAGTGACAGAATGATATCCGTGTCTGGAGCGTATTTGTACTATATCTTGACTTTGAATTCTGAATGAGTAGTAGAATGACTTCCGTGTCTGGAGTGTATCCGTATTGTATCTGAATAAGAGATCTGAATGAGTATCAGAATGACTTGCGTATCTGGGGTGTATCCATACTGTATCTGAAATCTTTGAATATTTGTTAAAGATAGTTGTTAATCTTATCCCGAAAAGGGTAAAATGTTAGCTGAAACACAAAGTTATGTTGCATGACATGTATGATGCAATAAATGTGCCTTATCAATGTTTATATGAATGTAATGTATACACATGTGTTGTACCCCAAAATTTGCCCTCCCTTTTTCACAAGAAATCACAACTTCAGGGTTTTCCCTGATCTTTCAAGATTGGCCCAAGAATCGGTCAAACAGACTTTTCTTTGACAGTAAATCCAGAATTAGGGTTTCCACTGATTTTTGTTGAGATTGGCTCAGGAATTGATCAAGAAGACGTTTCTTTGACAATAATCCAGGATTAGGGTTTGCGCACGCATTCCTCAGAAAAAATTGAATCCACAGTATTTCAATTGACTGTTACATTATTTTTACGCTTGTTCAAGATTGCTGTTTGTTTCTTAAAAACCTAAACATCTGGGATATGAGCTGAGGCTTTTGATTGAAACTTTGAGGCATTGGTTTGATCAGTGGAGTGAAAGGCGTATGGAATGCTTGTTTGTTTAACTGTACAAAGCATGGTTAGTTGGAATGCCAGACGTATTGTGATTAATGCGAGATTGCGAGACGGCAAAGTTTTTTGATTATTTATTTCATCTGGATTAAAGTTATTGGGATACATTTCCATTTATTTTAATTCAAGAGATTTAAATAATTAAATAGACAGTGCAAAAGAAAGAATGAAATATTTGACAAAGACTTTTATTTATTTATTTCAAATATCGTTACAAATGTTATTCGAATATTGTAAATTTATAATTTACAATGTTTACAATAATGTTTATTACAATAAATGAAAAGAAAATAAATATAAAAGCCTAAAATCTCTTGGAATCTTTGATCTTCTACTGCTTCTTCCATTATCCAACTGGTATTTACCTGCAAAGATAAAAAAAGAAATCAGTGCAGTTAAATTGAAAAGCTTTTTTAAGCAGATAAACAAAGAAGGATCATCATTAAAGCTTGTTGGCCGGAATCAGATTGTTTTTTGGTTTCATCATGTTTTACTTGTCCTCTTTGCAAATCACAAGAAGATTTCTCTTCTTGGTTCACAAAGAGGAAAGTAAAAGATTGTGCAAGCATACAATCAATTAAATGCAAAGATACAAGGCACAAGGCTGCACACAAAGAAGGCACAAGGCTGCACACAAGGTCAAATTGAAATGCCAAACTGAGTTTCAAAATGTCAAACTGAACTGCCAAACTAAGTTGCACAAAAGCAAACTAAGTTGCAAAACTATCAAACCAAGTACACTAAGCTGTCAAAGCACAAGCTGCCAAAAGGAACAATGCAGAAAATATGGAAAGAAAGTACAATGCAGAGATAAACCAAGACACAAGCAAGCAGGCTTGTCAAAAAAAACATCTCATCATATTCTGGCCAACAAAAACTTTTCAGAATAAAAAATACATTAAGCAATTTAAAAATGCTTTATGGAGAGAGGAGAGAGAACCAGAAATAGAGTTTTGCAGTTTAGCAGGCTGTACAAAGGCAATGAAAAAAAGATATAAGAGAAGAAGACTGTAAACAGTCCAGAGAGGGCCACAAAACGGCAAGTTATCAAAACCTGCGTCAAAACCATACAAACTTACACAACAAAAACACCAACCTGCAAGTTATCAAAACCTGGAAAAAACTGCTTGTAAACACAATCATAGTAAGACACAACCGGCCTCACAAACCATTAAAACAAGTCTCACAAAATAGCAAGCCTGCTTCAGAACCACAAACTGCAAGTTATCATAACCTGCAAAACTGCTTGTAACAGAGGCACAACCAAGCACAACAAACCTTCAAGCAAGCCTGCCTTGCCAAAACAGGCCTCACAAAATAGCAAACCTACAAAAGCAAGCTTGCTTCCAAACCTCACAAAATAGCAAACCTGCAAACCTGCAAGTGACCAAACCTGCCTTTAGCAAGCAAACCTGTAACCTGTTAAAACCTTACCAAACAAACTAAAACCTGAACCTGCATCCAAGAAGCAAGTCCAACACCCAGGCCTGCCTTACCAAACAAGCCTTCAAGCCTGCCTAAAGCCAGTTCAACCTGCATAAACTGCAAACACCAAGAACCCTTCAAAACTGTAACTTCTCAAAACTGCAATCTGTCCAAACTACAGATTCAAGATAAGTTGGCCAAAACAAGGAGGAACCAACAAGTTTCAAGTCTAGCCTCATCAACCATCAAAAACAGTTCAAACATGAACACCCTCATAGCAAAGGAAGAGAAGATTCAAAAGCAAAACAACCAAGAAGTCTCAGAACATAAGATTCATCATCAATAAACAATAACCAACAAAATCATCAGCTCAAATCAGAAATAAATTGTCAAGCATTCAGAAGCAAGAAATATGCCCTCGTTATCAAAAGTTAACAACTAAAGAGGGAAAGAGAGATTCAGAAGCATATGTTTTTAGACAAGATCATCATCAAACAATTCAAGAAAAGTCAAAAGATACGAAGTACCAGATAAGCGTCATCACGCTCCTCCCTCCTCCGGCCACCTGAGAGCACCGTCGTTCCAACCCTCCATCGCCTCTCCAGAAACAAAACCCCAAAGGTATTGTTTTCTTTTCCTACACCTCATGCATGAAATATCAAAGATCAAACGTTGCAAAAAATATAAATGTTCAAGAGAATCACAAACCTCAACTATAAAAAAAGTGCACAAGATAAAAGTATACCTTTCGAACCATTGCCCCGTGTCGTCGTGGAGAGAAGATGGGTGGAGGTAGCGCTCTGGCGACTGGAAGGTTGAAGGGGTAATCAGAAATTCATGGCTGAGAACGATGAAGAGAGAACGAAGAAGACGAGAGAAGGAGCGGCGTTGTTTACAAAATTGATTAACCCTAAGGCTGATTAACCCTAAAACTGATTAACCCTAAACAAATTTGTTCCGACAACATTTTGGGCCTCCTCCTAACAAGAAAACATAAAGCCCAAGCGTCCCTGGTGCCACACCCCCCTTTCTATCTTATTTCTGATTTTTTATTTGGGCCAATTGCATTCCTTAAAGCCCATTTTTCCTCTTCTTTTAATGTTTTAAAAAACCAATACTTTTTTTTTACTTTTCTTTTACTTTCTATAATATAAATTCTTTTTTTTCTTTCTTATGTTAAATAAAGAGAACATATTAAATTTTATTAATAATTTTTCTTAAAACAATTATTACACTTAAAATACATATACAATAAAATTTTAACTTAAAGTAATTTTTCTTTTCTTTAAAACTCTTGTTTATATAACTAACAAAAACACAAAAATAATAATAAACACTTAATTTTCATTAGGTTAATATTTTATTTGATCATTTGTAAATAACCACATACATCTCACAATACTTTTGATTCTCTTTGATTCTTATACCTTGTTATATTTTGAGAATGCGACGATTCGATTTGGTTGTAACATAATACTTGGACATTATTATTCTGATAAGACTCATCCCCATTTGTAAACATTTGTACCCCCATCCCCGGATACTTATTTGTAATAACTTAGACTTTAAATTCCTGCAATTTATCACTTTCCATATACTGTATAGTAATTAGGGTTTGTATGCGAAGATTCAAAATTAATCGCTAGATGACCTAATACAAGATAAATGCATGAAAATCAATACACAATTCACACTTGCACCTCTAGGGTAACCTCGCTTGTTGCCTCGGAAAATGCAATCATGTCCCTCGAGTACGAGACACTCTAGCAAATGCCCCTTCGATAAACAAAGATCGTAGTCCCTCGATGACCCTCGATGTTGCCTTCGATAAAACGATCCCGTCCCTTACAAAATTGCTAGAGCGTCTCACAAGTTGCCTTCAATGATTGTATACGATGACCCGTGTATGTCCCGCTTAACATCCTTACGCAAGGTTGTTCATCAAACACAATGGTGAAACAACACTGTTAAAAGGGTTAAAAACATAAGAAAGATCTTTGAGTAAAATAGGGGAGACAAACTCTTAGTTACTTGATCAAAAATCTTGCAAAACATCCTTTCCATTTTTTCAAAACACACTCCACAACACAACTTCAAAAACAACTTTCAAAACATTGAATTATCTTTTCAAAAAGACACACACCTTTGTATATATTCAAACAGGAATCATTACAAAGGCTGCCTAGACAAGGCATCTTTTTCAAAACATTTTCAAAACCACACACACAAAGCACCATTTCAAACAATTGAAAAGCAAAGGCAAGTGATCTAAAACAAGTAACTAAGAGCCCATGGATAACCATGGATGAAAAGGGTGCTAGCACCTTCCCTTTTCATAATCTACCCCTCGAACCCAAGAAAACATCTCAAAGGTCTTTCCTGTGCTTTTTGACCTTTCCTTAGGATAAAATAAAAAGTCGGTGGCGACTCTTGCTAAACCGAACAAGTGCGAAACAAATGCAAAATCCCAAGTCAGTTCTCCCACAGTATCACAGAACTGGCGACTCTGCTGGGGATCATCTTGAAAGTGGGGTTACCTTAGGGTTTTAGATCACCTTTACATACTTACCTTGATTGCTTTGATTGCTTTACTATTTGGGTTCCTTGTTTGGGTTTGTTTTAAATCCTACACCCGGATTTGGGGCACCTTTTAGGTAAGTAGCAATAAACTGTGAGGGAACTATGTGGGGTATACCGACATGGTTGAAGCAGTGGCTACGTTAGTGTGACATATTTGTGGGTACCGGTAGCCTTTGAGTTAATCAAAGAGAATACAGGGCCGTTGAGCGATGTCATGAAGCACTAACGAACTCTTAGAACCTTACTTGACCATCTTGGCCTTTTTAGGGGTAGTGAGATGACCGGCTTTGGTGCAAACCGAAGTTGGTAGATACTCGATACTACACTCATTGAGGATTGTTTTCTTGGAATATTTTGGTCGCCAGTTAAGTGGCTAAACCAAAACATTGAACACAGAAAATAATCCAGTGATATTGAGCTCCTTAGAACCCGGTTACTATTTATAGGACAGGTTGAGCCAACTAACTTCAAGAGGGTACTTACCTACAAACCCCATGCAAGCCTAAAACCTAAGGACTTGTCTGCTTTGTGTGAATATGATTACCTGTATATACACTTACTTACTTTTTCATACATGTACATAACATCATAACATCATACCATAGCATTTTCAATAACCATTTCAAGGATCTCGAGGGTTTTGTGATGCAGGGTAACGTTGAACCAGACGTCTACCAAAGGACGAGAGGGTTTTCCTCTAAGCAAACGCCGATAAAGATCAAGTACAATAACTTGAATCAGGGGCTATGACCCACTTGACATGGTGAGCTTGATTCTAGTGGAAAGACATCCACCGATACAAAGCTCTCAATCAAAGATGTTGACCAAAGTTCAAACTCTAACATTTTTCTTGTGTTTACCCCGAGAGATTCTTGAAAACATGCATCCACATATCATGCATTGTATCATAACAAGTTTTCCTTTTCAGGTTTCCTTATTCTCCTATTGTTTATTTCAGTAGAGATGGCTCTAGAGAAGACTGTCAAAGATATCCAGGATCAAAACGCTCAGCTTCAGGAAATGTTCTTGAACCTGTCCCAGGGGCAAGAAGAAGTGAAAGCTCTCCTCACAAGGGGCATGGTCCTAGGGAATTCAGGCAGTGTCAGGAATGATCAGTTGGAAGAGCTACAGATTGAGCTGGCAACAATGAAGATCCAGTTAATGGGACAGCTGGTAGGCCAGATGGCTCTCATTCAAGACCTGGCTCAAAGACAAGAGGAGCTCAGGGTTCTCGTCAACAAACTGCTTTGAGACAACCAAGTGGGGCAGACATCTAGGGTTGAAGATCAAGTCATCATTCAACCTCCTTTGAGACAAGAAGACAAGGGAAAGGCTCCCCAACTTGCTTCAGGGTCACAAGCCCAGCAACAACCTCGTCAGCATCAACAGGGTAATCGGCGTAGGAAAAATACGTCTGGAAGACATTTCTCTGAGACTGACATACCATCATCCCTAATACTGAAACTCCTGTTGGAGGTCAATCTGCTTTCTTTAAAGGATCATATTCGGAAGCCTAATACCTCTACTCCTAGCTATCACCCCGACGCATTTTGTGTATACCACTCCCATAGTCCTGGACATGACACCGATGACTGTTGGGCTTTGAAAAATAAGATCCAAGACTTGATTGACGAAGGAGTGTTGGAATTCATGTCGGGTGGCGAGATTAAAATCTTACGCTAAGGATTCTCCACCTGAAATGACAAAGTTCGAACCAAGAGACTTTTGTTCCATTTGAATTTTCAAGTTGTAATTTCTTTTGTTATTCAAACAATTATCTGTTGATGTCAAACTCTGTTTCATTAATGCATTGCATATGTTTATCTTGAATTCATCCATTCGTTTTCACTATTCTTAAACTATGCTTTCTACATTCTTTATGACATTTAATTCTTGCAAAAAATCTACAAGCCTTTAGAGGGAGGATGACGAAACAATACCGTAATCTCATACAGTCTGCTTTTGAACAGACCTTGCTGACGATGTACATGCGTTTCTTTCAAATCCTAAAACACTGGAGTTATAAGGAAGATAATCCCTAGTCAACCCCTTCGAGCCAAAGTAGTAGGAGTTTTATGTTTTAAACACAAATTGAAACCTTTGATTAAAACTTGGGGCAGGGTAGTCTCTCAGTTAATTCAGAAGATGCGCATTGAAGTCGCAAACACTCAGTTTGTAATACAACGAATGACATCAAAAACATTCCTTTGGAACCAAAAGAAAGTGATGGTTCCTTATCTCATATGCAGTCATTATCTCTCAAAAGAGAAAAGTCCACTGAGCCAAAACCTATGAAGGAGGCTTAAGAAAGCTGGGGCATCCTGCTGACTGTAATCTCAAAAATAAGAACAGTCAGGCAAAAATTAGGGATAACAAATCCAAAAGAAAGAGGTCATTACCAATCCTCAATAACATGAAAAATGTTGCATAAATGACTGCCTTCCCAATAAATTTAACTTGTGTGGACCATCACCAAAATGTCGTTCCAAACTCGAATAGAGTTCGACGCACAATTAACTGAGTTTAGGATTGAAGAACATCACGAAGAGCGGGTGGGTACAAATATACTTTGAGCCTTTATCCTTTGTTTCTTAAACCGAGAACCGAGCCACGTTAAAACCCTTTAAAAATCCTAATTGAAGCATGGGTTAGTTCGAAAGCATACTGTTACAAAAGGTATCCTGACTCCTGTAAGGCTTTGCCCTAAAATCTTGTGTTGACTTTGTCTTATAAAAAGTTTTCTGCTAAAAAACGCTTTTTTCAAAAAAAAAAACTTCGAGACAAGAATAAACTTTGCATTATTTGAATATCGTTGTTTGCACATGGTTATTTGTTTGACAGCAAAGAAATTCATGCCGCAAACGTTCCGATGAACGAAAGCTCTCTCAGTGAATAAAATCACTTCAAGTGGGATGACACTCCCGTTGCAAAAATCTCCTATCAACAAAGGGGGACTTGGTATTGTCCAGTTAACCAGAGGCAGTCCAGTCAAGATTTTAACAAATCTTTCAAAGACCATTAAACCTGGGGCAGTCCAGTCAAGATTTCAAGAAATCTCTCAATTGCAGGATAATCTGGGGCAAGTTTTCCTCACCATCACTTGGGGAATTTAAGCGCCAATCTCAACAAAGGGTTACGTACAGTCCAAGTTTCCATGGAATACCACAAGCATCTGATACTAGGGGCAGTGACGAATCTCTCCGAGATCTTTCTGAAAAGAAATTCAAGCGTCCTCGAGAAGTTCGTCACCTCTCTAGCAGACCAGCGGTCATGAGTTTATTTCCCTAACACTTGTCCAGGACTTATTCTCCAAAACAAATTACATTTCAAATTGATCGGTTGTTAAAAATTTCCTTCATTACCTGCTGGAAGTTACGGTCGTCATCAAAAATTCCTTCATCACCTGTTAGAATTCACGGTCGTTAAAAATTTCCTTCATCACCTGCTAGAAGTTACGGTCGTCATCAAAAATTCCTTCATGACCTGTTGGAATTCACGGTCGTTAAAAATTTCATTCATCACCTGCTGGAAGTTACGGTCGTCATCAATAATTCCTTCATCACCTGTTGGAATTCACGGTCGTTAAAAATTTCCTTCATCACCTGCTGGAAGTTACAGTCGTCATCAAAAATTCCTTCATCACCTGTTGGAATTCACGGTCGTTAAAAATTTCCTTCATCACCTGCTGGAAGTTACGGTCGTCATCAAAAATTCCTTCATCACCTGTTGGAAGTTACAGCCACCAACAGATTAACGGACAACTGAAGCTCCTAAAAATTTGTTTTCTCTCAAGAATGAAGATTCTCATCCTTGAAACCTCAGAGATTGGTATACTCCCAACCTCCTGACCCTTAACAGAATGAAGATTCTCATCCTTGAAACCTCAGAAGATTGGTGTACTCCCAACCTCCTGACCCTTAACAGAATGAATATTCTCATCCTTGAAACCTCAAGAGATTGGTATACTCCCAACCTCCTGACCCTTAACAGAATGAAGATTCTCATCCTTGAAACCTAAAGAGATTGGTATACTCCCAACCTCCTGACCCTTAACAGAATGAAGATTCTCGTCCTTGAAACCTCAGAAGACTGGTATACACCCAATCTTATGACCCAAGACCTGGATGAAGATTCTCATTTTGGCATCCCCGGTAGATTGGCATACACCTAACCTCCTGATATTCCCGACAGAATGAAGATTCTCATTTCTCAAAGTGGTATAACATCTGAATTTCTGGTATTCCCGACAGAGTGAAGATTCTCATTCTTAAAGTGGCATACAACCTAAACCTGAACTTCTTCCAGATAGGAATAAGCTTTCTCCAGAATCCTGAGTTTTACTCTCCAATAGGATAACTACTTTTCATCAGTGTGGCTATTCCCCACATAATTCTTATTCCCTAAGCATAATGAAGACTCTCATTCTCAGTACCTCACAGAGTATTCACCATCCCCAGTGAAGATCTCCTCAAAACAGGAATTCCTAGTAGATTGGCATACAACCCAAACTCCTGATTTTCCCAACAGTGGTCCCAGGACTTCTCATTTTCAATGATCAAAGGATTTTCAATCCCCAGCAGAAGTCAAGGATTTACTTTCCCCGGTAGCAATCAAAGATTTCATTATCCAGGATTTATTTTCCTCAGCAAGACAGTTACGCAGCTTACATGCGTATCCATTACATCTATATCATAAACATGGATTACAGTTCATTACATCATACATATCATGCAATATAACTTCGTGTTTTAGCTAACGTTTTACCCTTTTCAGGATAAGATTAAAAGGCTATCGTTAACAATTATTCAGATACAGTACAGATACACCCCAGACACGGCGATTATTATAATACTCATTCAGACTTCAGCAACCCGATACAGACTAGATACGCTCCAGACGCGGCGGCCATTCTATCTCTCATTCAGATTCAACTATCAACTACAAGTTCAGATACGCTCCAGACACGGATGCCATTTTGTCCCTTACACCAACAGCTTGATTCTCCCCAGTGCTATCGCCACAAAAGTCATTCTGTCACTTATTCTGATACCAGTTACAGTCTCAGATACACTCCAAACACAGAAGTTATTCTGCTACTCATACAGATCTCAAATTCAGATACAATACAGATACACTCCAAACACGGCAGTCATTCTGATATTTAGTCAAAATTCCAATACAGTTACAGTCTCAGATACACTCCAAACACGGAAGTCATTCTACTACTCATACAGACCTCAACTTTTGAAAACAGTTTACGGATTCTCCAAACATGGATGCTAATCTATTGCTTATTCAACTTCAAGACTTCTGAAAACAGTTTACGGATTCTCCAAACACGGATGTTAATCTATCGCTTGTTCAGATTCAACTTCTGAAAACAGTTTACGGATTCTCCAAACACAGATGTTAATCTATCGCTTGTTCAGACTCAATATCTGAAAACAGTTTATGGATTCTCCAAGCACGGATGTTAATCTATCGCTTGTTCATATTCTACTTTTGAAAACAGTTTACGGATGCTTCCCAACGTGGACGCTGATCTATTGCTTATTCAACTTCAAGACTTCTGAAAACAGTTTACGGATTCTCCAAACACGGATGTTAATCTATCGCTTGTTCAGACTCAATTTCTGAAAACAGTTTACGAATTCTCCAAACACGGATGTTAATCTGTCGCTTGTTCAGACTCAACTTTTGAAAACAGTTTACGGATGCTTCCCAACATGGATGTTGATCTATTGCTTATTCAACTTCAAGACTTCTGAAAACAGTTTACGGATTCTCCAAACACAGATGTTAATCTATCGCTTGTTCAGATTCGACTTTTGAAAACAATTTACGGATGCTTCCCAACATGGATGTTGATCTATTGCTTATTCAACTTCAAGACTTCTGAAAACAGTTTACGGATTCTCCAAACACGGATGTTAATCTATCGCTTGTTCAGACTCAATTTCTGAAAACAGCTTACAGATTCTCCAAACACGGATGTTAATCTATCGCTTGTTCAGACTCAACTTTTAAAAACAGTTTACGGATGCTTCCCAACATGGATGTCAATATATTGCTTATTCAGACCCCTAGCTCAGAGATGTTCCAAACATGGATACCTTTCTGATACTCACCCACTCACCTACGACATACAGTTCAACAAACATTCTTGGATGGCATCTTTAAGCCCATTCCCTCAACTATGCTTTGACGAGTGCAAATTTTTGGGCACTCTAGTGTCCAATCATCTTTTACCTTCGAGTCGCGAAAGGCAAACTCGCCAATCTAACTCTTCAGGTTCAAGAAGATTGAACAGGGGCAACTGTTATACCCCGAAATTTGCCCTCCCTTTTTCACAAGAAATCACAACTTCAGGGTTTTCCCTGATCTTTCAAGATTGGCCCAAGAGTCGGTCAAACAGACTTTTCTTTGACAGTAAATCCAGAATTAGGGTTTCCACTGATTTTTTTTGAGATTGGCTCAGGAATTGATCAAGAAGACGTTTCTTTGACAATAATCCAGGATTAGGGTTTGCGCACGCATTTCTCAGAAAAAATTGAATCCACAGTATTTCAATTGACTGTTACATTATTTTTACGCTTGTTCAAGATTGCTGTTTGTTTCTTAAAAACCTAAACATCTGGGATATGAGCTGAGGCTTTTGATTGAAACTTTGAGGCATTGGTTTGATCAGTGGAGTGAAAGGCGTATGGAATGCTTGTTTGTTTAACTATACAAAGCATGGTTAGTTGGAATGCCAGACGTATTGTGATTAATGCGAGATTGCGAGACGGCAAAGTTTTTTGATTATTTATTTCATCTGGATTAAAGTTATTGGGATACATTTCCATTTATTTTAATTCAAGAGATTTAAATAATTAAATAGACAGTGCAAAAGAAAGAATGAAATATTTGACAAAGACTTTTATTTATTTATTTCAAATATCGTTACAAATGTTATTCGAATATTGTAAATTTATAATTTACAATGTTTACAATAATGTTTATTATAATAAATGAAAAGAAAATAAATCTAAAAATCTAAAATCTCTTGGAATCTTTGATCTTCTACTGCTTCTTCCATTATCCAACTGGTATTTACCTGCAAAGACAGAAAAAGAAATCAGTGCAGTTAAATTGAAAAGCTTTTTTAAGCAGATAAACAAAGAAGGATCATCATTAAAGCTTGTTGGCCGGAATCAGATTGTTTTTTGGTTTCATCATGTTTTACTTGTCCTCTTTGCAAATCACAAGAAGATTTCTCTTCTTTGTTCACAAAGAGGAAAGTAAAAGATTTTGCAAGCATACAATCAATTAAATGCAATGATACAAGGCACAAGGCTGCACACAAAGAAGGCATAAGGCTGCACACAATGTCAAATTGAAATGCCAAACTGAGTTTCAAAATGTCAAACTGAACTGCCAAACTAAGTTGCACAAAAGCAAACTAAGTTGCAAAACTGTCAAACCAAGTACACTAAGCTGTCAAAGCACAAGCTGCCAAAAGGAACAATGCAGAAAATATGGAAAGAAAGTACAATGCAGGATAAACCAAGACACAAGCAAGCATGCTTGTAAAAAAAAACATCTCATCATATTCTGGCCAACAAAAACTTTTCAGAATAAAAAATACATTAAGCAATTTAAAAATGCTTTATGGAGAGAGGAGAGAGAACCAGAAATAAAGTTTTGCAGTTTGGCAGGTTGTACGAAGGCAGTGAAAAAAAGATATAAGAGAAGAAGACTGTAAACAGTCCAGAGAGGTCCACAAAACGGCAAGTTATCAAAACCTGCCTCAAAACCATACAAACATACACAACAAAAATACCAACCTGCAAGTTATCAAAACCTGCAAAAAACTTCTTGTAAACACAAGCATAGTAAGACACAACCGGCCTCACAAACCATTAAAACAAGTCTCACAAAATAGCAAGCCTACTTCAGAACCACAAACTGCAAGTTATCATAACCTGCAAAACTGCTTATAACAGAGGCACAACAAAGCACAACAAACCTTCAAGCAAGCCTACCTTACCAAAACAGGCCTCACAAAATAGCAAACCTATAGAAGCAAGCTTGCTTCCAAACCTCACAAAATAGAAAACCTGCAAAACTGCAAGTGACCAAACCTGCCTTTAGCAAGCAAACCTGTAACCTATTAAAACCTTACCAAACAAACTAAAACCTGAACCTGCATCCAAGAAGCAAGTCCAACACCCAGGCCTGCCTTACCAAACAAGCCTTCAAGCCCGCCTAAAGCCAGTTCAACCTGCATAAACTGCAAACACCAAGAACCCTTCAAAACTGCAACTTCTTAAAATTGCAATCTGTCCAAACTACAGATTCAAGATAAGTTGGCCAAAACAAGGAGGAACCAACAAGTTTCAAGTCTAGCCTCATCAACCATCAAAAACAGTTTAAACATGAACACCCTCATAGCAAAGGAAGAGAAGATTCAAAAGCAAAACAGCCAAGAAGTCTCAGAACATAAGATTCATCATCAACAAACAATAACCAACAAAATCATCAGCTCAAATCAGAAATAAATTGTCAAGCATTCAGAAGCAAGAAATAATGCCTCGTCATCAAAAGTCAACAACTAAAGAGGGAAAGAGGGATTCAGAAGCATATGTTTTCAGACAAGATCATCATCAAACAATTCAAGAGAAGTCAAAAGATACGAAGTACCAGATAAGCGTCATCACGCTCCTCCCTCCTCCGGCCACCTGAGAGCACCGTCGTTCCAACCCTATATCGCCTCTCCAGAAACAAAACCACAAAGGTATTGTTTTATTTTCCTACACCTCATGCATGAAATATCAAAGATCAAACATTGCAAAAAATATAAATGTTCAAGAGAATTACAAACCTCAACTGTAAAAAAAACGCACAAGATAAAAGTATACCTTTCGAACCATTGCCCCGTGCCGTCGTGGAGAGAAGATGGGTGGAGGTAGCGCTCTGGCGACTGGAAGGTTGAAGGGGTAATCAGAAATTCATGGCTGAGAACAATGAAGAGAGAACAAAGAAGACGAGAGAAGGAGCGTCGCCGTTTACAAAACTGATTAACCCTAAGGCTGATTAACCCTAAAACTGATTAACCCTAAACAAATTTGTTCCGACAACATTTTGGGCCTCCTCCTAACAACAAAGCATAACGCCCAAGCGTCCCTGGCGCCACACACCCCTTTCTTTCTTATTTCTGATTTTTTATTTGGGCCAATTGCATTCCTTAAAGCCCATTTTTCCTTTTCTTTTAATGTTTTAAAAAACCAATACTTTTTTTTACTTTGCTTTTACTTTCTATAATATAAATTCTTTTTTTCTTTCTTATGTTAAATAAAGAGAACATATTAAATTTTATTAATAATTTTTCTTAAAACAATTATTACACTTAAAATACATATACAATAAAATTTTAACTTAAAGTAATTTTTCTTTTCTGTAAAACTCTTGTTTATATAAATAACAAAAACACAAAAATAAGAATAAACACTTAATTTTCATTAGGTTAATATTTTATTTGATCATTTGTAAGTAACCACATACATTTAACAATACTTTTGATTCTCTTTGATTCTTATACCTTGTTATATTTTGAGAATGCGACGATTCGATTTAGTTGTAACATAATACTTGGACATTATTATTCTGACAAGACCCATCCCCATTTGTAAACATTTGTACCCCCATCCCCGGATACTTATTTGTAATAACTTAGACTTTAAATTCCTGCAATTTATCGCTTTCCATATACTGTATAGTAATTAGGGTTTGTATGCAAAGATTCAAAATTAATCGCTAGATGACCTAATACAAGATAAATGCATGAAAATCAATACACAATTCACACTTGCACCTCTAGGGTAACCTCGCTTGTTGCCTCGGAAAATGCAATCATGTCCCTCGAGTACGAGACACTCTAGCAAATGCCCCTTCGATAAATAAAGATCGTAGTCCCTCGATGACCCTCGATGTTGCCTTTGATAAAATGATCCCGTCCCTTACAAAATTGCTAGAGCGTCTCACAAGTTGCCTTCAATGATTGTATACGATGACCCGCGTCTGCCCCGCTTAACATCCTAACGCAAGGTTGTTCATCAAACACAATGGTGAAACAACACTGTTAAAAGGGTTAAAAACATAAGAAAGATCTTTGAGTAAAATAGGGGAGACAAACTCTTAGTTACTTGATCAAAAATCTTGCAAAACATCCTTGCCATTTTTTCAAAACACACTCCACAACACAACTTCAAAAACAACTTTCAAAACATTGAATTATCTTTTCAAAAAGACACACACCTTTGTATATATTCAAACAAGAATCATTACAAAGGTTTCCTAGACAAGGCATCTTTTTCAAAACATTTTCAAAACTACACACACAAAGCACCATTTCAAACAATTGAAAAGCAAAGGCAAGTGATATAAAACAAGTAACTAAGAGCCCATAGATAACCATGGATGAAAAGGGTGCTAGCACCTTCCCTTTTCATAATCTACCCCCCGAACCCAAGAAAACATCTCAAAGGTCTTTCCTGTGCTTTTTGACCTTTCCTTAGGATAAAATAAAAATTCGATGGCGACTCTTGCTAAACCGAACAAGTGCGAAAACAAACGCAAAATCCCAAGTCAGTTCTCCCACCGTATCACAACAGGTAAGCTGATTTACCGTATCGCTGAGGAAAATAAATCCTTGATGGCTAGAGATAATGAAATCTTTGACTGTTGCCGGAGAAAATAAATCCATGACCGCTGTTGGAGATCCAAAATCTTTGACAACTTCTGTGGGGATGTGAGGATCCTTCATGTCTTGAAGTTGGAGTATTGACAAAATCTATTGTGAGAGAAATGTCAAATTGCCTAAGAGATCTACTTGGAGAATCTAGAGAACTTTGAAGACTTCTACTGGGGGTTAAATAATGGGAATCCTTACTCAGTTGGGGAATATGGAAAATTATGATGATTTCTGCGGGGAACAAAGAATGAGAATCTTCAATCTCCTGGGGAATTTGAATCCTTGGAGACTTCATGCTAGGGAGTCAAGAATGAGAATCTTCGATCTGCAGGGGATTAAAAATTCTGATAAACTCATGCTGGGGAGTAATGAAGACTCTGGAAACTTCACTGGGGAATCAAGAATGAGAATATTCATTCTGTTGGGGAGTAAGAACTTTGTGGGGAAGAAGGCTTCTTGTTGGAGAGTAATTTCAGGACTCTGGAGGAAAAAGCTTATTCCTGTTTGGAAAAAGTTCAGGAGTCTGGGGGAAAAAGTTATATTGATGGGTAGTAGCTATCTTGTTGGGGGAGATCAGGAGTTTGGGTTGTATGCCAATCTACTGGGGAATTATCCTAGTTTGGGGATAAGACAAAAGTTAACTGTTATCTGGTTGATTCTCAGACTTTAAGACAACTTGCTGGGAAAATTGGGGAAAATTGGATGGTTCCCGCTGGGGATTGGTAGTTAGAAATTTGACTCTGCTGGGGAAGAAGGTTTCATCTCTGCTGAGGGTCTGTAATTCAAAGTTTTTACTCCGCTGAGGATTGGGAGTTTGAAGTTTTAACTCTGGTGATGGATTAAGGATTTGAAATTTAGCTCCGCTGGGGATATGTATTTCAAGGTTTTAGCTCCGTTAGGGATTCAGATGTTGTACTGCAGGGGATTTCTCTTAGAATAGCCTAAAGACATTTTCCTATCCTTTCAACCTGTCAGTAATTATTCTTTCCCATTTTGCTTATTTGTAAACAGTGATTATATTTAAATGCATATGCTCATTAACAAATCATTGGACGTTTTCAAATAAAACACAAGTGTAAAAAAGAAGAAAAGGCAAATAGTTTTCTGCACTTTGAAGTATCTTTGTATTAACTTTGTGTAAGTATTTTGTACAAAGGAGACAGACATTCTAGTAAGAGAACATTGTCATAAAAATGATAAAAATTTATACAAAGAAAGATGGCTATGTGTAAAAATTCCATGGGGTTCCCATTCTGCTTTAGCCTTCGTAACTCTGAATATCTTGTCCATTCGTTGCTTCGTCCGAAGATGATTGAGTTGATCAGAAGCCCGGAGCTTGTCTATGAAGAGATTTTCCTTAAAGTGATCCGACGAGACATAGTCATACGCTTTAATTCTCTAACTTTTGCCTGGACCGCCCTTTCGGGTTTTCGATCCACCAGAAAACTCTTTTTTGCCCAAGTCGCCCTTTCGGGTTTTCAACTTGTCGAGTGTACAGATTTTTTTTATTTATCCCTAATTTTTGCCTGAACCGCCCTTTCGGGTTTTTGATTCACCGGGATGCCCCTTTTTTGCCTAGGTGTGTCAACCTAGCGGGTCATTTATGCGTAGTATCTTTTGACTATGTCTGCGTTCGCAGGGTGCGGCAGGTCATCGTCGTCCATGGTGGTTAATATCATTGCCCCACCAGAAAAGATGTTTTTGATCACAAATGGTCCTTCGTAGGTAGGAGTCTAATTGCCCCTGGGATCACTTTGTGGCAAGATGATCCGCTTGATCACAAGATCCCCGACTTGATATATCTAGCGTCTGACTTTCTTGTTGAAAGCCTTGATCATCTGTTTTTAATACGTCTGACCATGGCAAACAGCGGTAAGTCGCTTTTCGTAAATCAAGTTAAGTTGATCAAGCCGGGTCTGAATCCAATCGTCTTCACTCAAACCAGCATCCTTCATGATTCTAAAGGAGGGAATCTGAACCTCGATAGGTAAAAAAGCCTCCATGCCGTATACCAAAGAATAGGGAGTTGCCTCAGTTGACGTGCGTGCCGTGGTACGGTACCCGTGGAGAGCAAATGGTAACATCTCATGCCAGTCCTTGTAGGTGACTGTCATCTTTCGAATGATCTTCTTGATATTTTTGTTCGCAGCTTCGACAGCACCGTTCATCTTTGGCCGATAGGGAGATGAATTATGATGTTGAATCTAGAACTGCTCGCACAAGGCGGTGATCATAGTGTTGTTAAGGTTAGTACCGTTGTCAGTAATGATCCTTTCGGGGATGTTGTACCGGAAAATTAGGTTATGTTTGATGAAGCAGGCAATAACATTCTTTGTTACGGATGCGAAGGAAGCTGCTTCAACCCACTTGGTAAAGTAATCAATAGCCACCAGAATGAAGCGGTGTCCATTGGATGTTATAGGCTTGATCTCTCCAATCATGTCGATTCCCCACATAGCGAATGGCCAAGGAGATGTTAAGACATTGAGAGGAACTAGAGGTATATGTACCTTGTCCGCATAGATTTGACATTTGTGACAAGTCCTGGAATGTTGATAGCAGTCAGCTTCCATGGTAGACCAGTAATAGCCTGCCCGTAGAATCTTCTTAGCCATCGTATGCCCACTAGAGTGAGTGCCAAAGGTACCATTATGCAGTTCAGCCATGATCTGTTCAGCTTCAATCTTGTCCACACAACGGAGCAGGATACAATCATGATTGTGCCTGTACAGGATACCATTGCTCAGGAAGAACTTGGCAGAGAATCTCCTCATGAACTTTTTGTCATTGACTGAAGCTCCTTCAGGGTATTCTTGAGCCTCGAGATACCTTTTGACCTCATGAAACCAAGGTCGGTCCATTACTTCTTCGGTATTAATCTCGTGACAATGTGCAGGTTCATCCATCCGTTCAATAGTGATTTGGGGAGCCTCATTATCCCAGTTAAGTTTAAACATGGATGACATTGTAGCTAGAGCATCTGCTAGCTGATTTTCTTCTCGTGGGAAGTGCTTGAAGGTAATCTGCTCGAAATGTGGTAACAATGTCAAGACATGTTCTTTGTAAGGGATGAGGTTGGGATGCTTAGTGTCCCACTCTCCTTTGATCTGACTGATGATCAAAGGTGAGTCCCCAAACACAATCAAAGATTTGATTCCCAGGTCTATTGTAGCCTTGAGACCAAATATACAAGCTTCATACTCGGCCATGTTGTTCGTACAGTTGAAACAGAGTCTGGCGGTGAAGGGTGTATGGCAACCTTCTAGAGAGATGAGCATAACACCGATACCGTTACCAAGTGCGTTGGAGGCACCATCAAAGTACAGGGTCCATCGGGATCCTTATTCAGGTCCGTCATACGGTCTGAAGTCTTCAACATTGTCCAAAGTCATGATGTCCTCGTCAGGGAAGTCAAACTTCATGGATTGGTAATCTTCGACAGCTTGATGAGCCAAATGGTCAGCTAGCACACTTCCATTTATAGCTTTTTGGGTCGTGTACTGTATATCGTATTCTGTCAGGATCATCTGCCATCTAGCTATCCTTCCAGACAAAGTAGGCTTCTCAAAGATGTACTTGATCGGATCCATCTTAGATATCAGCAAAGTGGTATGAGTCAACATATATTGCCTTAGCCGGTGAGCAGTCCATACCAAAGCGCAGCAAGTTTTCTCGAGCAGTGAGTATCGGGTCTCACAGTCGGTAAACTTTTTTCTAAGGTAATAAATGGCATGCTCTTTTCGGACAGACTTATCATGTTGGCCCAGTACGCACCCCATTGAATTCTCTAGGACAGTCAGATACATGATTAGCGGTCTTCCTTCGACGGGTGGCATCAAGATGGGAGATTCTAGCAAATACTCCTTGATTTTATCGAAAGCATTTTGACAGTCATCATTCCATTTAACCACCTAATATTTCTTCAACAGCTTGAAGATTGGCTCACAGGTAGATGTTAGGTGAGAAATGAACCTAGCAATGTAGTTTAGGCGTCCCAAGAAACCTCTGACCTCCTTCTCAGTGCGAAGAGCAGGCATTTCTTATATATCTTTGACTTTGGCAGGATCAACCTCGATGCCTTTGTTGCTGACAATGAAACCCAAGAGTTTACCGGACCTGACTCCGAATGTACACTTGTTAGGGTTTAACCGTAGCTTGTACTCCTTCAACCTGACAAACAGCTTTTGCAAATGGTCGAGGTGATCTTCTTCCGTCTGTGATCGGGCTATCATGTCGTCTACATAGACCTCTATCTCATGATGTATCATATCATGAAACAAAGCTACCATGGCGCATTGATAGGTTGCCCCGGCATTCTTCAGTCCGAATGGCATCACTTTGTAATAGAACGTACCCCACTGGGTAACAAAAGTAGTTTTCTCCATGTCTTCAGGTGCCATTTTGATCTGGTTGTAACCTGAAAATCCGTCCATGAAAGAAAATACCTTGTGCTGAGCTGTATTGTCAACCAAGATGTCAATGTGCGGTAGTGGAAAGTCATCTTTAGGGCTGGCCCTGTTTAAGTCTCTATAATCCACGCACATTCTCACTTTGCCGTCCTTCTTAGGTATGGGCACAATGTTAGCAACCCATTGTGGATAGGAAGTAACAACAAGAAATCCAGTATTGAACTGCTTCATAACTTCTGCTTTGATCTTTTCAGACATGTCGGGCCTCATGCGGCGGACTTTTTGTTTGATTGGTGGACAGTCTTCTCTTGTGGGGAGACGGTGAACCACAATATCTGTATCGAGTCCTGGCATATCTTCGTAAGACCAGGCGAAGATCTCAACATATTCATGTAATAGCTGAATTAAGCGCTCCTTGACACTTGGGTCTAGGTTGGCACCCACTCTGACTTCTTTTCTGTGTTCCTCGGTACCCAAGTTGATTGTCTCTAACAGCTCTTCATGAGGCAGAATAGCCCTTTCTTCCTATTGTAGCAGTCTAGCCAACTCTCCCGGCACCTCACAATCTTCATCACCTTCGTATTCGGCATGGTAGACCAGATATTCAGAGTCACTGAAGGCCATAGCAGAATTGTTACCCATGGAATTCGGAATGGAAGGGTACCTGCATTTGTGAGTGTGGGTGTGTGTAAAGGATAGCCACCTTTAAACAAATAAAATGTAAAAAGAAATACAATGAACACAAAAGTTTATATGTGAAAACGTCCATGATTCATTAAAATGGCATATGAAGATGAAAAATCAAACCCTTACAAATGGACCTATGTGCCTCGGGTAAGGCACAAGGCTAAAAGTGTACGAATTGTTTGAGAATTATTACAAACCAACAGAAATGTTTGAAAGATAAATTACTGATTTATGAAAGTAATCGGAACAAAGTCTTTTGCCTCCCAGTTGCACAGTCCTCCGTCAACAGTAGGGAAACTCCAGTCTTCTAAATTTCTCTCCTCTTCATTATCCTCCAGAGCATTGACTCCATGATGGGTGATCTTCACTGGTGGCCCCCCAGCCCGGGCGTGGTGTACAGACTTTTGAGAAGAAGCAGTGAACCCCAAGCCAAATTTATCTGATTTGTAAGGAAAGTCTGGAAGTTGCCCCCAGATTGTGCTTCCTCCTTCTTCAATCACAGCCTTTGCATCTTTGAGAGACGACATCCGAGGCACGGGTTTGGTAATCATGGGTATAGAAGACACTGTCTTGGTTGCTGCAATCTCCTGAGCTACCTCCTCAAAATGTTGAAAAGGGGTTTCGATGAATTCACAATCTAACTCCACATAACGGAAGGAGTTCAGATGACTGATCATGTATTCCTCTTCGCCATGAACAGTTATGATTTTCCCCTGGATAGGGTACTTGAGCATTTGATGGAGAGTAGAAGTGATGGCTCCAGCATTGTGAATCCAGGGTCTTCCCAACAAGCAAGAATAGGAAGGACGGATGTCCATCACATAGAATGTGGAGTTGAAGGTTTCAGTTCCCACTTTAATTGGGATGTCCACTTCCCCGTGGACCATCCTTTTAGAACCAT
Source organism: Vicia faba (assembly GCA_948472305.1). NCBI lineage: Eukaryota > Viridiplantae > Streptophyta > Magnoliopsida > Fabales > Fabaceae > Vicia > Vicia faba. The sequence continues at coordinate 1,081,719,606 of OX451736.1, read as the reverse complement.
CAAAGGCTCTGACAATGATATTGCTAGGTTTTAGGGTTAAGCCTTCACAATCCATTCTATCCAAGGCTTTCTTCGGCAAGACATTTAAAGACGAACCAGTGTCTACCAGAACGTGTGCTAGGGTAGTCCTTCTGCATTCCACTGAGACATGCAAAGCATCATTATGTTTTCTCCCTTTTGAAGTTAAATCAGCATCGGAGAATCCTAGACCATTGTCAGCTGTTAAGCTAGCTACACATTCCTGGAACTGATCCGCGGAGGTTTGTTGTGGCACATGGGCCGTCTTCAAGAATCTTATCAAATCTTTAGCATGAGCTTCTGAACAAAGCAGCAGGGCCAACATAGAGATCTTTGAGGGGGTTTTCCCCAGTTGTTCCACAACATTATAATCTCTTTTCTTGATTATTTTCAAAATCTCTTCCATTTCTTTTTGAGAGGTCTCAGGGATGACCAATGGTTGAGCCCTCGTCCTGACAGGCTCTTCTTGGATCCCTTTCCCTCTATCATCAGCAACAGCAGAGGGGACAACCACAGGAGTCACAACTTCTTCAATAATTGGAGTTCTCGCATATATATTGACCGGTACAGGGGTAACCGTAGGAGCAACTGAGGGTCCGAAGATTGCCTTTGGAGGGGCAATCTCCAGAGAGAAAATTCTTCCACTACGGGTGATTTTGCTCGTTCCAGCAATGTTTCCAATGTCGGAAGTCTCTTCATCAGAACTCTCTTCAGTTGATTCAATTTGTTTAATACCGTGGTAGTAGATTTCTCCACCATAGTTCCACGGTATTGATTTTTCGGACTTATACGGGATGGGCCCGGGCATGGTTATCTTCAAAGGTACAATCTTCAGAGCGGATGTAATCTTAACAGGTCTTTTGGAGACCTTGGAAACATTGGCGGATATGGTTATTATTGAAACATCATTGACAGGAGTCGGTGTAATAGGAGTCTTTTCAAAAAGGATTTCTTGGTTATCCATTAGGCGTTGGATGCCTAACTTCAACAAAGGACAGTCGGTTGGTAAGGATGAACAAAGTTAGAAATCTTCTTCACAACCTAGGAAAATCCCAGCCTTCAGCAAATTCAACTTGATTATCGGTAGAAGAGTTATCAAATCATCAACAGTAGCAACAAACAAATCCTCTTCAACAGCATGGGCATTATGGCCATGCCTTGGCATTGGAGCAGAGATTACATTCGGATTTTCAGAGGCGTCAAATTCCACTTCTTTAGCGTCTATCAAATCCTGAATCTTATTCTTGAGGGCCCAACAATTGTTGGTGTCGTGCCCTACACTCCCTGAATGATAAGCACACTTGGCGTTCGAATGGTAGTACGGAGAAGTTGTATTCGGATTCTTTGGGGCCTCTTTCAGACTGGCAAGGTTTAACTTTAAGGGATGGGGTAGAACCTGAGCAGGAGTCATGTTTATCTGGGTGAATTGTCGTACAGGCCTTTCCACCCTTGCTTGGTTGGTTTTGGGTTGATTGTTTCTGGGCTGATCAGTTGCAGACTTCTGAATCATTACGGCCCCCACCGTTGGCCGGCGCTCAACTCTTCCTTGACCTCTTTGGGAGTAGACAGCTGAGACTTCTTTCTTTGCTGGAAAAGTATTTTTAATGGCAACGGAAGCAGATGCATCTTTTTGAATTTTGCCGCTTTTTATGCCGGCTTCAACTCTCTCACCAGTTAGAATCAACTCGGTGAACCCCGCAGAAGAGCTTCCTATCAGGTGATTAAAGAAAGGACCTGACAGTGTCCCCAAGAACATATCAACTAGCTCTCTTTCAGATAAAGGTGGTTGCACCCTTCCTGCCAGGTCTCTCCATTTCTGGGCATACTCTTTGAAGCCTTCATTTGAGACCATGCCCATACTCTGTAATTGAGTACGGGTTGGTGCTAAGTCCGCATTGTATTGATACTGTTTATAGAATGCAGCTGCCAAATCCTCCCAATTATGCACATCAGACCTCTCTAGCTGGTAGAACCAATCCAACTGTGTCCCCGACAAACTGTCCTGGAAAAAGTGGACCCACAGGTCCTTGTCAGAAGAATGTGGTTGAATTTTCCTGACAAAAGATCGTAAGTGCATCTTTTGGCAAGACACCCCATCGTACTTAGCAAATAGTGGCCCTTTGAATTTAGGAGGGATTACAATTCCAGATACCAATCCTAACTCTTCGAAGTCCAGCCCAGGCACTCTCTGTATCTCCATGGCAGCTAGACGCTCTTCTAAGTTCTTATATTTGTCATCTTCAGGAGGATATTGTTGTTCTGAGTAGTCCTTATCTTCCTCTTCTTCAGCTTCAGAATCAGAAGGCATTACAGCTCCTTTACCCTTTCCTTCTCCTTCCTTAGAGGTTGATGGAAAATCTAAGACCCTTCTGGCTTGACCTTCAAATCTTCTACCCAAGTTAGCCACACCAACCCCCTTATTCTTCTTTTTCTCCTTTTCCTTCTCTAACAGAGTCTTGAGTTCCTCCTGCCCCTTGGCTAGGATCATGAGCAACTGTTGGAATTGTGAATTCTGAGCTTGTAAGTCTTTGACCTTTTGTTCAATATCCATCTTGCTGAAATAAACAGCAGAGAGATGAGGAAACTTGGTGTAAAGACCTGTTTATGCATATGATGAATGATATGTATTCATGTAATGCTTTCAAGGATTCAGAAATTCATATTTAGTTTAAACAAAAAAGAAACACACGTCATACTAATAAGATAGAATTTGTTAGTACATTAATTCCCCATGGGCAAAATAATACAAAATTCTAAGGTAAAAAGACGTTGCGCATCCTCTTTGGTGCAATGTAGGTGTTGAGAATCTGCTCTTCGTAAAGTTGATGAGTAAGTTCTAAAACCTTCTTCTCGCTTGCGTAGAATTGGGCTTCAAAAGTATCACGTTCTCCCTTGAGCTGTACCCAACTCCTTTGTAAATCTTCAAGTGATGTTGGCATGTCAGGATGTAGGAGGGTGTATGGAACCTCTCCTTCCATAACAGGCTCTATAATCACAGGGAGAATGTAGAGGTAAGGCATCATAAAACTTTGGGCGCGGGTTCGTACCCACTTGAGGTAAGGCTCAAGGGGGATGGAATTCTTGTGTCCCATGGTCTTACTGTCCACCTTGTTTGGCATCCTCCAAGCTCGGATGAAACTTTGTCGAAGTCTTTGATCATCATTGTCGAAGTCAAAAACCAAGTCTGGAATCAGCATGTCATGTGGGCCATCCCTTTGGGCATACCCAAACTGTCTCAGAGCCAAGCAGGGGTTGTAGGTGATGCCTCCCCTAATGCCTAGTAGAGGGACATTAGGTAATTCTCCACAATGGTCGATGATGATAACATTTTCTCTGGATCGAGAACACCAATGAACATCTGAATGTGTAAGAGTCATCAATCGTTGTGACCACCTCAAACCTTGCTCATTCTTCAAGACTGGTTGTGGAAGATGAGAAATAAACCATCTTTCCAGTAGAGGAGTGCAACACATGAGAACACCTCTTTTCCTTATTGTTTGAGTGTGAAAAGAGTGCAAGATATCTCCAAGCAATGTAGGCACCGGGTTGCGAGCCATGAAGATTTTGACAGCATTGACATCTATAAGCTGGTCAGGGTTTGGGAACAAGACCAACCCATAGATGAGAAGAGCTACAATCTCCTCAAAAGCTTGTAGGTCTAGAGAATTCTAGCATTCTTGAGCTTTCTCAAACAGGAACTTTGCCAAGAAACCCTTGACACCACTTCTGGTTTCCCAATGGCCTATGACATCAGATGGTTGCAAATGTAGGGCTTGAGCAACATCTTCAGGCTTTGGATCTCTTTTCGTACCATTGAAGGGTAGTTGATGAAGAGTAGGAATCCTCAAGAGTTGAGAAAATTCCTCCAAAGTAGGCACCAGCTGGTAATCAGGAAATGTGAAGCAATGATGTAGGGGGTCAAAGAACTGGAAGAGAACTTTTACCATGTCTTCCTCTGTGTTGGAGTTGACCAAGTTGAGAAGTCGACCATGTCTTTCAGTGAATGGAGAATACTCTGGAATCTTGGAAGCAAGTCCTTGAGTTGTGGAGGATTTCTTACAAGATTGACCTGAATAGTTTTCCTGCGAAGTGAATCCATAACCTACAAAACAGGAACAAAGATGAAGATCCAAAATCCTTGAAATGGTTAGTGGATGCATATGATGCTTCATGGTGTCCATGATGTTATGCACAAGTATATATGCACAAACAAATCACACAAGTTCCTAGTTTAGGCATGCATGGGGTTTCATAGGTAAGTACCCTCTTGAAGTTTAGTTAGCTCAACATGTCCTATAAATAGTAATCGGGTTCTAAGGAGCTCAATATCACTAGATTGTTTTCTGTGTTCATTGTTTCAGTTTAGCCACTTTACTGGCGACCAAAATATTCCAAGAAAACAACCCTCAATGAGTGTAGTATCGAGTATCTACCAACTTCGGACTGCACCAAAGCCGGTCATCTCACTACATCCTAAAAGGCCAAGTTGGTCAAGTAAAGGTTCTAAAAGTCCATTAGTGCTTCATGACATCACTCAGCAGCCCCGTATTCTCTTTGATTGACTCAAAGGCTACCGGTACCCACAAATATGTCACACTAACATAGCTATTGCTTAGACCGTGTCGGTATAACCCGCACAGTTTCCACAACATATTGCTATTTACCTATTAATGTTTCCCAAATCCGGGTAGAGGATTCAAACCCAAACAATAGAAATAAAGTGTAAAGCATGCAAGTCAAACAATATAAGCATGTAAAGGTAATCTAAACCCTAAGGTAACCCCGCTTTTAAAAATTCCCCAGCAGAGTCGCCAGTTCTGTGATACGATGGGAAAACTGACTTGAGGTTTTGCGTTTTTTGTTCGCAAATGTTTCGGTTTAGCAAGAGTCGCCACCGACTTTTTATTTTATCCAAAGGAAAGGTAAAAAAGCACAGGAAAGACCTTTGAGATGTTTTCTTGGGTTAGGGGGGTAGATTATGAAAAGGGAAGGTGCTAGCACCCTTTTCATCCAAGGTTTTCCATGAGCTCTTAGTTACTTGTTTAGATCACTTGCTTTGCTTTTCCAATTGTTTGAAATGGTGCTTTGTGTGGTTTTGAAAGTATTTTGAAAAGAGGCCATCATTTTGGCAATCTTTGTAATGATTCTTGTTTGAAGAATGTATACAAAGATGTTTGTCTTTTGAAAAATGTTTCAATGTTTAAAAGTTTGTTGGGAAATGTTTTGAAATTGTGTGTGTGTTTTTGAAAATAGCAAGTATTGTTTGAAAATTGATCAAGTAACTAGAAGCATCTACCTACTCAAAAGTCTTTACTACACATTTTTAACCCTTTGACATTGTTGTTTTACCGTTGTATTTGGTAAACAACCTTATCTTTGGATGTTAAACGGGACAGGCGTGGGTCATCGTATGACCATGATAGCAATGGTGCCAAGTATCTTAGCAAGTTTTAGGGACTGTGATCTTTTGTTTTGTTTTGTTTTGCCAAGATACCTAGCATGCATACCATGGCCATTTTAAGGCAACAAAGTGGATGAAATCCTAGGGGTGTTTGTGTGCAATGTGTTGTCATTTTTTATGCATTTAGGTCATGCTATTTGTTTGATTTTGGTCTTTGCATACAAAACCCAAGTTTTACTATCATGCATATAATACGATAAATTGCGGAATGTACATCTAAGCTATTACAACAATATTATGGGGAGGGGGTACAAGTTTTGAATAGGGGGATATTGCTCAAAATAAAACCCTAATTTACTATTACAACCCAATTGAATTGATACAATAAATAAATGAACAATTATTTAAATGTACAATAAAATGTAAATATGCACAAATGTTTTGTATTTATTTTATGTATGTAAAATAAATTTATTTAAGTCCTAAAAATAAGAAAATAAAATGATTATTTTTGAAAGGGTGAAAACCCTAATTTTTGTTTTAAAGAAATTATACTTTATATTATTTATTTATTTCATTTATGTACAAGAAAATAAATAAAAATATATATAAAAATGTTAAAAAATAAAATATGTGAGAAATTATTATTTTAAGTGTACAAATAATAAAAATAAAAATATATAATATTTTTATATTATTTACAATTTTTATTTTAGAAAATAAAGTATATTAACCTAATAATTTATTCATTATGCAAAAAATAAAATAAAAAATATATGAAAAAATGCAAAAAATAAAGAAAATAATTTTTGTGATTTTTTAATGTTTAGAAAAAATAAATAAAGTCAGAAAATATAAAAGAAATGAAAAATAAAATAAAATATAGCAAATGGGCCAAGGGGGTGCAAAAAGAAAAAGGGGGTGCAAAAGGAAACAACCCCAAGCGCCAGGCCCAAGTTCACTTCATCCCTGACCTTTGTACACGCGCGCGCGCCCTGTTTCAGTTCAAACATGTTCTCTCTATTGCTTGCATGAAATCAAAAATTTAGAACATGAAAGTTATATCATTTTCAATCACGATTCCAACCATATCCATTTTGTGACCTAACTCTAAGAAACCAGGGAGAATTTTATCACCCTTAATTTCTGGCCTAAAATTTTCAGCATGTTCATCATCCAAATTCTCCTAACTCAGTTAATATAAATAAGAACTATGCATAAATACAGCTCAAGCACATTAAAGACTACATTTTTGCTTCACAAACCAAAGCCTAATGATGCCTAAATAAGGAGATAGAACTTTGAAAATTACCTTGTTCAGTTGAGTTTGACTATGGAAATGTAGCAACTTTGAGTGAGGCTTGAAGGTCGTGTGAGCTTGCTTGAAGTTCCCTCAACCTTTCCCAATGCTCAGCTTGCTTTGAACTTGCCTGAATCTCCTTGTAGAAGTCAACCTGCAAACTCAGAAATTGAAAATGGTGAAGCACGAAACAGGGGTTACAGTTGCTTGACAAGGGCTTGGACAGCTTAGGTGTGATGTATGGAATGTGTTTGAAGCCTTGAAACAAAAAACGCACGAGTGAAATTTGTTCTGGCTAGTGATCTGCAGAGGTTGCCCTGTTTTGGGTAGAAATGGTGATTTTGGTGTTTTAGGGTGTTTGTAATGCTATGAGCTCGTGTATTGACTTTTTACAATATGCTTAAGTTGTTTGAAATGATGCCAAGACTTGGTTTTATCAGATACAAGAGTTATGTGGACTTTTGCAAGTTGGCTTGTTTTTGAAGAAAAGGTGAGATGACAATGCTCAAAGCCTGTACAGGCCTGTTCCTTAGCTGCACATAGTTGGTGAACTTTGCCTGATATTTGTGGACTTTGTTTGCAGCAAGAGGTTAGGTCCATGGCTCAAGATAAACAAAGTTGCTAAAAGTGAACTTTATCAAAGTAGCATTGTAACCTTTATGCCATTTTTAGATTAAACCCTTGTACAAAGCTTCAAAGATCAAAACAATGCCATTGTCCAATGTATTTGCATTCAATTTTGGAGTGTAAAAAGGATTAGAACCTGTAACGCAAGTACAAACATGATTCAAACTGATTTGCAAGTTGTAACATGGTGCAAAATGACTTGGACAAAAGTGATAATTTGCCATTTTCATTCCTTCGATTCTCCCTAACCATAAATGATCTTGGAGAGTTATTGGACATTTTGAAAAGCTTGTAAATTTCTCCACAATCCATATTTGAAATGAATTTTGATATTCCTCTTGGAACTATGTGAAAAGTTTCCATGAAGTTAGGTCAAAAGTCTGCCTAAACTAGGGCAAAATTTCACTAAGATAAAAGTTTCATGGATCCTTATTCACAAAATCATAACTTGATATCCAAGCATATTTTGAGAAAACTTTGTGAATCAAAGTTGTAGATTTTGTGGAGGACTACAAATTTCATGTTGGAAGTTTTCTTTGAATCCAATTTCATCATGGTGAAAAAGTTGGGAAAAGTTGGGGAAAATAAGAAATTTTCATAACTTAGAAAAATTCTAAGTTATGAAATTTTTCAAACTTAAACCCTAATTTCCAAATTTAGGTTTCTTGGTGAACAAGTTTCATTTTTTGACACATATTGATGAAAAATGACCCTTGACACTTGATTTTGACCAAAAAATCAAAGTTTGACTTTTCAGTGTACAGTTGATTTTTGATCGGTTGACTGGAAAATTCATCTATCAATCCCATGCATTTGAGATATTTTGAACCTTGTGATTAGGTCAAGATGATGCCATTGAGTCCTTGAAACCATACTTGAATCCAATTTGCCATTGGCTAGGTGAAAAATCAGAAATTGCCCTTCTGCAGTCAAAACCCTAATTTTGACCATTTTGCCCTTTTGATGATCTGATCAAATTTCTTGAGGAGTTGTGGTCCAAACATGATCAAATGGTTCATATGAGTCTATAATGTTGATGTGGATCAATAATTATGAAGTTTGACTGTAAATTGGCCACAGTTGACTTTTTCCCCAATACAGCTGATTTTTAGGTCAACTGTCCAATTGACTGGTCAAAAATGTGATTCAAGGCTTGAAACTTGATATGAGCAATCTTAGGAGTCCAATATGAAGTATGAAACTCTCATGAGGCATTGGAAGTCCAAAAATACTTGTGCAAACTCAAACCCTAATTTCAGGTCATTAGTGCAAGGAGATGTCTTGAGCTGAGCAAACCCTAATCTGGTCTTGAGTCTAAAGAGTCTTGTGAGGAAAATCTTGATAAAATGAGAGGGAAAATTTTGGGGTACAACAGTGATGAGATGCAATGTTGGGTTTTTTGGAGGCTTCCCTCAAATTTACCATATTGGATTTCAGTAAGTGTGGCAAAACTTGAGACAAAGTCATATTAATCTGGGTAAACTATCTCGTAGGCCTTTCTGCTCTAGGCTGATTATTCCGCTGTTGAGTAGCTGCTGGCTTGGATATCATTACAGCCCCTACCATTGGAAGGTGTTCGGTTTTGACCTGATTTCTTTGACTGTAAGCAGCACTGACCTCTTTCCTTCCCACAAAAGGTCTCTTTCCTTCACTTGAGGAGGTATCTTTTTTAATCTTGTCGCTTCTAATACCAGCTTCCACCTTTTCTCCAATTAGGATCAACTCAGTAAAACCAGTTGAGGAGCTTCCAATCAGATGGTTGAAAACGGACCAGATAGAGTACCCAAGAACATATCCACCTACTCCCTATCAGACAGAGGGGGTTGGACTCTTCCTGCTAGGTCTCTCCATTTTTGGGCGTAGTCTTTAAAGCCCTCGCTAGAACCCATAGACATACTTTGGAGTTGTGTACGAGTCAGAGAAAGGTCTGAATTATATTGGTACTGCTTATAGAAAGCAGCAACCAGGTCTTTCCACTTACGGATATTGGTTCCCTCCAACTGATAGAACCATTCAAGATGAGTCCCAGATAGACTGTCTTGGAAGAAATGGACCCCTAAATCCTTGTCAGCGGTGTGAGGCTGAATCTTCCTCACATAAGATCGGAGATGCATCTTGGGACACGAGACCCCATCATACTTAGAAAACACCGGAACCTTAAACTTCTGCAGGATGACAACCCCAGAAACTAAGCCCAACTCCTCAAAATCCAGCCCAAGTACCTTCTGGATTTCCATTGCGTTCAGACGATCATCCAGCTGTTTGTATTTATCATTAGCAGGAGGATACTGCTCCTCATTATAGTCAGATTCATAATCATATTCCTTCAGGATGAGGTCTTCTTCTCTCATCTCCACTTGTTGATTGTCTCATTCTTTTGATGAAGTTACTAATTTTGAAGCTCGCCGCACTGGCCCTCTGATCCTTCTTCCCAAGTTCACCACACCAGATGGTTTCTTTAGCTTCTTCTTTTGGTCCTTTAGTATGAGGGCTTTCATATCTTCTTTCCCTTTAGCTAGAGCCACTGTCATTTGCTGGAATTGGGCGTTTTGTGCCTGGAGATCCTTGATGTTTTGTTCAAGAGCCATTTCTTTACTTGTTGAAATAAACAGCAAAGAAGATAAGAACCTTGATTTGAAACATGCTTATGCCTTGATATGTATGATATGCATATGCAATGTTTTCAAGGATTTTATTGGATTTAAGCTCTTTTAAACAAAACAGGAAACAAAGCTCTTTATTAGTAAGTTTTTAAAGAAACAAAAGATTATACAGAGATAACATTGAAAGGAAATTCTAAACTCCTAAGTCTCCCATGGGCGCTTCCTCTTGGTGTTGAGGTAGGTGTTGAGATTCTTCTCTTCGTGAAGCCGCTTTGTTAATTCTAGCACCTTCTTCTCACTTGCATGGAATTCAGCCTCAAAAGTATCTCGTTCTTCCTTGAGCTGGATCCAAGATTTTTGCAACTCTTCGAAGTTGGTTGGCATATCAGGATGGAGAATAATGCGGGACTCGCCCCTTTGAACAACAGGTTCCAAGATAACCGGTAATATGGCATTGTATGGCATCATAAGACTTTGGGCTCGAGCTTGCACCCATTTGAGGTAAGGTTCCAAAGGGATGGAGTTCTTGCACCCCAAAGTCTTACTATCAGTCTTCTTAATAATGCCCTAAGCGCGGATGAACCTCTGACAATAATTTTGCAAATCATCTAAGTAGTTGAACATAATACCCTGGATGAGCATATCTGGTGGACCATCTCTCCGTGTATAGTCAAACTGACGTAGTGATAAAGAAGGATTATAGGTTATTCCTCCCCTAATGCCCAGGAGTGGCACATTAGGAAATTCTCTGCAGCGATCAATAAAAGAGATGTCTTCTTGAGAGCGAGGACACCAACGGATGCCGGAGTGAGAGAGAGACATTAATCTTTGACTCCACCTTAAACCTAAATCATTCTGCATTGTTGTCCGAGGAAGGTGCGAAATAAACCACCTATATAGAAGAGGGGTGCAACACATGAGAGTTCCTCGCTTCTTCAGAGTACGGGTATGGAGAGAATGTAGGATATCCTCGAGCAATGTAGGAACTGGATTGTGAGCAAGGAAGATATTGATGGCACTCACCTCTATAAATTGATCTGAATTAGGAAATAGGACCAACCCATGGATTAAGAGAGCTAATACATCTTCAAAGGCATGGTAACTCATAGCATCCAGGAAAATCTGAGCTTTCTCCATTAGAAATTTTGCAAGAAGGCCTTTAACTCCGCTTCTTCTTTCCCAATGGGATTAAATATCAGATGGCTTCAAGTGCAAAGTTATGCAACATCTTCAGCAGCTGGATCTTGTTCTAAACCAGTGAAAGGTACTTACTCCAATATAGGTAAACCAAGTAGCTTAGAGAATTCTTCCAGTGTAGGTACCAGTTGATAATCGAGAAATGTGAAGCAATGGTGCTCAAGATTAAAGAATTGGAATAGAACACTCATCAAAACTTCGTCAAATCCGGTGGTAACCAAGTTGAGAAAATGACCATGTCTTTTGTTAAATGACGAGTCTTCGGGAACTTGACCAATTCCTTGAGCTTGGGAGGTATTTCTTTGAAGTTAATCTGGATGGTTTTTCTGCGACCTGAACTCATATCCTACAAAACAGCAAAGAGTTAAATCTAACAGGCCCTTGAATGGTTAGTATATATGAATGTCATGATGTTTATGATGTCATGATTATGCTTAAATCATAGATAAACACAAGCAAATCACACAATAGACCTTAGGTAAGTACCCTCTTGAATGTTCAGTTGGCTCAACCTGTCCTATTAATAGTAACCAGGTTCTAATGAGTCTCAATATCATTGACCTTCCCATCAAGAATTGTTTCAGCTCACGCATCAAAGTATTGCAGCCAAAAAATCTGAAAGTCTAGTCTCAATGAGTTTAGCATCGAGTATCAACCAATCTTCGGTCGGAACCAAAGTCGATTATCTCACTACTTACTAATAGCTAGGATGAGTCAATTAAAGGTTCTAAAGGTCAGTTAGCGCTTAGTGACACTATGATGAAGCCTAATGTTATCCTTAACTTACTTAAGGAACATTAGTACAATCCAAAGTATCGCGCTAACGTAGCCACCACTTCGTCCGTATCAATCTATGTCGTACAACCTCCATGATTTATTGCTACTTACCTAAAAGGTGCCCCGGATCTGAGTGTAGGATCTTTAGAAGAATACCCCCAACAAACCCTCAAAGATAAAGCAATCAAAACAAATAAAGAAAGCAATTTTAAAATGAACTAGACCCTAAGGTAAACCCCACTTTTTAATATCCCCAGCAGAGTCATCAGTTCTGTGATACGGTGGTAGAAGCGACTGTTAATACTGGTTTTGCATTTTGTATTCGCAAATGTCACAGTAAGCAAGAGTCGCCGTCGTCTTTTCTTTTATCCAACAAAGGAAAGGGTGAAAAGAACAGAAAAAGACCTTTTCGAGATTTTTCTGAGTAAGGGGGGTAGATTATGGAAAGGGAAGGTGTTAGCACCCTTTCCGTCAGTGGTTTTCCACTGGCTCTTAGAGGTTTGCTCATTTTAAAAATACCTTTGTGCTTTGTGTTTGAAAATGTTTTGAAAACGCCTTAGTACGACGAACTTTGTAATATTTCTCGGGATAGTGGAGAAAGTATACAAAGTGTTTTGAAATTGTTTTTGAAAAGCAGTGTTTGTGTAAGTGCAAAATGTTTGAGCAAACTTCTAACAGCTATTTACTTTGTTACTCGAAAAGGGTCATTCTTTTCCTCTTTTCCTTTAGACAATGCTATCCTTTAGACAATGCTATCGTCGGATGTTTGAGGGACAATCGAAGGGACGTTTACAGTCATAAAGGCAACATGTAGAGACACTTTAGAAATTTTGTTTAGGGACTAGATCTTTTACCGAAAGGCAACTGTAGGGTCATCGAGGGACTATGATCTTTTTTATTTACAGGTATTTGCTAAAGTGTCCCTATTTTGAGGGACATGACTATTTTTCCGAAGGAAACCAAAGCAGGGATACCCTAGAGGTGCATATGTGCATATATGTTAAATTCGGTTATTTATCTTGAATTATTAAGTTTGCTAACATGTTAATTTTCAGTCTTATCATGCACGCCTAGTCACTAACAGTTAATATTTACAGAAATTGTAAAGTACGGAAAGTAAAAGTTTAGACTATTACATGGCTTTAGGGGTGGGGGTGTTTACAATATACAGAATTAGGAGTACAGAAATTAAAAGAAGGTAATAAAAACCTAGTTACAGTCTATTACATCCAGAAGGCAGTTACAATAAAAAAATGCGAGAAAATAATAACACTCAAAAGGTTAGAAAATACTTCTAAGAACCTAAGGCAATAAGAAATCTTTTTGTTTATTTTTTATTTAAGAGAAAAAATAAATTTGTTTTCCTAAAGTCTATTTAGAAAATAAACTAAATTTTTTGTGATTTTTTTATACTTATGGAAAGAAATATTAAAATTAAATTAAGTCCTACATTCTACTTTATTTTAAAATTGAGAAAGAGTTAAAGTTTAAATTAAATTATTTACAAAATTAGTTTAATTAAAAAAATATTAACCTAATATTTGTATGACCTTTTTTTCTTCTAATTTTTATGATTAATTAAATAAATGATAGCAAAATAATAAAAAAGAAATTAGAACAATAAAAAAACTATTGGGCCTAAGTATGCAAAAGAAAATAAGGGAGTGTTGTTGTTGAAACTACCAGGCCCAAGATGAATATTAAGCCCAAACTACGCTGGATCCGGTAAGGTGCAACCCTGAGGGTGCATGGTGGATCTCTAGTCAAGGCTCTTCGATTCCAACTTGATTGTGATCTGATGGTCAGATCTGATGGTGCATGATACACTTCTGGCCATGTGGAATACTGGATCTTGTATGAAATATTATGAAAATGGAAAATGTTGGACCTGGGATTCAAACCCAGGTTCTCTCCCTTCACACAAGCATGCTTTTCCAACTGAGCCAACCGTCCATTCATTAATCCATCTAACAGAATAATATTATATATAAAAAACATATCAAATGTATTCAAAAAATAAAACGCGCGCTGGATTTGAATAAGCCAATGGAGGGATGCCAACACATTGTCTTCTTCATCCCTCTGTCGTCTTAGACATAAGACCTGTAGTGACAGTTTTGGTCTGTCACTATAGCACCTACAACCTATAAAATTCATAATACGCAATGAAAATAAATTTTGAGGCCATGGGTCGATTGTGTTCAATCTTATGAACACGATAGTGCCCCTAGTTTGGGCTAATTCCAGCTATTCTGAGAATCTCCAATTCTAAGGATCAAACCCTAAAAATGGTAATACGTGATTCCGACACCCAAACTGCAATCAAACTAAACCAAAAGCTTGCAAATGATCACACGGTTAAATATGCATGGTCAAAACACATTGATATTATGTGAATTGTACAAAACGAAATTAGAAAATGAAGCAAATCGTGAGAGTTTGTGGACGCATTAGGCTATGCTTCAAGGCTTGATAATGGTTACAAATGCTTCAAGGAATCTCCAGGAGTGGATTAGGATCCTTGGTTTGGACTAAAGAAGGCTGGAGACTGAAATTCGAATTTTGACAAGTTTGGTGTTTTTGCATAATTTTCAGAGGTTCTCTAGGCTATGTGTGCCTCTCCTGATGCTTGTTAGGTGCTTGTTTATATAGAGAGGAATGAGGAGACACGAAAACAAGGATTAAACAGCCATAAACAAGATGTTTGAATGCCATGAATATCCATTTGTAACCCAGGCCAAAGTTGTGGGGTCTTGTCCATTTTTCAGATTTGCATGAATGTGGACATGATGGCCTTGATGTACATGAAAATTGGGGCCACCTCATGCACTAAGCCAAGCCCAAATAGCAATGGCCCAATAAATTTGCACTAGTTTCGGTTTATTTGATTTTAATTAAATAAAAATTAATATAAAATGCAAATAAAATAAAGACTATGCAAAAAAAAAGGTTTTAGGGGTCCTCTCTGATCTTAGGAAGATGTTTGAAGTCCAAGAAAATGAGCCATTTCCTTAAAAGATCATATTTGCTCAATGCACATTTCTTGAAATTTCCCAAATTTTTCCAACTTAGGCAAGACATAACTTGCTCAATTTTTTTCTAAAGATGATGATCTTGAACTTTTTGGAAAGACCAAGATGTATACTTCAATCCCTCTTTTGATCAATTTTGAATTTGAAGATTTTATCTTGATGTAACAAGTCTTGGCAAAAAGTGGCTTTTGTTGACTTTCTAAAAATGACCTGTAATGTATGAACTTGTATCTTTCAAATGGTGCATTTATTGGACTTGATGGCTAAAGAGAAGTTGTAGGGAATTGGATTCTCCTTAAAATGAACTTTTGTTTGGGGGGAATGGATGAAGTATGTGAAAGTTATGCCTAGTTAAAGTTTGGTTAACTTCTCCTATAGAAACCCTAATTAGCAATTTTGACTTTTGATGAATTAGGAGCATTTCTTGAGGAATCGTGATCAACCCTTGATCAAATGATGGATATCACTTCAAAATGTTGATGTTAACCAAAAATATTGAAGTTTGACTATATATAGGCCACAGTTGACTTTTGACCTAGCATAGTTGATTTTCAAGCATTTGAGCAATTGATTGAGCAAACTTGTTATGCAAAGCATGAAACTTGGCATGGACAATCTTGAAGGCATATTAGGACCATGGAAAGCATTTTAGACCTTTGGAGTTCACACATCTTGATGAAAATTGAAACCCTAGTTAGAGGTTCATTGCCTTGAGAGGAGAATTTGTCTGGTCAATTCTTGGCCATCCTTGAGCAATCTGGGGACCTCAATGAGCATAAAATGAGAGGGAAAATTTTGGGGTACAACATCGATGATAGAGGAATTTTCTGGATATTCTTTCAATATACCTTTTGATGTCATGGAACCAAGGCTTGTCATTCGGTCATTCTTCAATAGCGAGTTGGTGTACAGGCTCTTCAAAATGTCTGATAGTGATGTGCGGCTCATGGTTAGGCCAGGTTGCTTTAAACATGGCTGACAAGGTTGATAGAGCATCCTCCATTTGATTTTCTTCTCGTGGGATGTGGTTGAAAGTAATCTCAGTGAATTCTGCAGCTAGCTTCAAGACAAAATCCCTCTATGGAATCAAGTTGGGGTGTTTGGTGTCCTATTCACCTTTGACTTAGTATATGACTAACGCGGAATCTTTGAATACTTCAAGATGTTTGATTCTCATATCAATGGAATCTTCTAGACCTAGGATGCAAGCTTCATATTCGACGATATTGTTGGTGCAGTCGAAACATAACCTTGCAGTATAAGGTTTGTGATAGCTTTTTGGAGAAGTCAAAACTGCCTCGATAACATGTCACAGTGCATTTGAAGCTACGTTAAACATACGTGTCCAGCGTGCCCCTGGTTCTGGTCCTTTATCGGGTAATGGTATTCCGTAGTCATCTATAACCATAACATCTTCGTCTAGAAAGTCGAACTTCATGGGCTGATACTCTGGAAATGGTTGATGGTCCAAATGATCAGCTAGTATACTACCTTTGATGGCCTTTTGAGTAACATATAGTATGTCGTATTCTGATAATAACATATGCCATCGAGCAATCTTCCCTGTAAGATCTAGTTTTTCGAACACATATTTTAAGGGATCCATCCTTGCTATTGGCCATGTGGTGTGTGTTAACATGTATTGCCTCAATCTTTTAGTGGCCCAAGCCAATTCACAACAAGTCTTCTCGAGGAGTGAGTACCTGGTTTCATATTCAGTGGATTTCTTGCTAAGGTAGTAGATTGCGTGCTCTCTTCTACATGTTTCGTCTTATTGGCCTAATACACATCCCATTGATCCTTCAAGTACTGTTAAGTACATAATGAGAGGTCTCCCAGGAACTGGTGGCATCAAGATTGGTGGATCTTATAAATATTTCTTTATCGTCTCAAAAGTTGTCTGGCAATCATCATTCCATGTTACTGTTTGATCTTTTCGCAGTAATTTGAATATAGGCTTGCACGTAGTAGTTAGGTGTGATATGAGCCTTAAAATGTAGTTCAATTTCCCTAAGAAACCACGAACCTCTTTTTTCGTCTTTGGCGTTGGCATTTCTTGTATAGATTTTACTTTGGTGGGATCCACTTTGATACCATGTTGGCTTACAATAAAACCCAGTAACTTGCCTGACCTGACACCAAAGGTACATTTGTTTAGATTTAACCTTAATTTAAACCTTCACCGTCGATCAAATAACTTCTGTAGATGTATGATGTGGTCCTCCTCTGTATGAGATTTGGCAATCATATCATCTACGTACACCTCAACCTCTTTGTGAATCATATCATGGAACAATGTAACCATTTCCCGTTGATAGGTTGCCCATGCATTCTTTAGGCCGAACGACATTACTTTGTAGCAAAAAGTCCCCTAAGTTGTCATGAAGGTAGTCTTCTTCATAACTTCGGGTGCCATTTTGATTTTATTATAACCTGAGAAGCCGTCCATGAATGAGAATATTGAATCTTGAGTCGTTTTTTCCACAAGAACATCTATGTGAGATAGCAGGAAATCGTCTTTAGGACTTGCTTTGTTTAGATCCCGATAATCCATACACATATGTACTTTGCCATATTTCTTGGATACTGGAACGATGTTAGTTATCCAAGGTAGATAGTCTACCACTGCCAAGAACCCTACGTCGAATTGTTTAAGAACCTCTTTCTGAGTTTTGCTGGACATATCTGGACGATTTCTCTTGAGCTTTTGCCTGACCGGGGGACAACCTTCTTTAAGAGGTAATCTGTCTACCACAATGTTTGTATCCAACCATGGCATGTCTTTGTAAGACCAGGCTAATATATCCATGTACTCATGTAACAAATTGATCAGCCTTTCTTTGACGCTTTCTTCTAACGCTGCTCCCGGCTTGATCTCTTTCAGATCCTCTTTTGTGCTGAGGTTAATGGTCTCAATAGGCTCTTGATATGGTTGTATATTGTTAGCTCTTTACTCTATACTTCTTGCCAATTCTTCAGAAAGTTCAAGATCCTCATCATCTTCCTCTTTAGCTTGATTGACATGAGAATCAAAATCGTATCAGATAGCAGCAATAACATTATCGGTGATTTTGGGCATGGATATGCACATTTATCATGTTTTGGTGCAGTTTTTATTTAGTACGTGAATTTGGAAAATGCATATGATAAGAAGTATTACCATTTTAAAATATGTACTATAAATGCAAAATAAAAACAAGGATCTTAATTGAATACAAAACATATTTTTATTAATCATGAATATTGATTGAAACACACGGGGGACCCTTAAAAACAACCCATATGCCTCCGGCTTGACATATGTTCTTTCAAAAACAAAGAAAATTACTTTGGGAAGAAAATTTCAGGAATCTCCACAACTGTCCAATTCTTTAGATCTTCGCCTGGGGCGCATTCACGGGTGTAATCTGATGCCCTTTTGATGTTGTCTTTATGGGACATCATTGCCACTTATTCTCCCTGCTCTACCCCTTTGTTGATGAAGGTTTCCAGGATTGGTGGAAACTGTGCCTTCCCTTTTAGAGTAGCCTTTGATGATTCATAACCCAAACCAAAACGGTTCTTCTTCTCAGATATTTCGGGGAGGTCTCCCCAGCCTTTTGAGTCACCATTCTCCATTGCTATTTGTAAATCTCTCCACGATGTCACAATAGGCTTCTTGACCTTTCCTACCGGTAAGGTTATCATTGAAGCAACCTCTAATACTTGAAATGGTGTAGCTATGCAATCTTCATCAGCACTGATATACCTGTAGGACTCAATGTGACTTACGAAGATGTCTTCTTCTCCACCAATTATGACCAATATTCCTTCAACAAAGAATTTCAATTTTTGACACATTGAGGGCATAACCAGTATCAGTGAGTACCCTGGATAGACTTGTAGTACCTATCTGTATTGAAATGTGCTTGGTTGTGATCTCGGCCTTGCGGAGGTAATTCACTATCGTTGAAATAGGACTCGGACGTTAGATTTGCTACCATGTTATCAAATTGGTTCACAATAATTTCTTCTGCAACATTAGCAGCACTTAGAACTTTCATCAGAGAATCTTGATGCGCTTCTGAATTGATGAGCAACGAGAGTATGGAAATCTTGGCTGGAGTCTGGTGAAGTTGGTCCACCACCCTATAATCACTTCTCTTAATTATCCTTAAGAATTCATCGGCCTCTTGGTCAATGAAGCTTTTGCTTGGAGGCTCCTGATTCACCTCCTCTACCGCTTTTCCTTTTTCTTTCCTTAACAAGTCATTTTTATTTTTCAAGCCATTGTCATTCTTCTATGATGGTTTAGATCTGAACACCCGGCTGTGACGAGTCATACCCCATGTCCCTGTTATATTTGAAATTGCAGGTTCTTGACTTGATGATGACTCACATTCTTGTTTCGAGCCATTGGTATATACAGTGGGATCATAATTCCATGGTACCTCCTTGTCAGTTTTCTAAGGGATAGGAGATGGCCCTCTAATTATGATCGTAGTATTTAGTGCTACTGGTATTCTCAGAGTTTACTTTATTGTAGGAGTTTCTATCGAATCTCCTCATGGGATCACGAGAGTATTCTTGTCATGGTTTAGCCTTTGATAAGGAATTACCAATGGCTTCTTCATAATTCCTTCAATTACTGCTATATACTTAACTTCAGGGTATGGTCTGAATTGGACTATCCCCTGATCCATAAATTGTTGTAAGGTCTTTTCGAAAGCTTTGTTATGTTCCAGAAGGAACCCACATTCCAACATATATTCTTTCAACATATTTATCGGTAACTTCGCTTGTTTGTCTGCCCCATTGTCGGTGACTACTTCAATTTCATTTATTGTCGGACCATCATGCGGAGGCATGAGGTTTGATTTGATGTTTTGTTTTTCAAAAGTAATGTCTTGGGAGTTGTTGTACCCCAAAATTTTCCCTCTCATTTATCAAGGATTTCCTCACAAGATGTCTTGGACTCAAGACTGGACTAGGGTTTGACCAGCTCAAGATATCTCATCATGCACTGATGACCCAAAATTAGGGTTTGGGATTGAACAAATATTTTTGGACTATCAATGCTTCATATGACTTCCAAGGACAATTATGGACCCCTAAGATAATTCATGCCAAGTTTCAAGCTTTGAATCACATTTTTAATCAGACAATTGGACAGTTAACCTAAAAATCAACTATATTGGGGGAAAAGTCAACCATGGCCAATTTATAGTCAAACTTCATGATTTTTTATCCAAATCAACATCTTAGATTCATATGTATCATTTAATCAAGTTTGGACCATAATTCCTCAAGAAATTTGATCAAATCATCAAAAGGGCAAAATGGTCAAAATTAGGGTTTTAACTAAGAAAGGGAAATTTCTGATTTTTGACCTAGAAAATGATAAATTGGTTTGAAGAATGATTTCAAGAGTTCAATTGCATCATCTTGACCTAATGACATGGTTCAAAACATTTCAAATCCATTGGATTGATAAATGAATTTTTCAGTCAACTGTTCAAAAGTCAAATGTACACTGAAGAGTCAAACTTTGACTTTTTGGTTAAATTCAAGTACCAAAGATCACAATTCATCAAAATATGTCAAAATGTGAAACTTGTTCATCAATAAATCAAGGATTGAAGATTTTGTTTTGAAATTTGAAATTTCTTAACTTAGAAATTTTTCTAAGTATAGAAAATTTCATATTTTTTCTCAACTTTAAGCCAAATTTTAACCATGATACAAGTTGATTCGAAGAAAGTTCCCAACATAAAACTTGTAGATCTCCATGAAATCTACAACTTTGATTCACACAATTTCTCCTAAAGATGCTTGGATCTCAAGATATAATTTTGTGAAGACATGCTCATGAACTCAAATAACTTAGTAAAATTTTGCCCTAGTTAGGCAGGTTTTTAACTCAACTTCATGCCAATTTTTCACATAGTTCCAAGGGGAATCTTTGAAATAAGTTCAAATATAAGTTGTAGAGAACATTGCAAGCTTTCCAAAATGTCTAAGAACTCCTTGAGATCATTCTTGAGTGGGGATAATCAAAGAGATGAAATTGGCAATTTCTCACTTTGATTTCAAGCCATTTCATGAAGAACAAAAATTCAAATCCTCAAGCATGTTGTACAATCTTCACTTTTCAGGCCTCAAACTCGTTTGTCACTTCACCATTAATGGATTGCACAAGATTCCATGCCCTAAAGCCAAGCATTCAATGCATTGTACAAGAAAATAACCATTTATGGAAGAAAGGCAACATTGCCATTTTGGAAAAGCATGCTTTTTGCATTTTTCCATTTCTTGAGCCTTGAACTTGTTCTTTCTGCACAAACTAAGCCTCTAAACCTGAACAAAAAATGTTTAAAGCTTCACACCACCCTACAAGATCATAACCATGCATTAAAAAGTCATTTCTCACACTTGCTTCAAAAATAAGAAATGTAGCAAGACATGTGATCTTGTACTTCTGAGCAAGCATTAGTCCTCCAATCTTTTGCTCTATATAAAGCCATCATTGTGCAACTAAAACCATGAATGCCCAAGCCTTGAAACACCCTAGAATTAGAAATTTCATACCAATCCTCCAAACTTGCCATTTCTGACTTATGAACTGAATTTTCCATTCCACTCGTGCGTTTTCAGGCCTTTTGCTTTCCTAAGCTTCCTTACCTTACAAGTAAACCATCCCACACCCTGAAACATCACTGTAACTCCATCTTCCCCATTGTTGAAGTTAAAAAATAGAGTAACATAGGTGGACTTATCCAGATCATTCCAGCCATCCTCAAGACAAGCTAAGTATTGCATTAGCTTCCTAGAGGTTCAAGGAAGCTAACCTGATCATCACAGCATCCTAAAGCAAGCTCATTTTCAAAACACGATTTCCATTTTCAATGTGAGTTTTCTGTTTTTCTAACTCTTGATACAGGCATAGTTAGCTTTCCATTTTTGAATATACAATGTATACATCATTACTACGAAGTTGTACATATCCATAGCTTGCATTTATTTGGCCTGAGTTGAGAGAATTTTGAGTTTGAAGTTTCTGAAAAAATTAGGTTAAGAATTAGGGCCAACAAAATTCTCTCTGATCTTGGACTTATAGTTTTAGTTATGCACATGGTTAGAATCGTGAAGTAAAATGCTATAATGTTCATGTTATCACTATCCATTTTTGTTGAGAGATGAAAGAGTTACAGGGGGTCCGACTGGCTAGAGGTTGAAGATGAAGTACAGGGCAAGGCAATATTTTGTGTTATGTATTTGTGTTTTCATTTGAACTAACGGATGTACAGCCACCACAGTGGCAAGGCAGCGCGCAGAAATGCCTTAGGTCACGGGTTCGAGCCTTGGCGTTGCCTTTTGCAATTTTTTCACTTTTTTCTATCTTTTTTTTGTGGTTTGCAGCATGGGCTCATGGGCATTGGACCCTATGATTTTTGCTAACTCCCTGCCTTTCATTTACCTTCAGCACCCCTGGCCCAAATATTTTATTTAATATTTTCATTTTATTTTATTAAATATATTTCTTAAATATTAAAAAAATCATGAAAAATATAAAAATGATAGATTTAAATTTTGACTTATTTCATTTTATTTGTGTCACATAAAATATTTTTATTTAGTCATATATTATTTATTCTTTATCAAATAAACTTGTAAATTAAAATAAAATTAGGTTAAATATTTTTTTCTCACACTTATTAATATTTTATTTTAATATATAAAAATACCAAAATATTTCATAAATACCATTTATTATTTTCAAAGACAAAAAAAAATACAAAAATATTTAAAAACTTAAAGAAATTCATTTCTTTTTTTTAAAATTAGAATTAGGGTTTAATCAAAATATTTTCTAAAAAATAATTTTATTTCTTAATTAATTTAAGTTTAATCTAGATTTATTTATTAGGTTTAGTTTAAAACTTTTTCACATAAAAAACCAAACAAAAATCTTCTTTTGCATTTATATATCTTTGCATATTTAAATTGCCTTGTACATTATTTATTCCAATACTTGTATAAATTCAATTTGGTTGTAATAGATTAATTAGGTTTATATTATTGCAATCCCCATTCATAATTTTTACACCCCCCTCCCACAAAATGTTGTAATAGCGTAGTAATCTTTAAATTACGCAATTTATCGCTTTTACATAACATGTTAGTAATTAGGGTTTGTATGGAAAGATAAAAACAATCAAATAGAAAACCCTAATCCAAGACAAAATCAAGCATGAAAATAACACACTTACACACAAGCACCCCCTAGGATTATTCCACTTGGTTGCCTTATACAAAAATGGTCATATTACGCAAGTGAGGTATCTTAGCAAAACAAATAAATACAAGATCATAGTCCCTCGATTACGCTATTCAGAGTTGCCTTACAAAATGATCTTAGTCCCTTAAAAAATGCTAAGATACTTTGCGACATTGCTAATCATGGTTATACGATGACCCACGCCCATCCCGTTTACATCCAAAGATAGGGTGGCTTACCAAATCAATGGTAAGACAACAATGTCAAAGGAAAAGAAAATGAACAAGAAAGACATTTGTGTAGGTAGATTACTTTTAGTTACTTGCTCCATTTCAAAACAAATATCCTTTCTATTTTCAAAACAAATATACACATTTCAAAACATCTTACAAACTTGAAAACATTTTCAAAAAGAAAAACATCTTTGTATACATTCTTACGAACGAGAATCATTACAAAGATTTCCTAAACAATGGCCTCTTTACAAAATACTTTTCAAAAACCACACAAAGCACAATTTCAAACAAAAGCAAGTAATCTAGCAAGTAACTAAGAGCCCATGGAAAACCATGGATGAAAAGGGTGCTAATACCTTCCCTTTTCATAATCTACCCCCCGAACTCAAGAAACAATCTCAAAGGTCTTTCCTGTGCTTTTTCACCTTTCCTTTTGGATAAAAGAAAAGTCGGTGGCGACTCTTGCTGACCGCAACATTTGCGATAAAATGCAAAACCTTCAAGTCAGTTCTCCCACCGTATCACAGAACTGGAGACTCTACTGGGGAATATTATAAAAGTGGGGTTACCTTAGGGATAGATCACATTTACTTGCTTACATTATTTGATTTGTATGCTTTACATTATGGTTCTTTGTTTGGGTTTGAATCCTCTATCCGGATTTGCGATACATTATAGGTAAATAGCAATATGTTGTGGAAACTATGCGGTGTATACTGACATGGTCTAAGCAATAGTTATGTCAGTGTGACATATTTGTGGGTACCTGTAGCCTTTGAGTTAATCAAAGAGAATACGGGGCTGCTGAGTGATGTCATGAAGCACTAATGAACTTCTAGAACCTTTACTTGACCAACTTGGCCTTTAGGATGTAGTGAGATGACCGGCTTTGGTACAGTCCGAAGTTGGTAGATACTAGATACTACACTCATTGAGGTTTGGTTTCTTGGGATATTTCGGTCGCCATTAAAGAGGCTTGAGCTGAAACAATGACCAAAGAAACAATCTGGTGATATTGAGCTCCTTAGAACCTGGTTACTATTACTAGGACAGGTTTAGGCCAACTAAACTTCAAGAGGGTACTCACCCATAAAACTCCATGCAAGCCTGAACTAAGAACTTGTTTTCTTTGCTTGTATATGCATACTTGTACATAACATCATGAACATCATATACATCCACTAACCATTTCAAGGATTTTGGGGATTCATCTTTGTTCTTGTTTTATAGGATGTGGATTCACTTCGCAGGAAAACTATTCAAGTCAACCTTGTGAGAATTCGTCCACGACTTAAGGAGCTAGCTTCAAAGATTCCTGAGAACTCTCCATTCACCGAGAGACATGGTCGTCTACTCAACTTGGTCACCTCCAACACAGATGAGGATATGATGAAGGTGCTCTTTCAGTTCTTTGATCCTTTGCACCATTGCTTAACATTCCCCGACTATCAACTTGTGCCTACTTTGAAAAAATTCTCCCAACTCTTGAGGATTCCCATTCTCAATCAACTACCTTTCAATGGTACAGAAAGAGACCCAAAGCCATAAGATATTGCTCAAGCTCTACACTTGCACTCATCTGATGTCACAACTCATTGGGAAACTAGGAGTGGTGTCAAAGGCTTCTTAGCAAAGTTCCTGTTTGAGAAATCCCAAAGTTGTTGGAATTCCTTAGACTTACAAGCCTTTGAGAAAATTGTGGCTCTTCTCATCTATGGGATGGTTTTATTTCCAAATTCTGACCAACTCATAGATGTGAACACCGTAAAAATCTTCATGTCACGCAACCCGGTGCCTAAATTGCTAGGGGATATCCTGCGCTCTTTTCACACTCGCACAATGAGGAAAAGAGGTGTCCTTATGTGTTGCACCCCTCTTCTAGAAAGATGGTTTATTTCTCATCTTCCCCAATCAGACTTAAAGAATGAGCAAGGTTCAAGGTGGTCACAAAGGTTAATGACGCTCAAACATTTAGACATTCATTGGTGCTCCTGATCCAAAGAGAATGTTATCATTATTGACCGTTATGGAGAATTCCCTAATGTACCACTACTTGGCATTAGGGGAGGTATCATATACAACCCATGCTTAGCCTTAAGACAGTTTGGTTACGCCCGAAGGGATGGCCCGCACGAGATACTTATTCAAGGTTTGGTATTCGACTACGATAATGACGATCAAGGTCTTCGCCAGAGATTTATTCGAACTTGGAGGATGCTAAACAAGGTGGATAGCAAGACTTTGGGGCACAATAATTCCATCCCTCTTGAGCCTTACCTCAAATGGGTATGAACCCGTGCTCAAAGTCTTATGATGCCTTATCCTTCCATCCTTCCGGTAATCATTGAGCCTGTTAAGGAGGGAGATGTTCTATACAATATCCTACATTCTGACATGCCCACATCTCTTGAAGACTTACAAAGGGATTGGATACAACTCAAAGGAGAGAGAGATACTTTCGAAGCCCAATTATACACAAGTGAGAAGAAGGTTTTGGAACTCACTAGGCTACTTCATGAGGAGCAGACCCTGAATGCCTACATTGCACCAAAGAGGATGCGCACTACTTTTTCATCTTAGAGTTTTGTATTATTTTGTCCAATGGGCATTGATGTACTCAAACTTTATCTTATTAATATAACGTGTGTTTATTTTTGTCTAAAATAAACTTGAATATTCGAAATCCTTGAAAACATTGCATATGCACATATCATTCATCATAGCATAAACAGGTCTTTTGCAACAAGTCTCCTCATATCTCTACTGTTTATTTCAGTAAGATGGATATCGAGAAAACAGTGAAAGATCTCCAAGCTCAGAACACGCAGTTTCAACAGTTGCTCAGGACCCTAGCCAAGGGGCAAGAAGAATTGAAGACTCTGCTACCAGAAGAGAGGAAAAAGAAAACAAAGAAGGTAACTGGAGTCTTAAACATGGGGAGAAGATTTCAGGAACAGACAAGAAGGACTTTGAACTTTGCAACAACTTCCGGTGAAGGAGAAGGGAAAGGCAAGGAAACAGCTATTCCGTCAGAATCGGAAGAAGATGAGGAAGAAGAGGAAGACTACTCTGAGGAACAGTATCCTCCAGCTGATGACAAGTACAGACATCTCGAAGAGCGTTTGAGTGCGATGGAAATACAAAAGGTGCCAGGCTTAGACTTTGAGGAATTGGGACTAGTGTCGGGGATTGTGATTCCTCCGAAATTCAAAGTGCTTATGTTTGCAAAATATGATGGAGTGTCATGCCCTAAAATGAATCTCCGATCATATGTGAGAAAAATCCAACCCCACACCGCTGATGAAGACTTGTGGGTGCATTTTTTCCAAGATAGTCTGTCCGGAACACAACTCGACTGGTTTTACCAACTAGAAAGAGCCAACGTCCACAATTGGGAAGATCTTGCCGCAACTTTCTATAAGCAATATCAATACAATGCTGATTTGGCGTCTACCCGTACTCAACTCCAGAGTATGGCCATGGCTTCCAATGAAGGTTTCAAGGATTATGCACAAAAATGGAGAGATTTGGCTAGAAGAGTTCAACCCCCTCTGTCTGAAAGGGAATTGGTGGGCATGTTCTTAGGCACCTTATCTGGCCCCTTCTTCAACCATCTAATCGGAAGTTCATCTATAGGCTTTACTGAACTAATATTAACCGGAGAGAGGGTGAAAGTTGGCATAAAAAGTGGAAAGATTCAGAAGGATTCATCTTCTTCTGTAGCTGTAAGAAAGCCTTTCATCGGGAAGAAAGAGGTAGCTGTTGTATATCCGCAAAGGAACCAAGATATGGTCGAACACCGACCAATGGTGCGGGCTATTATGATTCCAAAGCCTACGTCCGATCAATAAAGAAGTAATCAACTAAGGGTGGAAAGGCCAGTCTGGCAATTCACCAGAATTAACATGACTTTGTCTCAAGTATTACCGCATCTTCTGAGATCCAACTTGGAAACCTTGAAAGAAGATCCTAAAAACCCCAATACAACATCCCCTCATTATCACCCTAATGCCCGTTACGCATATCACTCTGAAAGTCCTGGTCACGATACTAATAACTGTTGGGCCTTGAAAAACAAAATACAATACCTCATTGAAGTAAAAGAAATTGAGTTTGATGCGCCCGAGAAGCCAAATGTCATTTCTTCTCCCATGCCCAGACATGGTCACAACACCAATGCTATTGAAGAAGATTTATTTGTTACCACAGTTGATGAACTTATGACTCCACTTACAACCATTAAGATAAACTTGTTGAAAGTCGGTGTGTTCCAGGACTGTAATGAAGTTTTCCATCTCTGCTTGTCCTCACCAACTGATTTCCCTTTATTGAAAACAGGCATTCAACGCTTGATAGATAACAAAGAGATTTTGTTTGAAAGTACTCCTGTTTCACCTATTCCTGTTGAAGATGTTTCAATCATCACTATTTCCGCCAATTCTTCCAAGGTCTCCACCAAAAGACCCGTTAGAATTACATCGGTTCCGAAAGCAACTCCTCTAATAATCACAATGCCTGGGCCAGTCCCATATGTATCAGACAAAACTGTACCGTGGAATTACGGAGGGGACATTTACTACCATGGCATCAAACAAGACTGGCCGGCCGCTGAAGTGATAAACTCTGAAGAAGAAGATTCCGACATCAGCAATATTGCTGGAACTAGTAAAATTACCCGAAGCGGTAGGATCTTTTCTCCAGAAATTGCTCCCCCAAAGGCAGTTTCTGGATCCGTGGCTGTTCCAAAGGTTACTTCCGTACCCATAATCATCTATGCAAATGCTCCTATTAACGAAACCGTTACAACCCATGTTGTCATTCCTACCAACACTCCTACTGCTGAAACTCGAGGAAAGAGTATTCAAGTGGAGCCTGTCCGGACGAAGGCTCAATCACTGACTATCCTCGAGACATCTAAGAAAGAAATGGAAGAGATCCTAAAAATTATAAAGAGGAGCGACTACGATGTAGTTGAATAATTGGGGAAAACTCCCTCCAAGATCTCCATGTTGGCATTAATACTGTGTTCTGAGGCACATGCGAAAGCCTTGGTGAAGTTCCTAAAAACGGCCCATGTGCCTCAAGAGACGTTTGCTGATCAATTCCAAGACTGTATTGCCAACTTGATAGCGGATAACGGCCTAGGCTTCTCAGATGCTGATCTGACACCGAGGGGAAGAAAGCACAATGAGGCATTACATGTCTCTGTGGAATGTAGGGTCACAACTCTGGCCCATGTTTTGGTGGATATCGGCTCATCTTTGAATGTTTTACCAAAAAAAGCTCTTGACAGACTTGACTGCGATGGGCTAACATTAAAACCAAGCAACATAGTAGTAAGAGCATTTGATGGCTCGAAGAGGATGGTACACGGGGAAGTGGATATCCCCATAAAGGTTGGAACACAAACTTTCAATTAAACATTTTATGTGAAGAAGTGAAAAACACAAGAAGGGGGGTTGAATTGTAAAACTTGAAATCAAATGCAGACAACACGTTATTTTTATCCTGCTTCGTTTGATCTCAAACTACTCCAGTCCACCCGTCAAGGTGATTTCGCCTCTCTCCAACGAGGTCTTAATCTACTATATTCAACTGAATATTACAACTGCTTTAACAACTGCTAAAGCCTTCTTGAGTCAAAACCATAAACCGGTTTCTCAAGGAAATACTTTCTTACAGATAAATGAAATCTAAGTGTGTTGAATGTTTTCTACAAAACTGTTTATCACAACTGTGATACTACACAAATTAAGCTTATGAGAACTGGAATGCTAAAACAATAGAGTAAGTAATTTGAGAGCTTTAGCAAACTGTGAATGAGGATGAAGATGAATCGCTTTAGGCGTGTAGAGAGTTGTGGAGCATTAGCCAATTTGTTCCTCACTTGCTTGTTTATATAGCATTGGAAATGATACGTTGGAGTCAGTTATTCCGTTTCAATGCCGATTACATTCTTTCCATATTAAGAAGATCTTTGTCTGGAATAATGCCGTTGATAATAAAGTATCTTGAATGCACAGTACCGTTGCCAATTAAGCGTTTTCTGGCTTTGGCTTATTCTGACGCTGCTAGGTGCTGATGAATTGTTGTGGTCTTGATCAGAGTTTAGATTGTTACGCGCAGATCTGTTCATCAAGCTTCAGCGTAAGCACATGCTTTGATCTTCTGATTCTGGAATCTGATATAACATCCTCTGATGCTGATGTTGATATTTCATCTTCTGATGCTGATGATGATATTCTTATGCTGATACTCATCAGAGTTTCTGTAAAACACAATATAATTTTTAGGTAGCATATATGTCTTACATGAATCATACAATTTATATAATCTTGCATTTTGTTATCATCAAAACTTTAACTTAGGGTAGTAGATTCAAACTTTGTTCTAACAATCTCCCCCTTTTTGATGATGACAAAAACTAGATTTTTTTCAATTGAAAATTAACGAGAAAAGTATCAGAGATAACCAAATAATAAATTGTATCAGAATTAAATAGGAAGTTATCAAAGATAAGAAGATAAGGGATAAAAGAGGTATCAGAGTTTAGATCGGAAAGACTCCCCCTGAATTTATTACTTCCCTTTAATTCCATGAGTTCTTTAGGATCAGATCTTTATTGACTTTCTTTGAACATCAGAACATCAGAGCTTCAGTGTATTAGAGTTCATCAGATTCTTGTACCTGTAAGCTATGCAGAACAAAAACATTCAAGTATATCAGAGTGTTAGAGTGTTTTAGACTTTTGTCTCAGTAAACCGTTATTGAAAAATATCAGCCTTTCTCCCCCTTTTTGTCAGCAATCAAAAAGTGCACATAATTGAGGAAGTAAAAAATAATTGAAGTAAGAGAATCAGTGCAGAAAAACGAGTGTATTCAGTTCAGAGCCAGAAAAATAGTACAGATGATATGCAAAGAAAACAATGAAAATATCAAGAGAAAAAAAAACTAAGGTGCAGATGGAAGGCGTGTGAACAAAGCCTCAAGCATGTTCTTAATCTGATCAGTGGTTTCCTTCTGCTGATGCACCATGCTGGCTACTGAGTAAATCTTGTTGTCCTGAACATCCATCCTTGCTTTCATCCATTGATCACTTTTATCCATTCTCTCTTGCAGACGAAGATCATTTTGCTTCAGCTCTTCAAGAGTCTACCTGTCCAAGGCAGCTTGAGAGATGTCAGAGTCAGGGTGCTTCTGAGAGCTTTCTGCAATGTCTTCTTCTTGACACACATCTTCTGCTGGTTGAACTGTTGATGTTGGACGCTTTTCAGACCAAGGCTCACTGTCCAGATGAAGCACTTCCTCCTTCAGCAGCTGACTTAAGACTGGTACTTCAACTTCTTTCAGCAGATTGCTGAAGTTCTGTTGAGCCTGTTCATAGTTTAGGTCTTGCAGCTTAAAGGTTTCAGCGTGTACCCATCCTCTGAAATGCGTCCAGAGTTGGTCTGAAACAGCAGGATCAATCACTCCCGGACAAGCCTGCTTTAGAGAAGAAATCCATCTCTGCATATCTGCTTCAAAATTCAAAATACTAGAACCAACATCTGGTTGTTTGGGTTTGGGAATGGTGGTTTTATTGATAATGGCAGCAAAACAGTCAAGGACTGTGAGATCGATGAAGGTTTTGTTGTGGTCTTCTGTATTTTTCTTGGGAGAGGGAGTGGGAGAATCAGAAATGATTATTGGACTGTGTGGAGTATTAGGAGGGGTAGTTTCTGGTGAGGATGGTAGATGGGGGATATTGACAGTGGTGCCACCAGGGAATTCCATGGCTAAGGGTCGTGGTTCGGATGATTCAGATGATTGAGGTTCAGGGGATTGAGGTTCAGGTGATGGAGTTTCAGAGTGTTGAGACTCAAGTTGTGGAGATGATGGTTGAGGTGAAGGTGGATTAAGTTCTGGTTGTGGAGAGGGAGGTGGAGTAGTTTCTGGTTCTGGTGATTATGGATTTTCTGGTATTGGTGAGAGTGTATATTCTGGTTGAGGTGAATGGGCAGTTTCTGGTTGAGTGTTCGGATTTTCTGAGAGGGGAGCGGAAGAACGTTGATCAATTTCAGAAAGAACTTTATCAAGTTCTGATTTTGTTGATGTTGTGGGTTTTGGATTTTTAGGTTTGGTGTGGGATCTCCTGAGAGTTAGTGACTCAGAAGGGTCAAACTCTGGTTCGGTATCATCAATGGTTGGTATGGGAATTGGGAGTTCATATGAAGCTGGGGTTGGAATCATTGTTGGAACAGCAGATGAATTTAAAACATTTACAGAAGACAGATTACCTCTCTTCTTTGGGGTCTGCTGGGATGGTCCTTCTGAAGCAGCCTTTCTCTTCCTAGTCTTCTTCAAAGCAACCTCTGGTGTTTGCTGGTGCATATCTTTAATGTTCAGATTAGGATCTGTGCCATCAGCTTTACACGCATCCAAGTATCTGAGAACAATGACTGGTTTAGAGTCAATCTCAGAGAATATGGGAAAGTCGTCCAGAGGGACTCTCCTGTTGGAGATTTCAGCATGAGGAGTGACGTTGGGCTCCTTCCTTATATTCTCTATCAGCTTCATCTTTTTCAGATTCTTGGCATTCAGCTGCTTGCCAACAGAAGGTTCTAGAGCGCTTATTTCCTGTGCCTCTGTCAGGTGTTCTATCAGCCTATTCTCAGTTAGAATATCTGATATTAATCTGCCGAAGGGTATCCAATCCCTTTTAGTCTTTTCTTCTTCTCTCATCTCCTTGACGCTGGTCTTCAGATGATTGAACAGAAGATGAGCAAGGTTGATCTTGGTCTTCTTTGCAATAAAATAGAGCAGAAATTGCTGATCTATGTTGATGTAGTCGGGAGAGCTTGTGGGCTTCCTGTGGTTGAAGCAGCCCAAGATGATCTTTGCCCAGATTCTGTGATGATCCATCAAATCTCTGATCTTGCTGGATGGAACCCCATGCGTGAAAATCTGTCTAGCAACTATGGCAGTGTTTCCAGCTCTTTCTGCCATGTCAATACAGCGGATGCCACCACCGTTGTATCCAATCAGTCTAGCAATGTGATCTTCAGTGATCACAATCTTCTTGCCCATGATATATGAAGTAACCTGATGTGTTGATGAAGACGCATGTATCTAGAATTCTTTAACCAATACAGGGAACGTTGGACCCACCAACCTATCAAAGTGCCTTTCCCATCCTTGTGTCCTAATTTCTTCAGTCAAATCGAATCCATTTTCTTTCAAACTATTGAAATCAACGATCAGTTCAGACAGAACTTCCAAGTTCTTCACCGGTGTGAGTAGAGTTCTGAAGGGAATTTGGTACTGATCAGAAGAAGCATCTTGCTGGGAACCTGCAGAAACAGTGCTAGAGGACGCCATGTTCACACTAGGGTTTTTGAGAAAAAGCTTGAAAAAGGGTTTTCTTGAAAAAGATGAACACACAGTAAGAACACAGAAATATTTTGATGATTGTAAGAGACGGTAAAAAATTAATGAATGATGTTAAGGCGTTTAAATAGGTTTCAAAAGATGTTTTGAAAATGTAAACGATTTTAAGAGAGAGAATTAACTCATGATTACACGCATTTAATGTTTGCTGATTTTGGGGGATTTGAGAAAGATATTTGGAACGGTTACCAGTGACATGTGTCTCAATGCATCCAATCAGCGCTTTGCCTTCTCAGAAACGTGCACGCGTGTTCTGCCTCAGGAATAAGCTGATGACTGGATGGCACCTGTTTGATTTAGTGAACAGCACATCTATCCTTGAACTGAAACGCTCAGATCTTTAAGAATAGAATCTGATACAATCTGCATGTCTAAATTTCTGAAGGAAGATTGATCAGAAGTTCACAGTGAAGTAAAACAAATTCTGAAGGTTAACATATAAACTTAAAACATTTTCACTCTGGGCAGAGCTTCATGCTGAGATGTTTCAGAATGAAGTTGAACCTATCTTCAGAAAGTGGTTTAGTGAAGATATCAGCCCATTGATGGTCTGTATCAATAAATTTTAAGTTCAAAATTCCTTTCTGAATATAGTCCCTAATGAAATGGTGTTTTATTTCTATATGCTTAGCCCTAGAATGCAAAATTGGATTTTTACTTAAGCAAATGGCAGAAGTATTGTCAGAGTATAGGGATGTTACTCTCAAAAATCTGGAAGTCTTCAAGCTGACTTTTCATCCAGAGCATTTGTGTGCTGTATCCTGCTGCTACTATGTACTCAGCTTCTGCTGTTGATAGCGCAATTGTGGATTGCCTTTTGCTGGACCAAGAGATCAGATTTTCTCCCAGAAACTGGCAGCTTCCAGAAGTACTTTTATGCTCTACTCTGTCTCCAGCAAAGTCAACATCGCAGTAACCTACTAAGCTGTAATCACTAGATTTTCTATAAAATAAACCCAGATTAGTAGTACCTTTCAGATACTTGAAAATTCGCTTAACAGCTGTTAAGTGAGATTCTCTAGGATCTGATTGGAATCTTGCACAAATACATACGCTGAATAAAATATCAGGCCCTGAAGCCGTCAGATAAAGAAGAGAACCAATCATACCTCTGTAGACCTTCTGTTCTACCTTTTTGCTTACCTCTTCTCTTTCCAGAATGCACGTGGGATGCATTGGAATCTTTGATGACTTACATTCTGAGAGATCAAATTTCTTCAGAAGTTCTGACATATTTGCTCTGATGAATGTAAGTTCCCTCTGGAGTTTGATTGATCTGAATTCCCAGAAAGAATTTCAGTTCCCCCATGAGGCTCATCTCAAATTCTGCCTGTATACACTTAGCAAATTTTCTTCCAAGAGAAGGATTAGTAGATCCAAAAATAATATCGTCAACATAAATTTGACAAACTAAGATGTCATTCTTAACTGACTTACAGAATAAGGTAGTGTCCACCTTCCCTCTGGTGAATTCTTTTTCTAACAGAAAGTTACTTAGTCTTTCATACCAAGCTCTGGGAGCTTGTTTCAGACCATATAGTGACTTCTTTAGTTTGAAAACATATTATGGATTTTTTGTACTTTCAAAACCAGGGGGTTGGTGCACATAAACCTCTTCTTCTATATATCCATTTAAGAATGCACTCTTGACATCCATCTGATACAGAGTGATGCCTTTATTAACAGCAAACGAAATTAAAAGTCTGATAGATTCTAACCTGGCGACTGGGGCAAAGGTTTCTGTATAGTCTATCCCCTCTTGCTGACTATAACCTTGTGCTACCAGTCGTGCTTTGTTTCTGATAACTTCACCTTGTTCGTTCAGCTTGTTTCTGAACACCCATTTTGTTCCAATGACGTTGAATCCTTTTGGTCTGGGAACAAGATCCCATACGTCATTTCTGGTGAATTGATTCAGCACTTCTTGCATTGCTAGAATCCAGTCGTTGTCCAGAAGTGCTTCATCAATTGAGGAAGGTTCAATCAGAGAAACAAGTCCCATGAGGGATTCTTCAGAGTTTCTGAAGCTGGCTCTTGTTCTGATTGGATCTTCCTTTCTTCCTAAGATAGTTTCTTCTGGGTGATCCAAGCAGCTTCTGGGTAGTCTTTCCTGAGGTTGGTCAACAGATGTTGCTGGATTGCTAGCAGTGCCTCTTTCTGATGTTGAAGGAGTGTATTTATTTAGAGCTTCTGATGACTTGTCTTCAGAACTTGTAAATTCAACTTCCATACCTGCAAAAACTTCATTCTGCTTTGACTTTTCAGAGTCAAGCTTATCATCAAAACGAACACTGATTGATTCTTCCACAATCTGTGTTTCTGTATTGTATACTCTCTACCCTCTTGAGCGTTCAGAGTATCCTAACATAATACACTTCTGTGCTTTAGAGTCAAACTTGTTCAAATAATTTGTTGTATTTAACATAAAGCAAGTACATCCAAATGGATGAAAATATGAAATGTTGGGCTTTCTGTTCTTCCACAATTCATATGGAGTCTTTTCTAGAATAGGTCTTATGGAGATTCTATTCTGAATGTAGCACGCTGTGTTTATTGCCTCTGCCCAGAAGATCTTAGCAACGTTTGTCTCATTGATCATGGTTCTGGCCATTTCTTGCAATGTTCTGTTCCTTCGTTCTACAACTCCATTTTGCTGGGGAGTTCTAGGACAAGAGAAATCATGCAGAATGCCTTTGTCATTAAAGAATGACTCAAACTCTTTGTTTTCAAACTCTCCACCATGATCACTTCTGACTTTAACGATTCTAAGATCCTTTTCATTCTGAACTTGGTTACAGAAGGTGACAAATACAGAGTGTGACTCGTCCTTGTGTCTTAAGAACTTTACCCATGTCCATCTGCTATAGTCATCTACGATTACTAACCCATACTTCTTGCCACTGACTGAAGCAGTTTTAACTGGTCCAAATAAGTCAATGTGCAGAAGTTCTAATGGCTTAGAGGTAGAAACAACATTTTTAGATTTGAAAGAAGGTTTTGCATACTTGCCTTTCTGACATTCTTCACACAGAGCATCTGAATTGAACTTCAGATTAGGAAGTCCTCTGACCAAATTGAGTTTGTTAATCTGAGATATTCTTCTCATACTAACATGCCCCAATCTTCTGTGCCAGATCCATTGCTTGTTGTTAACAAACAGAAGACACTTTACATTCTGACTTTTCAGTTCAGAAAGTTTGATTTTATAAATGTTGTTTTTCCTCTTTCCATTAAATAGGATAGTCCCATCTTTCTGACTAACAGCTTTACATGATTTTTGATTAAAGATTATATCATAACCGTTATCACTTAATTGACTTATGGATAACAGATTATGCATTAATCCATCTACTAACAGAACATTGTTTATAGAGGGAAGATTTCCATTACCTACAGTTCCAGAGCCAATGATCTTTCCCCTCTGATTGCCTCCAAAGCCTACGTGGCCTCCAGGCTTAAGTTCCAGGCTTTGGAACATATGCCTTCTTCCCGTCATGTGTCGCGAGCAGCCAGAGTTCAGGTACCATGACTGGCGTTTCTGATTTGCTGCTAAAGATATCTGCAACATGTATTATTTTATCCTAAGGTACCCATATTTTCTTGGGTCCTGATTTGTTAGCTTTACCAAAACTCTGGTTGAATTTTGGTTTCACATAATAATTGCTACTAGTATATTTAATGTCATGTGTGTGGCCAAACACAAAGTGTGAATTCAGAGGAGTGCGTTTAATAATTAACTCCATGGCATTCTTTGGTGTAGGTACCTTACCTTGGTATCCTATTCCCTTTCTGCCGTTTCTGCTAACTCCATAGATCATTGAAGCCATTTTGCTTCTATCTATGCTTTTAGCAAGGAACTTCTGAAAGTTGTGATCATACTCCTTGATGATCTCATCAGCGCTGCTGGGAGTTTCAGAAATTGTTTCCTTCTGAGAGTTTTGTAAAAGATTTTCTAATTTTGAAATTTTATTTTTCAACTCAGAATTTTCCAATTTAAGACTCTCAGTTTTATCAGAGTCAGAATCAAGATTCCTTTTCAGGATTCTGAATTTAACTCTGATCTGCTGATATCTTTCTAAAATTTCGTTAAGGCTTTCAGCAAGTTCAGCCTTAGTAAAATTGATTGCAAAGTCAGGAAATACCTCTTCGGTGTCTGATTCTGAGTCTGATTCAGAAGCTTCACTGTCTTCTAATATGTTGGCCATGAGAGCTATGTTTGCTCTCTCATCATTTGATTCTGAGTCAGCTTCAGACGAGTCAGAGTCATCCCATGTAGCCATGAGACTTTTCTTCTTTTCTCTTCCAAACTTCTTTTTGGGCTTTTCCCTCTGAAGCTTTGGACAGTCACTCTTATAGTGTCCTTGCTCGTTGCATTCATAGCAAGTGATGTCCTTGGTGTTTGGCTTTCTGCTTCCTGAAGAGCCTTCAGATCTTCTGTATCCAGAGGAAGAGTCTGACCTTCTGTATCTGGAAGAGGACTCATTCTGATCAGATCTTCTGGGATTCCTGAACTTCCTTTGCCTCTGCTTCCATAGTTGGTTCACTCTTCTGGAGAGGAGGGAAAGTTCGTCTTCTTCTGATGAGGACCCATTAGATGTTTATTCAACTGCTTGCAAAACTTTAGAGTCAGATTTTCTGTTAGATTTTAATGCTAAAGGCTTACCTTGCTTTTGAGGTTCATCAGCTTCTAGCTCTATCTCGTGACTTCTGAGGGAGCTGATAAGTTCCTCCAGAGAAATTTTGTTGAGATCTTTAGCTAGCTTCAGCGCTGTAACCATTGGCCTCCACTGTTTTGGCAAGCTTCTGATGATCTTCTTGACATGATCAGCAGTAGAGTATCCTTTGTCCAGAACCTTGAGACCAGCCACCAGAATTTGGAATCTTGAGAACATTGTTTCAATGGATTCCCTTTCTTCCATTTTGAATGCCTCATACTTCTGAATGAGCGCAAGAGCTTTAGTTTCTTTGACCTGAATGTTGCCTTCATGCGTCATTCTGAGTGAGTCAAACATGTTCTTTGCTGTGTCTCTGTTAGATATTGAAATTCTGGCAGCAGATACTCAATGTCACAGTGAATGTTATGACACCGTATCTGACTTTCTATAAGACAGTAAATAAAAACAGTAAAGAACATAGTCAATTGTTTACCCAGTTCAGTGTGAAACAACACCTACTCTGGGGGCTACCAAGCCAGGGAGGAAATCCACTATAAGAGATATTAATTCAGGAATAAACCAACCAGTTTATCTCCTTCACTTAAGACCTACCCAATGCAACTTCAATCTAAGTTCAACTTAAACCTGAGTTCCTACTCACTCCCCCTCAATCACAGCAGTGATACTTAAACAATTGACTAATGAAATAATGAAGACACTCTTCAGAACATACACTTGATTATGCTTCACAGCTTTTAATCAAGTAACACAAACACTCGTGCTTCACAGCTTTGAGTTATACATAAACCTATCTTGACTTTGCTTCAAAGCTTTAGTCAAGAGACACAAACACTCTTGCTTTAAAGATTTGAGTGATACAAAAACCCTTACAATCAAAACCTATTCCAAGTCACTTATCACAATGATACTTGCTTGGATTACAGCAGTTAAAACTATACAGCTCCTAATTGATCTTCTGTCTAAGAGTTAATTTCCAATCAGCTTTCCTGTTGAATATATATATATATATATGCAGCTATTTCTTCAGTTAGGGCTTCCACGAAAAGCTAGGGTTAATTAGGGTTAACCTCAAGACTTGGTCACAAGACTTTATCAACCAGATTAGGGTTGAGCTAGGTTAACCTAAAGTCCACGTGAGATTCTGTTCTGGAAGGAATGAACCAACTTCCTGAAAAATCTCAGAATTAACCAAACTGCATAACTGTTAGATCAGTACAGGATGTCTTAACATTTGTTATGACATCAGAATTCCTGTTTACTGATTTTGGCAGAAGGTAATAAATGTGATCATTGCAAAATGCTCAGATACACACTCATAAACAGCAGCTACTGTATGCCATACTTTTTCTGCATAAAGTACCTAATAATCCAGAATGTTATGATATCAGTCATGACATTCACACACCTGGTTTTACCAAAAATACATGCCAATAACTAAACACTTACAAACTCCCCCTTTGGCAGATTTTTGGCTAAAACCCCTAAGCAATCAGAGAATAGAGAGCAGCAGAATGAATATGTCTGCAGAAAAATATAATGTCTACCAAGTAATTAACACAAAATATCTCCCCCTCTTTAGCCACAAATAGGCCAAAGATACATGTACTTATATGTTATACAGTTATCCAAAATGAGTAATAAAAATAACAAAAAAAACTGAAATCACTTGTATCAACAGGAACCAGCATCAAGCTTGTCAACTCCACCAAACTTTAAGCACTGTCATCTTCAGAGGAGGCACTTTCTTTAGCATTGAGCTGATCTTCAGCAGAATCCTCTCCCCTTCCTTGTCCTTCAGTCTCCTCCTATTCTAATCTGGCAATTAGGTTCTCAAGAGTCTTTTTCCTTGTCTCCAGCTCTTTGCAGGTTTCCTTCAGCACAGCTATAACATCAGATGTCTTGGACTGAGTTTTTACAGTTGATGTCTCAACTGATGTTATGACAATGTCAGGAACATGAGATCCCTGGAATAGCTTGTAGTGTAACCCAAGAGCAGGAGCTCTTTTGCAGGCAGTATCTCTTTCCACCAGGATGTCAGGGTACTGAGCAAGGACAATTCCACATAGGAGGGAGGGAAAGGCAATAGGGCCTTTAACATCATAGCTTCCAGAGTGTTTTAAAGTTTGATCAAATATATACCTGCCATAGTCAAATTCAGTCCTGGTTCCAACAGCATAAATGAATCTCCCCAATCCTGTAGAGATGGTTGATTTATGGTTGGTAGGGACCCAGTTGGCTGCACCAATCTTGTGCAGGAAGGCAGATTTTATGCTTAGCTTGCTAGCATTCAACTTGCCTCTTAAGGGCCAGCACTTGACTTGTCTTGCTGTGATGGTTTGGCATACTTCATTGTCAGTAACTTCTAGTTCAGGGCAAGCCTCATTTGATCTTCCAAGGAATTTGTTAATTTCAGAGGGAGAGAAATTAACTTTTCTTCCTCTCACATAGACACATTCAAAGTCAGTTGACCTTCCATCAGCACATTCATCAGACAAATTCACTATGAATTCCTTGACAAGATTTTCATAGCATTTGGTAAACTTTTCCACAATCTTCATTAGTCCAGCAGCTTTGATTAGGTCCATGATTTCCTTACAATCCATGGCACCATTGTTTAGTTCTCTTTCCAAGGCTATTCTCTTCAAGCAAACATACTTCCATCTGTTGGCATTTTCAGGGTGGTGAAATGAAATGTTGTCAGTGGGGACTTCAGGAACTCTAGCCATTTTGCTGGAAGGGAGTTTCCTTCTGAGAGGAATGTCTTCAGCATCAATTTCAAATTCTGATTCCTCATCAGAATCAGAAGGTTCAGGCTCTTTCCTCTTCTTTGCTATTGGTTATCTCACAGGCTTTGAGAGACTCCCAGCATGTACTCGGGCTTTCACCTTCCCTTTGGACAGTCCAGTCTTCACAATTTCCACACCAGTCTTGCCTTCAGACCTGGTTTTCTTATCAGCAGGTTTCTCTTTGGTCAGACATTTTGCAGCATCCTGATTACCCTTTCTGTTCATCATTCTCCTAGCTATGCTAGGGTTGATATTTGCAATTAGGTCATTGTATGAGTATTCCTCATCCACATCAATAACAGGTGGTTCAACATTCTTCTCTGAAGGGTTCTGAATATCATTAAGGTTTTCAGATGATTTCTGAATGTTGTCATTTGGAGTCTCAACATTCTCAGAGACATCTGGATTTACTTCAACATTTGGGCTTGCTGATTCTTGATTTAATGGAACAGAAATCCCAGGTACATAGTGGTTTTCACTCAAAATTCTTGTAACAAGCCTAGCTATTGCTTGATGAACATAAGCTGAGCCTTCCCTATTTGGTACAGAAGATGAAGGTTGAGAGGGATTACCGGATGAAGTAGCTTCAGACCTTCCTGCATGCCTTGTTCTCAGCTTTTTGACCTTGGAGGGGTTAGTTGCCATTTCTCTAAGAGGAGTAATCTCCAGGACTTCAGAATCCATGCATGATGTGATTGCCCGAGAATCTCGATCAGAGGATGAGGATGAAACAGTCGTCTTGGATGAGGATGATGTTTGAGACATTTTGATAGTCTTAGAAAACCAGTAGCAACTAGAGAGAAAACTTTGATTGAGAGAATGGGATTTGTTGCAGAGTCGAGAGAGGAAGGAGGCAAATGAGTGTCTATTCAACTTCTTAACAATTTTGAAGTAAATGGGAAAACATATGATTAACCCAATCAAAATAGACTTA
This sequence comes from Vicia faba, assembly GCA_948472305.1. Lineage (NCBI taxonomy): Eukaryota > Viridiplantae > Streptophyta > Magnoliopsida > Fabales > Fabaceae > Vicia > Vicia faba. The sequence goes on along the minus strand of OX451736.1, from coordinate 1,081,678,336 downwards.
ACAAAAATAACTCCTTCAACCCTTGTTTTAAGAAAAATTAATTGCTACAATTCCTCATGTTGGCAAATACCCAACTTGCCCCTCAAGTTTTCAAATTGATTTGCATCAAGTGCCTTGATAAAAATGTCAGCCAGTTGTAGCTCAGTGGCAACATGTTCCAGTTTAATCGTCTTCTCTTCTACAAGGTCTCTGATAAAGTGATGTCTAATGTCAATATGCTTGGTCCTGCTATGCTGAATGGGGTTCTTGGAAATGTTGATTGTACTCAGATTGTCGCAGTACAATGTCATAACATCTTGTGTGACATTATACTCAGTAAGCATCTGTTTCATCCAGATCATTTGAGAACAGCTACTACCAGCTGCAATGTATTCATCTTCAGCAGTAGAGAGAGACACACAGTTCTGTTTCTTGCTGAACCAGGAGACCAGGTTATTTCCTAAGAAGAAACATCCTCCAGAGGTGCTTTTTCTATCATCGGCACTTCCAGCCCAATCAGCATCACAATAACCAATCAGAGTTGGTTCACAGCCATGAGAGTATAGCAAGCCATAGTTGTAAGTTCCACTTACATACTTCAAAATTCTCTTCACTTGGTTGATATGACTGACTTTAGGATCAGCTTGGTATCTTGCATAAACTCCAACTGCAAAAGCAATGTCAGGTCTGCTGGCTGTTAAGTACAGCAAACTTCCTATCATGCTTCTGTACAGACTTTGGTCCACCTTAACCCCACTTGAATATTTGGATAGCTTTAAATGAGTAGGTGCAGGAGTCCTTTTGTGACTGGCATTCTCCATACCAAACTTCTTGACAATGTTCTTTGCATACTTGCTTTGAGATAGAAAGATTGAGTCCTCCATCTGTGAGACTTGCAGTCCAAGAAAATAAGTCAGTTCTCCCATGAGACTCATTTCGAATTTAGCCTGCATCTGGTCAGCAAAATGTTTAACCATTTGTTCTGACATTCCCCCAAACACTATGTCATCAACATATATTTGAGCTACCATTAACTTCCCTCCTTCATTTTTGACAAAGAGGGTTTTATCCAAGCCTCCTTTTCTGTATCCTTTGTTTGAGAGAAATTTTGTTAACCTGTCATACCATGCTCTAGGAGCTTGTTTCAGGCCATATAGAGCTTTCCTCAATTTGTAGACATGATCAGGGTGGTTTGAATCCACAAAACCTTTAGGCTGTTCCATATAAACTTCCTCATTTAAGTACCCATTTAGGAAGGCACTTTTTACATCCATCTGAAATAGCTTGAACTTCAGGAGACAAGCAATTCCCAATAGGAGTCTGATACATTCCAGTCTGGATACAGGGGCAAAGGTCTCATCAAAATCAACCCCTTCAACTTGAGTGTATCCTTGGGCAACAAGTCTTGCCTTATTCCTAGTGACAACTCCTTCAGCATCTGATTTGTTCTTGTATATCCATTTTGTGCCAATGATGTTTGTTCCCTCTGGTCTAGGAACTAACTCCCAAACTTCGTGTTGCTTAAATTGGTTCAATTCATCTTGCATTGCACCAATCCAGTATTCATCAGTTAAAGCCTCCTTAACATTTCTTAGTTCAATTTTAGACACAAAGCAAGAGTTTGAGATGATTTCTCTAGATCTTGTAATGACTCCACTGTTAGGATCCCCTATGATAAGTTCTTTAGGATGATCTTTCTGAATTCTGATGGAAGGGATTTTGCTAGCTTCCTTGGATTCAGAGTCTGTTGTAGTGGTGTTAGGAAGGTCATTCTGTTGAGTTGGAGTCTCAAAGAATGTCTCAACATTACAAGGGACATCTGTTTCTTCATGATAATCATCAACTATGACACTTATTGATTCCATCATGACTTTGGTCCTGGAATTGAATACCCTATAAGCTCTGCTGTTGGAGGAGTATCCTAGAAATATACCTTCATCACTTTTAGGGTCCAGCTTTCTCCTTTGTTCACGATCTTCCAGAATATAGCATTTGCTGCCAAATACATGGAAGTACTTCACAGTTGGCTTTCTTCCTTTCCAGAGTTCATAAATGGTGGATGAGGTTCCCTTTCTCAAAGTGACTCTGTTATGGACATAACAGGCTGTATTCATAGCTTCAGCCCAAAAATGAATAGGAAGTCTTTTGGCATGTATCATAGCTCTGGCAGATTCCTGTATGGTCCTATTTTTCCTTTCTACAACTCCATTTTGTTGAGGAGTTATAGGAGAAGAGAATTCATGACTAATTCCTTCTGAGGAACAGAACTCATTAAACTTACTGTTTTCAAATTCCTTGCCATGATCACTTCTGATTCTGACAATACACCCTTCTTTTTCTCTTTGAATTCTTTTGCACAGTTCTTTAAAAACTTCAAACACATCAGATTTTTCCCTAATGAAGTTAATCCAGGTGAATCTGGAAAAGTCATCCACAACAACATAGGCATATCTCTTTCCACCAAGACTTTCCACCTGCATTGGTCCCATCAGATCCATATGAAGAAGTTCTAGAACCTTAGAGGTGGTCAGATGTCTTGACTTTGGATGTGACATCCTAGTCTGCTTACCAACCTGACATTCACCACAAACTCTCCCTTCATCAATTTGCAGTCTTGGAATCCCTCTGACTGCCTCCATGGATATAATCCTTTTCATTCCTCTTAGATGAAGGTGGCCAAGTTTTTGGTGCCACAGTTTCACCTCTTTTTCTTCTTTGGCAATAGAACACACAATGGAGTAATTAGTGTTCTCAGGTTCCCACAAGTAACAGTTGTCTTTAGATCTGACTCCTTTCATTACAATTTCTTGTTTTTCATTAGTTACAAGACATTCAGATTTTGAGAAGTTGACCTTGAATCCTAGATCACATGATTGACTGATACTAATGAGATTAGCAGTCAGGCCTTTTACCAATAGTACTTCATTTAGATTTGGAACTCCAGGGCAGTCCAAGTTACCAACTTATTTGATTTCTCCTCTAGCACCATATCCAAAGGTCACATAACTAGTGGTGTGAGGTTTGACATTATTGAGAAGGTTCTTAATTCCAGTCATGTGCTTAGAGCACCCACTGTCAAATTACCAGTCTTCCTTTGCATAGACTCTAAGGGAAGTGTGGGTTATCAGGGCAGTAGCCTTTTTATTCCATTGTGGAGTATGTGGTACCTTGTTAGACTTAGGTTTGACACCTGGGTTCTGATTAGGGTATCCATACAATCTGAAGCAGAATGGCTTTATGTGACCAAACCTCCCACAATGATGACATCTCCATCTTTGGTATTTTTTCTTCATATTTCTTTGTTCCCGATGTTGAGTGATGTGTTGTGACATCTGCTTTGACATTTGTTTATCAGGCCTGATCTTCTTGTCTGCACCAGATTTCTTTGCTGCCACAAATCCTAGACCAGACTTGTTTCCCTCAATTTGTCCAACCTGAAGGATTTCTTCCAATTTGTCAGTTCCATTTGTTAGCATCTTGACAGATTTGGTCATCTGGTTCAGTTTTGAGTTCAGCAATTGAACTTCCTCTTCTAGATGACTTATAGTTTCAATGTCTGCCCTTTTTTCAGCCTCCAACTTTATTATGAGTTTTGTTTGTCTCTCATTTTGCAGACAGACTTCAGCACTTCTGATATATAATTTCTTGTATGTATCAGCCAGTTCTTCAAATGTCACTTCCTCATCACTAGTGTCACTTTCAGAGGTACAAACACCAGTTAGTGCAGTAACTAGTTTGGCAGATTCTTCTTCAGAATTACTTTCTGAATCACAGTCAGACCAGGTAACAGACATTCCTTTCTTTTGTTTCTTAAGAAAGGTAGGACATTCAGCTCGAATGTGCCCATATCCTTCACATCCATGACATTGAATTCCTCTGCTTTGATTTCCCTTCTCTTCAGACCTTGGTTTTCTGCTGGAGTCATAAGATTTGTTAATGTCAGAAGAAATGTTCTTAACATTTGACCTTGACTTTGGATCCATTCTCTTGATGAGTTTGTTGAATTGTCTTCCAAGCATGGCTATAGCTTCTGAAATACTTTCTTCTTCATCCTCCTTGTTTTCATCTTCAGTGTTGGATACAAGTGCTATGCTCTTGTTCTTCTTGTCAACATTTTCACTGATCCCCATCTCAAAAGTCTGAAGAGACCCAATGAGTTCATCCACCTTCAACTTGCTGATATCCTGGGCTTCCTCTATAGCAGTTACCTTCATTGCAAATTTTTTAGGCAAGGATATGAGAATCTTTCTCACCAGTTTTTCTTCTGACATCTTTTCTCCCAATGCTCCTGAGGTGTTGGAAATCTCCAAGATGTTCATGTGAAACTCATGAATGGTTTCATCTTTCATCATCCTTAGGTTCTCAAACTTTGTAGTCAGCATCTGAAGCCTTGACATTTTTACTTTGGATGTGCCCTCATGGGTAGTTTTGAGAGTGTCCCAAACTTCCTTGGCCAGTTCACATTGGTGTACCAGTCTGAATATGTTTCTGTCAATTCCATTGAACAAGGCATTTAAAGCTTTGGAATTACCCAGGGCTAACTCATCTTCTTCTTTGCTCCATTCTTCCTCAGGCTTCAGACTGATTGTCCCATCTTTCTCAGTTATGGTGGGATGGTTCCATCCTTTGTCAGCAGCTCTCCAAGCCTTTTTGTCCAGTGATTTTAAGAAGGCAATCATACGAGGTTTCCAGTAGTCATAATTTGATCCATCCAGAATGGGTGGTCTGTTTCCAAAAACTCCTTCTTTGTCCATAGTGCCAGAAAGTGATATCCCTAGATCTCACCCAGTAATACAGGCAGGGTGCCTGCTCTGATGCCAATTGAAATTCTGGCAGCAGATACTCAATGTCACAGTGAATGTTATGACACCGTATCTGACTTTCTATAAGACAGTAAATAAAAACACTAAAGAACACAATCAATTGTTTACCCAGTTCAGTGTGAAACAACACCTACTCTGGGGGCTACCAAGCCAGGGAGGAAATCCACTATAAGAGATATTAATTCAGGAATAAACCAACCAGTTTATCTCCTTCACTTAAGACCTACCCAATGCAACTTCAATCTAAGTTCTACTTAAACCTGAGTTCCTACTCACTCCCCCTCAATCACAGCAGTGATACTTAAACAATTGACTAATGAAATAATGAAGACACTCTTCAGAACATACACTTGATTATGCTTCACAGCTTTTAATCAAGTAACACAAACACTCGTGCTTCACAGCTTTGAGTGATACATAAACCTATCTTGACTTTGCTTCAAAGCTTTAGTCAAGAGACACAAACACTCTTGCTTTAAAGCTTTGAGTGATACAAAAACCCTTACAATCAAAACCTATTCCAAGTCACTTATCACAATGATACTTGCTTGGATTACAGCAGTTAAAACTATACAGCTCCTAATTGATCTTCTGTCTAAGAGTTAATTTCCAATCAGCTTTCCTGTTGAATATATATATATATGCAGCTGTTTCTTCAGTTAGGGCTTCCACGAAAAGCTAGGGTTAATTAGGGTTAACCTCAAGACTTGGTCACAAGACTTTATCAACCAGATTAGGGTTGAGCTAGGTTAACCTAAAGTCCACGTGAGATTCTGTTCTGGAAGGAATGAACCAACTTCCTGAAAAATCTCAGAATTAACCAAACTGCATAACTGTTAGATCAGTACAGGATGTCTTAACATTTGTTATGACATCAGAATTCCTGTTTACTGATTTTGGCAGAAGGTAATAAATGTGATCATTGCAAAATGCTCAGATACATATGATGGGTGTTTATCTGTAACGTATAGCCTAAATGTAGTACTGCAAGTGTACAGCCTATCGAAGTAATATATAAGATTATCGAACCACAGAGACCAATTGTCAATCTATCAACTCTATTGCTAAGGTGCTTATCTAAGGCGAATAAGGATATTGATGTGAGTGCAGTGCACAAAGTAAATGAGCGAGGTAAATAACAGTTTAAAAGACAGGTTGGAATGTAAATCATGTAATCAGATATTGGTCCGGTCATGCGTAGATGAACCTACTTATGGGGCAGTATTTTCTATTGATAGCAAAGAATCAGTTTAACGGGAACTTGTAGCTTTTGACTACTAAGAACCGAGTTTACTCTTTAAATTAAATTCCTTTATTGTCACATATAAAGGGTGCCTTTCGCGTTAAAGAGGTAAACCTATTTTTAAGAAATTGATAGTTTTGACTTAACAGAAAAGTGATCTTACTCGGAAAGATTAACTTAAAGAGACTTTTGGCTTTTGACCAAGAGTCAGATTTCAAACCTACAAACGCGTCCGAAAATAGTTTCAAAATCGTTTTCTAAAAAGGTCAATGATTCCTATTTAACCAATCAACGGCTCTCGCTCTTTTTGTTTGGTTAAATAATAATCAAGTCGTATCATTAGTTTGGACGGCTTTCGATCTTACCCAATAAACATTAAAACACAATTGACTTAAGTTACAAGCAAAACATCCCCAGAGTATTTTCACTAGCATGATAATTGGAACACAACCACGATGACAATCATTACATCCTAACCTTTATAGTTTAGCCAGACATAATAAGTGCGAGTCTATAAAACATGTAGACTATGGTAAGAGCATTTAAAGTCTATAAAACGTGTAGACTATGGTAAGAGCATTTAAAGTCTATAAAACGTGTAGACTATGGTAAGAGCATTTAAAGTCTATAAAACGTGTAGACTATGGTAAGAGCATTTAAAGTCTATAAAACGTGTAGACTATGGTAAGAGCATTTAAAGTCTATAAAACGTGTAGACTATGGTAAGAGCAATTAAATAAAGAAATGCAATAAATTAGAACCTTGCTCCGGTCGGAGACTTGAATCTGATACAAATCTACGGAAAAGTAAGGCCGGTATGATGAACTTCAACCAAAGTGCTCCAAGACTCGATTACAACTCAATCTACACCGCAATAACTCCCCGATGTGAAGAGATTATTACTTTACAGAAACTGATAGTATATGGCTTAAGATTGTACTAAGCTTGGATGAAACTAAAGAATGAGAATCGAAAGCTATTTATAGAGGAACTTTGAGGTGCGTAAGGACCAGCATGCCCCCTAACTTCTTTTGAGCGGGAACCTTTTTGTGAAGGCCGCGGGCGCGGTGAGGGTGGCCGCGGGCGCGGTGCCTGGAACCGCCACATCATGGGAACGTGGCAGTTGATCTCTGGGTGAAAGTGGGCCACGTCATCGCGTTTCCTATAGCCAGCGCGGTGCTGAACGCCATAAGTGCAGAATATCTTGAAAAACCCTAATTTCTTGGCGTTTTGGCTCGTTTCTTCACAGAAGGCTCTGAAATGACAAGAATCCTGAAAACAAAGGAAAAAGGAACATAATACGAGAAAATGACAATAAAAACTAAGGAAAACATGTGATATTTGAGTCAGAAACATAGTGCGATTTAGTGCAATCAAATCCTCCCACGCTTAGACCTTTGCTTGTCCTCAAGCAACAACTCTTAAAAGTAGATGAAAGAAAATTATGGTGTATACAGGTTTTGGGCAGAGAGGATTTCTAAGTCCGAGTAAGGGTGTGTTGTCAGGCACTGACAATCTGAATCAAAGGTATCGTAATTACACTACTCGCAGAAATGCGTACATAAACCTCATAAGTATACAGATCGATCCTAATATCCTTACTATGCTAAGACTTCCCTTTTTTACGAGGTCCTTTTTCATTCAGGCGCAATCACATTAAGCCTGTTATCCGTACATACTCATGGTGTAGTGACCGGTTAGTGACTCTGATCTCAAGTGATGGGATTCTGGTACAAGAGTTGGTTTAATCCCTTTTTATTTTACCCATTTGCAGTTGCGGGGGATCGGACCGTAGTCCGCCCTACCAAGTTCAGCACCAGATACCTCTGAACCAACTACAACAGATATGCCTTATATATATTTTTTCTTTGTTTTTGTTAGTGCTTACAACTTTCTTGAGTTGAGTAATCTTTGTGAGGATTACCCAACTCGTAGTCGCATTCACACTTTATTTTATAACTTTTGAGGCAAAATAGAGATCATCCACTTATATTCATCGATCCCACACTTAGAGCATGCTTAGGCCGGAGCTGACTGCTAAGATAAACTACTTGAAGACCTATTTGTACATTTTTATTCAAAATCATAGCATATTGGGGAGAAAGGATCTAATCTAAATATTCAAAAAGGCTTATGGTGTAAAAATGATAACGAATTTTTCAAAAAGTGAGTGTCCGAGAAACAGACCCTATCTAGGACCTGTCTCATAGCCCAAATCCTTAAAAACAACCATAAATCTTTGAAAAATAAAAATTTTGTAAGGCTAAAAGGTGGGGGAAATGAAAGGGTACACTACGCAGAAAGACTCGCCTATCACATGCATTTTATTAACTACGAATATATAAAAAAAAGGAAAATGCGGAAGGGAAATAAAAGCAGGAAAAACGGAAAATAAAAGCGATAAATAAAAGCGAAAATGGGAAATAAAAGCGATAAATGCTCCTCCCACACTTAAATCAGACATTGTCCTCAATGTTCCAAAATAAGGTAGGAGGAGGTACCTGAAAACACTAGTGGGGGCCACTAGGACCTTCACCATCCTGGTTGGTACGACCGGAACGGCGGCTACGGCTGCGACGGCGGCTATCTCGGTCCAAAACAAGCTGCTCCAGTCTCTCTGACAAGGCGGCATTTGCCGCTTGTAGCTCTTGGGTCCGACCAATGAGGGTGCCTTGGGTTGCCTCCATCAATTGGAAGTGACGAGCGTATGTGGTCTGGTGTAGGTGCTGTTCTCTCTGGAAAGCCAGCTGACTTTCCATAATAGTGCGCAGAGAGCTAGCATTTTGTTCTTGGGACGCTTGCATGAAGGCCATGTTGTCGGCCGCCTGTTGCTGCAAGGTAGCAAGAAGGGTGTCCCTCTGGGCCTCTCGGGCCATATGCTCACGCCACATGTCCTCAGTGACATGAAAACTAGGAGTTGTACCTGCATGTGGGTTAGAGGTAGAAGGTGTCGTGTGTGGTGGTGAAAAATGGGGTGGTTCCTCTGTTTGGAAATCGTACTCATCATCAGTGTTGTTACCCTCATTTAAAGGTAGATTTGGGGGCAACGGACCAATAAAAGCAGGAGCGTTAAGATCGTAGGTCCAGTTACGCTCAAATCTAATATCAGTACGATGGGTGCAAGGCATAACAACACTGGGTACAGCAGCACCTCCAACCATGAGGAAGTAACCACCTTCCTTCCTCGTCTTGCATAAACGCATATCCCTGAAAAATTTAAGGAAAGACTGGTAAAGTCTAAATCCAGAAAAGTATATCCACAGTATGGGGTCAGCTGTGCTATCATACTGTCTAAACCCAAAGCAGAAGCTATCTGTGTCACATTCCCTCCAGAATGAATGAGCCCTACAGCGGATCGAGCAGTCTGCTCGAGGCTCTCTATCAGAAAACCTCCACTAGCTATAGGTCTGGACTGACTAGCACAGTATAGGAAAAGGATCTCCTCAGCGGTGACCAAGTGGTCACAGTAACTCCTCCCAAAGAAAGTGTGGCACAGGATCATCTCGAAGTATCGGAAGGCCGGGTTATGGATCTTCCGGGACAGCTGGGTAGAGGGGTCAAGACTGGCTCTATCAGTAATGTCCTGCCAAAATTTATCAATGTCTCTGTCCATGTAGCAACTCAATGGGAACTCAGTTATAGCGGTCGGTCCAGTTTGGAAACCAAGCAAATCCCCAAATTCTTTGGTGGTCAGGGTATACTCGGTGCCAAACAATCTGAAACTCAGGCGTCCTCGCTCATCTCCTTCACCCACTCGTGGATTATAGTCCATAGAGCTAAGAAACTCCAGAGTAAGGTTCCTGTAGGTTTTGTGGACATCATCGGTATAAGAATCCCAGCTAAGTTGGTTGCATAGATACCGAATACTTGGCTCAATCCCGAGTGCCTCCATGCAGCTCTGATCGGGGTACCTAGTGGGTACCATAGGTCTAGCAGATAAGGTAGCAAATCGGGCCTTTTGTGCTTCATCTCTGAAAATCACAACCATACCATCGGGGTAATGCATCCTGAAAATATAAACACAAGAAATTAGTCCAGATAAAATATATAAATTACTAAAATAAAATAAAATGAAAAATAAACCATGGGTTGCCTCCCATGCAGCGCTTGTTTAACGTCGTTTAGCTTGATGATTAGATCTTACTTTATGTGGGTATTGGTGGGTCTATAAGAATATGACTAGAGTAGTCAACAGGAAAATCGCCTCCTTTGTAGAGCTTCAGTCTTTGTCCATTTACCACAAATGGAGCACATGAATTGTTTTTGATTTCTACTGCTCCAGACTTTAGAACTTTTGACACTTCAAATGGACCTGTCCATCTTGAACGAAGCTTACCAGGAAAAAGTCGTAACCTTGAGTTAAATAGGAGAACAGGATCACCAATGTTGAAATCTTTCTTGATGATTTTTTTATCATGCCACATCTTGGTTCTTTCCTTATATATGATGGCATTCTCATAGGCATTCAAGCGAAGCTCTTCTAGCTTGTGAATGTCCAGGATACGTTTTTCTCTGGCTTTCAGGTAATCTAGATTCAAGGATTTAATGGCCCAATAGGCTCTATGTTCTAATTCGAAGGGTAAATGACAGGACTTTCCATAAACCAATTGATAAGGAGTTGTTCCAATAGGGGTTTTATAAGCCGTTCTATAAGCCCATAAGGCGTCTTTAAGTTTTCCAGACCAGTCTTTTCTGGATAGTGATACGGTTTTTTCTAGGATCTGCTTAATCTCCCTATTCGATACCTCTACTTGGCCACTGGTTTGCGGGTGATATGGTGATGCTACTCTATGTTTTACTCCGTATTTGCTTAGAAGCTTGTCAAATATCTTAGATATAAAATGCGATCCTCCATCACTTATGACTAACCTCGGGGTTCCAAACCTAGGGAAAATAATATTCTTAAACAGTTTGATAACTACCTTGGTATCGTTTGTGGGTGATGCAACAGCTTCGATCCACTTTGAGACATAATCGACAGCTACTAGGATATACTTGTTACCCATTGAGGAAGGAAAAGGTCCCATGAAATCAATACCCCAGACATCAAATATTTCCACTTCTTGGATGTTTCTTAAAGGCATTTCATCACGTCTTGAGATGTTCCCAGTGCGTTGGCATCGGTCACATTTTGTAATGTCAGTGTGGACATCGCGCCATACAGTAGGCCAATAAAAACCTGCTTGAAATATTTTGGCGCATGTTTTAGACGTGCTTGCATGTCCACCATAAGGTGAAGCATGACAATGTTTAATGACATTGCCTACTTCTTCCTCCGGCACACATCGTCGGAATATATTATCTATTCCTCTTTTGAATAGGAGGGGTTCATCCCAAAAGAAGTGTTTAACATCTCTAAAAAACTTCTTCTTCTGTTGGTAGCTTAAGTCAGGGGGTATGATATCAGCGGCTAGATAATTTACAATATCTGCGTACCATGGTATGTTGTTCATGGTTGAGATTTCCTCATAGGTCTCTTCTTCAGTTGAGTTTATCCCAGCTATTAATCTTTCATAAGTAGAGTGATCGTCTATAGGTATAAGTTCAGGCTTAAGGTGTTCTAACCTAGAGAGATGATCAGCTACTAAGTTTTCAGCTCCTTTTTTATCCTTAATATCCAAGTCAAATTCTTGGAGTAAAAGTACCCATCTGAGCAATCTAGGCTTAGCATCTTTCTTACTTAACAAGTACCGGATTGCTGCATGATCTGTGTATACTATTATTTTTGCTCCCACCAAATAAGATCGAAATTTATCAATAGCAAAAACTACGGCTAGCAATTCTTTTTCTGTGGTTGTATAATTTAGCTGGGCAGCGTCTAGTGTTCTACTAGCGTAGTAAATTGCATGCAGTTTTTTGTCTTTTCTTTGCCCTAGTACAGCCCCTACAGCGAAATCACTAGCATCGCACATTATTTCAAAGGGTTGTGTCCAATCAGGTGGTCTTATGATAGGTGCTGAAATAAGAGCTTGCTTTAAAACTTCAAAGGCCTCAAGACATTTTTGGTCGAATTCAAACTCGACATCCTTCATCAATAAGTTAGTTAAGGGTTTAGTTATTGCGGAAAAATTCTTGATGAAACGTCGGTAGAACCCGGCATGTCCTAGGAAACTTCTTATTTCCCTAACGGTTTTAGGTGGGTTTAAGTGTTCTATAACCTCTATCTTGGCCTTATCGACTTCTATACCTCTTTCAGAAATGATGTGTCCCAAGACTATCCCTTCACTTACCATAAAGTGGCACTTTTCCCAATTCAACACAAGGTTTACTTCCACACATCTTTTTAAGATTTTCTCCAAGTTCGAGAGGCAGTTTTTGAAATCAAACCCACACACTGAAAAATCGTCCATAAATACTTCCATAATTCCATCTAGGTAGTCTGCGAAAATTGACATCATACAACGTTGGAAAGTGGCAGGTGCATTACAGAGTCCAAAGGGCATTCGTCTATAAGCGAATGTTCCATAAGGGCAGGTAAATGTGGTTTTTTCTTGGTCCTCTGGGTGAATAGGGATTTGGAAAAATCCCGAATATCCATCAAGATAGCAGAAACATGAGTGTCTTGCTAGACGTTCAAGCATCTGATCTATAAATGGGAGAGGGAAATGGTCTTTTCTTGTTGCCTTATTCAACCTTCTGTAATCTATACACATTCGCCATCCTCCTTCTGTTCGTTTTGCCACATGCTCACCTTTCTCATTTTCCAGAACAGTGATACCTCCTTTCTTGGGTACCACATGGACTGGGCTTACCCATTCACTGTCCGAAATTTGGTATATGATACCAGCCTCTAATAACTTAAGAACTTCTTTCTTGACTACATCACTCATGATAGGGTTTATTCTTCTTTGATGTTCTCTTGAGGGTTTCGAATCTTTTTCTAGCATAATCCGATGCATGCATACGGATGGGCTTATACCTCTTAAATCTGAAACTTTATACCCTAAAGCTGAGGGATATTTTCGCAAGGTATCTAATAGTTGATTTGTTTCTATTTGGTTTAGAGTGGCGCTAATTATAACAGGTCTATTCATCTCCTCATCCAAAAACTCATATCTTAGATTCTTGGGTAGTTCCTTAAGTTCTATAGTGGTTTTCTCAGTACGTGGCATAAGGTCATGGGTAAGAGCTAAGCATTCGAAAAGGTTGTCGTCAATGTACGGTTCGATACTCTCAAATCTGTCATCCTCTAAAATAGGGGTTGATGGTAATTTGGTTAAGAATTCGTTTTGTTCGAGCTCATTTACACATTCATCAATGATGTCAATGGCATAACACGCATCTCCTATCACTGGTGCCATTAGAAATTTTGATAAAATGAACTCAATCTTTTCATCTCCTACCTCGAAAGTCAGTTTCCCTTTCTTAACATCTATTATAGCTCCGGCGGTCGATAGGAAGGGTCTTCCTAAGAGGATTGGGATGTCTTCATCTTCTTTGATATCCATTATGACGAAGTCGATCGGAATGTACAACTGACCAATCTTGACAGGTATGTCTTCTAAAATACCCATGGGATATTTGACAGATCTATCAGCTAGTTGTAAGGACATCTTAGTAGGTTGAAGTTCTCCTAATTTTAACCTTTTACAGACGGCCAGAGGCATCAGACTTACACTTGCTCCTAGGTCTAAAAATGCTTTGTCTATCATATGGTTACCTAGGATGCAAGGGATAGAAAAACTTCCAGGGTCTTTATCTTTCTTGGCGAGTTTATTTTCGGATATAAAATGACATTCTAAAGGCTTGGGATCATCGAGTCGCCGTTTATTGGTCAAAATATCTTTCAGAAACTTAGCATATGATGGTATCTGGGTTATAGCTTCAGTAAAAGGAATCTCAACATGGAGTTTCTCTATTACCTTAATAAACTTTTGGTACTGGTTTTCTACTTTGGTGTTTTTCAGCCTCTGTGGGAATGGAATAGGTGGTTTATAAGGTTGTTGAGTGTTTTTCTCTACTTCTGGTTTTGATTGCTTTCCTGGTTTCTCTGGTTCCTCCACCTGGTCTTTGGGCGTAGCATCTTCCATAGGTTTTTCTGATGTGCTTAAGTCAGGATTTCTAGGCCCTTCATAAGCGGTCCCACTTCTTAGTGTGATAGAATTTGCTTGGCCTTTTGGATTTGGTTGAGTTTGTCCAGGGAATTGTCCTCCAGGTGCAACTTGTACAGAGGTGTTTTGTGCTACTTGGGAAATCTGAGTCTCAAGCATTTTGGTGTGGGTTATTATCTGGTCAAACTTGGTTGCTAGTTGAGTAACCAGTTCGTTCGTGTGAATATGTTGGTTCATAAACTCCTTATTTTGCTGGGTTTGAGCTTGAATAAAGGTGTCTATGGTTTCTTTAAGGTTTGGTCTTGGGGGTACTATTTGCATAGGTTGGTTTTGTTTTTGCGTTTGGAATCCTTGAGGTCTCGAAGGTCCGGGATTTTGGATAGGGTTGTTGTTTTTGTAAGAGAAATTCGGGTGGTTCCTCCATCCAGGATTGTAGGTATTCGAGAAAGGGTTCCCTTGAGTATAGTTAACTTGGTCTGAGCTTGATTCGTTCAAAAGGTTACAGTCAACGGTTTGATGTCCTTGAGTTCCACAGAGTTCGCACTCCGATTGGATTGCTGCTACTGTGGTTGGGTTTTGAGACATGTTCTCGACTCTCAAGGCTAGGGCGTCCATCTTGGCATTGATCATGTCCATGCAACTTCCCTCATGCTTTCCTCCATGGCTCTCCTTTTTCTCTACTGTCGCTCGTTCTAAACCCCATTGGGCGTGGTTTTGGGCCATGTCCTCTATTAGGGCACAAGCGTCAGGGTAAGGTTTGTTCATCAACGCTCCGCCAGCGGCAGCGTCTATGGACATCTTTGTGTTGTAATGGAGTCCATTATAGAAGGTATGTATGATTAACCATTGCTCTAGGCCATGGTGCGGACAGGCTCTTAAAAGTTCTTTATATCTCTCCCAGGCATCAAAAAGTGATTCGCCTTGGTTTTGGGTGAAACAAGTGATCAGGTTCCTAAGAACAGCGGTCTTGCTTGGTGGAAAATACCTCGCAAGAAAAGCTCTCCTAAGGTCTTCCCAAGTTGTTATTGAGTTAGTTGGAAGGGCGTCTAACCAGTCGTGAGCTTTACCTCTAAGGGAAAAAGGAAATAGTCTTAATCGGATAGCTTCGGGCGTGGCTCCATTTGCCTTAAGGGTGTCAGCTAACTGGATAAATACCTTTAAATGTTGATTCGGGTTCTCGGTAGCGAGACCAGCGAATTGGTTTTGTTGTACTAATTGTAGTAACGAGGGCTTTAGTTCAAAGTTGTTGGTAGTTATAGCAGGGTTTACTATACTAGAACTAGGTTCCTCGTTAGATGGTTGGGCGAATTCCTTGAGCGGTCTTTGGTTACGATCTTCTGCCATAGCTCTTCTTATCTTGTGAATAAAAAGACGGGCACGAGCGTAACGTTCAGGTTCTACTAAAGGATCTATTAGGTTGCCGGTGCTACGATTTCTACGCATCTACCGGCTAGAATAGCCTTAGTCTAAACGGGATAACAATAGGGTACGAAATTTGACGAAGTTGGTCCCCGGCAACGGCGCCAAAAACTTGATGGGTGTTTATTTGTAACGTATAGCCTAAATGTAGTACTGCAAGTGTACAGCCTATCGAAGTAATATATAAGATTATCGAACCACAGAGACCAATTGTCAATCTATCAACTCTATTGCTAAGGTGCTTATCTAAGGCGAATAAGGATATTGATGTGAGTGCAGTGCACAAAGTAAATGAGCGAGGTAAATAACAGTTTAAAAGACAGGTTGGAATGTAAATCATGTAATCAGATATTGGTCCGGTCATGCGTAGATGAACCTACTTATGGGGCAGTATTTTCTATTGATAGCAAAGAATCAGTTTAACGGGAACTTGTAGCTTTTGACTACTAAGAACCGAGTTTACTCTTTAAATTAAATTCCTTTATTGTCACATATAAAGGGTGCCTTTCGCGTTAAAGAGGTAAACCTATTTTTAAGAAATTGATAGTTTTGACTTAACAGAAAAGTGATCTTACTCGGAAAGATTAACTTAAAGAGACTTTTGGCTTTTGACCAAGAGTCAGATTTCAAACCTACAAACGCGTCCGAAAATAGTTTCAAAATCGTTTTCTAAAAAGGTCAATGATTCCTATTTAACCAATCAACGGCTCTCGCTCTTTTTGTTTGGTTAAATAATAATCAAGTCGTATCATTAGTTTGGACGGCTTTCGATCTTACCCAATAAACATTAAAACACAATTGACTTAAGTTACAAGCAAAACATCCCCAGAGTATTTTCACTAGCATGATAATTGGAACACAACCACGATGACAATCATTACATCCTAACCTTTATAGTTTAGCCAGACATAATAAGTGCGAGTCTATAAAACATGTAGACTATGGTAAGAGCATTTAAAGTCTATAAAACGTGTAGACTATGGTAAGAGCATTTAAAGTCTATAAAACGTGTAGACTATGGTAAGAGCATTTAAAGTCTATAAAACGTGTAGACTATGGTAAGAGCATTTAAAGTCTATAAAACGTGTAGACTATGGTAAGAGCATTTAAAGTCTATAAAACGTGTAGACTATGGTAAGAGCAATTAAATAAAGAAATGCAATAAATTAGAACCTTGCTCCGGTCGGAGACTTGAATCTGATACAAATCTACGGAAAAGTAAGGCCGGTATGATGAACTTCAACCAAAGTGCTCCAAGACTCGATTACAACTCAATCTACACCGCAATAACTCCCCGATGTGAAGAGATTATTACTTTACAGAAACTGATAGTATATGGCTTAAGATTGTACTAAGCTTGGATGAAACTAAAGAATGAGAATCGAAAGCTATTTATAGAGGAACTTTGAGGTGCGTAAGGACCAGCATGCCCCCTAACTTCTTTTGAGCGGGAACCTTTTTGTGAAGGCCGCGGGCGCGGTGAGGGTGGCCGCGGGCGCGGTGCCTGGAACCGCCACATCATGGGAACGTGGCAGTTGATCTCTGGGTGAAAGTGGGCCACGTCATCGCGTTTCCTGTAGCCAGCGCGGTGCTGAACGCCATAAGTGCAGAATATCTTGAAAAACCCTAATTTCTTGGCGTTTTGGCTCGTTTCTTCACAGAAGGCTCTGAAATGACAAGAATCCTGAAAACAAAGGAAAAAGGAACATAATACGAGAAAATGACAATAAAAACTAAGGAAAACATGTGATATTTGAGTCATAAACATAGTGCGATTTAGTGCGATCAACATACTCATAAACAGCAGCTACTGTATGCCATACTTTTTCTGCATAAAGTACTTAATAATCCAGAATGTTATGATATCAGTCATGACATTCACACACCTGGTTTTACCAAAAATACATGCCAATAACTAAACACTTACAGATATCTTTTCATATTCAGCGTAAGAGATGGCGTTGAGAATAATGGTTCTGGCCTTGTGGTGATTTTTGAAGTCACGCTTTTGTTGATCAGACATTGCTTTCCTGTCAATCTTCTGACCGCTTGCATTCACTGGGTGCGTGTATCCATCTGTCACCATGTCCCACAGATCAGCATCATGTGCTAGAAAGAAGCTTTTGATTCTGTCTTTCCATTAATCAAAATTCTCTCCATCAAAGACTGGAGGTTTGCCGCTGAATCTGTCTCTATCTTCATTGTTGTCATTGTTGTTGTGTTGATATGTTCCTGCCATTGTGTTTTTTTGACGCTGGATCTTGTACTGACACGATTAAGTGTTTTAGCTCAGAACCAGGAGCTCTGAGGCCAATTGAAGAAGTGAAAAACACAAGAAGGGGGGTTGAATTGTAAAACTTGAAATCAAATGCAGACAACACGTTATTTTTATCCTGGTTCGTTTGATCTCAAACTATTCCAGTCCACCCGTCAAGGTGATTTCGCCTCTCTCCAACGAGGTCTTAATCCACTATATTCAACTGAATATTACAACTGCTTTAACAACTGCTAAAGCCTTCTTGAGTCAAAACCACAAACCGGTTTCTCAAGGAAATACTTTCTTACAGATAAATGAAATCTAAGTGTGTTGAATGTTTTCTACAAAACTGTTTATCACAACTGTGATACTACACAAATTAAGCTTATGAGAACTGGAATGCTAAAACAATAGAGTAAGTAATTTGAGAGCTTTAGCAAACTGTGAATGAGGATGAAGATGAATCGCTTTAGGCGTGTAGAGAGATGTGGAGCATTAGCCAATCCGTTCCTCACTTGCTTGTTTATATAGCATTGGAAATGATACGTTGGAGCCAGTTATTTTGTTTCAATGCCAATTACATTCTTTCCATATTGAGAAGATCTTTGTCTGGAATAATGTCGTTGATAATAAAGTATCTTGAATGCACAGTACAGTTGCCAATTAAGCGTGTTCTGGCTTTGGCTTATTCTGACGCTGCTAGGTGCTGATGAATTGTTGTGGTCTTGATCAGAGTTTAGATTGTTACGCGCAGATCTATTCATCAAGCTTTAGCGTAAGCACATGCTTTGATCTTCTGATTCTGGCATCTGATATAACATCCTCTGATACTGATGTTGATATTTCATCTTCTGATGCTGATGATGATATTCTTATGCTGATACTCATCATAGTTTCTGTAAAACACAATATAATTTTTAGGTAGCATATATGTCTTACATGAATCATACAATTTATAAAATTTTGCATTTTGTTATCATCAAAACTTTAACTTAGGGTAGTAGATTCAAACTTTGTTCTAACATTATGTAATGGACATCCGACCTTCGTACTCTTGATTGCTAGGCCGGCCATGGATCCACAATGTTGGCGCTGTTACCTCTACATTGCATCAGATGCTGAAGTATCCGGTTCAAGGAAAGATTATCACTGTCCATGGAGAGGAAGAATACATGATTAGATATCTCAATTCCTTCAGATATGAGGAGTTAGACGGCGAATTCAATGAAACTCCATTTCAACACTTCGAAGAGGTCCCCTAAGAGGTGGCAGTAACCAAGACTGTGTCCCAAATTCCCAAGATTACAAGGCCTCCACTCTGGATGTCATCTCTGAAGGACGCCAAAGCAGTGGTAGAGGAAGGTGGATGCACCATCTGGGGGCAACTTCCGGATATCCCGTATAAGTCTAACAAGTTTGGCCTAGGTTTCACTTCAAGTGCTCAAAAGGTTGTACGTCACGCCCCTGTTGGAGGGCCACCCTTGAAGATTAGCAACCGTGAGATCAACGCGGTAGAAGATGGTGAAGATGATTGCAACCTGGAGGATTGGATCTTTCCGACTATTAATGGAGGGCTCAGCAATTGGGAGGCTAGAGACTTCGTCCCAATAACTTTTATCCCACAGTAATTTATCTTTACATTTTGTTGGATCTGTAATATTAAAAAACAATTCGCACTCTTAAAACCTTGTGTCTTGCCCGAGGCACAATGGTCCATTTGTAAGGGTTATTATTTCATCTTCATATGACATCAATGAATCATGGATGTTTTTCGCATTCAAACTTTTGTGCTCATTGTTTTTCATTTACATTTTATTTTCTTTTAAAGATAGATATACCCTTACACACACCCACACTCACAATGCAGGTATTCATCCATTATGGATCCCATGCGTAACGATACTGCTATGGCCTTTCGTGACTCTTAGAATCTAATCTACCAAGCCGAAGACGAAGGTGAGGAAGATTGTGAAGTACCAGGAGAACTTGCCAGACTGCTACAACAAGAGGAAAGAACCATTCAGCCTCACGAGGAACCCGTGGATACAATCAACTTGGGTACTGAAGAAGATAAAAAAGAGGTCAAGGTGGGTGCCAATCTGGAACCCAGTGTCAAGGAGCGTCTGATTCAGTTGTTACACGATTATGTTGAAGTTTTTGCCTGGTCATATGAAGACATGCCAGGACTTGATACATACATCATGGTACATCGTCTGCCTACAAGAGAAGATTGTCCGCCAGTAAAGCAAAAGGTTCGCTGCATGAGACCTGATATGTCATAAAATATTAAAGCAGAGGTCGTGAAGAAATTCAACGTTGGATTCTTGGCTATCACCTCTTACCCTCAATGGGTTGCCAACATTGTTCCCGTACCTAAAAAACACGGCAAAGTACGAATGTGTGTGGACTATAGAGATTTAAATAGGTCAAGCCCTAAGGATGATTTTCCACTCCCCCATATTGATATCCTAGTTGACAATATGGCACAACACAAAGTGTTTTCCTTCATGGACGGATTCTCAGGTTATAACCAAATCAAAATGGCACTTGAGGACATGGAGAAAATAACATTTGTCACACAGTGGGGCACATTCTTCTATAAGGTAATGCCATTCGGATTGAAGAATGTTGGGGCAACCTATCAGCGTGCCATGGTAGCTTCATTTCATGTCATGATACATCATGAAATAGAGGTCTATGTAGACAATTTGATAGCCCGATCGCAAACAGAATAAGAGCATCTTGATCACTTACAAAAGCTATTTGAGAGACTGAAGAAGTACAAGCTGAGGTTGAATCCAAACAAGTGCACATTTGGGGTACGGTCCGGTAAACTCCTAGGCTTTGTTGTCAGTAACAAAGGTATTGAAGTAGATTCTGCCAAAGTTAAAGCAATATAAGAGATGCATGCTCCATGTACTGAGAAGGAAGTCATAGGGTTCTTGGGACGTTTGAACTATATTGCCAGATTCATTTCTCACCTGACAGCTACTTGTGAGCCAATCTTCAAACTATTGAAGAAAGATCAAGTATTCAAATGGAATGATGAATTCCAAGATGCTTTTGACAAAATCAAAGAATACTTACAAGAACCTCCTGTGTTGATGCCACCAGTCGAGGGAAGACCGTTGATCATGTATCTGACTGTTTTAGAAAAATCAATGGGGTGTGTATTGGGGCAGCATGAAGAGTTTGGCCGAAAAGAGCACGCTATTTACTACCTGAGCAAAGAGTTTACCGAATGTGAAACCAGATATTCACTTCTCGAGAAAACTTGTTGCACTCTGGCATGGGCTGCTCGTCGGATAAGACAGTATATGTTGACTCATACTATCTTATCAATATCTAAAATGAATCCGATAAAATACATCTTCGAGAAGCCTGCTCTCTCTAGGAGAATAGCTAGATGGGAGATGATCCTGACAGAGTACGATATACAGTATACTACCTAGAAGGCTATAAAGGGCAGTGTGCTAGCTGATCACCTCGCTCACCAAGCTGTAAAAGACTACCAATCCATGAAGTTTGAATTCCCGGATGAAGACATCATGACATTAGACAACTGTGAAGAAATCAGGCCATATGTCGGACCTGAACAAGGATCCCGATGGACCCTATTCTTTGATGAAGCATCCAATGCACTTGTTAATGGTATCGGTGATGTACTCATATCTCCGGAAGGATGTCATACTCCCTTTACCGCCAGACTTTGCTTCAATTGTACGAACAACATGGCGGAATATGAAGCGTGCATCTTTGGTCTCAAAGCTGCCATAGACTTGGGAATCAAATCATTGGATGTATTCGGAGACTCAGCCTTGGTCATCAGTCAATCAAAGGGGAATGGGACACCAAACAACCTAACCTTATCCCTTATAAAGAACATGTTTTGACATTGCTACCGCATTTTAAGAAGATTACCTTCGAGCATTTCCCGCGAGAAGAAAATCAGCTAGCAGACGCTCTAGCCACAATGTCATCTATGTTTAAACTTAATTGGGATAACGAGGCTCCCCAGATCACCATCGAATGAATGGATGAACCAACACACTATCACGAGATTAATACTGAAGAGGTAGTGGACCAGCCTTGGTTTCATGAAGTCAAGAAGTATCTCGAGGCTCAAGAATATCCAGAAGGAGCTTCAATCAATGATAAGAAGTTCTTAAGGAGATTCTCTGCTAAATTCTTCCTTAGTAATGGCATCATGTACAAACTCAATCATGACTCCATTTTGCTTCGGTGCATGGATAAGGTTGAAGCTGAAAAGATCATAGCTGAATTACATGAAGGTACTTTTGGCACCCATTCCAGTGGGCATACGATGGCGAAGAAAATCCTACGGGCAGGCTATTATTGGTCTACCATGGAAGAAGATTGCTATCAACACTCTTGAACATGTCATAAGTGTCAAATCTATGCTGACAAGGTGCATGTACCTCTAGTTCCTCTGAATGTCTTAATGTCTCCTTGGCCCTTTGCTATGTGGGGGACTGATATGATTGGGGAAATCAAGCCGACGGCCTCCAATGGACATCACTTTATCCTAGTGGCCATTGACGATTTTCCAAAGTGGGTTGAAGCAGCCTCCTTCGCCTCCGTTACCAAGAATGTGGTTGCCCGCTTCATCAAGCAAAACCTTATTTTCCGGTACGGTATCCTAGAAAGGATCATCACTGACAATGGTACAAATCTCAACAACACTATGATCACCGCATTATGCAAGCAATTCAAGATTCAGCATCACAATTCTTCTCCCTATCGGCCAAAGATGAATGGTGTTGTCGAAGCTGCAAATAAAAACATTAAAAAGATCATACAGAAAATGATAGTCACATACAAAGACTGGCATGAGATGTTACCATTTGCTCTCCATGGTTATCGTACCATAGCTTGCACATCAACCGGGGCAACACCCTATTCTTTGGTTTACGGCATGGAGGTTGTACTACCTATTGAGGTTCAGATCCCCTCTCTGAGGATTATGAAGGATGCAAGCTTGAACGAAGACGATTGGATCCAGACTCGACTTGATCAACTGAATTTGATTGATGAAAAGAGACTTACCGTTGTTTACAATGGTCAAATGTATCAAAAACGGATGATCAAGGCTTTCAACAAGAAAGTCAGACGCCAAGTATATCAAGTTGGGGATCTAGTAATCAAGCGCATCATACTGCCGCAAAGTGATCCCAGGGGCAAATGGACTCCTACCTATGAAGGACCATTTGTAATCAAAAACATAATCTCCGGTGGGGTAATGATCTTGACCACCATGGATGGTGACGACCTGCCCCACCCTGCGAACGCAGACATAGTCAAAAGATACTACGCATAAGAGACCCGCTAGGTTGACATACCTAGGCAAAACAAGGGCATCCCGGCGAACCAAAAGGTTCGGGCAAAAGTTAGGGACAAAACAAAAAAATTTGTACACCCGGCAAGTTGAAAACCCGAAATGGCGACTTGGGCAAAAAGGGGTTTCCCAGTGGACTGAAAACCCGAAAGGGCAGTCCAAGAAAAAGTTAGGGAATCAAGGCGTACGACTATGTCTCATCAGATCACTTTACAAACAATCTTCGGCTTCCACTGACAAACTCAGAGGTTCTGATCAATTCAGTCATCTTCGGACAAGGAAAAAATAGACAGGATGCTCAGAGATACGAAGGCTATAGCATAATGGGAACCCCATGGGATTATTACACATAGTTATCTTTCTTTGTATTAAAATTTTCTTGTTTTACGACAACATTCTCTTACTAGAATGTTTGTCCCCTTTGTATAAAATACTTATTCAAAGTCAATACAAGATATCCCTTTGAAAGTGCAAAAACTATTTGTCTTTTTCTTTACGCTTGTGTTTTGTTTACAAAAACGTCCAATGATTCATTGTTGAACA
The DNA here is from genome assembly GCA_948472305.1 of Vicia faba. Taxonomy (NCBI): domain Eukaryota; kingdom Viridiplantae; phylum Streptophyta; class Magnoliopsida; order Fabales; family Fabaceae; genus Vicia; species Vicia faba. The sequence continues at coordinate 1,081,654,665 of OX451736.1, read as the reverse complement.
TATGCATTTGAACATGATTACTGTTTACAAATAGACAAAATGAGAAAGACAATTACTGATAGGTTGAGAGAATAGGAAAATGTCTCTAGGCTATTCCATAAGTAATCCCCTACAGTACGTCATTTAAATCCCCAGTGGAACAAAGTTCCCAGTTATCAATCCCCAGCAAAAGTTGTCAAATTTCTCGGGACTCCCCAACAGATCTTACAAGCAGTACGTGGCATTGCCCTCACAATAGAATTTATTTCTCTCAACAAAAGTTCATCAGTACTTCAACTTCAAGACATGAAGACTCATATATCCTCAGCAGCATTCAGGGATTTATTTTTCTCAATCTGACGGCAATACAGCAAATCAGCTCACATACGCATACATTGCATCCATATATCATAAACATTGATAAAGCAAATACATTGCATCATACATTCCATACAACATAACTTTGTATTTTAGCTAACATTTTACCCTTTTCAGGATAAGATTAACAGCTATCGTTAACAATATGCAATCTTGATACATTTCAGATATGCTCCAGATACCGATGCCATCCTGATACTCATTCAGATTCAACTTTATGATACAGTTCAGATATGCTCCAGATACGGATGCCATCCTGATACTCATTCAGATTCAATTTCATGATACAGTTCAGATAAGCTCCAGATACGGATGCCATTCTGATACTCATTCAAGATCCCAACATTCAGATACAGTACAAATACGCTCTAGACACGGACGCCATTCTGATACTCATTCGGATATGACTCTTAGATATAGTTCAGATACACTCCAGACACGGATGCCATTCTGATACTCAGGCAAAATCCGCTTCCAGATACAGCTCAGATACGCTCCAAACACGGACGCCATTCTGATACTCATTCTTTCAGCTTACAAATTACAAATCAGCAATCACTTCTGGATGGCATCTACAATCCCATCTCCAACAAGATTTTATCACTGCTCCAAATGGCATCTTTAAGCCCATTCCCTCAACCATGCATCATCGAGTGCAAATTTCTGGGCACTCTAGTGTCCAATCATCTTCCACCTTCGAGTCACAAATGGCAAAACTCGCCAGTCTAACTCTTCAGGTTTAAGAAGATTGAACAGGGGCAGATGTTGTACCCCAAAACTTTCCCTCTCACTTATCAAGGATTTCCTCATAAGATCTCTTGGACTCAATACTGGATTAGGGTTTGACCAGCTCAAGATATCTCATCATGCACTGATGACCAAAAATTAGGGTTTGGGATTGCACAAAGATTTTTGGACTATCAATGCTTCATATGACTTCCAAGGACAATTATGGACCCCCAAGATAATTCATGCCAAGTGTCAAGCTTTGAATCACATTTTTGATCGGTCAATTGGACAGTTGACCTAAAAATCAACTGTATTGGGGAAAAAGTCAACCATGGCCAATTTACAGTCAAACTTCATGATTTTTTATCCACATCAACATCTTAGATTCATATGTATCATTTAATCAAGTTTGGACCATAATTCCTCAAGAAATTTGATCAAATCATCAAAAGGGCAAAATGGTCAAAATTAGGGTTTTGACTAAGAAAGGGCAATTTCTGATTTTTGACCTAGCAAATGATCAATTGGTTTGAAGCATGATTTCAAGATTTCAATTGCATCATCTTGACCTAATGACATGGTTCAAAACATTGCAAATCCATTGGATTAACAGATGAATTTTTCAGTCAACTGATCAAAAGTCAACTGTACACTAAAGAGTCAAACTTTGACTTTTTGGTCAAATTCAAGTGCCAAAGATCATAATTCATCAAAACATGTCAAAATGTGAAACTTGTTCATCAAGAAATCAAGTATTGAAGATTTTGTTTTGAAATTTGAAATTTCTTAACTTAGAAATTTTTCTAAGTATAGAAAATTTCTTATTTTTTCTCAACTTTAAGCCAAATTTTAAGCATGATACAAGTTGATTCAAAGAAAGTTCTCAACATGAAAGTTGTAAATCTCCATGAAATATACAACTTTGATTCACACAATTTCTCCTAAAGATGCTTGGATCTCAAGATATAATTTTTTGAAGACATGCTCATGAACTAAAATAACTTAGTAAAATTTTGCCCTAGTTAGGCAGGTTTTTGACTCAACTTCATGCCAATTTTTAACATAGTTCCAAGGGGAATGTTTGAAAGCAATTCAAAGATGAGTTATAGAGCATATTGAAAGCTTTCCAAAATGTCTAAGAACTCCTTGATATCATTCTTGAGTAGGGAGAATCGAAGAGATGAGGTTGGCAATTTCTCACTTTGATTTCAAGTCATTTCATGAAGAACAAAAATTCAAATCCTCAAGCATGATGTACAATCTTCACTTTTCAGGCCTCAAACTCATTTTTCACTCCACCATTAATGGATTTCACAAGATTTCATCCCCTAAAGCCAGGAATTCAATGCATTGTACAAGAAAATAACCATTTATGGAAGAAAGGCAACATTGCCATTTTGGAAAAGCATGTTTTTTGCATTTTTTCCATTTCTGGAGCCTTGGACTTATTCTTTCTGCACAAACCAAGCCTCTAAAACTTGAGAAAAAAACATGTTTAAAGCTTCATATCACCCTACAAGATCAGAACCATGCATTAAGTCCTCCAATCTTTTGCTCTATATAAATTCGTCATTATGCAACTAAAACCACGAATGCCCAAGCCTTGAAACACCCTAGAATCAGAAATTGCATACCAAGCCTCCAAACTTGCCATTTCTGACTTGTGAACTGAATCTTCCATTCCACTCGTGCGTTTTAGACCTTTTGCTTTCCTAAGCTTCCTTACCTTACAAGTAAACCATCCCACACCCTGAAACATCATTGTAACTCCATCTTCCCCATTGTTGAAGTTCAAAAACAGAGTAACACTGGTGGACTTCTCCAGATCATTCCAGCCACCGTCAAGACAAGATAAGCATTGAATTAGCTTCTTGGAGGTTCAAGGAAGCTAACCTGATCATCACATCATCCTAAAGCAAGCTCATTTTCAAAACACAGTTTCCATTTTCAAGGTGAGTTTTTTGTTTTTCTAACTCTTGATACAGGCATAGTTAGCTTTCCATTTATGAATATACAATGTAGACATCATTGCTACAAAGTTGTACATATCCATAGCTTGCATTTATTTGGCCTGAGTTGAGAGAATTTTGAGTTTGAAGTTTCTGAAGAAATTAGGTTAAGAATTAGGGCCAACAAAATTCTCTCTGATCTTGGACTTATAGTTTTAGTTATGCACATGGTTAGAATCGTGAAGTAAAATGCTATAATGTTCATGTTATCACTTTCCATTTTTGTTGACAGATGAAAGAGTTACAGGGGGTCTAGTTGGCTAGAGGTTGAAGTTGAAGTACAGGGCAAGGCAATGTTTTGTGTTATGTATTTGTGTTTTCATTTGAACTAATGGATGTACAGCCACCCAAGTGGCAAGGCAGCGCGCAGAAATGCCTTAGGTCACGGGTTCGAGCCTTGGCGCTGCCTTTTGCAATTTTTTCACATTTTTCTATCTTTTTTTTGTTGTTTGTAGTGTGGGCTCATGGGCATTGGACCCTATGATTTTTGCTAACTCCCTACCTCTCATTTACCTTCAGCACCCCTGGCCCAAATATTTTATTTAATATTTTTATTTTTATTTTATTAAATATATTTCTTAAATATTAAAAAATCATGAAAAATATAAAAATGATAGATTTAAATTTTGACTTATTTCATTTTATTTTTGTCACATAAAATATTTTTATTTAGTCATATATTATTTATTCTTTATCAAATAAACTTGTAAATTAAAATAAAATTAGGTTAAATATTTTTTTTCTCACACTTATTAATATTTTATTTTAATATATAAAAAGACCAAAATATTTCATAAATACCATTTATCATTTTCAAAGACAAAAAAAAATACAAAAATATTTAGAAACTTAAAGAAATTCATTTCTTTTTTTTTAAATTAGAATTAGGGTTTAATCAAAATCTTTTCTAAAAAATAATTTTCTTTCTTAATTAATTTAAGTTTAATCTTGATTTATTTATTAGGTTTAGTTTAAAACTTTTTCACATAAAAAAACAAACAAAAATCTTCTTTTGCATTTATATATCTTTGCATATTTAAATTGCCTTGTACATTATTTATTCCAATACTTGTATAAATTCAATTTGGTTGTAATAGATTAATTAGGTTTATGTTATTGCAATCCCCATTCATAATTTGTACACCCCCATCCCACAAAATGTTGTAATAGTGTAGTAATCTTTAAATTACGCAATTTATCGCTTTTACATAACATGTTAGTAATTAGGGTTTGTATGGCAAGATAAAAACAATCAAATAGAAAACCCTAATCCAAGATAAAATCAAGCATGAAAATAACACACTTACACACAAGCACCCCTTAGGGTTATTCCACTTGGTTGCCTTATACAAAAATGGCCATATTACGCATGTGAGGTATCTTAGCAAAACAAATAAATACAAGATCATAGTCCCTCAATGACGCTATTCAAAGTTGCCTTACAAAATGATCTTAGTCCCTCAAAAAATGATAAGATACTTTGCGACATTGCTAATCATGGTTATACGATGACCCACACATGTCCCATTTACATCCAAAGATAGGGTGGCTTACCAAATCAATAGTAAGACAACAATGTCAAAGAAAAAGAAAATGAACAAGAAAGACATTTGAGTAGGTAGATTACTTTTAGTTACTTGCTCCATTTCAAAACAAATATCCTTTCTATTTTCAAAACAAATACACACATTTCAAAACATCTTACAAACTTGAAAACATTTTCAAAAAGACAAACATCTTTGTATACATTCTTACGAACGAGAATCATTGCAAAGATTGCCTAAACAATGGCCTCTTTACAAAATACTTTTCAAAAACCACACAAAGTATAATTTTAAACAAAAGCAAGTGATCTAGCAAGTAACTAAGAGCCCATGGAAAACCATGGATGAAAAGGGTGTTAATACCTTCCCTTTTGATAATCTACCCCTCGAACTCAAGAAACAATCTCAAAGGTTTTTCTTGTGTTTTTTCACCTTTCCTTTTGGATAAAAGAAAAGTCGGTGGCGACTCTTGCTAACCGCAGCATTTGCGATAAAATGCAAAACCTTCAAGTCAGTTCTCCCACCGTATCACAGGAGTCTACTAGATCCTGTAATTTATGCTTGAAAGCCCAACATTGATCTATGGTATACCATGGAGAATTGACATGGTATTCAGATTTGGCGTTGGTGTTGTACTTGGGAGGCAATGGCCCAACTGGAGGAGCTAAAGGTTTCAGCTCTATCAAAGACGCCTTAATCAAATGTTGCAATAATTGGCTAGGTGGCATAGGGAGTGGATCCAATTTTCTCGATGGCCTTTAAAATTTGTTTTTTTGATGTCCCCACGGGATGATTAATGGTTGTTGTGCTCTTGGTTGTGAAGCCGCAACATTAACTTCACATTCCTTCCTCTTTGTAAAATTAGGAACCAGTCTTTTTATATTGAAAGGGGCATTTGATGACCCCCTTGAATCTTTCAAATCTTAATTCATATCTCAATCCTCTCTCCAATAGTCACTAGGTCAGAAAATCCCGAAGAGATACTTCCTACCATCTTTTCATAGTATACCCCTTGTAAGGTTCCCATGAACATGTCGACTAGCTCTTTCTCCAGAAGTGGTGGTTGCACACGAGACGACATCTCTCTCCACCTTTGAGCATACTCCTTGAAGGATTCTTCCTTATTTTGAGACGGATTTTAAATTTGTATGCGGGTCAGTGCCATTTCGAAATTATACTTATACTGTTTCAGGAAAGCATTAGCAAGATTTGCCCATGTCTGAATGTGCATCCTCTCTAACTGCATGTACCAATCTAAAGATGCCCCACTCAAATTTTCTTGAACACAATGAATCATTAACTTCTGTTTCTGAGCATAAGCATGCATCTTCCTACAATACATGCATAGGTGATTTCTCAGACAAGTGAGCCCTTTGTATCTTCCAAAGTCAGGTACTTTGAATTTCGGCGCAATTATTACATCCGAGACAAGACCCATTTCGAGGGCTTTGACATCAAAAGCATCATATCCTTCCACAGATTTTAACCTTTCTTCTAAAGCTTTGTATTGATTCAGTGCCAAAAGGCTTTCAGTGTTAGTCACCTTCTGAAGTGCCTGATTGACATATTCTAGATCGTGATCTCCATATTGTAATTCCAAGTAATTTTCAGCATTATTAATCGGGATTTACAGGGTATGAGATACCCCTTCCTTTTGTGGAGGTGGGACAAACCCTTCAATTTCTTGTCCTGTCTCGTGTTGAGCCATGATAGATTTTTGTGGCCCTATCTCCAGTCCTTTTTTCAGTTGGTGACCGCTTGATGCACCGATACCTTGGGTTATTTCCTCGAAGGCTACCCTGGAAATTTTTTCTTGTCTATCAATGATATTCTTCAAAGCTAAAAGAACTTTACCCATATCTCCCCTCATTGAGTCGACGTTGCTCTTAACTTGTTCCAGATCCACTTTGAAAGGTGCTTGATTCTCTTTGATTTGTTCCATGGCTCTTAGTTGGTGAGCTGTTGTTTGATATGACGGCCAGGGAGGTGGTGGTTTCCTTCTACCAATGGTTCAACTAGAGAATATTTTGAAGAAAAAAAAGAGTTTTTGAGTTGCAAATTTATGAGGTGCAAATGTTTTTATGAATGTATGATTATGTATGAATGGTATTAAGAATTATGCTTTGAATGTCTTGTTCACTTGGGTATATAATCTTTTTACAGTATCATGTATATTTTTCTAGGTTTTCTCTTTTATTGGTGAGTATCTGAAAAACGAATACGCAAACAAGATAGGAAACAAAATGCTTTTATTGAAACACCAATTGTCTTTAAAAGATAACACATTTCAGATACTGAAAAATATTACAATTCTTAAAGCAATAAATTTGCTGGAAGGGAAATAAACAAAAGGAAAAATAATCTCCTAGGCTCGTTTACAGATGTCTTCTCTGAAACGATCGACCATTGTCTTGCATAGCTTGATAAAATTATCAACGTCCTCTGGGAGAGGGACCATTACACTTTTTGTATCCTTTAAGCTTCTAGGAATTTCTTCAATGAGGTTTGTGATACGGTGGGAGAACTTACTTGATGTTTTACGTTTCGATCGCATTTGTGCGGATAGCAAGAGTCTCCACCGACTTTTCTTTTATCCAAAGGAAAGGTAAAAAGCACAGGAAAGACCTTTCGAGATTATTTCTCGGGTTCGGGGGGTAGATTATGAAAAGGGAAGGTATTAGCCCCCTTTTCATCCATGGTTTTCCATGGGCTCTGATTTACTCGTTTAGATCACTTGCTTTCATTTGACATTGTGATTGTGGTGTGGGCTTTGAAAGTGTTTTGAAAAATCTCTTTGTAATGGTTCTCATTTCTATAAGAACGCGTACAAAGTTTTATTTCGAAAATTGGTTCAAAGATGTGTTGGTGAATTGTGTTTCGGAAAGTGTTTTGAAAAGATGTTTTGCAATGGTTCTCGTCTCTATAAGAATGTATACAAAATGTTTTGTCTGTTGAAAATGTTTTGAAATGAAAGTGTAGGTGTAAAAATGTTTTTATTGTGAGCAAGCTAGTAACTAGGAGCGGATCTATCTACTCGAAATGTTTTCAATTGTTCTTTTCTTCCTCCTTTTAATGTTACTATCTTACCATTAATTTGGTAAGAAGCCCCATCGTTGGATGTGAAGGGACAGGCGCAGGTCAATTTTACAGTCATCAAAGGAAACTTGTGAGACGCTTTAACAATTTTCGTAAGGGACGAGATCGTTTTATGGAAGTCAACATCGAGGGTCATCGAGGGACTACGATCTTTTTTTATCGAAGAGTCTTTGCTAAAACGTCCTATATTAGAGGGACATAACTGTATTTTCGAGGCAACGAGCGAGGTTACCCTAGAGGTGCGCGTGTGAAAAAGTGTGTTTGCTTCAAGTTATTTTATTCTTTGATTAGGTCATCTAGCGATTGATTTTTGAATCTTGCCATACACGCCTAATTACTATACAGTATAAGGAAAACAGTAAATTGTGGGAATTGAAATTCTACGCTATTACAAAGTGTTCGGGAATGGGGGTACAATTTTTATAAATGGGGATGAGTCAAATGCGATAAAAAGGGTCCAAATAGCAAACAATACAACCAAATCGAATTTGAGAGATTAATTAAAATTATAACAGTCTATGAAATAAAAATTAATTGATAAAGTATAAAAAAATTGGTATTTTTGTTTATGAGAAAATAAATTGATTTTTAAACATTTTTTGAATTGAAACTAAAGATTAACAAAATTAAAATTAAATTAACAAATTATTTAAAGTAAATCTAAAAACTAAATTAAAATTCTAAATAAAAATTATCTTAAAACAAGCTAATTAAATTAAATTAATTCTAAAATTTATTATCTAAATCTAAATTAAGTTAAATACAATTAAATAAAAAATTATCCTAAAACAAGCTAATTAAAATAAATTAAACCTAAAATATATTAAACCTAGATTAATGTTAAGTATAAACTAAAGAAAATAACTAACCTAAAACAAATCTACTTAAGATAAATTAAAACTAAAAATGTATTGAATAAACCTAAATGAATTTGAGTAATTAAAAGAAATTAAACTAAAACAAAATAATGAAATAGATTAAACCTAAGGTTTACTAACTAAATCTAAGTTAGATTAAATGTAAACTAAAGAAGAAGAAAAATATTATCTCTCAATTTCTCTCTTCTTCCTCTCGACCTAGAACGGCGCCTTCAACGTTCTCTCTCTCTCTCCGAACATGGCTCCCTCGCTCTCTCTCTCTCCGATTCTGGCTCCGTCGCTCCCTCTCTCTCTGATTCTGGCTTCGTCGCTCCCTCTCCCTCCGATTTTGGCTCCGTCGCTCCCTCTCTCTCTGATCTTGCATGTTGTCGTTTCTCTGAAGATTGGTGGTGAAGGTTGGGAAGGTGGTCGAGTGAGGCGGAGGGAAGTGTGAGGCACGGTAAGGAATCAGAGGCGGATGGATATGTGAAATGGGTTTGGTGTTTTTCGGCTTCATCGGCTTTTCTGGTTTGTTATATATCTTTTTTAGATTTGGTTTGATGATGGTTTGGGACGGATTCGGTTTTTTTACTGTTTTTCTGGTTTTTGGTTTTGTTCTGATTGTTATATTTCTTCTTTTGTTTTTTTTTATGATGAGTGATGATGGCTTGGAACGGATTTTTGGATGTTACATGTTTGCTCTACTGATTTTTCTGGTGAGGAATGACGGTTTTCTAGTTTGATGATATTTTTCAGATTTGGTTTGTTTGACAGGTTTGCTCTACTCTGATTTTTTACTGATTTTCTGGTTTCTGTTGGTTTGTGGTGATGCTAGTTCTGAGTTTAAACAAAGATAAAGCCTACTGCAGTTTTTTGTTCTTATTCTGTTACTGTTTTTTTTCTTAACTGACTACTTAGTAAATATGCAGATGAAAGAAAAAAATCAAGATGAATGCAGAGAAGGGATGGGGATTTTACCTTGATGTTGGCTTTTGCTTGATAGGGAAGTTGAATTCTATTCTTTTTCTGTATTTTCTTCTTTTCTGAAGGGTGGTATTTGAGAAAATGATGATAATATCCTTGGGGTTTTTTGGTATGCTTTTGTTATGCTGTTGTATGCTGCTATTTTTTTGAACAATGAATATCTTTCTCCTCCTTTCTGTTGTGTCGAATGACCCTGTTTTATGCTGAAAAATCAAAACTTTTGGGGGGAAAAGCCATTGGGTTTGAACAATTGTGTTATGCTGTTTTTTTATTCTTGTTGTTGCAGTTTTGACTTAGCCTATATTTGTGCAATTTTGGGTTGTATGTTTGCAGCTATTTGGACAAACTTTGGCCTTTTGTGGACAGCATATGGAGGGCTGCAATGCAGTCCATTTTTTACAGCATTTTGGCTTTTTGTGATTGTGCTTTTTTCATTGTGATGTAAACTAATTTTACAGCATTTGAAACCATGATAAAACTATTGATTTTGACTTGCATTTCTCTTTATTTTGTCCTCTGTGAACTAATTGAAAATTGCGATTTGCAATGGACCAAATACGGACGAAACGTTGTCCCCTTATTTCTGATTCTTTTTACCAATCCCTAATGATGAAATATAGAGATTTTCTTTGAAATTTTCCAATCTTATTCCAACATGAATTTTGATAACTATTTGCTTTTTTTGTTTACATGTACGGGCCCATTGGATTGACGACGAGTGGCTTGAAGCACTTGAAGAAAGCTTGATGATGAAGAAAACTCTTTTGTAGTTTTAGTGCATTATTAAGAATTTGTAACATATATTTTTTGTAATTGCAAGCTTGTAAAAAAAACTTTAGCAACTGTACATTCTTTGATCTTGAACAATACTTTGGATGTAAGTCTTGTACCAAAAGGAAATTGAATGATAATGGTGAGGACTTAGGTATTCGAAGGTCATTTTGTAGTTTTGTAAGCTCCTCATGAAATTTGAATGAAGAATGATGAGTTGATTTTTGAATATAGCCTTAAAAAGTTGAATTTGGAATAAGATTCGGACTTGAAATTGAGAATGGAAACTTGGAATAAACCTTGTCTTGTAATATGTAAAATCGATATGAACTTGATTCACATGTAGAACTTTTGAACTTGAATGGATAATGAGACTTTGAATGAAGTTTATGAACAAACTGATTGCGTCTAGCAAAACTTGAATCATTTGAACTTGACCTTGAATCCACGGATTTAGCACATTGAATTTGAAATGAATGTATGAGAAACAAATGGACTTGAAAGTATTAATGAATGTCTTAATAGATTTCATGGTCTTCCAAACGCAATTTGACTTTGATCGTTAAAATAATCTTATAGACAATACTATTTGTGATACTTTGCAAAAAGAATCACTTCATGATATTGAAAATTGAAGAAGTTGTGAGTCTTAAAAATTGGACAGGAGTTTCTTGTGATTAGGTCAAATTTGCAAAATGACCTTTAAAGCATTCGAATTTTCTGATGATCTTTCGCACATAATTAAATCTTGACTTGTGAAGAGAAAATAGAGATGACGTCAAGGAGAGTCATACGCAAAAGAAACGCCCAAAAAATATCGAATAACGAAGAAGTTATAGTCACTTGAACTTGATGTCACAAAAGGTCATCTTTTGGGTTACTGGAGTCATTTTCAGTCGTCTGAACCACTGACTGAGCAAACTCACAATGCGAGGCTTGAAACTTGGCACAAATATCTCTGATAACACATGAAGGACCATAAAGACCATTTGAAACTTTGAAAACTCATTTTATTTTGAGAACTGCAAAACCCTAATTGCTGAATTTTACTGCTTCGGAAAAGAATCTGTCTGATCAATCTGAGCCAACTTGAATATCCGGGAAACCCTAGGATTGTATCTTGTATGAAAAATGGGAGGGAAAATTTTGGGATACAACAACTGCCCCTGTTCAATCTTCTTAAACTTGAAAAGCGAGATCGACGCATTCGTCGTTCGTGGCTTGAAAGTAGAAGGTGATTGAACACTAGAGTGCCCAGAAATTCGCACTTGATGACGCGCTAGTTGACTGTGTACGGAAATGGGCTCAAAGATGCCATTTGGAGAAACAAAGGAGAATTGTCGCAGATGAGCTTATAGATGCCATCCAAAGGTGAATGTTGACAGAAAGTTTGAACTTGATCTTAACAAAGAACGAATCAGAATAAACTGTTGAGAGATTTATTTGAACTAGTGAAATAATCTGGAGACGAATCAGAATAAACCATTGAGAGATTTATCTGAACCAGTGAAATAATCTGGAGACGAATCAGAATAAACTATTGAGAGATTTATCTGAACCAGTGAAATAATCTGGAGACAAATCAGAATAAATCATTGAGAGATTTATCTGAGCCAGTGAAGTAATCTGGAGATGAATCAGAATAAACCGTTGAGAGATTTATCTGAACCAGCGAAATAATCTGGAGACGAATCAGAATAAACCATTGAGAGATTTATCTGAACCAGTGAAATAATCTAGAGACAAATCAGAATAAACCGTTGAGAGATTTATGTGAACCAGTGAAATAATCTGGAGACGAATCAGAATAAACCGTTGAGAGATTTATCTGAACCAGTGAAATAATCTGGAGATGAATCAGAATAAACCGTTGAGAGATTTATCTGAACCAGCAAGATAATCTAGAGACGAATCAGAATAAATCGTTGAGAGATTTATCTGAACCAGTGAAATAATCTGGAGATGAATCAGAATAAACCGTTGAGAGATTTATCTGAACTAGCAAAAACCAGCCTTATCTCGGAAATTGATCTGTATTTGACTTGTTGAAAATTTGTGTCTGTCAGAAGTTTGCTGATAATAACTGTCAAATGTCTCTTTCCTGTAAAAAGGTGAAGAGTTAATTGTATGCAATGCTATGATGTATGTGATGCATGGTATAATGTTTGCCTCTCAAAATAAATGAGATTGCACTGTATGCACTTGATTTGTCAATGTTATGACGTATGGATGCAAATGTATGGAAATTAAAGATTGTTTGTGCCGTAGCGTTGCTGGAAGCAGGGAAAATAAATCCCCTTTGAAGCACTGATGGGTGAGTTTCCAAGTGTAAACTCTGTTGTAGAAGGGAAAAGCCAGACATTGCTTATGATCTTCGTGATATCCTGCTGGGGAAATCTGAGAAGTTGGGCAACTTGCTGGGGACATTTTGGACCCATGGTTGGAAATCCTTGCTCTGTCAAGAAAAAGTACCTGCGGGGGTTTTATGGAATGGCTTACAGATATCATCCTATTTCATAAAGTCATTAGTAATTGTCTTTCCATTTTTTTTCTTATTGTTTATTTGTAACAGTAATCACGTTCAAATGCATATCTTTAAAAATAAATCATTGGACGTTTTTGTAAATAAAATATATAAATAAAGAAAAACCGATGGTTTTGCACTTTCAAAAGAGATATCTTTGTATTAACTTGAACAAGTGTTTTTTGTACAACGAGACAAGCATTATAGCAAGAGAATGTCGTCGTAAGAAAATGAAAATTGATACAGAGAAAAGATAGCTATGTGAAATAATCCCATGGGGTTCCCGTTCTACTATAGCCTTCATGTCTCTGAATGTCTTGTCCGCTGGTCGCCTAGGCGAAGTCGATTGGATTGATTTAGAGCCAATTGAGTTGATTGGTTGCCGCTGAAGATTGTTTGCCAGATGATCCAACGGGACATAGTCATACGCTTTAATCCCTAACTTTTGCCTGGACCGCCCTCTCAGGTTTTCAGTCCACCAGGATACCCTTTTTTGCCCAAGCCGCCCTTTCGGGTTTTCGACTTGCCGGGTGTACAGTTTTTTTTTATTTTCATCCCTTATTTTTGCCCGAACCATTTTGGTTCGCCGGGAAGCCCTTATTTTTGCCTAGGCCAGTCAACCTAGCGGGTCTTTGATCATGCGTAGTATCTTTTAACTATGTCCGTATTTACAGGGTGCGGGAGATCATCGCCATCCATAGTAGTCAAGATCATTGCTCCACCAGAGAAAATGCTTTTGATTACAAACGGCCCTTCATATGTAGGGGTCCATTTACCCCTGGGATCACCTTGTGGCAAAATGATACGCTTGATTACCAAGTCACCGACCCGATATACCTGACGTTTGACCTTTTTATTAAAAGCTTTGATCATGCGTTTTTGGTACATCTGGCCATGACAGATAGTTGTAAGCCTCTTCTCATCAATCAAGTTTAGTTGGTCAAACCGAGTCTGAATCCAATCTTCTTCATTCAAACCAGCATCCTTCATGATTCTTAGAGAAGGGATCTGGACCTCAATAGGCAAGACAGCTTCCATGCCGTATACGAGAGAATAAGGTGTTGCCCCAGTTGATGTGCGAGTTGTGGAACGATACCCATGGAGAGTGAACGGTAGCATCTCATGCCAGTCTTTGTATGTGACTGTCATTTTCTGTATGATCTTCTTAATGTTTTGTTAGCAGCTTCTACAGCACCATTCATCTTTGGCCGGTAAGGGGAAGAATTGTGATGCTGAATCTTGAATTGCTCGTACAAAGCGGTGATCATAGTGTTGTTTAAATTCGTACCATTATTAGTGAGGATTCTCTCTGGGATACCATACCAACAGATGAGATTCTGCTTGATGAACCGGGCGACCATATTTTTAGTAACGGAAGCAAAGGAAGCTGCCTCAACCCACTTTGTAAAATAGTCTATAGCCACTAAGATAAAGCGGTGTCCATTGGAGGCCGTTGGCTTGATTTCCCCAATCATATCGATTCCCCACATAGCAAAAGGCCAAGGAGCTGTCAAGACATTCAGAGGACCCGGAGGTACATGCACCTTGTCAGCATAGATTTGGCACTTATGGCAAGTCCGAGAGTGTTGGTAGCAATCCGCCTCCATGGTAGACCAACAATAGCCTGCCCGTAGGATTTTCTTTGCCATTGTATGCCCACTGGAATGAGTACCAAAAGTGCCTTCGTGTAGTTCACCCATGATCCTTTCAGCCTCAGCCTTGTCTACGCACCGAAGCAATACAGAGTCATGACTGTGTTTGTACAAAATGTCGTTACTAAGGAAGAATTTAGCTGAGAACCTTCTTAGGAACTTCTTGTCATTCACCGAAGCTCCTTACGGATATTCTTGAGACTCGAGATACCTCTTGACTTCATGAAACAAGGCTGGTCCACTACTTCTTCAGTATTAATCTCGTGACAATAGGATGGTTCATTCATCCGCTCAATGGTGATTTAAGGAGCCTAGTTATCCCAATTAAGTTTAAACATAGATGACATTGTAGCTAAAGCGTCTGCTAGCTAATTTTCTTCTCGCGGGAAATGCTCGAAGGTAATCTTCGCAAAATGCGGCAACAATGGCAACACATGTTCTTTATAAGGGATAAGGTTAGGGTGCTTGGTGTCACATTCCCCTTTGACTTGACTGATGACCAATGTTGAATCTCCGAATACATCCAAGTGTTTGATCCCCAAGTCTATAGCAGCTTTGAGACCGAAGATGCACGCTTCGTATTCTGCCATGTTTCTTGTACAGTTGAAGCAAAGTCTGGAAGTAAAGGGAGTATGACATCCTTCTGGAGATATGAGTACGGCACCGACGCCATTGCCAAGTGAGTTGGATGCCCCATCAAAGAACAGGGTCCATCGGGATCCTTGTTCAGGTCCGTTATATGGCCTGATTTCCTCACAGTTGTCTAACGTCATGATGTCTTCATCCAGGAATTCAAACTTCATGGACTGATAGTCTTCAACAGCTTGGTGAGCAATATGGTCAGCCAACACACTGTCCTTTATAGCTTTCTGGGTAGTATATTGTATGTCATGTTCTGTCAGGATCATCTTCCATCTTGCTATTCTCTCAGAAAGAGCTGGCTTCTCAAAGATGTAGTTTATCGGATCCATTTTAGATATCAACAAAGTAGTGTGGGTCAGCATATACTGTCTCAGCTGGCGAGCAGCCCATGCCAGAGTGCGGCAAGTTTTTTCGAGCAGTAAATATCTTGTTTCACAGTCGGTAAACTTTTTGCTCAGGTAATAAATAACATGCTCTTTTCGTCCAGACTCGTCATGCTGTCCCAGCACACACCCCATTGAGTTTTCTAAAACAGTTAGATATAAGATCAATGGCCTTCCCTCGACAGGTGGCAACAACACAGGAGGTTCTTGCAGGTATTCTTTGATTTTATCAAAAGCAATTTGGCATTTTTTTGTTCCATCTGACTACTTGGTCTTTCTTCAAGAGTTTGAAGATTGGCTCACAAGTAGCTGTCAGGTGAGAAATAAACCTGGCTATGTAATTTAGACGTCCCAAGAATCCTTTGACTTCTTTCTTAGTATGAGGATATGGCATTTCTTGTATCGCTTTAACCTTGGCAGGATCAACTTCGATACCCTTGTTGCTGACGACAAAACCCAGGAGTTTACCAGACCGTACTCCGAATGTACACTTGTTTGGATTCAATCTTAACTTGTACTTCTTCAGCCTTTCAAATAGCTTCTGTAGGTGATCGAGGTGCTCTTCTTCCATCTGCGATCTGGCTATCATATTGTCTACGTAGACCTCTATCTCATGGTGTATCATGTCATGAAATAAAGCTACCATGGCGCGTTGATAGGTTGCCCCAGCATTCTTCAGTCTGAATGGCATGACCTTATAGCAGAAAGTTCCCCACTGTGTAACAAAGGTCGTTTTCTCCATATCCTCAGGCGCCATTTTGATTTGGTTGTATCCCGATAAGCCATCCATGAAGAAAACACTTTTTGTTGCGCCATATTGTCAACTAAGATGCCGATGTGGGAAAGTTGGAAATCATCTTTGGGGCTTGCCCTATTCAAATCTCTGTAGTCCACACACATCTGCACTTTACCGTCTTTCTTAGGTAAAGGAAAAACATTGGCCACCCATTGGGGATAAGAGGTGACAGCCAAAAATCCAGCATTGAATTGCTTCATAAGTTATGCTTTGATCTTTTCAGACATATCAGGTCTCATACGATGAACCTTTTGCTTTACTGGGGGACAATCTTCCTTTGTAGGCAGACGATGTACCACAATGTCTGCATCCAGTTCTGGCATGTCTTCATACGACCAGGCAAAGATCTCAACATAATTGTGCAATAACTAAATCAGACGCTCCTTGACATTAGGTTCCAAGTTGGCACCCACCTTGACCTCTTTCTTATCTTCTTCAGTTCCCAAGTTAATTGTTTCGACCGGATCTCCGTGCGGCTGAATGGTCCTTTCTTCTTGTTGCAATAACCTGGCCAACTCTCCTGGAACTTCATAATCTTCCTCACCTTCGTCATCGGCTTGGTAGATCGTACTTTCAAAGTCACAATTGGCCGTAGCAGAAATGTTACCCATGGGATCCTGAGTGGATGTAGATCTGCATTTTCAATATGTGAGTGTGTGCAAGAGTATAGCTACCTTTGAAAGAAATAAATGTAAGAAAGAAAAGACAAAGAAAACAAAATTTGATGCAAAAACGTCCATGATTCATTAATGACATATGAGAATGAAGTGACAACCCTTACAGATGGACCATTATGCCTCGGGTAAGACACAAGGTTTTAAAAAAGTCTGAATTGTTTAAATATTACAAGCCTAAAAATATTAAAAGATAATTATTCTTGAATAAAAGTAATAGGAATGAAATCTGTGGCCTCCCAATTGTTAAGCCCTTCGCTGATAGTTGGAAAAATCCATTCATCCATGTCATAACTGCCATCACTATCTTCTATTGCATTGACTCCTTGATTGCTGATACGCAGAGGTGCCCCCCTTGCGCGAGAACGTCGGACAGCTTTCTGAGCCTCTGAAGTGAACCCCAACCCAAATTTATTGGACTTGTAGGGAATATCTGGAAGATGACCCCAGATAGTACATCCTCCCTCTTCAACTACTGCTCGAGCGTCTTTCAATGAAGCCATCTTTAGCGAAGGTCTGGTAATCTTCGGGACCTTTGGAGTAGACTTGGTTGCTGCGACCGTTGTTGGAACCTCCTCAAAGTTCTGACAGGGAGTCTCTATGAATTCACCATCCATTTCAACATACCTGAAAGAGTTCAAATGGCTAACCATGTATTCTTCTTCTCCGTGAACTGTGACAATCTTCCCTCTGATCGGGTATTTTAGCATTTGGTGTAGGGTGGAAGTGACGACACCAGCACCATGGATCCAGGGTCGACCCAACAGACAAGAGTACGAAGGGCGGATGTCCATCACATAGAAAATTGAGTCAAAGGTCTGAGTCCCAATTTTTATGGGGATACTAACTTCTCTATGCATTGTCCTCTTGGAACCATCAAAGGCCCTCACTATGATGTTTCTAGGTTTCAAGATGAGCCCCTCGCAATCCAGTCGATCGAGGGCATTTTTGGGCAAGACATTCAATGATGAACCGGTATCCACCAAAACATAGGCAAGTGTGGTGCCCCTGCATTCAATGGAAATATGTAAGGCATCGTTGTGCTTCCTTCCCTTAGAGGTTAAATCAGCATCGGAAAAGCCCAAATCGTTATCAGCAGTTAGACTGGCCACACAGTCTTCAAATTGGTCGATGGAGGTCTCTTGGGGCACGTGAGCGGTCTTAAGAAACTTTACCAAGGCTTTGGCGTGAGTTTCAGAGCACAAAAGTAAGGACAACAATGATATCTTCGAGGGGGTCTGCCCCAATTGTTCTACAATGTTGTAGTCACTTTTCTTGATTATCTTCAGGATTTCTTCTATTTCTTTTCTAGAAGCTTCAAGGATGACTTCGGGATGTTCTCTTGCTTGGGAAGGCTCAACCAAAGCCTCTTTGCCCCTTATATCGGCAGTAGGGATAATAGTAGGAGTATCACTGGAGGTGTCGGTAGGAGTGGCAGTAGTGATGATCACAGGAGTAGCAATGGTCTTTGGAGAAATCTCAGATGAGAAGACTCTTCCACTTCTTGTAATTTTGCTTGTTCTAGTGATGTTACTGATATCAGGATCAATATCTCTCGCAACTTCATTTGTGACAGCCAACTGATCTTGCTTGACGCTGTAGTAATAAACGTTAGCCTCATAACTCCAGGGAACAGCTTTATCTGAGGAGTATGGTATTGGTCTTGGCATAGTGAAGATTAATGGCACAGATCTGGGAGCAGATGTAATCCCGATGGGTCTTTTGATGGAGACCTTGGGAGGATTGTCGGAAATGGTGATTATCGAAACATCTTGATAAGATCTTTTGATAAGAGGTAGCTTTTCAAATAGGATTTCTTTACTAGTCATCAGGCGTTGGACGCCTATCTTTAGTAACAAACAACCGTTCGGCAGAGATTTGTAAAGGTGGCAATTTTCATCACAACCTGGGAACAAACCAACTTGCAGTAGATTTTGTTAAATGGTCAACAGAGGAGTAACCAAGTCATTCACAGAGGAAACAAAACGATCATCATCAATGGCGTTGATACCTTGGCCATGTCTGGGCATTGGTGCCGTTATTACATTAGGCATTTCTGGGGGCTCAAATTTAATCTCTTTCGCATCGATAAGGTCTTGCACCTTATTTTTTAAGGCCCAACAATCATTTGTATCGTGCCCCGGGCTTTCAGAATGATAGGAAGGATGGAAGGGTAAGGCATTAAGAGACTCTGGGCACGAGCTCGTACCCACATAAGGTAAGGCTCGAGAGGGATAGAGTTTTTACGTCCCAAAGTCTTACTTTCCACCTTGTTCACCATTCCCTAAGCACGTGCAAACCTCTGGCGATAACCTTGGTCTTCTTTGTCGTAGTCAAACACCAAACCTTGGATGAGCATCTCATGAGGGTCGTCTCTTCGGGCATACCCAAACTGTCGAAGAGCTAAGCACGGTTTGTAGGTGATACCTCCCCTAATGCCTAGCAGAGGTACATTAGGGAACTCCACACAGCGGTTAATGATAGAAATATCTTCCAAGGATCTCGAGCACCAACGGATGTCAGAGTGGGTGAGAGACATCATCCTTTGAGACCAAGTCAATCTTTGCTCGTTCTTCAATGCTGACTGAGGCAGGTGTGAAGTGAACCACTTCGCGAGTAGGGGTATACAACACAAAAGGGTACCTCTTTTCTTCATGGTACGGGTATGAAGGCAATGCAAGATGTCTCCTAGTAAGATGGGTATAGGATTGTGAGAGAGAAATACTTTGATGGCATTAACGTCTATGAATTGGTCCGAATTGGGAAATAGAACCAAACCATAAATGAGGAGAGCTAACACGTCTTCGAAAGCTTGGAAATCCATGTCATCCCAGAACGAATGAGCTTTTTCCAATAGAAACTTAGCTAAAAAACCTTTAACCCCACTTCTCGTCTCCCAATTGGCTACGACGTCGGCCCTCTTCACATGTAAAGCTTCGGCAATGACTTCAGGTTTTGGAATCCCTTCTAGACCGGTGAACGGTATCTGATTAAGCACGGGCACCCCTAAGAGCAGAGAGAACTCTTCTAGTGTAGATACCAACTGATAGTTCGGAAAAGTGAAACAATGATGTACGGGATCAAAGAATTGGAATAGTACACACATCATCTCTTCTTGGAAATTGGATGTAGCCAAATTGAGGAGTCGACCATACTTCTTGGTAAAAGGAGAATCCAAGGTTTGAAGCTAGCTCTTGAAGTTGAGGATGTGCTTTTACAAAGCTGATTCGGGCGGTGTTTCTTCGGAGAGAATTCATATCCTACAAAACAAAAACAAAGATAAATTTCTAAATCCTTGAAATGGTTAGTGAGCATGTATATGATGTTGATGATGTTTATGATGTTTATGTACAAGCAAGCATATACACACACAACAAACAGATCCCTATGTTTTAGGCTTGCCTGAGTTTTGTAGGTAAGTACCCTCTTGAAGTCTAGTTGGCTCAACCTGTCCTAGAAATAATGATCGGATTCTAAAAGATCTCAATATCACCAACCTTTCCCTTAGGCATTGTCTCAGCACAACAATCTTTTCTTGCGGCCGAGATATCCCAAAAGTCTAGCCTCAATGAGTGTAGTATCGGGTATCAACCAATTTTCAGCTTTACATCGAAACCGGCTATCTCACTACGTTCTAACGGCCAAGTTTGTTCAATTAGGGTTCTAAGGTCAATTAGTGCTTCATGACGCCACTCAGCGGCCCCGTATTCTCCTCGATTCACCACGAGGGATACCGGTACCCACAAATGCGTCACACTAATATAGCTATTGTCTCAACCATATCGGTTTATACCGTATAGTCTCCACAATCTATTGCTATTTACCTAAAAAGGTACCCCAGATCCGGGTGGAGGATCAAAGCAAGCCCAATACGAAGAACTGAGTATAAAGCACACAAATCAAATAATGAAAGCGAGTAAAGGTGATCTAACCCTAAGGTAACCCCACTTTTTTATTTGTCCCCAGTAGAGTCGCCAGTTCTGTGATACGGTGGGAAAACGGACTTGATGTTTTGTGTTTCGATCGCATTTGTGCGGATAGCAAGAGTCGCCACCGACTTTTCTTTTATCCAAAGGAAAGGTAAAAAGCACAAGAAAGACCTTTCGAGATTATTTCTCGGGTTCGGGGGGTAGATTATGAAAAGGGAAGGTATTCGCACCCTTTTCATCCATGGTTTTCCATGGGCTCTTAGTTACTCGTTTAGATCACTTGCTTTCATTTGACGGTGTGCTTGTGGTGTGGGCTTTGAAAGTGTTTTGAAAAATCTCTTTGTAATGGTTCTCGTTTCTATAAGAACGCGTACAAAGTTTTGTTTTGAAAAGTGGTTCAAAGATGTGTTTGTGAATTTTGTTTCAGAAAGTGTTTTGAAAAGATGTTTTGCAATGGTTCTCGTCTCTATAAGAACGTATACAAAATGTTTTGTCTTTTGAAAATGTTTTGAAATGAAAGTGTAGGTGTAAAAATATTCTTATCGTGAGCAAGCTAGTAACTAGGAGCGGATCTATCTACTCGAAAGGTTTTCAATTGTTCTTTTCTTCTTCCTTTTAATGTTGTTATCTTACCATTAATTTGGTAAGAAACCCCATCGTTAGATGTGAAGGGACAGGCGCGGGTCAATTTTACAGTCATCAAAGGCAACTTGTGAGACGCTTTAACAATTTTCGTAAGGGACGAGATCGTTTTATCAAAGGCAACGTCGAGAGTCATCGAGGGACTACGATCTTTTTTTATCGAAGAGTCTTTGCTAAAACGTCCCATATTAGAGGGACATAACTGTATTTTCGAGGCAACGAGCGAGGTTACCCTAGAGGTGCGCGTGTGAAAAAGTGTGTTTGCTTCAAGTTATTTTATTCTTTGATTAGGTCATCTAGCGATTGATTTTTGAATCTTACCATACACGCCTAATTACTATACAGTATAAGGAAAACAATAAATTGCGGGAATTAAAATTCTATGCTATTACAAAGTGTTCGGGAATGGGGGTACAATTTTTACAAATGGGGATGAGTCAAATGCGATAAAAAGGGTCCAAATAGCAAACAATACAACCAAATCGAATATGAGCGGTTAATTAAAATTATAACAGTCTATGAAATAAAAATTAATTGACAAAGTATAAAAAAATTGGTATTTTTGTTTATGAGAAAATAAATTGATTTTTAAACATTTTTTGAATTGAAACTAAAGATTAACAAAATTAAAATTAAATTAACAAATTATTCAAAGTAAATCTAAAAACTAAATTAAAATTCTAAATAAAAATTATCTTAAAACAAGCTAATTAAATTAAATTAATTCTAAAATTTATTATCTAAATCTAAATTAAGTTAAATACAATTAAATAAAAAATTATCCTAAAACAAGTTAATTAAAATAAATTAAACCTAAAATATATTAAACCTAGATTAATGTTAAGTATAAACTAAAGAAAATAACTAACCTAAAACAAAGCTACTTAAGATAAATTAAAACTAAAAATGTATTGACTAAACCTAAATGAATTTGAGTAATTAAAAGAAATTAAACTAAAACAAAATAATGAAATAGATTAAACCTAAGGTTTACTAACTAAATCTAAGTTAGATTAAATGTAAACTAAAGAGAGAAAAAACATTATCTCTCAGTTTCTCTCTTCTTCCTCTCGACCTAGAACGGCGCCTTCAACGTTCTCTCTCTCTCTCTCCGAACCTGGCTCCATCGCTCCCTGTCTCTCCAATTCTGGCTCCGTCGCTCCCTCTCTCTCCGATTCTGGCTCTGTCGCTCCCTCTCCCTCCGATTCTGGCTCTGTTGCTCCCTCTTTCTCCGATCTTGCATGTTGTCGTTTCTCTGAAGATTAGTGGTGAAGGTTGGGAAGGTGGTCGAGTGAGGCGGAGGGAAGTGTGAGGCGCGGCAAGGAATCAAAGGCGGATGGATATATGAAATGGGTTTGGTGTTTTTCGGCTTCATCGGCTTTTCTGGTTTGTTATATATCTTTTTTAGATTTGGTTTGATGATGGTTTGGGACGGATTCGATTTTTTTACTGTTTTTCTGGTTTTTGGTTTTGTTCTGATTGTTATATTTCTTCTTCTGTTTTTTTTTATGATGAGTGATGATGGCTTGGAACGGATTTGTGGATGTTACATGTTTGTTCTACTGATTTTTCTGGTGAGGAATGACGGTTTTCTAGTTTGATGATATTTTTCAGATTTGGTTTGTTTGACTGGTTTGCTCTACTCTGATTTTTTACTGATTTTCTGGTTTCTGTTGGTTTGTGGTGATGCTAGTTCTGAGTTTGAACAAAGATTAAGCCTACTGCAGTTTTTTGTTCTTATTCTGTTACTGTTTTTTTTTCTTAACTGACTACTTAGTAAATATGCAGATGAAAGAAAAAATTCAAGATGAATGCAGAGAAGGGATGGGGATTTTACCTTGATGTTAGCTTTTGCTTGACAGGGAAGTTGAATTCTATTCTTTTTCCGTATTTTCTTCTTTTCTGAAGGGTGGTATTTGAGAAAATGATGATAATATCCTTGGGGTTTTTTGGTATGCTTTTGTTATGCTGTTGTATGCTGCTGTTTTTTTGAATAATGAATATCTTTCTCCTCCTTTCTGCTGTGCCGAATGGCCCTATTTTATGCTGAAAAATCAAAACTTTTGGGGGGAAAAGCCATTGGGTTTGACCAATTGTGTTATGATGTTTTTTGCTTCTTGTTGTTGCAGTTTTGACTTAGCCTATATTTGTGTAATTTTGGGTTGTATGTTTGCAGCTATTTGGACAGATTTTGGCCTTTTGTGGACAGCATATGGAGGGCTGCAATGCAGTCCATTTTTGACAGCATTTTGGCTTTTTGTGATTGTGCTTTTTTCATTGTGATGTAAACTAATTTTTGCAGCATTTGAAACCATGATAAAACTATTGATTTTGACTTGCATTTCTCTTTATTTTGTCCTCTGTGAACCAATTGAAAATTGCGATTTGCAATGGACCAAATATGGACGAAACATTGTCCCCTAATTTCTGATTCTTTTTACCAATCCCTAATGATGAAAATATAGAGATTTTCTTTGAAATTTTCCAATCTTATTCCAACATGAATTTTGCTAACTAATGCTTTTTTTTTGTTTACATGTACGGGCCCATTGGATTGACGAAGAGTGGCTTGAAGCACTTGAAGAAAGCTTGATGATGAAGAAAACTCTTTTGTAGTTTTAGTGCATTGTTAAGAATTTGTAACATATATTTTTTGTAATTGCAAGCTTGTAAAAAAAACTTCAGCAACTGTACATTCTTTGATCTTGAACAATACTTTGGATGTAAGTCTTGTACCAAAAGGAAATTGAATGATAATGGTGAGGACTTAGGTATTCAAAAGTCATTTTGTAGTTTTGTAAGCTCCTCATGAAATTTGAATGAAGAATGATGAGTTGATTTTTGAATATAGCCTTGAAAAGTTGAATTTGGAATAAGATTCGGACTTGAAATTGAGAATGGAAACTTGGAATAAACCTTGTCTTGTAATATGTAAAATCGATATGAACTTGATTCACATGTAGAACTTTTGAACTTGAACGGATAATGAGCCTTTGAATGAAGTTTATGAACAAACTGATTGCGTCTAGCAAAACTTGAATCATTTGAACTTGACCTTGAATCCACGGATTTAGCACATTGAATTTGAAATAAATGTATGAGAAATAAATGGACTTGAAAGTATTAATGAATGTCTTAATAGATTTCATGGTCTTCCAAACGCACTTTGACTTTGATCTATGAAATAATCTTATAGACAATACTATTTGTGATACTTTGCAAAAAGAATCACTTCATGATATTGAAAGTTGCAGAAGTTGTGAGTCTCAAAATTTGGACAGGAGTTTCTTGTGATTAGGTCAAATTTGCAAAATGACCTTTAAAGCATTCGAATTTTCTGATGATCTTTTGCACATAATTAAGTCTTGACTTGTGAAGATAAAATAGAGATGATGTCAAGGAGAGTCATACGCAAAAGAAACGCCCAAAAAATATCGAATAATGAAGAAGTTACAGTCACTTGAACTTGATGTCGCAAAAGGTCATCTTTTGGGTTACTGGAGTCATTTTCAGTCCTCTGAACCACTGACTGAGCAAACTCATAATGCAAGGCTTGAAACTTGGCACAAATAACTCTGATAACACATGAAGGACCATAAAGACCATTTGAAACTTTGAAAACTCATTTTCTTTTGAGAACTGCAAAACCTTAATTGCTGATTTTACTGCTTCGGAAAAGAATTTGTCTAATCAATCTCTGAGCCAACTTGAATATCCGGGAAACCCTAGGATTGTATCTTGTATGAAAAATGGGAGGGAAAATTTTGGGGTACAACAAGGTTGTTGGCTAAAAAAGTGAGCCTCTCATGCTTATCCTTGTAATGTCAGTATTCTCGGTAGAGGTTAGGAATTATCTTATGGTTATCCCTTCTTGCTTGGGAAATCTTTGTATATTGTCCCTCCTAATACATATTTTCAGCCCTTAGCTCCATATAAAGTCTTCGTTGTATCAGAAAGTCTTTTCGGAGGCCTTCCAACCCAAGGCATACTTACTCGTACTCTTCAGTTTTCTGGGCCAGATGTCTTTCTGCCCTCATTTTCTTTAGGCGCTCCCTTAATTCTAATTCTTGGTTATCCTAAAGCCTGGTAATGAGGTATTTCAACTGCTCTTCCTAATCTAAAGATACTTGGACCAAGCTTTGGTTTGAGCCCTTAACTCTTCCTCCAATACTTTATTTTCTTGCACGGATTTTTCATACCATCTATTCAACTTTCCGATTTCATTAGCAGCATCTTCCAGCCTCTGATTATGGGAATCCAGATTAAAAGTAGAACTTAACAACCCTTCGGTCGAACACTTCCTTTTCATAGTTTCCTTTTCAAATGCTTCGCGTTCTTTTTGAATATGATGGTCTTTCGATTCGAGTATGCGTTGCATTTGTGTTTTTTTTCTTTGGTCAAGTTAAGGAGATTGAGCTCTAACTCTTCCTTCTTCATCTGAGCCTGCTTCAGTGAGTCATGAACCATGAATATAACAACGAAATACAGCAATTTCGGGTTCCTCTTTTCTTTTTGTACCGTGTATGAATGGTGTAATAGATATCTGCAAGGAGAGATGGAGTTGGATCTATATTAAAAGTCTTCGTACCACAAAATATACTGAAGGATGCAGGGTCGATATAGTCTACAGTGCGTGGAAATAAGACAACACCAAATATAAGTATCCCCAGACAGTCGATACAAGATTCCCATTCTTTGTTATTTTCCAAATCAAGAGCTTTATTTTCTAGATGACACCTCTTAATTCCTCATACCTCTCCTTCTTTTTTATAATTAACAAAAAAACTCAGGATAAGGGATTTTTAAACCTTTGACAAGTATTTTGATGTCGAAGGTTTGCCAAATTCCCATATAAGCCTTCTCTTTGGAGAAATTCAGAATTCTGTCCAATTCTTCCAAGGTCGGAGCCAACTGAAAATCTTGAAATGTGAAGCATCTCAATAGAGGGTCATAAAACTGTACCATAGCAGAAATAGCGTCCAACTGTACTTCGACTTTGGTTAAGTCTAGAATATCCCCATAGCGATGATTAAATGTTTTTAGAGCTCTTTCAAATAATCCTCCCCTTATAGCTTTGATTTTGGTCAGACCTGGCTTGGTAGCATTGATACGGACAAGTTGTTTTCCTTTAGTATTCATTTCCAGATACTCACAAAAAAACCTTTGATTTATATATATATATATATATATATATATATATATATATATATATATATATATATATATATATATATATATATATATATATATATATATATATATATATATATATATATATATATATATATATATATATATATATATATATATATATATATATATATATATATATATATATATATATATATATATATATATATATATATATATATATATATATATATATATATATATATATATATATATATATTTCTTTTGTCTTGTGAATAAGACAAATAAAAGCAAACGATAGATGATGAACACATGAAATGTAAAAATATATGAATGTATGAGTATAAGGCTTAAACGATGGGATTTGATGAACAGTACCCCTAGAAGGTGGGCTCTTAGTTTAGTGTTATGGATATTCTACCCTCCCTGTAAAGGTAGTTTCCTTAAGGGTATCATGAGTAACACTATAGGGATAGGCACAAAGGCATCCCTTAAATGGAGTCTCTTTGCAAACCGAAACTTTCGTCTCTAGGTTGTGAAAGGTCTCATCATGAGATTTTAATTTGAAGTTTATACAAAGAGCCATAGGCGTCATTCTAAAGTCCTACCCCCCAAGAGGATGTCTCTTGAGACGTATTTCTTTTGGAAAATTCCACTGACTCTAGGCGAAGTCGTTACATAAACTCATAGAGATGGTGTATCCCTTGGCTAATAGACGAACCTTCTTTCTAAGGGTTTTTTGAAAATATATTTTTTTTGCAAAATTTAAATCCCGCCATAGATACATAAAGACAATGAATAATAAAACTAAATAAGAAAGCAGTAAAATAAATAAATAAGTAAGAAAGAATAAAACCCAAAGAATAATAAAACCCTAAAACCTAGAGGAGAGGTTTCTAAACCTAGGGTTGATTCCCCATCAGAGTCGCCAGCTGTTGTAACTAGTTTTAAATTCAGAGTCGTCACCCTTAATTTTTATCCTAAGGAAGGGGATATAAAGGATAACTCTAACATAGTCAGAGATTCTAGATTGTTGACTCGGTTCTAGACGAGGAGAAGGTGTTAGGAACCCCTCATCTACCTTGTTCATAAGGATACTAGGTTTAGAAGCGCAATTTTTAAGAAATAGGGTTTTAATGTTTTATTAGGGGAAAAAGGGTTTTAATTTTAATTAGTGGGACTCGCCATGATTTTAATCATATGCCTACATATCCTCTTATGAGGAATAACAGTCCCATTTCGTAGTTCGCGGTTGATTTGTGTTTTTTATGAATTATAAAGATATTTGCATCTCTCGCACGTTTAGTCTAGGTGTCGTTTTTGAATAAATTAGTAATTCTTTTCGAAAGTTGATTATTAAGTTGATTTGATTTTAAAAATAAGTTTGTAGTTGGTTGGATGTTTTTTTAGTATGTTAATTATTATAAAAAGAGTTCTATTTAAATGCATGAATATAAAAAATAGGTTTTAATGCCTAAAAAATAACATTTTTATGAATTTAAGAAATTTGAAATCATGTGATAATCAATAAAAATAAGTATAATATTTTAATAAGTTCTATATATATATAATTATAATGAAAAGTATAATATATAAAAATATATATAATAAATATTATGGTAAAAATTAAAAACATATAAATAATTAAAAATGATAAAATAAATAAAAAAAATGTAGGGAGTGTGAAATGTATTGGGCTAGTAAAAGGTGGGGTTCTAATAGAAAGGGCCTGAATTCGGATTTTGAATTCAAGCCCAAAAGGCCAAGGAGTGTGTTTCAGCATTAACCAGTAAAATAGGGGGGTGTCAAACAGTAGGGCCCTAGTCCAAATTTTGGACTAGGCCCAAATAAGGCTGGGGGTATTGATTTTAACATAACAGCAAAAAAATAAAAATAAAGGTGGTGACATTAGCGTTGGGCTTGGCCCAATGTCGGTTGGGAGAAGTCCATATGGACTACGTGTGGGCGGTACATTACAAGTCCGTGGACGCGCATGTTTTGGGTTGTTCGATTGAAATCATACGATGATAGTTTGAGGGGATATGGTAACGTAAAAGGGTGACGCGCATACGATTCAATTACATTATATTTTCATTTTACAACTAGTTTTTCATTTTCTTGTTTATTGCTCTCTCTCTCTCTCTCTCTCTCTCTCTCTCTCTTTCTCTCTCTCTGTAGACCCTCTTTTGTTTCTATCATCCCAAACCAAATCAAAACCCTAAATCACACACGCAACGACTAGCTTTTTTTACCCTAAATCACACACTCTAACCACCATCAAACAAATAGAAAAATCAAATAAACAAGAGTTGGATATTACCTTCTTCGTCCGAGTGTTATGAGATGTCGGTGAGCAATGAAGGAGCGTGACAGACCGGGGAATCAACGAGGTAAATGGGTTTTAGCAGTGAGGATTTGGGGTTTTCAGATATTGAAAACCCTGAATCTTGTCTTTTCTACTCCTACTCCCTCTCTTTTTGGCGATTTCCGATTGAAGGTCTACTTCAATTTTCCTCCCTCAGTGCTAATTTTTCTTGTCCTTGATTCTGTAATTTTTGGGTCGTTTTATAGAGTTTTAGGATTTAGATAGTTTTAGGAAACGAATTAACTTGTCTATAATTTTGAATTAGGAATTGATTAGGGTTTGTGAATTAGGAAATATTTTTGAAAGTTTGTATGTAATTGTATGAACGTTGCAATTAGTTTCTGTATCAAAGTTTTGATTGATGTTTAATTCCATTTTTGTATTGTTTTGCTTCTGATTCTGTATGATTTTGTACAACAAGCTTGTTTTTCTGTAAAACAAACTTCAATCCTCTTGTTTCGATCTCAACAGTAAATGTTAGTCAAATTTGGACCGTGCACGTTTGGATTTTGGATTGGGCCTTCTGGGCTAAAACGCATAACAGAAAAAGGCCTCCTTATTTTTTTGTAAATCAGACTTCAATAATTGACAAGAATAAAAATAACTGAACTGAGCTAAGTGTTTTATGCTAACCTAACTATTTTTGTATTTTGGGCTTTCCTTTTAAAGTTGGATTGGGCATGCACTTCCATTTTTTTTATAAAGATGTTTTCTAATCAGCAAACAAACCAAAAATGTATAATGTAATGTTTAAAAGATAATATCAGTATAAAGAAATAAAAATGATATCAGTATAATTTTAATAATAATAATAAAAATAAAAAATAATGTTGATACTAATAATAATTTTAAGAACGAAAACAAACTTTTTAAAATAGAAACAAAATGGGTTGTACAACATTAATCTATTAGGCCTTTTAATCCAAAATGAAATTCTCTATACACCCTCTTTTCAATAAGAAATGGACTAAAAAACATATGGGCCCTTTCTGATTCAATTGTAATGGGCCCCAACAAAAACAAAACTGTCTTAAACCCCCTTTCTCAAAAAAGAGACGGGAACCTTAATGGACCTTTTTTAAGAAAGAGATTTGTTCACACCTCCTTGGTTATAACAATACCTCTCACCTGAAATGGATTCCTATTTTAAAACCTTAATGGACTATCAGATATTGATGGTCCATTTCAGATTAGTTGTTGTACCCCAAAATTTGCCCTCTCATTTCTCAAGGGATCATCCTGGACCTTCAGGATTGCTTCTGTCAAGTTTCAAGTCTCGGATTACAATTTTCCAAGAAAGTCATTCACAAGGGCAAAATGGTCAAATGCACACTAAAAAGTCAAACTTTGACTTTTTGATCAAAATCAAGTTTCAAAAATCATATTTCATCAAGACATGAAGTTGGTTCATCAAGAAAATCAAAAGTCAAAAATTACTTTGAAAAGTCAAAATTCTTAACACTTAGAAAATTTTCTAAGTGTTAAGAAAATATGATAACTACATAAATTTGGGCCGGATTTTCATCATGATGCAAGATGACTCAATCAGAACTTCTGACATGAAAGTTATAGATCTCAATGAGATCTAAAACATTGTTGAACAGAACTTCTCCTAGAAATGTTGGGATTTCAAGTTATAAATCCTTGAAGACACGTCCATGAAGCTAAAACACTTAGTAAATCCTGGGCATTTTTAAGTCAAAATTTGGGCAGAACTTCTGGGCCATTTTTCACACCAGTACAATCAGAATTTGCAAAAGTGATTCAAAAAGGGATGGCAGAACATGTTACAAGCTTTCTAGAGAGTTCCTTCAGATCATGCTGGAGCAGGGAGAATCGAAGGTCAGAAGTTTGCTTCGTCCATAACATGACCCTTCGAATCTCACTCTTCAACATACATAAGCTCTACTCTTAGACCAGAACATGACCCTTTGAATCTCACTCTTCAACATACAAAAGCTCTACTCTTTGATCAGAACATGACCCTTCGAATCTCATTCTTCAACGTATGGAAGTTGTGTTCTTCAATCAGAATATGACCCTTCGAATCTCACTCTTCAATATGTAGAAGCTCTACTCTTTCATTGGAACTTTGATTCCCTTCGAATTAACATCTTTCGAACCTAACTCTTGGCCCTTCGAAGCAAGTTTTGTTTAAAGAATTTTGAGCAAATCTCATAGCTTTACCCTATTTGTTAGGCTATGTTGCTTCCAAATCTTTGTATGATCAGAGGTTTGTACAAAGGTTAGAAGCTTTCTCTATTAGATAATACTATTCTTGGTTAAAATAGAAAAGGCTACGTACCCTTTTTTCATAGAGAGTACTTTTATCACAAAAGAAGCTTCCAGCCTGACTCATTTCTGAATGAAAAGCAGTGCCAGAATCACAAGTCCAATCTCCTGTTAGAACATAGTTTGATTCTACAACCCTCAATTAGAGTTTTGATGATAACAAAATACAAGAATAAATAAATTGTAAGATTTATATAAGACACATATGCTACTTAAAATTATGTTGTGTATTTACAGAAGTTCTGATGGAATCAGCATCAGAAGATCAATATCAACATCAGCATCAGAAGATATGTCAGCATCAGAAGATCAATAACATCTGGTACACGCTGAAGTTACCAGATCATACGCTGAAGCCTGATGACCAGAATCTGCGCATAAAATACTCTGACTCTGATCAAGATCCTTAGCAAGTCATCAGCACTCAGAAGTGTCAGCATAAGTTAAAGCAAAGAATACTCTGATTATCACTAGCAGAACACTCTGAAGCGTTACTAAGCATTCAAGACAGATTAATTACCAACGGCTTTATCCAAGACAAGATCTTCTCAAAAAGGAAAGAACGTTATGGTCATTGAAAGTGATTCATGGACACCAACGTATCTTTGCCTTGGCTTTATAAATAAGTCTGTGTGAGAAAAGAAAAGGCTAATAATCTACGCATATACACGCCTATGAAAACGCACGCACTCATACAAATTGCTAAGCTTTCAAACCACGCCTACTCAAAAGCACTAGCAACCCAGTTTTTATTCCAAGCTTAATATTGTGTATTATCACAGTTATGATATATAGTTTTGTTAGAAAACATTAACACACATTTTGTTCAATTATCTGTAAGAGAATTTCCTTGAGATAAATCGGTATGTGGTTAGACTCAAGAAGGCTTTAACAGTTGTTAAAGTAGACTGTTGTAATCCTATTGAATATAGTGGATTAAGACCTCGTTGGAGAGAGGAGAAATCACCTTGACGGGTGGACTGGATTAGTTTGAGATCAAACGAACCAGGATAAAAATACAGTGTTGTCTGCATATTTGATTTAAGTTTTACAATTCAACCCCCCTTCTTGTGTTTTTCACATCTTCAATTGGCATCAGAGTGCCTGGTTCTGAGCTTATAACACTTAACCGTGTCAGTACAAGATCCAGCGTCAGAAAAACACAATGGCAGGACCACATCAAAACATCAGCAATGACAACAATGAAGAAAGAGACAGATTCAGTGGCAAACCTCCAGTCTTTGATGGAGAGAAATTTGACTACTGGAAAGACATAATTGAAAGTTTCTTTCTGGCCCATGATGCTGATCTGTGGGACATGGTGACTGATGGATACACGCACCCAGTGGATGGAAGTGGTCAGAAGATTGACAGGAAAGCAATGTCTGATCAACAAAAGCGTGATTTCAGAAATCATCACAAGGCCAGAACAATTCTTCTCAGCGCCATCTCTTATTCTGAATATGAAAAGATATCAAATAGAGACACTGCAAAGAATATGTTTGACTCTCTGAGAATGACACATGAAGGCAACATTCAAGTCAAAGAAACCAAAGCTCTTGCGCTCATTCAGAAGTACGAGGCATTCAAGATGGAAGAAAGTGAATCAATAGAAACGATGTTCTCAAGATTTCAAATTCTGGTTGCTGATCTCAAAGTTCTTGACAAAGGGTATTCTACTGTTGATCATGTTAAGAAGATCATCAGAAGCTTGCTAAAACAGTGGAGGCCAATGGTCACAACGCTTAAGCTAGCCAAGGATCTCAACAAAATATCTCTGGAGGAACTTGTCAGCTCCCTCAGAAGTCACGAGATAGAGCTAAAGCAGATGAACCTCAAAAGCAAGGTAAGCCATTAGCTTTAAAATCTAACAGAAAATCTGACTCCAAAGTTTTGCAGGCTGTAGAAGAAACCTCTAATGGGTCCTCATCAGAAGAAGATGAATTGTCTCTCCTCTCCAGAAGGGTGAACCAATTATGGAAGCAGAGGCAAAGGAAGTTCGGGAATCCCAGAAGATCAGAGAATCAAAATGAATCTTTCTCCAAATACAGAAGGTCAGAAC
Source organism: Vicia faba (assembly GCA_948472305.1). NCBI lineage: Eukaryota > Viridiplantae > Streptophyta > Magnoliopsida > Fabales > Fabaceae > Vicia > Vicia faba. Next base: position 1,081,621,206 of record OX451736.1, on the reverse strand, counting down.
CCTCCTCTGGACACAGAAGATCTGAAGGCTCTTCAGGAAGCAGAAAGCCAAACAACAAAGACATCATCTGCTATGAATGTAACGAGCAAGGGCACTACAAAAGCGATTGCCCAAAGCTTCATAAGGAAAAGCCCAAAAAGAAGTTTGGCAAGGAAAAGAAGAAAAGTCTCATGGCTACATGGGATGACTCTGACACATCTGAAGCTGACTCAGAATCAGATGATTAGAGAGCAAACATAGCTCTCATGGCAAACATAACAGAAGACAGTGAAGCTTCTGAGTCAGACTCTGAATCAGATACAGAAGAGGGATTCCCTGACTTTGCTATAAACTTTACTAAGGCTGAACTAGCTGAAAGCCTTAATGAAATTCTGGAAAGATATCAGCAGATCAGAGTCAAATTTAGAAACCTGAAAAGGAATCTTGCTTCTGACTCTGATAAAACTGAGAGTCTCAAATTGGAGAATTCTGAGTTAAAAGATAAAATTTCAAAATTAGAAAATCTATTGCAAAACTCTCAGAAGGAAACAATCCCTGAAACTCCCAGCAGTGCTGATGAGATCATCAAGGAGTATGATCACAGCTTTCAGAAGTTTCTAGCTAAAAACATAGATAGAAGCAAAATGGCTTCAATGATCTATGGAGTTAGCATAAATGGCAGAAAAGGAATAGGATACCAAGGTAAGGTATCTACACCAAAGAATGCCATGGATTTAGTTATAAAACGCACTTCACTTGATTCACACTTTGTATATGGGCACACACACGACATCAAATATACAAGTAGTAATTATTCTGTCAAACCAAAATTCAACCAGAGTTTTGGTAAAACTAACAAATCAGGACCCAAGAAAATATGGGTACCTAAGGATAAAATAATACATGTGGCAGATATCTTTAGCAGCAAAGCAGAAACACCAATCATGGTACCTGGACTCTGGCTGCTCACGACACATGACGGGAAGAAGGCATATGTTCCAAAGCCTGGAACTTAAGCCTGGAGGCCACGTAGCTTTTGGAGGCAATCAAAGAGGAAAAATCATTGGCTCTAGAACAGTAGGTAATGGAAATCTTCCCTCTATAAGTAATGTTTTATTAGTAGACGGATTAATGCATAACCTGTTATCCATAAGTCAATTAAGTGATAACGGTTATGATATAATCTTTAATCAAAATTCATGCAAAGCTGTTAGTCAAAAAGATGGGACTATCCTATTTAATGGAAAGAGGAGAAACAACATTTACAAAATAAAACTTTCTGAACTGAAAAGTCAGAATGTAAAGTGTCTTCTGTCTGTTAACAACGAGCAATGGATCTGGCACAGAAGATTGGGACATGTTAGTATGAGAAGAATATCTCAGATTAACAAACTCAATCTGGTCAAAGGACTTCCTAACCTGAAGTTCAATTCAGATGCTCTGTGTGAAGCATGTCAGAAAGGCAAGTTTGCAAAACCAGCTTTCAAATATAAAAACGTTGTTTCCACCTCTAAGCCATTAGAACTTCTGCACATTGACTTATTTGGACCAGTTAAAACTGCTTCAGTCAGTGGCAAGAAGTATGGGTTAGTAATCGTAGATGACTATAGCAGATGGACATGGGTAAAGTTATTAAGACACAAGGACGAGTCACACTCTGTGTTTCTCACCTTCTGCAACCAAGTTCATAATGAAAAGGATCTTAGAATCGTCAAAGTCAGAAGTGATCATGGTGGAGAATTTTAAAACAAAGATTTTGAGTCATTCTTTAATGACAAAGGCATTCTGCATGATTTCTCTTGTCCTAGAACTCCCCAGCAAAATGGAGTTGTAGAACGAAAGAACAGAACATTGCAAGAAATGGCCAGAACCATGATCAACGAGACTAACGTTGCTAAGATCTTCTGGGCAGAGGCAATAAACACAACGTGTTACATTCAGAATAGAATCTCCATAAGACCTATTCTGGAAAAGACTCCATATGAATTGTGGAAGAACAGAAAGCCCAACATTTCTTATTTTCATCCATTTGGATGTACATGCTTTATTTTTTAATACAAAAAATTATTTGAACAAGTTTGACTCTAAAGCACAAAAGTGTATTATGTTAGGATACTCTGAACGCTCAAGAGGGTACAGAGTATACAATACAGAAACACAGATTGTGGAAGAATCAATCAGTGTTCGTTTTAATGATAAGCTTGACTCTCAAAAGTCAAAGTAGAATGAATTACTTGCAGGTATGGAAGTTGAATTCACAGGTACTGAAGACAAGTCATCAGAAGCTCTTAACAGAGACACTCCCTCAACATCAGAAAGAGGCACTGTAAGCAATCCAGCACCTTCTGTTGATCAACTCCAGAAAAGACCATCCAGAAGCAGCATGGATCACCCAGAAGAAACAATCTTAGGAAGAAAGGAATATCCAATCAGAACAAGAGCTAGCTTCAGAAACTCTGAAGAATCCCTCATGGGACTTGTTTCTCTAATTGAACCATCAACAATTGATGAAGCACTTCTGGATAATGACTGGATTCTAGCAATGCAAGAGGAGCTAAACCAATTCACAAGAAATGACGTATGGGATCTAGTTCCTAAACCAAAAAGATTCAACGTCATTGGAACAAAATGGGTGTTCAGAAATAAACTGAATGAACAAGGTGAAGTCATCAGAAACAAGGCACGATTGGTAGCACAAGGTTATAGTCAGCAAGAGGGGATAGACTATACAGAAACCTTTACTCCAGTCGCCAGGTTAGAATCTATCAGACTCTTAATTTCATTTGTTGTTAATAAAGGCATCACTCTGTATCAGATGGATGTTAAGAGTGCATTCTTAAATGGCTATATAGAAGAAGAGGTATATGTGTACCAACCCCCTGGTTTTGAAAGTTCCAAAAATCCAGAATATGTTTTCAAACTAAAGACGTCACTGTATGGTCTGAAACAAGCTCCCAGAGCTTGGTATGAAAGACTGAGTAACTTCCTGTTATAAAAGGAATTCACCAGAGGGAAAGTGGACACAACCTTATTCTGTAAGACAGTTAAGAATGACATTTTAGTATGTCAGATTTATGTTGATGATATCATATTTGGATCTACTAAACCTTCTCTGGGAAGAAAGTTTGCTAAGTGTATGCAGGCAGAATTTGAGATGAGCCTAATGGGGGAACTGAAATTCTTTCTGGGCATTCAGATCAATCAAACCCCAGAAGGAACTTACATTCATCAGAGCAAATATGTCAGAGAACTTCTGAAGAAATTTGATCTCTCAGAATGTAAGCCATCAAAGATTCCAATGCATCCCACGTGCATTCTGGAAAGAGAAGAGGTAAGTAAAAAGGTAGAACAGAAGGTCTACAGAGGTATGATTGGTTCTCTTCTCTATCTGACGGCTTCAAGGCCTGACATTTCATTCAGTGTTTGCATTTGTGCTAGATTCCAATCAGATCCTAGAGAATCTCACTTAACAGCTGTTAAGCGAATTTTCAAGTATCTGAAAGGTACTACTAATCTGGGTTTGTTTTATAGAAAATCAAGTGATTATAGCTTAGTAGGATACTGTGATGCTGATTTTGCTGGAGACAGAGTAGAACGTAAAAGCACTTCTGGAGGCTGCCAGTTTCTGGGAGAAAATCTGATCTCATGGTCCAGCAAAAGACAATCCACAATTGCTCTATCAACAGCAGAAGCTGAATACACAGCAGCAGCTGGATGCAGCACACAAATGCTCTGGATGAAAAGTCAACTTGAGGACTTTCAGATATTTGAGAGTAACATTCCTATCCTCTGTGACAATACTTCTGCTATTTGCTTAAGTAAAAATCCAATTTTACATTCTAGGGCTAAGCATATAGAAATAAAACATCATTTTATTAGGGACTATATTCAGAAAGGGATTTTAAACTTAAAATTTATTAACACAGACCATCAATGGGCTGATATTTTTACAAAACCACTTTCTGAAGATAGGTTCAACTTCATTCTGAAACATCTCAGCATGAAGCTCTGCCCAGAATAAAAGTGTATTGATTCCATATCTTAACCTTCTGAACTTTGTTTATTTTTCTGTGAAGTTCTGATCAATCTTCTTTCAGAATTTTAGAAGTGCAGATTGTATCAGAATCTATCCATGAAGATCTGAGCGCTTCATTTCCAGGATAGAGATGTGCTGTTCACTCAAGAAAATAAGTGTCATCCAGTCATCAGCTATTTTCTGAGGCTAAACACGCGTTCACGTTTCTGAAAAGGCAAAAGCGCTGATTGGATGCATTGAGACACATGTCATGGGTAACCGTTCCAAATATCTTTCTGAATCCCCTAAAATCAGCTATCATTAAATGCTAATAATCATTATTAATTTCTCTCTCTTAAACGTTTATGTTTTCAAAACCTTTTTAGAAAACTATTTAAACACACTTCACACCATTTACACGTTTTACCTTCACCTTCAATTTTCTCTGAATATTTCTGATTTCAGTGTTCTTACTTTCTCAAAACCCCTTTCAATCTTTTTCACAAAAAACTTCGTATGAACAATGGCTTCTTCCAGCATTCCTACTGCAGGTTCCTAGAAAACTGTTTCATCTGAACAATATGAAGTACCCTTCAGATCGCTTCTAACACCAGTCAAAAAGCTAGAGGTTCTGTCAGAATTAATCGTGGATTTCAACAGTCTTAAGGAGAATGGGTTTGATCTATCTGAAGAGGTTAAAGCTCAAGGCTGGGAAAAGTATTTTGACAGACTGGTGGGTCCAACATTTCCTATTCTGGTAAAGGAATTTTGGATTCACGCTTCTTCTTCAAATCATCAAGTTACGTCTTATATTATGGGGAAGAAGATTTTTATTACTGAAGACCTGATTGCAAGACTCATAGGGTACAGTGGTGGTGGTATTCGTTGCATTGATATGGCAGAAAGGTGTGATGATGCTGCCCTAATTGCAAGGGAAATCTTCACTCTGGGGCTTCCCTCCAGCAAGATAAGGGACTTGAAAGACAAACACAGAATTTGGGCCAAGATCATTCTGGGCTGCTTCAACCACAGGAAGCCTACCAGCTCTCCTGATTACATTAATATTGATCAGTAGTTTCTGATCTATTTCATCTCTCAGAAGGTCAAGATAAATCTGGCTCATCTTCTGTTCAACCATCTCAGAACAAGTGTCAAAGAAACAAGAGAAAAGGAGCGAACAAAAAGGGATTGGATACCCTTGGGAAGACTGATATCAGATATTCTTACAGAGAATAGGCTGATTGATCATTTGACAGAGGCTCAAGAAATCAGCACTCTGGAAGCTTCTGTTGGCAAGCAGCTGAATGCAAAAAATCTGAAGAAAATGAAGTTGATAGAGAACATCAAGAAGGATCCCAGCGTCACTCCTTTTGATGCAATCTCCAGCAGAAGAGACCCTCTGGACAACTTCCCTCTGTTCTCAGAAATTGACTCTAAACCTGAAATCATTCTGAGATATCTGGACGCTTGTAAAGCTGATGGTACAACACCAAATCTGAATATTCAAGATCTTCAGCAGAAGGCTCCAGAGGTTGTTCTGAAGAAGACAAAGAAAAGAAAAGCTGCAGCAGAAGGACCATCTCAGCAGACTCCTAAGAAGAGAGGTAATCTTTCTTCTGTAACTGTTTTAGATTCAATTGATGTATCAACATCCATCCCAATTCCAACTCCATCTGAAAACCCAACACCTCAAACTTTCGATGATTTTGACCTAGATTTTGACCCTTCTGAATCATTAACCCTCAGAAGATCTCGCTCCCAACCATAAAATCCAAATACTGAAGCCATACCAGAACAAGAACTTGAAAAAGTTCTTTCTGATATAGACCAACACACTTCTGCTCCCGAAACAGAAAATCCAAATCCAAACACAGAACCACAATCAGAAATTCCCATCTCACCAATACCAGAAATTCCACTCTCTCCAGAACCAGAAATCCCACAACCTTCATCTCCACAACCAGAAATTAATCCACCCTCTCCTCAACCTGAACAATCTCCACAACCTGAGACTCAAACCTCTGAGGCTCATCCCTCTGAATCCCCTGAACCACAACCTCTGGCCATTCAATTTCCCTTTGGCACCATTGTTAATATTCCTCAACTTCCCTCTTCACCAGAATTAACTCCACCAAATTCCCCATCAAGTCCAATCATAATTCCTGACTCTCCCACTCCCTCACCAAAAGACAATTCAGACGACCACAGCAAGACTGTCATTGATTTAACAGTCCTTGAACGCCTTGCTGCATTAGCCAACAAAACTGCTATCCCTAAACCAAAACATCCAGATGTTGGTTCCAGCATATTGAACTTTGAAACAGAAATACAGAAGTGGATCACTTCTCTAAAACAAGCAAGTCTGGAAACTGGTTGATCCTGCTGTTTCTGACTACCTTTGGACAAAGTTCAGAAGATGGGTATGCTCTGAAACCTTTAAGTTGCAAGAACAGAGCTATGGACAAGCTCAACAGAACTTCAGCAATCTGCTGAAAGAAATTGAAGGTCCAGTTCTGAGCAAGCTTCTTAAGGAAGAAGTTCTCCATCTGGACATTGCCCCTTGGTCTGAACATCGTCCAGCTTCCAAAGATCAACCAGAGTCAGAAGAACAGATGATTCAAGTTGAAGACTTGGGTCAAGAAGAAGATATTGTTGAAAGCTCTAAGAAGCAACCTGTTTCTGAAGATCCTTAAGCTTCCTCCCTTGACAGGCAGACTCTTGAAGACTTGAAAAGATCTGATATGCTGATGAATGAAAGAATGGATAAGCAGGACACAAAAATTGATGCTATATCAAACATGTTATCTCAGCAACAGGAAACCAACACCTAAATCAAGAGCATGTTGGAGGCTTTGTTCACACGACTTCCTCCTCCTTCTTAGAAATTTTCTTGTTGTTTTTATAACTTGTTTATCTGTAATACTTTTACATGTTCTGAACTTATCATTGCTTCTGTTTTTAATATAAATGCATTTTCAGCTCTGATTATTTTAACTCTGATTATTTGTGCTTTTTGATAACTGACAAAAAGGGGGAGAAAGAATGATATTTTTCAATAACGGATTACTGAGACATAAGTCTCAAACATTCTGACATTCTAATCTATTTGAATTTCCTTCTTCTGAAAAGCTTGAACAGGTACAAAAATCTGATGAAAGAAACAGTAAAGTACAGTAAAGTTCTGATGCTCAAAGACTCATGGAATTAAAGGGAAGCAATCAACTCAGGGGGAGTTTTTCTCTTCATTGCTCTGATACCTGTTATTCTTTATTTTTTAATCTCTGACACCTTTTATTCTTTACTTTTTAATCTCTGATACCTTTTATTCTTTATTTTTAATTGAAAAAAATTTGGTTTTTGTCATCATCAAAAAGGGGGAGATTGTTAGAACATAGTTTGATTCTACAACCCTCAATTAGAGTTTTGATGATAACAAAATACAAGAATAAATAAATTGTAAGATTTATATAAGACACATATGCTACTTAAAATTATGTTGTGTATTTACAGAAGTTCTGATGGAATCAGCATCAGAAGATCAATATCAACATCAGCATCAGAAGATATGTCAGCATCAGAAGATCAATAACATGTGGTACACGCTGAAGTTACCAGATCATACGCTGAAGCCTGATGACCAGAATCTGCACATAAAATACTCTGACTCTGATCAAGATCCTTAGCAAGTCATCAGCACTCAGAAGTTTCAGCATAAGTTAAAGCAAAGAATACTCTGATTATCACTAGAAGAACACTCTGAAGCGTTACTAAGCATTCAAGACAGATTAATTACCAACGGCTTTATCCAAGACAAGATCTTCTCAAAAAGGGAAGAACGTTATGGTCATTGAAAGTGATTCATGGACACCAACGTATCTTTGCCTTGGCTTTATAAATAAGTCTATGTGAGAAAATAAAAGGCTAATAATCTACGCATATACACGCCTACGAAAATGCACGCACTCATATAAATTGCTAAGCTTTCAAACCACGCCTACTCAAAAGCACTAGCAACCCAGTTTTTATTCCAAGCTTAATATTGTGTATTATCACAGTTGTGATATATAGTTTTGTTAGAAAACATTAACACACATTTTGTTCAATTATCTGTAAGAGAATTTCCTTGAGATAAACCGGTTTGTGGTTAGACTATAGAAGGCTTTAACAGTTGTTAAAGTAGACTGTTGTAATCCTATTGAATATAGTGGATTAAGACCTCGTTGGAGAGAGGCGAAATCACCTTGACGGGTGGACTGGAGTAGTTTGAGATCAAATGAACCAGGATAAAAATACAGTGTTGTCTGCACATTTGATTTAAGTTTTACAATTCAACCCCCCTTCTTGTGTTTTTCACATCTTCATCTCCTGCCAGCAGGCCCCCACTTGTACTGGAAATGTGGGAAAACGAAAAGGGACTGACTTGTTTCACGCTTAACCAAACCATGGTTTGTCATCATACAAACCTGGTTACTTCAAACATATTGATTCTTTTCTTTATAAATAGAGAAGCATTTGCAAGCTCAAGGAGGACCTTTTTTGGCCAGAGGAACGAATCTTCAAAAATTTCTCAAATACCATAAAGCTCCCAAACACTTAAACGCTTGTGAAAACACAAACCTAGAATCCAAACACTTGTCCTCTTCGAATCTGAAAGATCTGTGTACCTTGTTGCCCTTTCAATCTAGTAGGAAGAACCTCACGCTTGTTCTCCTTTTTCGAATCCAGCATCAAAGGCCTAACCTCTGGTCCCTCCCTTCGAATCCAGCAGGAAGAACCTCACGCTTCTTCTCCTCTTTCGAATCTAGTATCAAAGGCCTAACCTATGGTCCCTCCCTTCGAATCCAGAAGCATTCAAGTTAACCACTTGAAGGTCCAACACACGCTCCAGCCTCCAGCAAGGTAAGTTGTTCTAAACCTTAAACTTTTCATTTCTTGCATAACATGTAAATAAACTTTCTTTTCGTTTCAAACATGTACATACCATTGTTCTTCTTTTCGTTTCTATCCTTTTAATATGTTTTCAGAGCTAATCCTTTTGTTTTTGCTTCTTGTTTACCTAAACATGCTTTAAGTACTAACCTGATTGTAAGGAAATACTAGCATGGCTTTAGGACATTTTTCTATTCAAAACTCAAACGAAAGAAGCAGGAAACAGGAAGTAGGACATGAAGCCTTTGGCTTCCACCCTGACCTCCAGGTCAAAACGAAAGAGGCATCCAGAAGGCATAACATGTTGACTTCCAGGCCCAGACGAAAGGCACAACATGCTGACTTCCAGGCCCGTACGAAAGGCACAACATGCTGACTTCCAGGCCCAGATGAAAGGCACAACATGATGACTCCTAGGCCTCAGTTGAAAGGCACAACATGCTAAACCCCAGGCCTCAGCCGAAAGTCATGCCTTCACCCCCTTTCAGGCCAAATCGAAGAGAGGAAGAAAGGCAAATCGAAGGGTACAACTCTACTAACTCCATACCCCAGATCGAAGGAGGACAAAGAGTGCAGAATCAAAGGGTTTTTTTTCTGAATCGAAAGACCCATTTTTCTTTCTTTTATTTCATTTTTGCCTTTATATTTTCATGCAATTTAATATGGTTGTAATAGTGAAGGATTTTATCTTTCTACATTTTATTACTTTTATATGATTGCTACTAAAATAGGGTATGTATGGAAAGATAAAAACAACAAGTAGACAACCCCTAATCAAAGACTAAATGCATGCAAATCAAACAAATTATTCACACATGCACCCCTAGGGTAATTCTACTTGTTGCCTCGGAAAAAATAGTCATGTCCCTCGAATATGGGCGTTTTAACAAAGGCCCTTGATAAAAGATCGTAGTCCCTCGATGACCCTCAATATTGCCTTCGGTAAACGATCTAGTCCCTAAACGACATTGCTAAAATGTCCCATAGGTTACCTTCTATGACTATACAAATGTCCCACGCCCGTCCCTTTACATCTAACGATGGGGCTTCTTACAAAATCAATGGTAAGATAGCAACATCTAAAGGAGGAAAAGAACATTTAAGACCTTTTGAGTATGTAGGATGCTCCTAGTTGCTCGCTTTCTCACAACAAAAACATTTCATACACCAACACTTTCATTTTGAAATATTTTCAAAAGATAACACTTTGTATACGTTCTTATAGAAATGAGAACCATTACAAAGACACCTTTTCAAAATCACTTTCAAAAACACATTCCACAAACACTTCTTTGAACTATTTTCCAAACAACACTTTGTACGCGTTCTTATAGAAACAAGAACCATTACAAAGACATTTTCAAAATACTTTCAAAACCCACACCACAAGCACATTTTCAAAAAAGCAAGTGATCTAGCAAGAAACTAAGAGCCTATAGATAACTACGGATGGAAAGGGTGTTAATACCTTCCCTTTTCATAACCTACCCCCCGAACTCAAGAAATAATCTCGAAAGGTCTTTCTTGTTCTTTTTAACCTTTCCTTATTGGATAAAAGAAAAGTCGGTGGCGACTCTTGCTATCCGTAACAATTGCGATCAAACGCAAAATACCCAAGTCAGTTCTCCAACCGTATTACAGAACTGGAGACTCTGCTTGGGATACTTAAAAGTGGGGTTACCTTAGGGCTAGATCACCTTTATTCAATCTTCATTGTTTGACTTGCTTGCTTTACATTATGGTTCCTTGTTTGGGCTTGTTTTTTATCCTCTACCCGGATCTGGGGCACCTTTTTGGTAAGTAGCAATAGATTATGGAAACTGTGTAGGGTATACCGACATGGTCAAAGCAATAGCTATGTTAGTGTGACACATTTGTTGGTATCGGTAGCCCTTGAGTAGTCAAGGAGAATACGGGGTCGTTGTATGATGTCATAAATCACTAACTGACTTTAGAACCTTTACTTGAACAACTTGGCCTTTAGGAAGTAGTGAGGTAGCCGGCTTTGGTGCAGTCTGAAGTTGGTTGATACTCGATACTACGCTCATTGAGATCGTACTTTCAGGATATTTTGGTCGCCAATAAAGAGGCTTGTGCTGAAACAATGCCCGATGAAGAAAGATCATTGATATTGAGATCCCCTAGAACCCAATTACTTTATAGAACAAGTTGAGCCAACTAAACTTCAAGAGGGTACTTACCTACAAACTCCATGCAAGCCTAAACCTAAGGACTTGTCTGCTTTGTGTGTATATGATTATTTATACATAACAACTTGCTTACTTTGCATACTTGTACATAACATCATAACATCGTACCATAGCATTTTCAATAACCATTTCAAGGATCTCAAGGGTCTATGATGCAGGGTCATGTTGAACCAGACGCCTATCAAGGGGCAAAAGGATTCATTCTCTAATCAAACACCGTCAAAGACCAAAGCACGGTAACTTGAGTTAAGGGCTATGACCCACTTGACATGGTGAGCTTGATTCTCGCGGAAGGAAATTCAACAATACGAAGTTCTCCAATCAAATATGTTGATCAAAATTCAACTTCTAACATCTTCTCGTGTTTACCCCGCGAGATCATTGAAAACATACATCCACTTACCATGCATCATATCATGATAGGTTTCTCCCACGCAGATTTCCTTATCTTCCTACTGTTTATTTTAGTAAGATGGATATGGAACAGACGATGAAGGATCTTCAAGCACAAAATACTTAATTCCAACAAATGTTCTTGGCTCTGGATAAGGGGCAGGAAGATCTGAAAAGACTATTCACCAAAGAGAGCAAGAAGAAGACTAAGGAAAGGGATGTCATCCTCAATGTGGGAAGAAGGTCCAAGGGGCATGCCCAACTAGCTCAAAAAGAATATGCTTCTTCTGAAGAAGAAGAGAGTCGAGAAGAGGAAGCTAGAAGCATTAGAGCTAACATAGCTACTAATGACGAAAACTATTATGAGGAACAGTATCCACCGGCGGATGAAAAATACAAACAAGTTGAAGAAAGACTAAAAGCTGTGGAGATCCATGTTGTGCCTGACTTGGACTTAGGAGACATGGGTTTGGTTTCTGGAGTGGTCATCCCACCAAATTTCAAAATCCCTACCTTTTCCACGTGTGATGGGGTCTCTTGTCCTAAGATGCATCTAAAATCTTATGTCTGCAAGATTCAACCATACATAACTGACTAGAAGCTCTGGATCCATTTCTTCCAAGAGAGTTTAGCTGGGATGCAACTTGAGTGGTTCTATCAATTGGAGAGTTCCCACATTCACACTGGGGAAGATCTAGTTGTTGCTTTTTACAAGCAGTACCAATACAATGCTGATCTTGCACCAACTCGTGTGTAATTACAGAATATGACCATGCGTTCCAACGAGGGCTTCAAAGAATACGCCCAAAAAAGGAGAGATCTGGATCGCAGGGTGAAACCACCCTTAACTGACAGGGAGCTGATTTACATCTTTATGGGAACTTTGACGGGACATTTCTTTAATCACCTAATCGGAAGCTCCTCAGTCGGGTTCACCGAAATAATACTGACTGGAGAAAGGGTCGAAGCTGGCATCAAAAGTGGAAAGATCTAAGGAGGTACACCCTCTGATACTCAGAAAAAGCCATACAATGGGAAGAAAGAGTCTAATGTTGTGTATGGCCAAAAGGGCCATAACCAGAGCCACCACGACCAACATGTGGGGGCAATCTTGATCTCCGGTCCTACATCACGACGACAACAACAAAGGGGAAACCAACGAAGGCCAGACGAGCCTAAGAGACAGTTTACCAAAATCAACATGCCATTGTCTCAAGCATTGCAACACTTGTTGAAGATGAATCTGATTACGTTGATAGGGCCTCATTCAAACCCCAAAATTTCTTCTCCTAACGACAATCCTGATGCAATATGTGTATATCATTCCGGAAGTCCTGGGCATGATACTAACGATTGTTGGGCGTTGAAATACAAGACTCAAAACATGATTGACGCTAAGGAGATCGAGTTCGACCCTCCAGAGACTCCTAACGTGATCACCACTCCCATGCCAAATCATTGAGCGTTCCAGTTCATTTTGAATTTTCAATTGTAATTTCTGTTGTTGTTCAAACACTTATCTATTAATGTCAAACTTTGTTTCATTAATGTATTGCATATGTTTTGTCTTGAATTCATCCTTTTTTTCGCTATATTTAAGTTATGCTTTTTAATCTCTTTATGACATTCAACTCTTGCTAAAAGTTACAAGCCTTTAGAGGAAGGATGACGAAAACAATGCCATAATCTCATACAATATGCTTTTGGATAGACCTTGATGATGATGTATAGGCGTTTCTTTCAATTCCTAAACACATGAGTTATAAGGAGGATAATCCCTAGTCAACCCCCTTGAGCCTAAGAAGTAGGAGCTTTCTTTTTTACACAAATTGAAACCTTTAATCAAAACCTGGGGCAGGGTAGTCTCTCAATTAATTCAAATGCGCGTTCAGTCGTAAACTTTCACCTCGTATACAATGAATGACATCAAAAACATTCCTCTGGAATCAAAAGATGATGATGGTTCCCTACCAAAATAGGCAGTCGTTATATCTCAAAAGAAAAGCCCACTAAGTCAAAACCTACGAAGGTGACTTAAGAAAAACTGGGGCATCCCGCTGACTGTGATCTCAAAACGAGAACAGTCAGGCAAAAATCTAGGATAACAAATCAAAAAGAGGACACTATAGATCCTCAACAAACACGAAAAACGTTGCAAAAATGACTACCTTCTATCAAATTTAACTTGATTGAACCATCACCAAAACGTCATTTCAGACTCAATTGGAATTCAAACGCACAATTAACTGAGTTTAAGACTGAAGAACATCACGAAGAACGGGCGGGTACAAATACACTTTGAGTCTTATCCTTTGTTTCTTAAATCGTTAACCAATCCACGCTACAACCCTTAGAAAGTCCTAATTGAAGCATGAGTTAGTTCAAAAGCATACTGTTACAAAAGGTATCTTGACTCCTGTAAGACTTACTCCAAATTATGAGTCGAACTCATATTCTTACAAAATTCTTTTATCTGCTAAAATTCATTTTCAAAACTTCAACACAAGCATAAGCTTTGCATTATCTGAATACCGCTGCTTACATATAGCTAATTATTTGACAACGAAGAAATTCACACGACGAATATCCAATGAACAAAAACTCTCTCAATGAAAAAAATCACTTCAAGTGGAAAGAAACTTCCAATAACATATCTCCTATAAGCAAGGGGACATGATGTGTCACTATCCAACACATTTGGGGAAGTCCAGTCAAGATTCCAAGAAATCTCTCAAGAAATACTGAATAACCAAGGACAGGCCGTTATCTGAATCACTTGGGGCATCGAACGTGAATTCCAACAAAGGATTATGTACGGTCAGGCAAACACTTCCTGGCCGTTGTATCCCAAAATTTTCCCTCTCATTTTACTCAATACATGTCAATTGAGGTCCCCAAGTTGCTCAAGGAAGCCCAAGAGTTGACTAGACCAACTCTCTCCTAAGGCAGTATACCTCAAAATTAGGGTTTCTATTTTCATAAATATGGGTGAGCCACAAAAGCCCCATATGCTTTCCAAGGTCTTAATATGTTCCCAAGATCATCCATGTCAAGTTTGATGCCTTGCATAAGAAGTTTTCCCAATCAACTGCTCAGATGCTTGAGAATTGACTATACTAGGTCAAAAGTCAATTGTGGCCCACATACAGTCAAACTTCAATATTTTTAGTCAACATCAACATTTTGAAGTGATATCCATCATTTTATCAAGGGTTGATCATTATTCCTCAAGGGATGCTCCAAATTCATCAAAACCCAAAAGTTGCTAAATTAGGGTTTTGTAGGAAAAGTCAACCCAACTTTGACCAAGCATAACTTCTTCATACTTTATCACAAATTTTCCATCCAAAGCTCATTTTTAAGAGAATTCAATTCCCTACAACTCATATTCATTCCACAAGTTCAAAAATTCACTCATCAAAATATATGAATTTTGACATTATAGGTTCTTTTGAAAAGTCAACAAAAATACCTTTTAGATCACAGCTTCATACATGAACATGGAAGATACAATTGAGATGAGACCAAAAGGTTTGGTTAGGGGACATCCAAAGCTTTCTAAAAAGTTCAAGAACACTTTCCTAGGGTCAAAATTGAGAGAGTTGTGCATTGTCAAAGTTGGCAATTTTTGGAGAATTGTCAAAAGGTCAACATTGATCAAACTTGCATTTTTTCCAAAGGGGCCCATGTTTTCTTGCTTGAAAAATGTTTCTAATAGGACCCACGACCCTTGAGCTTTTCCACCTATTATTTTATTACTTTTATCATTTATTTTGATTTTTTATTCATTTAAATCAAAATAAATCAAATTAAATGGTAAAAAAATGAAAACAAATCAAATCTTGAGATTTTTATGCACATTTTGAGTCCATGTACAGCTAGCATGCCAGCCAATTCGTGCAAGGTTCATTAGGGTTGTAAAAGATTGGATTGAAGCAAGTTTTGAAAGAAATCATACATGAAGCAAATCAAATCCAATTTTCATAATTCTCAAAGATTTGATACAAATTTGTTGACCTAATTCAGTCTATTATAAGGGTATAACAATTCTAGATCAAGAGAACAAGGATTGGAGGCGTGAAACAGCAAGAACAAAACTGAAATTTTGGACCAAAAGTGTGAGATCGAAATCCATCTTAGAGCTATCCTCGAGGAGTTTCAAGGCTAGCAATACATTCCTGGACATCTCAGGAAGCTTCTCCATTCATTTGCAAGCCTCAAAGTGTCAAGAGTCGCACGTTACAACATCACGGTTTGCACAAAAAAACTCAAACTCAATTTCAATGTTTTACGCATCCTAAACGCATGTTATCTATATATTCTTTTTCATAATCATGATTGCAAGCTTTTTGCATTTCTTAATTATGCTAACAGTCCAGGAATCTATATTCACCATTGCTAGGGTTTAAGAGCTCGATTTGGGGATTTCTGATACAGGGAAAATTGGACCATGAATGGGGTACCATGACACTCGTGAGACCAAGACGAGTTGATTGGTACCATCACAATTGATTTATCATACTTGTATGGAAACTTTGAATGACACAGGTTTTTAGCAACAGACTTGCATCTGTAGGTAAAGGTTCAGAAATCTAAAACGACGGTTCCAGGGAAGAAGACAATGCGTGTCAGCCAACCATTCGTCCGTTTGAATTTCGCGCGTTTGGAATCAGCTTCTTTTATTTTCCTTATATTATGTTTTGTTTTTATTATATTAACAAGTTAACATCCAACGCAGTTGGTCAGAGGAAGGAAGTCAGAAGCTCATGTCCTGGGTTCGATCCCAAGCGTGAGCTTTTGGCATTTTCTCCATTATTTTCACCAGATCCAGCACACCTCACCTTTTGAGGATCATAAAGCGCCTTCTGATCTCATCCTCTGGATCCATCTCCAGCCAGATCCAGCACACCTCACCTTCTGAGGATCATCAAGCACCCTCTGATCTCATCCTCTGGATCCATCTCCAGCCAGATCCAGCACACCTCACCTTCTGAGGATCATCACGCGCCCTCTGATCTCATCCTCTAGATCCATCTCCAGCCAGATCCAACACCAGCATACGCAGGTCCACCATGAGTCCCCAGAAGATGGTCTCATTGGATCAGGCGTCAGACTCTGGGCCATCCTTCTGGGTTTCAGAAGTTCAACACCCCCAAAATTGCTTAAACAGGCCCTTTTCTCATCTTTTAATTTTAATTATTTTCTAACTATTCTTTTTTTTAAAATAACACATAAGTCTTTTTTTTTATTTATTAAATCAATAATCACAAAAAACACCAAAAAATCTTTTTCATAAAAAAATATTTTGTTTCCTTTAATTAATTAATTTAATTAGGGCAATTAAATCTTATTTTTGTAATTAAAATCAATTAGAAATTAGGGTTTACTTTTGTATGATAATTAATTTCTTCTTCAAAAATAACTTAAATATTTTCTCAAATTAGATTTTTTAGGTTTTATATCGTCCTCGCATTTAATTCGTCGCGCGTATTTTAATTACGTTTTATTATTATTGTAATTGCTCTGAGGTTGTAATAGACTTAATTAGGTTTTAATTCCGCATTTTATTTTCAGTCAAAAATAATTTTGTATCTGCGAAAGCCGTGTAATAGCTAGGTTTATTTCCGCTTTTACTTTCCGCCAATTATTAACTGTCTAGATGTATGGCTTATAAGATTGTATGGAAAGAATGTCTGAAAAAATTAAAACGGTAGATCACCTAATGTGCAAAGACTAAATTAACTGAAAATTCACATGCACATATTCACTCCTAGGGTTTGCCTCACTTCGGTTGCCTTCGGTAAACAGTCATTAAGCATAGGAAATTTTAGTGGTCGCCCTGCTGTCTAAAAGATCAATTGTCCCATTCGAATGTTGCCTCGAAAACGTTGCCTCGAAAAGATCTTAAGACTCTAGGGTTGCTACTAAGGTTTTCTAACAATTGCTTTAGTGATTATATTTGTCCCTTTCGAATGTCCGTTACAAACTCCAACGATGGTGCTACCTACTCCTTAATAGTGGGATAGCGCTGTCTAAAGGAAATAGAACAGAAACGGTCTTCTTTCGAGTAGGTAGATGCTAGTAGGTACTTGCTCAATAAAAAATATTCACACAAACACCTTTTAAATCAAATTTTCAAAACAACTTCGTCACACCCTTGAGGACTGATACAAGGGTTATCACGAAGTAAAATATTTTCAAAGCAAGCACACACACAAGCAATTTTAAGAATATGAGCAAGTACCTAAGAGCCCATGGAAAACCATGGATAGAAAGGGTGCTAACACCTTCCCTTTCTATAATCTACCCCCCGTACTCAGAAATATCTCGAAACAAGGTTTTTTTTTGTTCTTTTTCCTTTTCCATGATTGGATGAAATAAAAGTTGGTGGTGACTCTTGCTTACCGCGACATTTTGCAAACAAAAAACGCAAAACACAAACCAGTATTAAACAGTCGGTTCTACCACCGTATCACAGAACTGGAGACTATGCTGGAGAAATATAAAGTGGGGTAAACCTTAGGATCTAGGTCATATTTAATTGCTTTCTCTTGATTGTCTTGCTTGCTTTATATTTATGGGAACTGTTTGGGTTATTTGATCCTACACCCGGATCTGGGGAACACCTTTTTAGGTAAGTAGCAATAAAATGTGAGGGAACTATGCTGGGGTATACCGGCATAGTTGAAGCAGTAGCTATGTTGATGTGGCACTTTGGTTGGTACCGATAACCCTTGAGTCAATCGGGGAGAGTACGGGGCCGCTGCATGGTGTCATGAAGCATCAACTGACCTTAGAACCTTTAATTGCCCAACTTGGCCATTAGAAAGTAGTGAGATAGCCGGCCTCGGTGTAGAGCTGAGAACTGGTTGATACTCGATGCTACACTCATTGAGATCAAACTTTCGGGATATTTCAGCCGCAAGAAAAGATTGCGCGAGATGAGACAATGCCGATAAAGGATGGTCAGTGATATTGAGATCCTCTAGAACCCAGTTACTATTTCTAAGACAGGTTGAAACCAACTAACTTAAATAGGGTATTACCTTTGACCTCATGCAAGCCTTAAACTTAAGGGCATTGTGTGATTTAACTGTGCTTGCTATACATGTGTTTGTTATACCTATGTTTTATCATGACATCATGCATCATAACATAGCATCCATTATTATTGCACTAACCATTTCAAAGACCAAGGGAATTTATCTTTGACTTGTTTTGCAGATCATGGATTCTGTACATAGAAACACTATCTGAATCAGCTTTGTGAAGATACCTTCCCAACTCAAAGAGCTAGTATCAAGGGTTTCTAAAACTTCTGCGTTCACCAAGAGACATGGTCGACTTCTCGACCTGGTTACTTCAAACTTTGATGAAAAGATGATGAGTGTACTTTTCAGTTCTTTGATCCCAAGCACCACTGCTTCACCTTTCTAGACTATCAGTTGGTACCTACCTTGGAAGAATTCTCTCAACTGTTAGATATACCCATTCTTGAGAAGTTACCCTTCACAGGTTTAGAAGAAGCTCCTAAGCCAGAAGTCATTGCCTCAGCTTTGCACCTGAAATGGGCCAACATGGTATCCAATTGGGAAACAAGAAGCGGAGTCAAGGGTTTTCTAGCTAAGTTTCTGATAAACAAAGCCCAGTTGTTTTGGGATGATGCGGATTTTTAGGCTTTCGAGGAGGTCTTGGCTCTTCTAATCTATGGGTTAGTCCTATTCCCTAATCCGGGCTCATTCGTAGACGTAAATGCTATCCAGATCTTTCTCTCTCGCAACCCGGTGCCTACTTTGCTCGGAGATATTTTGCACGCTCTCCATACTCGTACCATGAAGAGAAGAGGGATTCTTATGTGTTGTATGTCGTTTCTATCAAGGTGGTTTATTTCTCACCTCCCTAAGTCGGTACTGAAGAATGAAGAAGGTTTGGTTGGTCGCAAAGGATAATGTCGCTCGCTCATATGGATATTCTTTGGTGTTCTCGAGCTATAGAAAACACTGCTATTATTGATCGCTGCGGAGAGTACCCTAATGTCCCGCTACTTGGCATCAGAGGGGGTATAACCTACAACCCTTGTTCAGCCCTGTGACAATTTGGTTATGCTCGAAGGGATGGTCCCCATGAGTTACTTATCGAGGGTATTGTATTCAACTATGAGGATGATGTCAAGGAGTATCGCCAGAGATTCATACGAGCCTAGGGCATGGTAAACAGATCTGGCACCAGGGCTTTGGGACCAAACAATTCCATTCCTATGGAACCTTACCTACAATTGGTACGAGCTCGTGCCCAGCAACTTATGATGCCCTATATGGTTGTTTTGACAGTGATTGTGGAACCCACAACGGAGGAGGGTATTCCTTACACAATTCTCTATCCTTATATGCCCATTGATCTTGGAGAATTACAGAGGTCTTGGGTTTAGTTGATAGAGGAGCGATATGCTTACAAGGATCAGTTCCATGCTGAGAAGAGGAAGGTTTTAGAGCTCACAAAGAAGTTGCATGAAGAAAAAGGACTCAATGACCATCTCGGCACAAAGAGGAAGCATCCATAGGAATTTTATTGTCTTTTATAGTTTCAGATTTATTTCTTTTAAATTGTAACGCCTAAAAGGCATTTGAACTTCAAATTCAGCTAATAAAGTTTTTGTTTATTGTGGTTTGCAAATTTAAATTTCTAGAGGTCTTTGAAATCATTGCATTTAGATCCCACCCATAGCACATCATTACAGGTACCATTACAGGTTTCTCATCTTCTTTGCTATTTATTTCAGCAGAAATGTCTTCTGAATAAAGCATCAAGGACCTTCAGGCACAGAACGCCCAGTTCCAACAAATGTTCATCAGTCTGGCAAAAGGGCAAGAGGATCTGAAAGCCCTCATACTGAAAGAGAAGAAGAATAAGAAGAAGAAGAAGGATGTTGGTATTCTGAATATGGGCTGAAGGTTTGGAGAGAGGTTGAAGCGTCAAACTGATTTGACCTCTTCGTCTAAGGAAGATGAGAACCAAGAAGGAGAGAGGGAACTTAGTCCTGCAGTCTCTGATAATGATACTGATTACAACAATGAAGAATATCCTCCTGCTGAGGATAAATACAAACAGCTGGAAGATCGTCTGAGTGCCATGGAAGTTCAGAGGATACCTGGATTGGATTTTGAAGAATTGGGTTTGGTGTCGGGAGTGGTCATCTCGCAGAAGTTCAAAGCTCCAGTTTTTTCTAAGTATGATGGGGTGTCCTGCCCAAAACTCCATCTTCGTTCTTATGTCAGGAAGATCCAGCCCCACACAGCTAATAGAAATCTGTGGGTTCACTTCTTTCAAGACAGTCTGTCAGGGACTCAACTTGAATGGTTCTACCAGCTAGAGGGAGCGAATATCCGAAATTGGGAAGATCTGGCTGCTGCTTTCTGCAAGCAGTATCAGTATAATGTTGACCTTGCTTCCACTCGTACTCAACTCCATAGTATGTCCATGGGTGCAGGTGAAGGTTTTAAAGGTTACGTGCAAAAATGGAGAGACTTGGCTGGGAGAGTTCAACCCCCGTTGTCCGATAGGGAGTTGGTTGACATGTTTCTGGGGATGCTATCTGGTCCATTTTTCAATCATTTGATCGGTAGTTCATCAGCTGGATTCACTGAAATGATCCTAACTGGATAACGAGTAGAAGCTGGAATTTGAAGCGACAAAATACAGAAAGATGCCCCTTCAAGTTCAGTAAAGAAGCCTTTTGCTGGTAAGAAGGAAGCCAGTGCCATCTACAGCCCGAGGGGCCAAAACAGGGTTGAACATCATTAGACAGTAAGTGTCGTGATGATACCTAGACTTGCAGTTTCTCCATAACACAACAGTCAACAAAGGGCGGAAAGACCACAACGGCAGTTTACCCGCATCAACATGACACTGGATGAAGTTCTGCCTCATCTGCTGAGATCTAACTTGGCAATATTGAGAGAGGCTCCCAAGAATCCAAATACTAGATCTCCCTGATATAATCTAAATTCCCTGTGTGCCTATCATTCTGAGAGTCCTGGCCACGATACAAATGACTGCTGGGCTCTGAGAAACAAAATACAAGACTTGATTGAAGCTAAGGAGATATATTTTGATGCTCCGGAGAAGCTGAATGCCATAATGCTCCCGTGCCTAAGCATGACCGTAGAGTTAATGCTATTGATACTGATTTATTTGTTACCTTTGTCGATGAAGTCGCTACTCCTCTCTTGACTGTAAAGAAGAATTTGTTGTTGGCCAGTTTATTTCCGGGTTATGGTGAAGGTTGCCACATGTGTTCGCTTCTACCGTATGGTTGCCATTTGCTGAAATTAGGTGTTCAACGCATGATAGATAGCAAAGAGATTCTATTTTAGAAGACTATGAGTCCTGTTGTTCCAAATGAAGACGTTGCCATTATAACCATTTCCGCC
Organism: Vicia faba; assembly: GCA_948472305.1. Classification (NCBI taxonomy): domain Eukaryota; kingdom Viridiplantae; phylum Streptophyta; class Magnoliopsida; order Fabales; family Fabaceae; genus Vicia; species Vicia faba. The sequence goes on along the minus strand of OX451736.1, from coordinate 1,081,599,250 downwards.
AATCCTTCCAAGGTTTCCTCAAGAAGACCTGTTAGGATTACATCTGCTCCAAGAATTGCTCCACTAATAATTATTGTTCCTGGTCCTGTCCCGTATGTCTTGGATAAAGTTGTCCCGTGGCATTATGATGCCGATGTATACTATCATGGCATCAAATAAGACTTGAAAGACGAAGAGGATGACCCCGATATTGGTAACATTATCGGAACCAGCAAAGTTACCCAAAGTAGAAGGGTTTTCTCTCCCGAGATTTCCCCTAAGACTGTCAACAAGCCTATTATTATTCTATCTGCTGTCCCTGCTAGTACATCTGCTAATGTTCCTGTTCTTACTTCGGTTGTTACCCCTGCCGGCGAATCGTCTGATACCCGCAGCAAAGAAGTTATAGGTGAGCTTGCCCGGATGGAGGCGCCTAGAAAGATTGTTGTGGAAGCCTCTAAGCAAGAAATGGAGGAGATACTAAAAATCATTAAGAAGAGCGACTATAATGTGGTCGAGCAGCTGGGGAAGACCCCATCGAAGATATCCATGTTGTCTTTTCTATTGTGTTCTGAAGCCCATGTGAAGGCTTTAATTTCATTTCTCAAGACTGCGCATGTGCCGCAAGAGACTTCAGCTGATCAGTTCAAAGATTGTGTGGCCAGCCTGACTACTGATAATGGGATGGGTTTTTCAAATGCGGATTTGACTCCGAAAGGAAGAAAGCATAATGATGCTTTGCATGTCTCGATTGAGTGCAGGGGCACCACTATGGCTCATGTGCAGGTAGATACTGGGTCTTCACTGAATGTTCTGCCGAAGAAGGCGTTGGACCGGTTAGATTGCGAGGGTTTAACTCTAAAGCCTAGTATCATTGTGGTAGGGCTTTTGACGGATCAAAGAGAATGGTGCACGAGGAAGTGGACATCCCTGTCAAAGTAGGTTATCAGACTTTTGGGTCCACCTTCTATGTGATGGATATTAGTCCGTCGTATTCTTGTTTGTTGGGTCATCCTTGGATCCACGAGGCTGGGGCAGTCACCTTCGCACTCCATCAAATGCTGAAGTATCTGGTGAAAGGAAAGATTGTCACAGTGCAGGGTGAAGAAAAATATATGGTGAGTCACCTCAACTCCTTTCGCTACGTAGAGATGGACGGGGAATTCATCGAAAATCCTTGTCAGAATTTTGAAGAGGTCCCTCAGATCTTGGCATCAAATGAAACTACTAGCAACAAACCTCCTTTGAAGATGGCTTCTCTCAAAGACGCCAGGGTTGTGGTTGAAGAAGGTGGGTGTGCCAATTGGGGTCAGCTCCCTAATTTCCCTCATAAAACTAAAAAAATTGGTTTGGGATTTACTACAGGGGCTCAAAGGGCTGTTAGACGCGCTCGGGCTAGAAGACCTCCCCTACGCATCAACAATCGTGGGATTAACGCCATTGAAGACAGTGAAGAGGAATCATACTTTGACAACTGGATCTACCCGACTACCAATGGTGGACCGAGTAATTGGACGGTTGGGGACTTCATACTTGTTTCTTTTATTCCGCAGTAATTGACTTTTGTTTTAAGATTTGTAATAAACAATTTGAAACTTTACGGCCTGGTGCCTTGCCCAAGGCACCTTGGCTTTGCTTGTGAGGGCTATTATTTGTCATTTCATAATAATTAATAAAGCATTGGACATTTCTTGCATACAAATTTTGCGCTCTCTGTTTTTCTTTTCTATCTTTCACTCTATCAAAACAGATATTCTCTTACACACACTCACTTATCACAATGCAGATCCATATACAGTCTGGATCCCATTGATAACAGCTCTGTTATTGCCAGTTATGACTTCAAAAATCCGATCAACCAAGCCGAGGACGAAGGTGAGGATGATTGTGAGGTGCCTGGAGAACTTGCTAGACTACTACAGCAGGAAGAAAGGGCCATACAGCCTCATGAAGAGACGGTTGAGATAGTGAACTTGGGTACTAAAGAAGACAGAAAAGAGGTTAAAATAGGTGCAAATCTGGAGCTTAGCGTCAAACAGAGGTTGATACAGATGTTGCACGATTATGTTGAGATCTTCGCCTGGTCCTATGAAGATATGCCTGGTTTGGACACTGATATTGTGGTACATCGCCTGTCGACTAAAGAAGATTGCCCTCCGGTTAAGCAGAAGGTCCGTCGTATGTGCCCTGAAATGTCGGAGAAAATCAAGGCAGATGTCGTGAAACAGTTCGACGCAGGATTCTTAGTTGTCACTTCGTATCTATAGTGGGTTGCTAACGTTGTTCCGGTACTCAAGAAAGACGGTAAGGTACGGATGTATGTTGATTACAGAGATCTGTACAGGGCGAGCCCCAAGGATGACTTCCCGCTTCCTCATATTGATCTTCTGGTCGACAACACCGCGCAGCACAAGATCTTCCTTCATGGATGGTTTTTCTGGCTACAACCAGATCAAAATGGCTCCGGAAGTCATGGAGAAGACAACCTTCGTTACACAGTGGGGCACCTTCTGTTACAAAGTGATGCCTTTTGGATTGAAGAACGTTGGGGAAACCTATCAGTGCGCCATGGTCACTTTGTTTCACGATATGATTCACCATGAGATCGAAGTGTATGTTGATGATATGATATCTAGGTCTCAGACTGAGGAAGAGCACCTTGATCATCTCCAGAAATTGTTTGACAGGTTGAAGACATATAAGCTGAGGTTGAATCTGAACAAGTGTACCTTCGGGGTAAGGTCTGGAAAGCTTCTGGGTTTTGTCGTTAGTGATAAGGGTATTCAGGTAGACCCTGCAAAGGTAAAGGCCATACAAGAGATGCTGGTTACCTGCATAGAGAAAGAGGTTAGAGGTTTCTTGGGATGCCTGAATCATATCGCCAGGTTCATTTCACATCGGACTGCTACTTGTGAGCTAATCTTCAAGCTGCTGAAGAAAGATCAAGTGGTAAGGTGGAATGATGAATGCCAGACTGCTTTCAAAAGAATCAAGGAATACCTTCAAGAACCACCCATTTTGATGCCTCCAGTTGAAGGAAGACCTTTGATATTATACTTGACAGTGCTAGACAATTCAATGGGGTATGTGATGGGGCAGCATGACGAGTCTGGTTGAAAAGAGCATGCCATTTATTACCTTAGCAAAAAGTTTACCGACTGTGAGACTCGATACTCATTGCTCGAGAAAACTTGTTGTGCTTTGGCATGGGCTTCTCGCCGACTGAGACAGTATATGCTGACTCACACTACCTTGTTGATATCAAAGATGGATCCGATCAAGTATATTTTCGAGAAGCCCGCTCTCTCCGGAAGGATAGTAAGGTGGCAAATGATCTTAACCGAATACGACATACAATATACAACCCAAAAAGAAATTAAGGGGAGTGTATTGGCTGATCATTTGGCTCATCAGACCATGGATGATTACCAGTCTATGAATTTTGAGTTCCCGAATGAGAATATCATGTTAGTAACTGACTACAAAGAGCCCGGACCGGATGAAGGACCTGAGGAAGGATCCCGATGGCCTATGTATTTTTATGGAGCCTCAAACGCACTTGGTAACGACATTGGCGCTGTAATTATATCTCCCGAGGGCTGTCATACTTTGTTCACCGCCTGATTATGTTTCAACTGCACCAACAACATGGCAGAGTATGAAGCATGTATCATGGGTCTTCGAGCTGCTATTGACCTGAGAATCAAGTTCTTAAGTGTATTCGGGGATTCCGCTCTGGTGATAAGTCAGATCAAAGGCGAGTGGGATACGAAACACCCGAATATCATTCCTTACAGAGAGTATGTACTAACATTGCTCCCACACTTTGAGGAGGTAACCTTTGAACATTTCCCGGGAGAAGAGAACCAGTTGGTGGACGCGCCAGCTACCATGTCTTCTATGTTCAAAGTTAGGTGGGACAATGAAGCTCCCCAGATTACCATTGAGAGGTTGGATGAACCAGCACACTTCTGTGAGATCGACATTGAAGAAGTGGCAGACAAATCCTGGTTTCACGAAGTCAAAAGGTATCTCGAGGTTCAGGAGTATCCCGAAGGGGCATCTGTCAATGATAAGAAGTTTCTGAGAAGGTTCGCTACAAAGTTCTTTCTTAGCAATGGGATCCTCTATAAACGCAACCATGACTCCACACTACTACGGTGTGTAGACAAGAGCGAAGCAGAAAGGATCATGACGGATCTACATGAAGGCACTTTAGGAACCCATTCTAGTGGACACACCATGGCTAAGAAGATCCTACGGGCAGGATACTACTGGTCCACTATAGAAGCCAATTGTTATCAACACTATCGAACATGTCATAAATGCCAAGTCTATGCTGATAAGGTGCATGTACCTCCGGTGCCCCTGAATGTTTTGACGGCTCCTTGTCCCTTTGAGATGTGGGGTATTGATATGATCGGCGATATCAGACCTACTGCATCTAACGGGCATCGCTTCATTCTGGTAGCAATTGATTACTTCACAAAGTGGGTTGATGCAGCTTCCTTTGCTACAGTAACCAAGAACGGCGTGGCGCGGTTTATCCGACACAATCTGATTTGTCGATATGGCGTACCAGAGAGGATTATTACTGACAATGGTACAAATCTCAACAACACAATGATCACCGAGCTCTGCAAACAGTTTAAGATACAACATCATAACTCTTCTCCCTACCGGCCGAAGATGAATGGCGATGTTGAAGCAGCTAACAAGAACATCAAGAAGATTGTACAGAAGATGATAGTGACATATAAAGACTGGCATGAGATGTTACCATTCTCTCTTCATGGGTACCGTACCTCAGCACGAACGTTGACAGGGGCAACACCCTACTCTATGGTATATGGCATGGAGGCAGTCCTACCCATAGAAGTCCAGATACCTTCTATCAGAATTATGAAGGATGCGGGTTTGAGCGAAGACGACTGGATCCAAACCCAGCTTGATCAGTTAAATTTAATCGATGAAAAGAGACTTACTGCTATCTTCCATGGTCAGACGTATCAAAAGAGAATGATCAAGGCTTTTAACAAGAAAGTCAGGCGTCAAGAATACCAAGTCGGGGATCTGGTGATCAAATGCATCATACTGCCGCAAGGTGATCCCAGGGGCAAATGGACTCCCACGTACGAAGGGCCTTTGTGGTTAAGAACATTTTCTCGGGAGGAGCTATGATTCTATTCACCATGGACGGTGACGACCTTCCTCACCCCGTCAATGCAGACATAGTAAAAAGATACTACGCATAATTAAAGACCCGCTAGGTCGACTGGCCTAGGCAAAAATAAGGGCTTCCCGGCGAACCAAAAGGGTTCGGGCAAAAGTAAGGGATGAAAATGAAAAAATATGTACACCCGACAAGTCGAAAACCTGAAAGGGCGACTTAGGCAAAAAAGGGTATCCCGGTGGACTGAAAACCCGAAAGGGTGGTCCAGTCAAAAGTTAGGGATTGAGGCGTATTACTATGTCTCATTGGATCATCTTGCGACCAGACTTCGGTATCGACTATCAAGCTCAGACGGTGCCAATCAATCTGATCCACCTTCGACCAAGCAGCAAAGTGATGAGACGCTTGAAGATATAAAGGCAATAGCAAAGTTGGAACCCAATGGGGTCATTTCACATAGATGTTTTTCTTTCTTTTACACAAATTGTAATTTCTATCTTTCGGCAGCGTTCTCTTACTAGGACGTCGGCCCCTCTGTACAAAAACGCCTATTACAGGCCAACTTCAAAAATCAATACAAGTCATTTTCACAAAAAAGCTTCAATTTGTTTTTTCTTTTTCTGTTTTGTTTTGCAAGAATGTCCAATGACTTATTTTGATATGTGCATTTGAAAATGATTGTTGCTCATAAACATTTACATAAGAAACAAAGACAATTACTCCTAATTCCAGAAACAGGAAAAAACAAGAAGTACCAAACCCGACGGTTCCTCTTCCCAGTAGGTATCGGGATAGAGTCAGCTTTGGAACATGATTAATGGTACATACACTCCCCATAGAGTAAAAGTACCCAAAGGCATTGATGTCAGTTTCCCCGAAATAGGACGTAACTATCCCCAGCCAAAGTTCATAATTGCGGTCTAGTCAGTAAAACTCATCCCCCAAGAGGAGTTTATTTCCACCAATACAAAAGCTCCATCTCCAACAGAGCTCATCACCTCCAACAACTTAATTTCATCCCCAAATAAGTTTATTCCTCCAAGTCAGTAGGTCTACCAACAGAGTATCTCTTCCCCCAAAGTTTGGTCCCCGCAGAGTTTATTCTCCAGCATCTTCTTCTTGACAGAATATTTACAACTCTTCGGCCGTAATCAGGGATTTATTTTCCCAAACGCGAGCATATCCCGACAGCATTTCGTGAACATACATCATGACATACGCATACATGACATATGCAGCATAATCTCATTTATTTTGAGAATATCATCACACCTTGCATTTCATGCATCGCATACAACTAACTTTGAAATCTTCTTGCAGGAAAAGAGGATTAGCTTCAACAAACTCAGCAGTTATACAGATCATATTTATAGACGACTAATGGAAACTCAGTTCCTGAAGTTAAACGGATCAACTAATCTACGCTTATAACCTTACCCCGGTTCATCCTGCAATTTTACCCAAATTCCTCACAAGGCAACCCTATCCAGGTTCCTTCTCATAGTCTTACTATCCAGGCTTTCATATGGAAGTAACCCTACTATCCAGGTTCCTTCTCATAGCCCTACTATCCAGGCTTTTATATCGAAGTAACCCTACTATCTAGGTTCCTTCTCACAGCCCTACTATCCAGGCTTTCATATCGAAGTAACCCTACTATCCAGGTTCCTTCTCACATCCCTACTATCCAGGCTTTAATATCGAAGTAACCCTACTATCCAGGTTCCTTCTCACAGCCCTACTATCCAGGCTTTCATATCGAAGTAACCCTACTATCCAGGTTCCTTCTCACAGCCCTACTATCTAGGCTTTCATATCGAAGTAACCTTACTATCCAGGTTCCTTCTCACAACCCTACTATCCAGGCTTTCATATCGAAGTAACCCTACTATCCAGGTTCCTTCTCACAGCCCTACTATCCAGGCTTTCATATCGAAGTAACCCTACTATCGAGGTTCCTTCTCACAACCCTATTATCCAGGCTTTCATATCGAAGTAACCCTACTATCCATGTTCCTTCTCACATCCCTACTATCCAGGCTTTCATATCAAAGTAACCCTACTATCCAGGTTCCTTCTCATAGCCCTACTATCCAGGCTTTCATATCGAAGTAACCCTACTATCCAGGTTCCTTCTCACAACCTTACTATCCAGGCTTTCATATCGAAGTAACCCTACTATCCAGGTTCCTTCTCATAGCCCTACTGTTGTACCCCAAAATTTGCCCTCTCATTTCTCAAAGGATCAACCTGGACCCTCAGGTTTGCTTCTATCCAATTTCAAGTCTTGGATTACAACTTTTCAAGAGAATCATCCACAAGGGCAAAATGGTCATTTGCACATTGAAAGGTCAAACGTTGACTTTTGGATCAAAACCAAGTTTCAAGAATCATATTTCATCAAGACAGGTTGGAATGTGAGATTTGTTTCATCAAGAAATTCAAAAGTCAAATTTACCGTGGAAAAGCCAAATTCTAAATACTTAGAACTTTTCTAAATTTGACACTTCAGAACTTCTGAGCCAGCCTCCACGCAAGTGCAGTCAGAGGTTACAAACATGGTTCAGAACATAGCCTTCAGTTAGAACATGGCTCTTCAGCCTCTGCGCAAGCTCAGTCAGAGTTTTCCAGGGTAATGCAAAGAAGGTTAAGAAGCGTGCTGCAAGCTTTCTAGAAAGTCTGAAAGCTCCTTCAAAACATGCTGGAGCCAGAAGATAAGAGGATCAGAAGATTGGATGCTACACAAGCTCAAAACCTTTGATCCAGAACTAAGCCTTGGTGTGGAATCTCACGTTGCAAGATTTCTGGTTGTGATAAGTTTCATCATCATTTAATGCTCATTTAATGCGCACAACCACTTGCTGAATCTTTATCCAAAGGATTTTCACCACGTGTACCTCTATTGTCTTGGGATAGCAACTTTCCCACTAAGCCCATGCTTTGCTTTTTGATTTTCCTTAATTCCTGCTGACAGACACCATGCTTGCTTCAAAAACAAGGCAGCACCTCAGCACATGAAGGCTATTTCAACGCTCTGTTCAGAACTTGACCAAATCCCAAAACCTTGTTTACACAACTTGCTGCAGACCTATAACCAACAGCTAGCTCAGCCTACGCCTGTATCCCATGATTACACCAAACTAGCATACGAAAAATGTGATGAAAAAAATCAGAGAAAGAGGATGCCAAAACAGGTTTGAATCCCACTTGCTTTTCCCCCTAAAATCACAACAAATTCACCTATAAATACTGGGCTCCATCACACGTTCAAAGGGGCGAGAGGCTGAAGGCTAGAGGCTGGCTTTTGGAGAGAGGTTAGTAAAAAAAAAGATAAAAGGGAAGTTGTGAAACCTTCATAAAAATCCAGATTTCCCATACACAAAAAACACACCTTTGTTCTTCCCTTTGAACCAAAGAACACAGCCACTCTTCCATTACTCTTGTTGACTCAGAACATCCAAAGGCAGCCACTCAAAGCTCCAAGCACGCTCCAGGTAAGTCTTTCTGACTTTACTTGTTTTTCATTTTGAACATCATTAGCATGTAAATATCATAGTGTTAATGTTGTATATATCATTGCATGAATAGAAAACTATGGATCAGAACTTCTAGAATAATACTAGATTCAGACTTAGGATTAGAACTTCTATGAACTGTTGTGTTGTTATTCTTCTGACTTGTTGTTTGCCAAAAATGAATGAGTTGCTGACGTGCTGATTAATATGAGAAAATATTTAAAATGTAATACAGAACTTCTGATGTTCACTCACAGTATCAGCATAACACAGAACTTCTGAGTTCTCTTTACATGTCAAATACACTGAACTACTGACGTTTGCTCACTGTTTTAGTGTAATACAGAACTTCTGACTTTTGGTTCACTGGATGAACACCACCCAGAACCTCTGTGTTTTCCCTCTAACGTTTTGCAGGATTTCATAGTGTATCAATCCAGAACCTTTGTTCCCTTTCCCTCTAATGTTTCTTGCAGGACCTCGGAGTTTACCAATCTAGAACTTCTGATTCCACTGACGTCTCCTGCTGAGTCACAGCACTTTGGGCCTCAGAACTTCTGATCCTAGTTGTTCTTCTTGCAGCAACACGCTGTTTCTACCTTGCATTTATTTTTCCTTTACATCTTTTTTAATATTAACATAAAAAACATAAAAATATTTTCCTTTTAATTTATTTCCTTAAGACAAAAACATTTTCTAAACAAGTCTATTTCTTTCTTGCATTGTACATTTCAATATGGTTTTAATAGTAACTTAGAACTTATTTTTACTTGCAACCCCCATTCATAAATATGTACCCCCATCCCCTAAATATTGTAATAGCGTAGGACTTTACATTTCTACAATTTATCGCTTTCAAATGTAAAAGCTAGTAATTAGGCGTGTATGGCAAGATAAAACCAACAAGTAGACCACCAAAAAATCAAAGACAAATGCATGCAATCAAACACACTTTACACACATGCACCCTTAGGGTAATTTCACTTGTTGCCTTACAAAATGGCCATGTTATACATGTGGGACGTCTTAGCACAAACAAATCTAAAAATACAAAGATCATAGTCCCTCGATGACGCTATCAAAGTTTCCTTTCAAAATGATCTTAGTCCCTAAAGAAAAGTGCTAAGTCATCTCACAACATTGCTATCATGGTCATACGATGACCCAAACGCGCGTCCCTTCACATCTAACAATGGGGCTTCTTACCAAATCAATGGTAAGATAACAACATCTAAAGGAGAAGGAAAAGCACATTTAAGACCTTTCGAGTAGGTAGATTCGCTCTCAGTTACTCGCTTGCTCACAACAAAAACATTTTTCTACACCCACGCTTTCATCTTTGAACTATTTTCGAAACAAACACTTTGTATACATTCTTATAGAAACGAGAATCTTTACAAAGTTACATTTTCAAAATACTTTCAAAAACACATCTCACAAACACATCTTTGAACTATTTTTAAAACAAACACTTTGTATACATTCTTATAGAAACGAAAATCATTACAAAGTTACTTTTGCAAAATACTTTCAAAACCACACAAAACACATTTTTTCAAACAAAAGCAAGTGATCTAGCAAGTAACTAAGAGCGCATGGAAAACCATGGATGAAAAGGGTGCTAATACCTTTCCTTTTCATAATCTACCCCCCGAACTCAAAAACATCTCTAAAGGTCTTTCCTGTGCTTTTTCACCTTTCCTTTTTGGATAAAAGAAAAGTCAGTGGCGACTCTTGCTAAACAGCAACATTTGTGAACACAAACGCAAAACCTCAAGTCAGTTCTCCCACCGTATCACAGAACTGGCGACTCTGTTGGGGATAATTCTAAAAGTGCGGTTACCTTAGGGTTAGATCATATTTATTTGCTTACATTATTTGATTTGTCTGCTTTACATTTTGGTTCCTTGTTTGGGCTTGTTTTAAATCCTACACCCGGATTTGGGGACACCTTTTAGGTAAGTAGCAATAAACTGTGAGGGAACTGTGCGGAGTATACCGACACGGTTGAAGCAGTAGCTACATTGATGTGGCACTTTGGTTGGTACCGGTAACCCTTGAGTCAGTCAAGGAGAGTACGGGGCCGCCGTGTGGTGTCGTGAAGCATCAACTAACCTTAGAACCTTACTTGACCAACTTGTCCATTAGAAAGTAGCGAGATAACCGACTTTGGTGCAGTCCGAAGTTGGTTGATACTTGATGTTACACTCATTGAGGTTTGATTCTTGAGTTTTGTTTAGTTGCGAGTCAATCGCTTATTGAACGAAGCTTGTGGGAAAGATCAGTGATATTGAGATCCCTTAGAACCCGGTTACTATTAACTAGGACAGGTTGAGCCAACTAAACTTCAAGAGGGTACTTACCTACAAAACCCCATGCAAGCCTAAACCTAAGGATTTGTTTGCTTTGTGTGAATATGATCATTTGTATATAAACTTGCTTACCTCGCATATCTGTACATAACATCATAACATCATAACATCATACCATAGCATTTTCAATAACCATTTCAAGGATCTCGAGGGCCTTTGATGCAGGGTCACGTTGAACCAGACATCTACCAAAGGGTAAGAGGATTTATTTTCCTCTAAACAAACACCATCAAAGATCAAGTACAACAAACTTGAGTCAAGGGCTATGACCCACTTGACATGGTGAGCTTAATTCTCGTGGAAGAACATCCACAGATACAAAGTTCTCCAATCAAAGATGTTGATCAAAATTCAACTTCTAACTTTTTCTTGTGTTTACCCCGCGAGATCCTTGAAAACTTTGCATCCACATATCATGCATCATATCATGACAGGTTTCTCCCACACAGGTATTCTTATCTTCCTACTGTTTATTTCAGTAAAATGGATATGGAGCAAACAGTGAAAGATCTCCAAGATCAAAATGCTCAATTCCAAAAAATGTTCCTGGCTACAGCTAAGGGGCAAGAGGACCTGAAAACTCTCCTTCTCAAAGACAAGAAGTCTAAGAAGTCAGTAGGTGTCTTGAACTTGAGAAGAAGACCTAGAGGACCAGTCAAGAGAGCTCTAAATCTTTCAACTCCGTCCAACATGGGGGATAGTCATGAAGAAGACAACAATTTGGAGATTGATGAAGCTGAAGCTGACTACTCTGAGGAACAATATCCTCCCACTGATGAAAAGTACAAACAGTTAGAGGATCGCCTCAGTTCTATGGAGATTCAATAGATACCAGGCTTGGATTTAGGAGACATGGGTTTGGTTTCTGGAGTGGTCATCCTGCCAAAGTTCAAAATCCCTACCTTTGTCTTATACGATGGAGTCTCTTGCCCTAAGATGCACTTAAAGTCTTATGTCCGCAAGATTCAACCATACACAACTGATCTGAAGCTTTGGATCCATTTCTTCCAAGAAAGCCTAGTAGGGACTCAACTCGAATGGTTTTATCAATTGGAAAGTTCTCGCATCCATACCTGGGAGGATTTAGCTGCTAATTTTTACAAACAGTATTAATACAATGCTGATCTTGCACCAACTCGTGTGTAATTGCAGAACATGACCATGGGTTCCAACGAGAGCTTCAAAGGGTACGCCCAAAAATGGAGAGATCTGGCTGGTAGGGTGCAGCCCCCTTTAACTAACAGGGAGATGATTGACATCTTTATGGGAACTTTGACAGGGCCTTTCTTCAAACACTTGATCGGACGCTCCTCAGCCGGGTTCACCGAGCTAATATTGACCGGCGAAAGAGTCGAAGCTGGCATCAAGAGTGGAAAGATTCAAGAAGCTACACCTTCTGATGCTCAGAAAAGCCATATAATGGGAAGAAAGAGTCCAATGATGTGTACAGTCAAAAGAGTCATCGTGACCAACACGTAGGGGCAGTCCTGATATCTGGTTTTGCGTCACACCGACAACAGCAAAGGGGAAATCAACGAAGGCAAGACGAGCCCAAAAGACAGTTCACCAAACTCAACATGCCGTTGTCTCAAGCGCTACAACACTAGTTGAGGATGAATTTGATTTAATTAATAGGACCTCATCCAAACCCAAAGACTTCTTCTCCTAACTATAATCCTAATGCAACGTGTGCTTATCATTCTGACAGTCCCGGGCATGACACTAACGATTGCTGGGCGTTGAAGTACAAGATTCAGAATTTGATTGACGCCAAGGAGATCGAGTTCGACCCTCCGGAGACTCCAAACGTGATCACAACTTCTTTGCCAAATCATTAAGAGCTTTTGTTCATTTGAATTTTCAAGTTGTAATCTCTTTTGTTATTCGAACAATTATCTATTAATGTCAAACTTTATTTCATTAATGCACTGCATATGTTTGTCTTGATTTGATCCGCTCATTTTCATTACATTTAAACTATGATTTTTACTCACTTTATGACATTTAACTCTTGCTAAAAGTTACAAGCCTTTAGAGGGAGGATGAGGAAAACAATGCCATAATCTCATACAGTATGCTTTTGAACAGACCTTGCTGACGATGTACAGGTGTTCTTTCAAATCCTAAACACTGGAGTTATAAGGAAGATAATCCCTAGTCAACCCCTTCGGGCCAAAGAAGTAGAAGTTTTCTGTTTTAACACAAATTGAAACCTTTAATCAAAACCTGGGGCAGGGTAGTCTCTCAGTTAATTGAAATGCGTGTTCAAATCGTAAACTCTCATTTCGTAATACAACGAATGACATAAAAAAACATTCCTCTGGGGTCAAAAAACGGTGATGGTTCCTTATCACATAGGCAATCATTATCTCTAAAAAAAAAGCCCACTAAGTCAAAACCTACGAAGGAGACTTAAAGAAAACTGGGGCATCCCGCTGACTGTAATCTCAAAACAAGAACAGTCAGGCAAAAATCAGGGATTACAAATAAAAAGAAAGAGGTCACTATGAAATCAAAAATGTTGCAAAAAATGACTTCCTTCCGACAAACTTAACTTGTCGGAACCATCACCAAAACGTCATTCTAGACTCAATTGGAGTTCAAACATACAATTAACTGAGTTTAGGACTGAAGAATGTCATGAAGAACAGGTGGGTAAAAACACACTTTGAGCCTTTATCCTTTGTTTCTTAAACCGTGAACCAAGCCACGTTACAACCCTTCAAAAGTCCTAATTGAAGCATCGGTTAGTTCGAAATCATACTGTTACAAAAGGTATCCTGACTCCTGTAAGGCTTTACTCAAAATCCTGAGGTTAATTACCAACTTCTTTACTTGCTAAAAATGCATTTTTCAAAACTTCAAGACAAACATAAACTTTGCATTACTTAAATATCACTGTTTGCATGTGGCTATTTGTTTGACAGCAGGAGAAATTCACAACGAATATCCGATGAACGAAAGCTCTTTCAGTGAACAAAATCACTTCAAGAAGGATGACACTTCCATTGACAAATCTCTTATCAACAAAGGGACACGACATGTCACTATCCAGCACACCTGGGGTAGTCCAGTCAAGATTCCAGGAAACCCCTCAAAGAAGTGCATAGTAACCAGGGCAGACCTCCATCTCCGTCACTTGGGGCATTGAACGTCAATCTCAGCAAAGGGTCATGTACAATCAAACATTTTCTGGAAATGCCACAAACACTTACCGCTAGGGGCAGTGACAAGTCTCCCCAGAGTCCTTCTCATAGGATGATTCCCCAGCCAGAGTTCAATCTCTGAAAATCTTCCCCCAGCTGAGGCAACCTCAAGAGCCCTCAAAGACTTTCCCCAACGAAGTCGTTACCTCTCTAGCAAACCGGCACCAGGGTTTATTTCCCCAACAAACTACAGATTCCCCGGTTTGAATTTTGCCTCTCAGACTACTACAAATCAAAAGACCACAACTCCTCTTCCCCAGTAGACTATTATACAATCCTCCAAGTTACTGTGAAACCTGGACCCAACCAGATATTAGTTCAACTTCGACTCCCCAGTAGAGCAACGGACGACTAAGACTCTTAAAACTCTTTTCCCAAGCAGGAATAAACATTCTCCCCACAGAGTTTTCAACATCCCCCATCGGAGTTCTCCTCAAACAACAAAGCAGTAATCTCCAGTGGAAACATTCTAAGCAAAGTTTGAAGACACACCAACTCTTCAAACAACAATCCAGGGTTTAACGACTCCCCAACTTTTGCCAAGGATTTATTTTTCCATACAAAAATACATTCATTAAACATGTCACATTTCATACATCCTATTCGCATGCATGACAAGTGCAAACAACACAATCTCATTTATTTTGAGAACATCGTTACGCAATGCATACATCATGACATTGCATACGACAAACTCTTTACCTTTTCAGGAAAGATCAATCAACAGATGGTTATCATCAACCATTTTCAAGTTCTAGATTAATACTTGTAAAAAGTCAGGAAAACTATTTGTGGACGACTAATTATAGATTAATACCTGAAACCAGACAGGACAACTATCTACTTGACTAGACGAAGCAACCCTACATAGGTTCCTTCTTAGGAAATTTCCAAGATGAAGTTTTACACTGACTCATCTTGAAGCAACCCTACACAGGTTCCTTCTCAGGAAATTTCCAAGATGAAGTTTTACATGGACTCATCATGAAGCAACCCTACACAGGTTCCTTCTCAAGAAATTTCAGATGAAGTTTTACACAGACTCATCATCATGAAGCAACCCTACACAGGTTCCTTCTCAGGAAATTTCAGATGCAGTTTTACACGAACTCATCATGAAGCAACCCTACACAGGTTCCTTCTCAGGAAATTTCTGATGCAGTTTTACACGGACTCATCATTAGGAAACCCTACACCGATTCCTCCTTCCCAAGATGAAGTTTTACACGGACTCATCATGAAGCAACCCTACACCGGTTCCTTCTCAGGAAATTTCAGATGAAGTTTTACAAGGATTCATCATCGGGAAACCCTACACAGGTTCCCTCTTTCCAAGATGCGGTTTTACATGGACTCATCATGAAGCAACTCTACACCGGTTCCTTCTCAGGAAATTTCAGATGAAGTTTTACACGGACTCATCATGAAGCAACCCTACACCGATTCCTTCTTAGGAAATTTCAGATGCAGTTTTACACAGACTCATCATTATGAAGCAACCCTACATCGATTCCTTCCATTTCCAAGATGAGGTTTTACATGGACTCATCATGAAGCAACCCTACACCGGTTCCTTCCATTTCCAAGATGAGGTTTTACACAGACTCATCATGAAGCAACCCTACACCGGTTCCTTCTCAGGAAATTTTAGATGAAGTTTTACACTGACTCATCATGAAGCAACCCTACATCGGTTCCTTCTCAGGAAATTTCAGATGAAGTTTTACACGGACTCATCATGAAGTAACCCTACACCGGTTCCTCCTTTCCAAGATGAAGTTTTACACAGACTCATCACAAAGCAACCCTACACAGGTTCCTTCCATTTCCAAGATGAAGTTTTTCACTGACTCATCATCAAACAACCCAACATTGAAGTACATTCCAAATACAATCACCTTTGGATGGCATATTTAAGCCCATCTCCTACAACTATTCATTACCTCTCCAAATGGCATCTTTAAGCCCATTCCTCCTATCATCGCATCTCCGAGTGCAAATTTATGGGCACTCTAGTGTCCAATCATCTTCCACCTTCGAGTCACGAATGGCGGAATTACCAATCTAACTCTTCAGGTGTAAGAAGATTGAACAGGGGCAGCTGTTGTACCCCAAAATTTGTCCTCTCATTTCTCAAAGGATCAACCTGGACCCTCAGGTTTGCTTCCATCCAATTTCAAGTCTTGGATTACAACTTTTCAAGAGAATCATCCACAAGGGCAAAATGGTCATTTGCATACTAAAAGGTCAAACATTGACTTTTGGATCAAAACCAAGTTTCAAGAATCATATTTCAACAAGACAGGTTGGAATGTGAGATTTGTTTTATCAAGAAATTCAAAAGTCAAATTTACCGTGGAAAAGCCAAATTCTAAATACTTAGAACTTTTCTAAATTTGACACTTCAGAACTTCTGAGCCAGCCTCCATGCAAGTGCAGTCAGAGGTTATAAACATGGTTCAGAACATAGCCTCCAATCAGAACATGGCTCTTCAGCCTCTACGCAAGCTCAGTCAAAGTTTGCCAGGGTAATGCAAAGAAGGTTAAGAAGCGTGTTGCAAGCTTTCTAGAAAGTCTGAAAGCTCCTTCAGAACATGCTGGAGCCAGAAGATAAGAGGATCAGAAGATTGGATGCTACGCAAGCTCAGAACCTCTGATCCAGAACTAAGCCTTGATGTGGAATCTCACGTTGAAGGATTTCTGGTTATGATAAGTCTCGTCATCATTTAATGCACATTTAATGCTCATAACCACTTGCTGAATCTTTATCCAAAGGATTCTCACCACGTGTACCTCTACTGTCTTGGGATAGCAACTTTACCACTAAGCCCATGCTTTGCTTTTTTCTTTTCCTTAATTCCTGTTGACAGCCACCATGCTTGCTTCAAAAACAAGGCAGCGCCTCAGCACATGAAGGCTATTTCAACGCTTTGGTCAGAACTTGACCAAATCCCAAAACCTTGTTTACACAACCTGCTACAGACCTATAACCAACAGCTAGCTCAGCCTACGCTTGTATCCCATGATTACACCAAACTAGCATACGAAAATTGTGATGAAAAAAGCAGAGAAAGAGGATGCTAAAACAGGTTCAAATCCCACTTGCTTTTCCCCCTAAAATCACAACAAATTCACCTATAAATACTGGGCTCTATCACATGTTCAAAGGGGCGAGAGGCTGAAGGCTAGAGGCTGGATTTTGGAGAGAGGTTAGTAAAAAAAAGAGAAAAGGGAAGTCGTGAAATCTTTATAAAAATCCAGATTTCTCATACACAAAAAACACACATTTGTTCTTCCCTTTGAACCAAAGAACACAACCACTCTTCCATTACTCTTGCTGACTCAGAACATCCAAAGGCAGCCACTCAAAGCTCCAAGCACGCTCCAGGTAAGTATTTCTGACTTTACTTGTTTTTCATTCTGAACGTCATTAGCATGTAAATATCATAGTATTAATTTTGTATATATCATTGCATGAATAGAAAACTATGGATCAGAACTTCTAGAATAATGCTAGGTTCAGACTTAGGATTAGAACTTCTATGAAATGTTGTGCTGTTATTCTTCTGACTTGCTGTTTGCCAAAAATGAATGAGTTGCTGACGTGCTGATTAATATGAGAAAAGATATGAAATGTAATACAGAACTTATGATGTTCACTCACAGTATCAGCATAACACAGAACTTTTGAGTTCTCTTTACATGTCAAATACACTGAACTGCTGAAGTTTGCTCACTGTTTTAGTGTAATACAGAACTTCTGACTTTTGGTTCACTAGATGAACACCACCCAGAACCTCTGTGTTTTCCCTCTAACGTTTTGCAGGATTTCATAGTGTATCAATCCAGAACCTCTGTTCCCTTTCCCTCTGATGTTTCTTGCAGGACCTCGGAGTTTACCAGTCTAGAACTTCTGATTCCACTGACGTCTCCTGCTGAGTCACAACACTTTGGGCCTCAGAACTTCTGATCCTAGTTGTTCTTCTTGTAGCAACACGCTGTTTCTACCTTGCATTTATTTTTCCTTTACATCTTTTTTAATATTAACATAAAAAAACATAAAAATATTTTCCTTTTAATTTATTTCCTTAAGATAAAAACAGTTTCTAAACAAGTCCATTTCTTTCTTGCATTGTAC
Source organism: Vicia faba (assembly GCA_948472305.1). Taxonomy (NCBI): domain Eukaryota; kingdom Viridiplantae; phylum Streptophyta; class Magnoliopsida; order Fabales; family Fabaceae; genus Vicia; species Vicia faba. Next base: position 1,081,580,867 of record OX451736.1, on the reverse strand, counting down.
ATTTAAACATGATTTTAATAGTAACTTAGAACTTATTTTTACTTGCAACCCCCATTCATAAATATGTACCCCCATCCCCTAAATATTGTAATAGCGTAGGACTTTACATTTCTGCAATTTATCGCTTTCAAATGTAAATGCTAGTAATTAGGCGTGTATGGCAAGATAAAACCAACAAGTAGACCACCAAAAAATCAAAGACAAATGCATGCAATCAAACACACTTTGCACACATGCACCCTTAGGGTAATTTCACTTGTTGCCTTACAAAATGGCCATGTTATACATGTGGGACGTCTTAGCACAAACAAATCGAAAAATACAAAGATCATAGTCCCTCGATGGCGCTATCAAAGTTGCCTTTCAAAATGATCTTATTCCCTAAAGAAAAGTGCTAAGTCATCTCACAACATTTCTATCATGGTCATACGATGACCCAAACACCCGTCCCTTCACATCCAACGATGGGGCTTCTTACCAAATCAATGGTAAGATAGCAACATCTAAAGAAGAAGGAAAAGCATATTTAAGACCTTTCGAGTAGGTAGATTCACTCTCAGTTACTCGCTTGCTCACAACAAAAACATTTTTATACACCCACGCTTTCATCTTTGAACTATTTTCGAAACAAACACTTTGTATACATTCTTATAGAAACGAGAATCATTACAAAATTACATTTTCAAAATAATTTCAAAAACACATCTCACAAACACATCTTTGAACTATCTTCAAAACAAACACTTTGTATACATTCTTATATAAACAAGAATCATTACAAAGTTACTTTTGCAAAATACTTTCAAAACCACACAAAGCACGTTTTTTATAACAAAAGTAAGTGATCTAGCAAGTAACTAAGAGCCCATGGAAAACCATGGATGAAAAGGGTGCTAATACCTTCCCTTTTCATAATCTACCCCCCGAACTCAAAAATATCTCTAAAGGTCTTTCCTGTGCTTTTTCACCTTTCCTTTTTGGATAAAAGAAAAGTCGGTGGTGACTCTTGCTAAACTGCAACATTTGTGAACACAAATGCAAAACCTCAAGTAAGTTCTCCCACCGTATCACACCTACTATCCAGGCTTTCATATCAAAGTAACCCTACTATCCAGGTTCCTTCTTATAGCCATACTATCCAGGCTTTCATATCGAAGTAACCCTATAATCCAGGTTCCATCTCATAGCCCTACTATCCAGGCTTTCATATCGAAGTAACCCTACTATCCAGGTTCCTTCTCACAGCCCTACTATCCATGCTTTCCTATCGAAGCAACCCTACTATCCAGGTTCCTTCTCATAACCTTACTATCCAGGTTCCTCCTCTCTTATCCCCAAACATCGGTCCACAACACTGTAAGACCGGGACCCGATCAAACATGATTGGTTTCGCATTTCCCCAGTAAATCATGGTGCAGCATATACCCCGACCAGATACACAGTACACTTCCACTTCCTCAAGCCGAAGTTATTCCCTATTAGAGTAACGGACAACTGAAGCTCCTAAAACTCTAGTTCTCCCAAGACAGGAAATCAACATCCCCTAGATGGCATCTTTAAGCCCATTTCATGCAATTCTCCGCCGCATCCAGGATGGCATATTTAAGCCCATCTCCGACAATCTTCAATCCTCGACCTCCAAATGGCATCTATAAGCCGATTCCTGATATTATAAATCGAGTGCTACTTCACGCGAGTGCAAATTTTTGGGCACTCTAGTGTTCAATCATCTTCCACCTTAAGATCACGAAAGGCGGAACAGCCAATCTACATCCTCAGGTTTAAGAAGATTGAACAGGGGCAGCTGTTGTACCCCAAAATTTTCCCTCTCATTTTACTCAATACATGTCAATTGAGGTCTCCAAGTTGCTCAAGGAAGTCCAAGAGTTGACTAGACCAACTCTCTCCTAAGGCAGTATACCTCAAAATTAGGGTTTCTATTTTCATCAAGATGGGTGAGCCACAAAAGCCCCATATGCTTTCCAAGGTCTTAATATGTTCCCAACATCATCCATGTCAATTTTCATGCCTTGCATAAGAAGTTTGCCCAATCAACTGCTCAGATGCTTGAGAATCGACTGTACTAGGTCAAAAGTCAATTGTGGCCCACATACAGTCAAACTTCAAGATTTTTGGTCAACATTAACATTTTTAAGTGATATCCATCATTTGATCAAGGGTTGATCATGATTCCTCAATGGATGCTCCAAATTCATCAAAACCCAAAAGTTGCTAAATTAGGGTTTTGCAGGAAAAGTCAACCCAACTTTGACCAAGCATAACTTCTTCATAATTTATCAGAAATTTTCCATCCAAAGCTCATTTTTAAGAGAATTCAATTCCCTACAACTCATATTCATCCCACAAGTTAAAAATATGCACTCATCAAAAGATATGAATTTTGACATTATAGGTCCTTTTGAAAAGTCAACAAAAACACCTTTTGGGTCAAAGCTTCATACATGAACATGGAAGATACAATTGAGATGAGACCAAAAGGGTTGGTTATGGGACATCCTAAGCTTTCTAAAAAGTCCAAGAACACATTCCTAGGGTCAAAATTGAGAGAGTTGTGCATTGTCAAAGTTGGCAATTTTTGGAGAATTGTCAAAAGGTCAACATTGATCAAACTTGCATTTTTTCCAAATGAGCCCATGTTTTCTTGCTTGAAACATGTTCCTAATAGGACCCACGAACCTTGAGCTTTTCCACCTATTATTTTATTACTTTTATCATTTATTTTGATTTTTTATTCATTTAAATCAAAATAAATCAAATTAAATGGTAAAAAAATGAAAACAAATCAAATCTTGAGATTTTTATGCACATTTTGAGTCCATGTACAGCTAGCATGCCAGCCAATTCGTGCAAGGTTCATTAGGGTTAAAAAAGATTGAATTGAAGCAAGTTTGGAAAGAAATCATACATGAAGCAAATCAAATCCAATTTTCATAATTCTCAAAGATTTGATACAAATTTGTTGACCTAATTCAGTCTACTATAAGGGCATAACAATTCCAGATTAAGAGAACAAGGATTGGAGGCGTGAAACAGCAAGAACAAAACTGAAATTTTGGACAAAAAGTGTGAGATCGAAATCCATCTTAGAGCTATCCTCAAGGAGTTTCAAGGCTAGCAATACATTACTGGACATCTCAGGAAGCTTCTCCAGTCATTTGCAAGCCTCAAAGTGTCAAGAATCGCACGTTACAACATCACGGTTTGCACAAAAAAACTCAAACTCGATTTCAATGTTTTACGCATCCTAAACGCATGCTATCTATATATTCTTTTTCATAATCATGATTGCAAGCTTTTTGCATTTCTTAATTATGCTAACAGTCCAGGAATCTATATTCACCATTGCTAGGGTTTAAGAGCTCGATTTGGGGATTTCTGATATAGGGAAAATTAGACCATGAATGGGGTACCATGACACTCGTGAGACCAAGACGAGTTGATTGGTACCATCACAATTGATTTATCATGCTTGTATGGAATTTTTGAATGACACATGTTTTTAGCAACAGACTTGCATCTGTAGGTAAAGGTTTAGAAATCTAAAACGACGGTTCCAGGGAAGAAGACAATGCGTGTCAGCCAACCATTCGTCCGTTTGAATTTCGCGCGTTTGGAATCAGCTTCTTTTATTTCTCCAATAATAACTGAGCTGGTAATCCTCTAATCCCTCCTTTAGTAGTCATATGGGCTTCCACCTCAGACTTCCCCAGATGAATCAAAGCAGCAATCTCATGTGGTTTTGGCTTACCCTCCAAACCAGTAAAAGGAACACGATCGGTAACAGGTAAATCTAATAGATAAGAATACTCCTCCAGTGTAGGCATCAACTGATAATCGGGAAAAGTAAAGTAGTGATACACCGAATCATAGAACTGGATCAAGGTCGAGAGAATACCCTCCTTCATCTTCAGCTTCATGAGAGGAATAATGGATCCATACTTCTTCCGAAAGTCTGCAGAACACTCGATCTCTGGAATTAGACTGACCAACTCATCTATCTTGGGATCCTTGAAACTGTATTTCCCGGTCTTTCTCTTTCCAGAATCCATGGTTTAAAAAGTACCTGAGATATTCACAAATAGTCAACCTTTAAATCCCTTGAAATATTGTTTTCTTCAAAAGATGCTTATGAGTGCATGGATGCATGATGCAGCAGTCACACACAAGATCACACATATAGGGTTCATAGGTTCAACATCACGAGCATGAGGTCAAAGGTACTACCCATAAGGTGTTGGTCTAAAAAGTTATCACCTGCCGAACAAGGTTCTAGAGGTTCCCAAAGTCTACATCCTTCCTTCGGATATTACCAACTTCCCGATTAACTCGGTAATTAGTAATATTCTCAAGAAAGACTCGTCCGAGCGCAGTATTGTGTGACAAATACTTCCGAATTACTCCGTCATAGCTTTCGCACTACACCTAAAAGGCCAAGATGGGTTTGGTATTCTACGGTCCTCAGTTTTAGTAGGCTCCCAGGTCAAAAGCAGTATGTCTTCCCGATTACTCGGTAAACGACACTACAGTCAAAGGGGCCTCCACTGAGTGGGGGATATCATGTCTCCTTTTTTGGGATTACTCCCTCAAAGTTAACATGACTATACCGCCCGTCATATCTTAAAGTTTGCCCAAGTCCGGGTATAGGACTTATGAGTAATCACCAAGAACCCTGAAAACCAGGAAAATCCAAACAAACATATATACAAAATATAACACATAAACACAATAACACATATATAGATATAAACAAAGATAGGCTTAACCCACTTAGGGATGGACCAGTAAGAGGTCAATCTTTCCCCAGTGAAGTCGCCATTTTTCTGTAGCAGTAGAAATGTTCAAGACTAAGCCATTGGATTGACTAGACTTTATACAAATCAAAATCAAAATCGCCACCGTGCTTTATTATTTCCAAAGGAATGGGAAAAGAGCGAATAACCCAAAAGAGGGAGAAAGATTCAAGTTAAGGGGGTTGGTTATGCAAAGGGAAGGTATTAGCACCCTAAACATCTACGGTACTCCGTAGGAACCTCTTTGTAAAATATGTATATTTTGGCTATAAAATGTGTTGTATAGAAATAGATTGGTGGAGGTGAGAAAAGAAGTATATTTTTATGATTTTTGCACCCTCCGCGGTTGTGAACCTTTAGTGCCTACGTACCAACTTTCGTGCAATAGGGGATTAGGGTACACATAGTTCATCTTTTAAAAAATTTGAAACACAGGTGTGTTGGTTAATTTTAAGAGATAAGACATCATCGTCATTGTCCGTGTGGAAAACATACTTACTACCCACAATCATGAGAAATGAGAATTTGCATCATCTCAAAGTGGAGGATATGGCTTGGATCTTAAAATCAACAATGCCTCACTCAACACCCAAGTGGAAAATATCTCACTTCACTACATATTATAGAAGTATAGTTGTTTGCATCACTACAAGGAATGACAAGAGTCTAATCTTTTGAGAAAAGTTTAAAGATAAAAGCCAAAGTGGCAAAATGGTTTGAAATGAGATTGATTGACTTTTAGTCTTCTCACAAAAAATGTCAAGGTATTATTAAATTGATTGAAGTTTATTTATGAAAAGGTTTTAAAAATGCATGGACCTAAGTCTAAGTTTATTGTAAAAGTGGTTTAAGTTTAAAACAAGAAGAGTTTTCGAAAGGAGGGAGAAGATTTTTGAAATTAAAGAAGATGGGAGGAGAAAAAGAGACTATCCTAAAGCATAAGGTAAAAGCTAAGGATAAGATCGTCTAACCAACATGAAGCCAATACTTGACATTATGAGCCAAGATAGAATTACAATTCTTTGGATTGAAACCAAGCAAGCAAAGATACTAGACCTCTTGAGAGAACCAAACTTCAAGTGTATTAAGTCTTCACAAAAGTTGGGCAGAGTAACGGCTGTATACGGGTGAATTCCATATTACAAACAAAGAGTGTAATCACAAAAACCTGCACACACAAAAAAACAAGCAACCCAATGTCTTGAGGTAAACCTCAAGAACTCCAGACAAAATAATCATACAAAATCACAAGGTCTCCAAGATAGGCCAAGGTTTCTAATCCTAAGTCCAAGAAATAGTCCCATGCTCCATCATGCCAAGGATAGTAATCAAATAGTCCAAGTACCATTAAGAGTTTTTTAGGGTTTATGTTGATTATTAAGTATCTTAAGAAAAGAAAATAAAAGCTCAAGTGAGCAAAGTAAAAATGACAAGAAAATAAATGCTCAAATGAGCAAAGATGAAAATGGCATGAAATGTAAAATACTAAAAAATAAATAGTACATAAAGCATAAAAAAGAATAAAAGCATAAGATAAAACAAGTCAATAATTAGTGGTTAGTTGGATGACCATCTTGAAACTTGCATTTGGAACTCATTAGAGGATTGTTAGAACCAAAGCCTCCACACAATAAGTTGCATTTGCTTTTTGTCAAGTACATCATCCATTTGGAATTCTCACAAGTACCATTTAATGATCAACGATGTTTAAGTGATCCGCGTTGACCAAAGGTGTTGTAGATCCATTAGAGGATTGGTAGAACCAAAGCCTCCACACAATGAATCTCAAGGTTATTGGATAAAAGAGATCAAACTAACATACTTGGGCTTGCAACCATAAGTTTGGGCCACGAATGATCATTTATTCGAATCGGGACAAAATTTAGCGTTATGTTAAGCAATCGTAAGTGGACTTATATAGAAGTCGCACCTATTTTGAGGCCGGTCAATAGCAATCTATGCACTATTTGTTTTGAGACATGATATATAGATCATGCTCCAACAATATTTAGTGCAATAAGAAGGGGATGAGATGAAGAGGGATTAGGGCAAAAAGATGAATAAACCACTTTTGAATTAAGAATTTAACCAAACTATTATTAAAATCATTCATCCATTTTGGTGGAGTTGAACTCAACACCCAAGATCCAATGATGTTAATAAAGTCATGATCAAAAAATCAACTCAAGACAGCCAAAAAATCATATTTAATATATACATTAAAAAGGTTAAAAAAATGTTAAAAAATAGAAAATAATGAGGAAAATATCAATTATGTTCAAATTATTCAAGAAATGAAAAATAAGGCCATAGAAAAATCAGAAATGGATTCAAATATTTTAATAAAAATTTCGGTGATTTTTAAAAGTCAGAAACTATTTTTAAACTATTTAAAATTGCTAAAACAAACATAAAATAGATCAAAAATAGTAAACCTCAACATAAAATTCCATAAAATTTCTAGAAAGTCAAAATAATGCAAAATAATATTTATGAATTTTTTCAGAATTAAAAAATGTCAGAAAGTATTTTTTAAGTAATTAAAAGAAAGCAAATAATATAAAAAATACCAAATGTTAAAATAAAAAATGTGAAAAAATATTCATGAGATCAGAAATAATTCAAAGTATTTTTGTGAATTTTTTCATAATTTTTGAATAAAAAATAAAAGAGTTATGAATTTTTGAAAATTTAATCAAATAAAATATAAAAATCAGAAAATAAAATAAAACCAAAAAGATGTGGACCATCAGATCAAAGTCAAAACGCGTTAATAAGCTAATCCAATGGACCAGACGCGCTGTGCTTGATATGGACCTTAGTGAAACACACATGTGATCAGAAAAATGGCAACCAATGAAATTAAAACGTTTGACACGCTATCATTGGCTGAGACGAGACATGTCATCGTCTTCAACCTCCAGAAACCCTGCAATGGGGATTTTGTGATATCCTTCAAATGGAAAAATTAGGATCCCAGGCTAGCATCATTGAACTCGTCTCTTCAAGACGATTCTAACACAACCATCGCAGAAAATTTATATAAGGTATGGAGAGAGATATGAATCAAAAACCCAGAAAATAGCGAGCACCTTTAATTTGAGATTTCTCTCTCAATTCTCAATGGATTTAAAAATTGTAAACAGCATTAGAATCAGACAAAGGAGTAGAATAGATTAGTGCTTGATTTGGATCCAAATGGTGGAGAATTCTACCTTTTCGAAGTTCAAGTAAGAAGCTATGAAAATGGACTTCTGTAGCTTGAATTATGGGTCATTTTGATTGGTTTAAGTGTTGGAGAGTTTGTATGAAGTTCAAGGATGATGAATGCGCAAAGAATTTTGGAAAAGGAAGCTTAAATTTCAAAAACTGAATTAAAAAAAAGTGGGTTCGTGTGAGGTTTTGGCAGGGTGTTCTTGGCTCTCTAAGCTTGGGAAATGGATGGGGGATGACCCTCTATTTATAGGGAAGTGAATGGGATCAAAAGGAAGAGTGAATGATGCATTTTGGAGGGAATCCGTGTGGGTCTGCATCATGAAGAAAGTGTGACTCAATTTTGATCAAAACTCAGCTAAATCGCGCGTTTCATGATGCTAAACACTTTTGGGAAGTTGCTAATCATGATTAGAAACAAGAACGCATGGAAAACTTGTGTTTAGAAGCCAAAACAAAGATTTCAAAATTCTGACTTTGTGAAAAATTCAGTTTCAAGTTACCAAATTCAAATCCATGGCATTTCCAACTCAATGAGTCTTAGGGCATAATTCTTGATGCTTTGGAAAGATGAGGTTACAAGTTTTGCAATGGAAAAAGAATTGAATCAAATGGATGCTTGAGCTGAAAGTTACATGGAGTCAAAGTTGAAGAAAAAGAGTTGACTTTCCATACTTAGAAATATTTCAAATTCTTCTTTAAAAATGACCTATAATCTTTTGTATCCAAACATGGCCTTACACTTAGAATTTGCTCTTGACCAAAAAATATGGAATGAAGTAGATATCTTGAATGACAATTTGAAATTTGAACCACTCAAAATCTCCAAAAATTGAGCAAGTTATGACTTGTTGAAGTTGGTCAAAATCATGAAATGACCTATAATCTTTTGCATTCTTAAGGCAACTTCCACCCATTTTCTCACTTTGAACATAAAATAAGTCATACAGTAAACATCCTTAAGATCATCATGGAAAAATAATGGACTCAAGGTGATAAAAATTGACCAAGTTATGACCATTTGAAGTCACATATGGAAAATTGGAGATTCATCTGGATGACTTGTAATCTTTCTTCTTCACCAAGTTCCTTCCACATGAAAACTCCTTAAAAATTTTAAAGTGATTTGTTGATAGATCTTTGAAGAGAGATATGTATTTGGAATCACTCAAAAATACCAAAAGATGAGCAAGATATGCTCCTTTGAAGTTCAAAACCCTAGCCTCTAGATCAAGAAAATGCTTTGAGGAAATTTGACAAGTTTGAACAAACTTCTTGTGCCAATATTCTTTCTTTGTGAATAGAAGTTGTTGAGGATGATGATGAGGACTCATAGCCACCAAAATCACTTCCATATCTTGAAATTTGAGATAAATGTGCTCTTGTGATCAATAGGAACAAGACCTTGTCCAATCATGACAACTTCTTCCCTCAACCCCTTGTACTTTTGAATCAATTTTGATAGCTTTGAAATGTGATGAACCAAAGCAAATTTTCCATTCCAATTCTTCCAAAACCAATCCAATGGTGAGGTTTGAATTTCTCAAGCTATGTTGACTGGGGCATGGAAATAAACTCATGAACCCATGAAGCAACCTGCTAAACCTCATTGCCTTTACCTACATTATTAACAAGTAAGGCAAACCAACATTGCATTTTTATTAATTAGAAAGAAAATCAAAGAAAAATATTCATGATCACACAAGAAAACAAGTCAAGGTGCTTGGTAACTCCTCAAAAGAGCAAAGCTAAAGATAGGGAGAAGAACCAAAAGCCCTATTGTGATTTTGTTGTGATTAAAACAATATGGTATGATGAAGGGATCTTAGGGGCAAAAATTGGGGTACAACACTATGGGCTTATCGAATAACGCCCCACTCGACGACCGAAGAGACACCATTCCGACTGACTTACGGCACCGAGGCAGTCATCCTAGTAGAAATCATGGATCCATCTAGACGAACTGAAATGCCCCTCGACGAGGAGATGAACGAAGAGGCCCTAAGAGACGAGCTCGACCTTGTTGAAGAAATCTGATCAGGAGCAGCCCTGGAGAGGCCACGCTGAAATAGCAGGTAGCCCTACGCCACGACAACAAAGTCATAAAGCGCAAGTTTCAGGTCGGCAACATAGTCTTGCAAAGAAACCAGAAGGATTCATGCGAAGGGAAATTGGTCGCTAACTGGGAAGGACCTTACCGCGTCCAGAGAGCTACGAGCACCGAAGTATATTACCTCGAGCAACTGAATGGAGAACCACTACCTCGGCCCTGGAATGTTGCGATGCTAAAACAATATTATAGCTAAGTCCCTAACCTGCTGAGGACTTCAGTCGTCGAATACTCATCTTCAGCTGACGAAGGGAAAACTCCGACCATGTAAGCACGTCGTAGTACAGTCATGGCCTACCAACCAATAAAAAGCAAGATTTCGTTTAAATTTTACAAGCAACATCTTTTCCCGACAGGGACACCTTGAATGAGATTTGTTGTCGAAGTACCTCAACATGGCAGAACACCCAGCTCACGATGGGTAATTCATGCCACGAGCATAGGATCCCGAAAGCGATCATACGCCCGTCCCACAGATTCCCACTCCGCGTCCTCGACACACTTCGACATGTGTCGAACTAATATTAGGGTCGAGCGCATATCTCCACACGGAAGACACAAACTTCGTGAGAAATTCATAACGACCACAACGACAGTTGGGTACATATATCCAAGGGATATATCAAAAATTCATAAAATAAACAGTCATAAACAACATAATTATATGGCATCAAAGCGAAGCAACGCAATTATAATATGCCGACCACAAGGGTCGAGGTTGTTCAAAATTACAGGTCATGCACGACGACCACAAAAACTAAATGAATGATAGCGGGCACGCAGGCCCTGAAATGATAGCGGACACGCATTCCTTGAATAAAAAAAATACAATCAAGCTTCCTCTTCCCCGTTGCTACTATCAGGGGGATAAAGGATCTTCCCATTAATAACTTGGTTAAATGGGCCAGCTCCCTCGACCACTATCTCAACCCCCGAGTTTAAGATATTTATCTGCTCGACAACAGTGTTGAAGTCGTAGCCAAAGGTATCTACGACGTCTTGTTCGAGCACACAGATGTAAGCGATCAAATTTGCCCTGGTCGCCATGCCCTTCTCCGTATCGGTCTCATCCTTGGATGGGGCAGTGATCCCTTCCAACTTCGTCGTACGAGCGACCAGATGCTCGTTTTCTTTAGTGGCGGCCTCTAGTTGAGGCCTCAGCTCATTTAAATCTTTGAGAAGCCGAACTTGGGCCTCGAACTTTGATTCGTGGTTGAGGATGTCACACTTTAACTTCTCATTTTTGGCCTTCAACTTGTGAATTTTGGCATAGGTCATGTTGAGAGAGGCTTGAGCACTCGAGGACTCATTGTTTAGCGAAAGGGCTGTCTCGAGCACTCTCATCACAACGGCCACATCATCGGCCAAATTCTTCCAACGAAACTCCTTATCTTCAGACAAGATTTCCTCCCTGTTCTCCTCGTGCACGTCGAGAGAGCTCTCCCCACTGAAGAGATCACGATTTAGGTAGCAAGGAGGCATACAAAGACCCCCGTGGGCACTTTGTCACCCTCGGGTGTTACGCCTGCAGCGCTATCCACACGCTTCCTCTTAGCCCCGGGCTCGTTAACGGGAATCTGGGCGGGCTCAGCAGAGGAAACCAGGTTTTTTGATAAGGAGGGGGAACCACTAACCCGACCGACAAATTTGGCCTGTTCCTGAAGTTGGGTGACTCTTTTTTTTGCCCAGAGGTGGACGCGTTCTTGGGCCTTAACTTTAACAGACGCTCAAAAAGGGATTCCCTTCGACCTGCAATAAAAAAGAATCGTTAGTCGGGTTAGAAAACCAAAAATAGCGCGAGCACGTTCTCGCATAAAAAGGAGTAAACTAACTAGGCTACGTCCCCTACCTAAAAGCCTCATGGCTTCCCCATTTGAGGAGCATTCGAGCAAGGCCTTCGTGTTGATCAACCTATTGACTAAAAGATACTCCCCCTCATCGTCGAACAAGAGGTTGTTGTTCACATCCACGCACTTTGCGGGGGAGAAACTCTTGACATAAGCCGACAACTTCTCGTACGAAAGCCGGTCTTAAGCGTCTAGGTCCTCGGGTTTCACAGCATAATATTAGGGCCTTTATTCGAAGTGCTTCCACTGCCATTCGAGCGGAAATCTGGCCATAAGTCGGGAACTGGCCGCCCATCCTCCACCTCTTCCACACGAGTATACATGGAATCTATGGCCACGTCCGTTAGGGGCTTCACGATGAAATACCTCTCTTTGAAATTCCGGACAGACTCCAGGTAAGGCCTGAAGAGCTTCCCAAATTGCTTGAACGACACCCACGTCTGCCCCCCTCTGACGGATTGTCTTTGGAGGTTAAAGATACGAAAAAAGAGGGGGCAGCGTGGCACCTATCCTCAGATACTGGCAGACGAGCTCGAACGCTTGCATAAACGCCAGCGCATTCGGGTGGAGTTGAGAAGGCGCCGATTGAAGCCACTGAAAAACCCCGACTTGAAAATCATTGAAGGGCAAGCGCATCCCCGCCTCTTTAAAAGCAAATTCATACATGGGGAACTGTTTCCCGGGTACGTCAAGCATATTCTTCGGTCACGATGGGGAATTTGGAGCATCCAAATGGCGGGGGAGGGGGGGGGGCTTCTGCGCGTACCTCCGGGAAATTGAACGCATCGTTGCATCTTTGGAAAAGCACGACCGTTTGTTGTGGGGCTCAGGAGCAACCCAAACCAAAGGGTCCTCGTCAGTGTGGGTCTCGTCTTCATAATTGGCGACCAGAATGTCATCCCCAACTGAGTGCACCATTATACCTGAAAAGCAGGGGAAAAATAGTGAATTCGACATTATCAAATCCACCCTTCCATCGTAGATCAAGTGAAAGGGCGATGAACTCGACCCAAGCCCTCAACTATACGCTAAAGCAGACTATTTCGTTGGGAGGTCATGTTGTCAGGGGGATGATCACTCACCGAGCGAGAAGCCCGAGATAATCCCTGTAACCGGGGAAGCCATCCCCTGTGCTACTGCCACTATTCGGGGATACTCCCCGACGCTATAGTTAATAAACATTCATAAAGTGCCCGACAGATTCATGAGTGCTCGACGCAGAATTCATGAACTTCAATGAACATTCATGAGTATTCATCATAAAACTCATAAATGTTCATCCAATAAAGGTATAATTTAGACATTTAATCCAGAAACGCTTAAGAAACGTGGTGTTAAGAGGTTGTAACTTACTTGGATGAAGAACTCAAAGAGAAAATCTGGGAAGTTGAGAGGATTGATTCACACAACGAGCAAGGAAATCTGGGAAGTTGAGAGGATTGCTTCACACCACGAGCAAGAAAAGTTGAAAGGAAACTTGAGAAGATGACAAATGAGACCCAGGGGCCCCCTTTTATAGGTGACCCACGCCCTAAGAGGTCCCTCATGAAAGGTCATCATTTCATTGGGCCTTTTTGCTTTCCCCTTGAAGGGGTGCCACCCCAAAGCATTAGCCACGTGGCTCAACTGTCAACCACGCATCCCTTCTGGATTGACGAGCATATGCCCGACTCCTACGCGTTATCCCCAGACACGCACGAGACAGATGCCCCACGCGAGGGAATGCTCGACACTAGAGCGCGTATACGGGCACATCCATTCAACCACCTCAGGGACGAAGTAATGCTCGACATATCGACAACTCCCTCAAGACGGGTGCGTCAAAAGGAATCTCACGGAGGCTCTCCATTACTAATAGGTCCTCTCGAGCAAGCGACTGACCCCTTCGGTCTCGCTGCCCGCTCATCCATAATATCCCTCGACACACTCGAGCTTGTCCCCCATGCGGGCAACAACTCGTTCCTTTCAAGGGACTTTGGTCGTCTTCCTCGATCAAGTCTCTGGCATCGAGAGTTGAACTCAAGTCACCGCCCTTTTGCTCAATGGCAATAACTTGGGGGGCTCCTGATCTGGATTGGGCCTACACTTGCCCTTCGAATGGGAAGCCCAAAAACAACCAAAGTTAGGGACCGTTGGACAACTCCCCACACGATTGTTGGAGGACGTGGCCCACGATCCCACGACAGCCATCTTAAACTGCCCTCCGAGAATCACGGGCCCAACCCTATTCTCGCGGAGCAGTTGACCAGGGGGGAGTCCATTTACTGGACTCCATACACACGTAAGCCTTGGCAGTTCCTGTTATTGAGCCTCAACGTGGCCCAATAGTGGGAACCTTGGCCCAACGCTGAGGGCTATAAGTACCCTTTTCCTAAGAGGGTCAGACATTCAATTTAACACTTCTAACTCTTAACACTTGCTTGCTCATTTCGCAACTTACTTTGTCATCGGAGTGTCTTGCAGGTACCCCATCTCATTCAACTTTTGCCCGAGCTAGCTGTGACGATCCATTTCTGATTTGGTAAGATCAATAACAAAAAGAGAGAAACAAACAATAAATACAATGATTGAAAATTAAATTAATATTAGTATTAAAAATATAAATTACATAAATATTTACTTTTAAAAAAATTATTCATAAATAAATATTAACAACTTGTTTAAATGTTAGAAAACGTATAAAATAAATATTGCTAGAAGAAACTAAACCCTAACTAGGAAATATCAATTGAATTACCTAATCATTTTATTTCTCAATAAATATTCATTCATTTATTTAGTTATTTATACAAATATAGTTGATTTTTTAGTCAAAATCAAACGAATGTTCACTTACTTATTTACAACTTTAGATGAATGTAAATTAACCGTTTTATTTTTATTGATTTAATTATAGATATTATTATTCTATTAGATTAATATGTTATTAAGTAATTGTAAAAAAAGAAATATTTTGTTTTTGAAAAAAAAATCATATATTTGTGAAAAGAAGGAATAGTTAAAGTTAATACAAAATGATTTCGTAAATATAATTGAGTTAATAGCCAGTAGGTAATTGTGGTCCTAAATTATAATAGTATTATTTGACCAAAAATAAAAAGTAACTGAAAAATTTATTGAGTTTGGCTAAGGACATAATCGTCCTAAAAAAAAAACTCTTTTGTTCTCCGTCACACGCCTTAATCCTTGCCTGCTGTTATTACAACTTACATTTCCTTTTGACCTGTGGGTCCCACTCCATTAGTTAGACCGCGGCACCACCGTTACACACGGTAAATTTATCTTTTTTTTTTCCTTTCTTTTGTATAATTTCCTTTTTTTTTTTTTATTAATTTTTTTTTGTGAGAAATAAATAACTAAAAAAGATAAAGAAAATAAATAAATATTACAAAGTTTTTCATAGTTCTAAACTTGTAATTGTAAGCTATAACATTTCTCACTGAGAAGAAACAAGAAACCCAGCAGCATAGGGAAAAACGCTTTCTTTTTCTTCTTAATCTATAGATTATGCCATTTGGGGTTTTTCTCTGAGACATTGATTCTATCTCCCAAAGCTGAAACCTTTTTTCTTTTGGGTCTTACCCAAAACCCTTATTTCTTCTTCCATGCTGTTCTTGTTCTCTTTCTAGAACACCAATGGTAGGAGACATGTGTTTCCTCTACAAGGTAACTACTTTCCACTTCCTGTTTTCCTTTTTTCTATGTCTCACAATGTCCTCCTCTTTTTACCCTTTTTAGCAACTTTTTCTGTTGAATGGTATAGCTAGGAGTTTTTCTCTCTGAAAAAAGAAATTGTAAAAATTTGACTTTTTGTGTTCTTAGATGTTTTATCATCTAATTATGGTGCTTTTTGACTATAACTGGACTAATATTGACATTAACATGACTTTAAGTACAGCTCATTTTGCATGTTTTGATCTGGTTTTGTTATCTCAATTTGAGGGCTTTTTATGTTTGTTACCAAATGTATGCATGTCTTCTGTTTGACCTAATGTTTGACATAAGTCCTTTTTTTTCGGTTGCATGTCTTATTGGAACAATGCTCCTAAAAATTTTCATTTTACTGTTTTTTATTTATTTTTTTACTTTGGATTACTAATGTATCAACAAATTCAGATTAATATGTACTAATTTTTTTTTTTGAGAATTTGTTTACCTTAGTAGATTCTACACACCAATTTGATTATTTTCTATATGTTTTTCTTGGATATGAGGGATGGTAAGACTCCATAAGTTATAACCTAATTGGTTTAGTTTTTAGGAATGAAAGTTGTCACATTGTTTACATAGTAGTGACTTTTTATGTTGAATGTGGATGGCAGGATATTCTTGTTATAAAGCCTCCCAAGAAATCCCCAATGTTGTTAAGGATGGCGGTTTTTATGTTTTCAATGGTCAGCGCTGTTTCAATCTTCTATGTATGTATAAAGCAGATAGGTATGGAAGCGAGGACTGCATTTACGGACTTCAAAGTAATTGGTAACCTTACTCATAGTAGAGTAAAACGAATGCATCCTCACATGCTACATTATCCCAAACCTTTATCCTTTAGCAGGTAATGGGAAGAACTTGTTGTTAATCATTATCGGCTGGATTTCATTAGGCAGATATTGATTGCTCTATTCTTTTTCAGGAATGAGTGTGCTCCTAATCCTGTCATGTTTTTTGCAATATTGTCGAATCAGAGATCGGGGAGTGGATGGTTTGAGACCCTTTTGAATAGCCACACTAATGTGAGCTCAAACGGCGAGATATTTTCTGTTAGAGAGAGAAGGAAAAATGCTTCTTCCATTTTGAAGGCTTTGGATAAAGTATATAATTTAGACTGGCTCAATAGTGCTTCCAAGAACGAGTGTTCTGCAGCAGTTGGACTCAAGTGGATGCTTAATCAGGTATGTGCACTTCTTGTCAAGTTTTCTTAGACGTGTTTTCAACGCATCCACACTTTTATTGATAATAATGCTAGTCCATACAATTGGGAAATTTGTGGCTTTTTTTGCTATTCTTAATTATCCGTCATAGGACTGTGTGAGGTTTGTGCTGTGATATACATGCATTAGTTTCTGTAGTTTTGTGTATACACAGGCCTAGAAGCTGAAAGAATGCCTAGATTTTTCACAATACTATTCAAAATTCAGTCAATGGTCACCTTAATCTTAATTGAAAATGTAAATTGTAGAACGCCTTTTATTCTGCCGCCTCGTCGACTGACTGAACTCCTAAACCATGTATATCAAATTCTCGCGAGCCTTTGTTTTTTTATAGTTGTTGACAAGAAGAGAATACCCAGTTTTTGTTCGCAAGCAAAAGCAAAGCTTACCTCTGCGTTAATCTACATTTTATTTCATTTGCTGTTTTCCACTTGTAAAAATTGGTTAGAATAGAGCTACATAGCTGCACCTGAATAAAACACGGGTTGAGACCTGCAATGCAAGTATCATGTCGCTGTTTTTTTTTTTGTTGAAACAAGATATGGGGTCAGAGCATTATCCTAATGTATAACTTGATTAACTTTGTCAAAGCATAAGATATTTTGATAACAAAAGATAAAATGAAGTCAAACTCTTTTCATAAGCTATTCTAGAGAGTTTATGGAAATGAGCTTAAAACAAGTTATGGACATGTCACAAGCTGTTTCCAGAAGCTCTCCAAAATAGTGTCACGACTCGCGAGTGCATATGTCAATCTATAAACTCAAATAAGTCATTCCAAACCAACCTTAATAGATCTCCTTGCTTAAAGAATGGAGACCACAATGTCTTATTCTGAAGAATTATTTAGATTGATTTTACACACTTTTACAAACTTAACTTTTCAAATATTGCATTTAAGTACACGATTCTTACGAGTTTGACTTTGCTCCATTTATCTATCCTCTATTTAGTGTCCATTTGTGAGAAAGATAGACACAAGTGATAGATGGGTTCCACTAATTTAATAAGTGGATTTTACTAATGGGTCTCACTAATTTATCACTTGTGTCCATCTCTCTCATAAATTGATATTATATCGAGAATACATAAATGGAGCAAAGGCAAACTCGATTTATATCTACGTAAGGGACATGTTGAAGGAGTGTCATACATACATGCGAGTTACGACCTTTCCGCTTATATTTTCAAGATGCGAAAATGTCACTCATAAATTACATCTGCTAGTTTTAAATGTAGAAGTTTTGATAGTTTGATCTACTGGCGGGTGTTTCATATGACAGTGTCTCTTCTTTTCAGTTCCCTAAGTTTTACATTTTCCCATCCCTGTCTTTATGGTTTCTCATGAGAATTGTGTGATGTTGAGAAATTATATCAAGGATATTGGTAGTGGAGTTCTAATATTTCTACACTTGCGTGTGCGTGTGTGTGTAGCCTAGTGGTGAAGACTTGGGTCTTAAGAGTGTGTTCTTCTCAAGGTCTTAGGTTTAAATCCTACTAGCTACAATTTAGCTTCTTCAAAAAAAAATATTTCTACTGTTGCACTTCTTGTGGCTATCAGTTAGAATTGGTGGAATTTGGCATCTGGTGTATACCTCACATCAACATGCTTTTTCTTCTTTCTCTTTCACTCTATTTTCTTCCTTCGAGTTTACGCAAACATATCATTTGACACATTATAAGAAATCTGTTGGTTTGTGCAGGGATTAATGGAGCATCACAAGGAAATAGAAGATTACTTCAAGCATAGAAGCGTTTCTATCATATTTCTTTTCAGGAGAAACTTACTACGCAGACTGGTATCTATGCTAGCCAATTCCTATGATAGTCACGCCAAGCTATTGAATGGAACACATAAATCTCATGTACACTCTGCAGAAGAGGTCTCTCCCTACACTTTTCCTTCATATATTGTTCTTAATATTTGTGAAATTAATCTAACATAAATTGATCTTTTAGGCTGATATTCTTTCAAAGTATAAGCCTATCATAAATTCTACATCATTGGTGGAGGACTTGAAGGACATGGAGATAAAATCTGCAAAGGCTTTACAATACTACAATAGCTCTCGGCATATGATCCTTTACTACGAGGATCTTATGAGAAATCACACTGTAAGGACCTCACCATATATCTTCTATCACGCCTCGACTTAAAATCAATTCTTGTGGTTTATGCCGTGAAACCAAACAAACTGCATGGGAAGAAATTTCACCATATATCTTCTGTCATGCGTTTACTTATTTTTAAACTATGAGATTCACTGTGTTGTTTGTTGCAGAAGCTAAAAGACGTGCAAGAGTTTTTAGGGTTGCCACAAATGGAGTTAACGAGCCGTCAGGTTAAGATACACAAAGGACCATTATCAGATCATATTCAAAACTGGGACGAAGTTAACAAAGCATTGACAGGAACTGAATATGAGAGTTTCCTTGAAGCTGACTATTAGTAGGTCATGGTTGCTTCTAACCTTAGTAAAAGTTGTACATACCAACTTCACTCGATAGTATCCTACACCAACACCGACACTACCTCACTTCATGAAAAGCCTGGAGAGTTTGGGTTTGATTCTGGAACACGGTTGCAGTGTTTCTGATGCCTTTTCTTGTCACCACATCCTAATTGATGAAATGAATACCTATGATCAGTATAATAATGGCTTTTCTTCTTTAAGTTAACATGGATATATGCCACTGCCACCTAATTAGTTTATGTGAAGTAGAGCTCAAAATATTTTTTTGTGATTAGTGTAGATTGGATAATATTAGATCTCACTAGTTAAATTTTTCCAACAGTTATTGTTGAATGAATTTATATAGATCTCACTAAAAAAATCAGTGATGATAAATGTAATAGAAAAAATATGCTGTTAATAATGCAAATTGATAAGAGAATTTTTTAATTCCCTTCCTAAAATGCAAAAGTTTATTAGAAATGTATTTTGACGGGTTTGAGTATATAAAAAAGTGGATTGTGAAATTTTCGTTTTACAATACTAGTATTTGTCTATACGAATGAAGGCATGGACTTCGATGCAATATCATATTTATTCACCTTTAAAGGTTGGAAGTTTATATCATTAGTCTACTAGACAAAAAAGAAAGTTTTAATTTTAGTTTATATTGGACTTTTTCTAAAAGAAATGCTAATTAGTACGAATATATTCTCATAAATATGTAATACTGGTGTAAATAATATGTTATTTCATATTAAACAATTTACACTTTTATTATAAACTTAATAAAGTTACAATTCAACACAAATTAAATTATAAACTTCAACACAAATTTAATTATAAACTTCAAACTATAGTTACAACTCATAGTTTTACTACAAACTTTCAAAATGAAATTACTACATAACACACTATCTAATTTAATCATGTTGAAAGTTTCTTCATTCTAATAAGATTTTTAAGTCATCAAGTGTTCTTTAATATTTTTGTCAACATATTTTATTGCCAATTTCATTTATTCAAGTTTCAATCTATCACTGTTTACTTGATCTCTTGAGAACTGGAGTTTCTTCTTAACGTGCTTGCTATTGACTAGAATAGTTCATTATTTACCGTTTGAACTTAGAATCACTTGGTTTGAATGTGGAGAGTGGGAGAGAGGGGTTTGAATGTGGAGAGTGGGAGAGAGGGCTTTGAATGAGAGAAAGTATAAGGTGATAATATTTTCATTCACGATGACAACAATATCTCTAAAGTATTTAAACTATTACAAGTGAATAATTGGTTACACAAAATTTGTAACTGATTACAACGGCTAAAATACTGAAAAATACTAACAGTGGTAACCGATTACTGCAAATATGATCTGACCTGATCAGAAATGGACCGTCACGGCTGGCTCCGAGCAGAAAGCTTTTTGAACGAAGGGGGGGGGGGGGGGGGGGGGGTACCTGCAAGGCACTCCGATGCTGAAGTAAGTAGGAGTACGAGCAGATAATAGCAAGTGTATGGTTAGAATGATGAATACCTGACCCTCTGGAAACAGAGGGTATTTATAGCCCCCAGCGCTGGGCCAAGGTTCCTTCATTGGGCCGGGCAGGTTTGGCCCAATGGAGGAACTGTCAGGTTCTACGTGCGTAGTGGGGATCCGCATGTGGTCCCCTTCCTGGATGTTCTGCGTGAAGTGCGGGCGGACGGAGACGCGGTCTTTTCGGGGTATCGTTGGGGGAACAGTGGACTGAGTTTGCCCTAGTTGGGGTACTCGAGGTAGTGTCGAGCTGGACATCAGGATGTGGGGCTGGACCGCAGTATGTCGAGCTGGAGATGTAGCTGTCGAGCATGCGACTACCCGTCGGGCACGGTCGTGACTCTTTGGTCGACGTGGTCCTTAGTAAGTCCATTTGGACTGGGCTTTAGCAATGCTTTTGGGCCTGTCGGGCCCAGTCCAGAACAGGAGCCCCCCAAGTCGTGGTTCCTTTGTGAGGAGCCATGGCTTGAACTCAGGTCGTTTCCTCATCGAGGTCTCGTGCCCGGGACAGAGGTGCAGACCCTCGAGGGCCTCTTCGTGCCGTGCTCGGGGACATCTTCCGCGGTGGATGCCTGGAGGATCCTCACCGGGGCGTGTCCGTCGAGCACACGAGGTATCTTTCGGGAACTGTGCCGCCACCCTATGGCGATAGGGTCATCATTGCGTTGGGAGCAGCGCGTCGGGGAGAGAGACTTCGTGGTTGCCCGAGGTGACGTTTGGTATTCCACGTCATCACTATAAATATGAACCTTGGGCCCCATAACACGTTTCTATTCTTTGTGCTCTCTCTGCTGTTGCTCTTCCAGATTTTTCCCAGTCGCGATCTTCTGTCACAGATTCTTTTACTCCGTAGTCGAATCCTACCTCTTGATTCAAGTAAGTGGTTTATCTTCTTCATTTTCCTGTTATAATGCATGATTTTCAGCGTTTGTAGATGTTTTAGGGACTGTGCGCGTGGGACTAGCCCGGTAAACTCATACTTAGCTCGACATATTCATGTTTAGGATCGGCAAACGCATGTTTGTGGCCGGTATATTCATAGTTTTAGGTGATAAACTTCAGCGCTGCCCGGGGTCTTCATGATCCAGGGCGCCTGATTCATGATCGCGCCCGGTATGTTCATGGTCCTGGCCGTGGGTCTCATGACGTTGCTCGCCATGTTCATACCTTGGGTCGACATGTTGGAGAGTGGCCGCGTAGTCGGTTTGAAGAAGAACACATCGAGTTTTCAGGATGTCGGGGAGGCAGCCACTCGTGTAAACTGACTATGTGGTCGTGCATGGGACGACGTGGTTTGTCGAGGGTATGGCTTCGTGCCCAATTGACTGGTTTCCCGTGCTCTGCAGGTAACCATGGCGGACGAGCCGTGCTCCTCTGGGCGCCACGATCGTGAAGAACAAAGTGCTGATGAGTCGGTCAGCTTGATTGATACTGTCGACGACCCTTTGCTGGATTGGGTGGGCGCCGAGCCCCGAGGGATCGCGTCGATCTACAGCCGAGGCGACTGAAATCCATATGCTGTCCTCGAAGCGGGCCAGGGCCAGCCCGACTTCCAAAAGAATTTCGTTGTCATGCGCCCGTCCTCCCGTTCACGGATCTGCTCGGTGTATCCAGAGTATAGCTTCGCGATGTACGAGATCGCGTTCAAAGATCTTGGGCTGCAGCTGCCCTTCAGTGATTTCCAGGTCGGGGTCTTCACTCATCTGGAGTTGGCCCCGTCCCAGCTACATCCGAACTCACTCGCCTTTATCCGGGCGTTTGAGCTGACGTGTCGCTTTCTGAGGATCGGGGCAACCATACCGCTCTTCTTCAGGATTTTTCATCTGCAGCGCCAGTCTCGAGGAGGGAAACACAGCTGGGTCTCCCTGAAGCAGTCGAGGAGACTCTTCAAAATGTATATGGACTCCGTAAGGGGTTTTAAAGACAAGTGGTACGTTGTGCGGCCAGTTACCACCTCTGCTTTGGGATCCCTGTACGAGGAGGAGGAGCCCCTCAGTGATGATGACGGGGAGGCGGTTTTGGGCGACGATGGGAATCCTGTGATGGCCCGTACGGCCAAGTTCCCTGTGCACTGGATGTTCAGGCACTACGAGCACGGGACTGGTTATTACCATACTGCTGCCGGGGACATGTGCTCGGAGGATGAGGAGGCGTACGCCACACTTTGTCGGTTTGTCGATAGCTTCCACCCTGCCCGGTGGGCCACGAGGGAAGGGGACGATATCTTGGATGCAGAGGGCTATCCGACATTTGAGTCCCGGCCGATTGATACTAAGGCACTCGTGGAGTGCCAGACGTACAGGCAGGCTGCTCGTCTGCTAGGTTGTTTATTGCTTGAATTTCTTTGCTCGTCATTTATTTATGAGCTTGCTCGATACTAACCCATCTTTTATTTTGTGCAGGTTCGATGGCCGGTCGACGGGAAAGGCTTTTGAAGTTGTCTTGCGACCAGAAGCGAGGCAGGAGGGTCGTGAAGGCTCCACAGGCGACGAGGATGGGCCCGCCACACAGTCCGAGTGCTCCTCAGCCGGTGAGGGTGGATTCGCCGCCCAGCTCGGGGGCCGCGTCGGATGGGACCCCAGAAGTTGAAGAGGTCGATCCTAGTGCCGTCCTGATACAAAGGAAGAGGACCCGGGTGGAAAGTGGTCCGACTGTCGGCGAGGACGCCAGTGCTGTCAGGTCTTTCGCGTTCCCCCCTTGTTTCAAAGAGGAGGGCTTCTTCGAGAGATTCCCTCTGACAGTGGTTGCCGACGAGGCTGAGGCTATCAAAGGGATGAGCAAAGAGGATCGGAAGATGCATCTGGCCGCCAGCATGGATGGGCTGGTGAAAATGGTCGAGATGGCCCTGGTGTTGTCCGAGGAAGGGGGGGATCCTGTCCGTATCGAAGAACTCGAGCAGGAGAAAGCGGCCCTCACCTCAAGCTCGCGGAAGTTGAAGACTGCCCTGGAACGCTCCGAGGAGATGTTCCGCGAGCAGACGGCGATGCTGGATGCTGAGAGGGAGATGTTGGTCCTGGAGAAGGAAAGGTCGGGGAAGTTGGCCGAGGAGGGGGAGCTTCTCCGCACAGACAGGGATCGTCTGGGGACCGAAGTCGGGCGCTTGGCCCAACAGGTCGAGGAAATGAACGTTGCCATGCAACCTACCGAGGATGAGCCGGAGGACATAGCGGCTTTGAAGAGTCGGTCGGAGCTGGTCGCCCATATCCGGCTACTCGAGGCAGATTGCGTCGGTGCTCTGGAGGAGGGGTTCGACTCTGTCGTCGGTCAGCTTTCGTTGTTAAACCCAGGTCTGGTCACTGAGGGTATAGGCCACACTCATCAGATCGTGGATGGCGTGATCGTGCCCCCGCCCGACTCTCCAGGCGTCGACAATGACGGTTCTGGGGAAACCTGACTAGGATAGCGGGCCTGCGTGCCTTTGACATTTGTATTCTTTGGGCCTGCGTGCCCGTTTGCTGTACGTTATGAACATCGTCGGCCTTCTTGGTCGGTTTATAATTGCTTTGTCGCCTTCGGGCATTTTTATCTGAATGCTGTTTTACATTTTGAATGTTTTGCCCTTGCTTGAAATCTTATATATTTGCATAAAATGTTAGCCTAAGTCATGGGCCCGAGGCGTGCCCGTAAGCGGCTGTGATTGGGCAAGAGAGTCTGCCCGCCTTCCGTTTGTGCACGTGCCCGGCCCTCCTTCGCTGGCCAGAGTCACCTAAGTGTTGTGCTCGAGGGGAGAGACTTCCCTTTGACCCTTTTAGATGGCCCGTCATTCTTGACGACTTGCCGGGCATTTGGAGCGAAGTTGCTCAGTCGGACGCGAAGCCCGGTAGGGACTATTCGCCCTTGGCGTGAACTGCCCATCGCGAGCTGGGTGTTCTACCTTATGGGTACAGCGACGGTGGTGCTCGGTGTAGCTGTCCACGTCGGGCACTATCGATCGTCCTCGTTTGCCGTGCGATGCTGTGCGATTTGGCCGTACGTCGGGCTTGTACCTTAGCCTTTATACGAAGTCGGACGTTTTTCCTCGTTGACCGAGCGCGGGTGCTGCATGTCGAGGGTCCCAGGTGTTAGTAGTTTTTAACTGTAGTACTGCTTTAGCTTAGCAGCGTTCCAGGGTCGTGGTAATGGCTCTCCGTCTAATTGCTCGAGGTAGTACGCCCCGGTACCCGTGGTGCCGTGGACGCGATAAGGTCCTTCCCAGTTCGCGGCCAGCTTCCCTTCGCGGGAATCTTTCTGGTTCCTGCGTAATACCAGGCTGCCGATTTTGAACTCGCGCTTAATGACCTTGTCGTTGTGGCGTAGAGCCACTCGTTGTTTTAGGGTGGCTTCACGCAGGGCTGCACCCGATCGGATTTCCTCGACTAGGTCGAGTTCATCCCTTAGTGCCTCGTCGTTCATTTCTTCGTCGAGGGGGTTCTCCGTTTGTCGGGATGGTTCCATGATTTCGACCGGGATGACAGCCTCGGTGCCATATGTCAGTCGAAACGGTGTCTCACCCGTCGTTGAGTGGGGTGGGGTGCGGTATGCCCACAAGACGCTGTGGAGTTCCTCGACCCATCCTCTCTTGGCTTCGCCGAGCCGACGTTTGAGCCCTCGGAGGATGACTCTGTTCGCGGCTTCGGCTTGCCAGTTGGTCTGAGGGTACTCGACTGATGTGAAATGTTGTTTTGTCCCTAGTTTGGTGACGAAGTCCTGGAACCCGTGGTCGGTGAACTGGGTACCGTTGTCGGTCACCAGGGCCTGCGGAATTCCGAACCTGGCGAGGACGTTTCTTTTGTAGAAACGGAGGATATTGTGCGAGGTGATTTTTGCGAGGGTCTCGGCCTCGATCCATTTTGTGAAGTAATCCACGGCGACGATGAGAAATTTGTTCTGGTAGGTTCCTTGCACGAAGGGCCCGAGGATGTCCATGCCCCACCAGGCGAACGGCCACGGGGACGACAATATGCTCAGCTCGTGCGGGGGGGCGAGGTGCATATCCCCGTGCTTCTGGAACTTGTCACATTTTTTTACGTGTTCCTTGGCATCCTGTTGCATCGTCGTCCAATAGTATCCTGCTCGAAGGGCTTTCTGCGCTAAGGATTTACCGCCCATGTGCTGGGCGTTGATCCCTTCGTGTATCTCCCGCAGTACGTCGGGGATGGTGGACTCGTCGATGCATTTCAGGAGGGGGATGGAGAATCCTCTTCGGTACAGTTTCTACTCGAGAACCACGTAGGAACATGCTCGTCGTTTGATAATGGCAGCTTCGGCCTGGTTCGACGGGAGTTCTCCTTTTGTCAGGAAATTGTAAACCGGGATCATCCAGGACGTGGCATCCCCGATGGCATGGATCTCGACTGTAGTCGAGGGTGGTTCGATACTTGGACGTGCCAGAGATTCCTGGATGACGGATTTATTCCCGCCCTTCTTTCGTGTGCTCGCAAGTTTGGACAATATGTATGCCCTCGTGTTTTGCTCGCGGGGAACATGAGAAATTTCTGCTCGTACGAACTTTGTCATGTGTTTTTTGACTAAGTTCAAATACTCGATGAGGTTGTCGTTTTTGTCCTGGTAGCTCCCCTGTACTTGAGAGGCGACGAGCTGAGAGTCGGTGTAAATCTGTACCTCGCGGGCTCCCAGGTCCTCGGCTAGTCTCAGTCCTGCGAGCAGGGCTTCATATTCTGCCTGGTTGTTTGACGTCGGGAAGGAGAGAACTAAGGAGTGCTCGATTACTACGCCTTCTTCGTTTTCTAGGAGGATTCCTGCGCCACTACCGGACGAGCTGGACGCTCCGTCAACGAAGATGGTCCACTTGTGTTCCTTCCCCGGGGGAAGGTCGTGAGTGGTCATTTCCGCGACAAAGTCGGCCAAGGCCTGTGCTTTCAGGGCTTTCCTGCTTTCGTACTGAATGTCGAATTCGGAGAGTTCCAAGGACCACTTCAGCATCCTGCCCGCCATATCTGGTCGACCCAGGAGTTGCCTCACCGGCTGATCGGTTTGCACGATGATGGTGTGGGCTAGAAAGTAGTGTCTGAGCCTCCTCGCAGCGTTGACGAGGGCCAGAGCAACCTTTTCTATCTGCTGGTATCTGCTTTCGGGTCCCTGTAAGGCTTTGCTTGTGAAATAGACGGGTTTCTGCCCGTCAGGGGTCTCGCGGACAAGAGCTGCGCTGATGGCTTTGTTTGAAACGGCCAAGTATAGGTACATTGGTTCCCCGTCGTCTGGTCGAGACAACACGGGCGGCTGGGACAGGCTTTGCTTTAGATGGCGAAGTGCCTGCTCGCACTCCTCATTCCATTCGAAGGCTGCTTCCTTTCGAAGGAGTTTGAAGAAGGGGAGGGCGTGCTGAGCAGATTTCGTGACGAAGCGGGACAGCGACGTGAGCATGCCGTTCATGATTTGTATCGACTTCTTCGACGTCGGTGTTGGGAGGTCGGAGAATGCCCGGCATTTGTCGGGGTTGGCTTCAATTCCCCGTTCTGTTAGATAGAATCCAAGGAATTTTCCTGCCTTAACCCCGAACGTGCATTTCTCGGGGTTGAATCTCATTTTGCACTGTCTTGCTTGGGCGAAGACTGTCTTGAGATGAGCTGCGTGATCGGTGTCTGCTCGGGATTTGACGATCATATCGTCCATATATACCTCGAGCATGTCGCCGATCTGTTTGTTGAAAACTTTGTTCATCATGCGTTGGTAAGTTGCTCTGGCGTTTTTCAGTCCGAAGGGCATTACGTTGTAGTAATAGTTGCCCGAGCTAGTCATGAACGCCGTGCAGTGTTTGTCGCCCAGAGCCATTGGGATTTGGTTATACCCCGAGTAGGCGTCCATGAACGACAAAGTTTTGTATCCGGCCGAGTTGTCGACCAGCATATCTATGTTAGGCAAAGGGAAAGCATCTTTCGGGCAAGCCCGGTTGAGATCGGTATAGTCAACACACATTCTCCATTTTCCATTATTCTTTTTCACAAGTACAACATTTGACAGCCAGGTGGAATACCGGGCTTCAGAAATAAAATTTGCCTCTAGGAGGTCTTTTACAGCTTTTTCAGCAGCATCCGTTTTTTCTGGAGACTGCCTACGCCTACGTTGTACTACGGCCTTGGCGGCTGGATCAATGGCGAGGTGGTGACAGGCGACCTCAGGGTCGAGTCCGGGCATCTCCGCAGCGCTCCAGGCGAAGAGATCAGCATTCTCGCGCAGACAGGCCTTGATTTGCTTCCTGGCCAAGTCGGGGAGGTCTTTACCAATCTTCACTCCCTTGGTCGGGTCCGTGCCGAGGGGAACGAGTTCAAAATCCCCGTCCGAAATTGGTCGGAGTGGGATTTGCTCGCTGCTGGATGGCTCGTCCTGATCGAAGCGAGCGTCGAGGGCTATGGAGTCGACTTTTGGTGGAGCTTTCTGGACTTCTTCCTCGGGGGATGCTTTCCTGTCGGGCTTCTGTTTTGTCCTTTTGGCGGGTCTGATCCCTATGTCGACGGTATCCCGTCCCTTAGAAGCAGCGTTGAAGCACCTACGGGCAGCGGCTAGGTCTCCTTGGATGGTGGCTACCCGTGCCCTTCTGGTGTAGAACTTCATCTTCAGATGGACGGTCGAGGGTACCGCTGTCAGCTCTGCCAGTGTCGGTCTCCCCAAGATGCAATTGTATAGAGACGGGCAGTCAATGACGAGGAACCGGACCTTAAATTGTCTCGTAGCCGTTCCTTCGCCGAACGTAACCAGGAGCTCGACATAACCCCAGGGTTTGGAAGTCGAGCCGTTGAAGCCTTGTAGATCCAACCCCACATACAGAGAGAGATGTGAGTCGTCCAATTGTAAGGTCCGGAACAGCTGGCTGTACATCACGTCGACGGAACTCCCTTCGTCGACCAGGATGCGATGCACGTAAAAATTGGCCATTTTTGCCCTTATCAGTAAGGGGATGACCGCGTTCGGGGCTCCGCCGGGGAGTTCTTCTAGGTAGAAGGTGATGGGCTCTGACCTGCCCTTCACCCTTTCGAACGTCACAATTTATGGGGGAGCCATGTCGACCAGCTCGTCCAACTTCCTCTTAGCTGAATTGATGGTGAGGTCGTTGAACCCGCCCCCGTTGATGACCATGGCGGAGGGAAAGTATTCCCACCTGCTGTGCGTTGTCAGCGGCTCCTGCAGGAGCTCCGGAATGTCAAAATCCTCGGGCCTGGTTACCGAGAAGGCGGTCTGGATAGGTACCAACTTGTCTGATGGTCGGGCGTCTTCTTCGGGCTCCTTGGTTTCATGGGCGTCATGACGAGGAGCGTCGTTTCGCCTGTACTGCGCGAGCCTCCCTCCCTTGATGAGGGTTTCAATGGCGTCCTTGAGGTGGACGCAATCCTCTGTCAAATGGCCATGACTCCTATGGTATTAACAGTATTTATTTTTATCTGCCCCTGGCTTGGCGGGAGCAGGTCGGGGACGCTTGACGTCGCCGTCCTTGAAGTCTGTACTGGCACACTCCACCAGAATACGCTCGCGGGAAGCTGTGAGCGGAGTGTACTCGGTGAAACGGCCCGAGGGGTCCCTTTGCTCCCGGACTTCCCGGGGTCGGTCTTCTTTCCTTTTCTCCCCCGTACGTCGGGGAGGAGCCTCTTGTCGTGAGCTGCTGCTGTTGTTGGGACCCCGAGCCCTTGAGTCTCAGGCCCTGTTGGCAGCTTCCCTCTCCTCGTAGTCCATATATGCTCGGGCCTTATCGAGGAGGGCATCAAAAGTCGGAGGTGGCTCAATACCCACAACCTTTCTGAATTCTGTACCGGGGAGGAGACCCCTCTCCAGCAAGTATCTTTTCATATGGTCCGCGCAGGGGACCTGTATTGCTTCTCGGTTGAAGCGGTTGATGAACTCCCTCAAGGTTTCATCCTGTCTTTGGATGATGGCCTCGAGGGCCGCCTCGGTCTTCGGATGGCGCCGAGAAGCTGTGAAGGAACTGATGAACTGGTTCTTCAGGTTCCGCCACGACGTGATTGAGCCCGGGGCGAGTCCTTTATACCAGTCCATGGCCGCCTTCCTGAGAGTCGTGGGGAAAAGACGGCACTTGATGGGCCCCCCGACATTATGATAGTGGAGCATGGCTATGAACCCGTCAATGTGGTCGACCGGGTCCGCAACTCCGTCATACTCCTTCAGATGTGGGGGCTTCTCCATGCCCGGGGGGATGGGTGCATCCATGATGGCCTGCGACAGGGGACCGCGGGGGTCGTCCTCGTCGCTCCTCTCCGGAGAAAGAGACGGGGACCTGTAGTGTTGTCTAGCACGGTGGTCGTGCTGAGTTTCCCTCGAGCGTGATGCTCGGCGGTTGAATGTCACACGCCCGTCCCCGGCGTGCCTCTTGTCGTGCTTTAACTGGTCGCGACTGGGTTCTCCGGCAGGGATAGCGGGCTGTCTCTCATATTAGGGCCGCCTCTGCTTTGGTCGGGGAGAGGGGCTCTTGGAGTTCTCCCTGTAGTGTCTCCGCGGGGGAGAAGGGTGTCGAACTTCTGTGACCCGAGGAGGTGGAGAATTTGGCCTTCGGTGCCTCCTCGGGGGTCGTCGGTCATCTTCAAGTGCCCTTAGTCTTTCTCCTTGGGCGAAGATGAGATAGTTTGTCTGATTAATGGCCGCGAACAGTGCCTGAGTCGTGGCATCTGCCCCGGCGGGAATTGGGACTTCGTGGAACCGGGCAGCTCTGTAGTGAGCGAGAGCTACCGGGTCGTCTTCAAGTGGTGGTGGGATCGGGCAGCTCTGTAGTGAGCGAGAGCTACCGGGTCGTCTTCCCACAGACGGCGCCACTGATCTGACCTGATCAGAAATGGACCGTCACGGCTGGCTCCAAGCAGAAAGCTTTTTGAACGAAGTGGGTGGGGTACCTGCAAGGTACTCCGATGCTGAAGTAAGTAGGAGTACGAGCAGATAATAGCAAGTGTATGGTTAGAATGATGAATACCTGACCCTCTGGAAACAAAGGGTATTTATAGCCCCCAGCGCTGGGCCAAGGTTCCTTCATTGGGCCGGGCAGGTTTGGCCCAATGGAGGAACTGCCAGGTTCTACGTGCATAGTGGGGACCCGCATGTGGTCCCCTTCCTGGATGTTCTGCGTGAAGTGCGGGCGGACGGAGACACGGTCTTTTCGGGGTATCGTTGGGGGAACAGTGGACTGAGTCTGCCCTAGTTGGGGTACTCGAGGTAGTGTCGAGATGGACATCAGGATGTGGGGCTGGACCGCAGTATGTCGAGCTGGAGATGTAGCTGTCGAGCATGCGACTACCTGTCGGGCACGGTCATGACTCTTTGGTTGGCGTGGTCCTTAGTAAGTCCATTTGGACTGGGCTTTAGCAATGCTTTTGGGCCTGTAGGGCCCAGTCCAGAACAATTTTCATTCACGATGACAACAATATCTCTAAAGTATTTAAACTATTACAAGTGAATAATCAGTTACACAAAATTTGTAACTGATTACAACGGCTAAAATACTGAAAAATACTAAAAGTGGTAACCGATTACTGCGAATGCGTAATCGGTTACACCAACGCTATAATCACCTTTCTTCAGCTTATTTGACTTTTTTCACATGTCTGTAATCAATTACACGTCAGTGGTAACCGATTACAACACTTGAATTATAAAAATTCTCTTAACACACCACCTTGATTCAAGTGCTCCAAGTCTTTCATGCCCATGTTCATCTTCAACCTCTTGAACACTTTAATTGTGACTCACTTGGTCAGCAAATCAGTCATTTGGTCTTCACTTCTACAATATCTTAATCTCAACCTTTCTTAATTAACAAGCTCTCTCAAGTAGTGAAACTTCATCTCAATATGCTTGCTCCTTCCATATGCGATTGAGTTCTTAGCAGAGTTAATAACGTAAATATTATCAACCATGAGCGTTATATCGTCACCCTCATCGCTGTCTAACTCCTTCAATAGATTCATTAACCACACGACTTGACACACACACAACGAAGCGTTTTTGAAAATAATCCTAGTGTTGGCCTCAAGAATGTATATAAAGTGTTTTTGAAAATATTTGTTTTGAAAGTGATGTGTAAAAATGTATTTGTTTGTGAAAAAGGTTGTGAGCAAGTATTCAAGAGTTCTTGCCCACTAAAGTATTTCTTGTTATCTTCCTTCTCCACTGGAGATAGCAATATCCATACCATTATTTGGTAGGTAGTCCTATCCATTGAATGTGAAAGGACAGACGTAGGGTCATCGTATGGTCATAGAAGACAACATGTAAGGATACTTTAGCAATTGTATCGAAGGGACTATCATTATTTTGCTCATAGGGTCATCGAAGAGACTAGATCATTTTGTAGACAACTCGAAAGGTCATCTAGGGATTATGATCTTTATTCGAAAGAGACCATGATGATATTGCATATCGAGGGTCTTTTGCTAAAGTATCCCCACTTTCGAGGGACCAGACTAATGTTTCGTAAGGCAACAAGAGAGGTTACTCTAGAGGTGAAGTGTGCAAAGTGTATTAGTTTCAGTTATTTAATCTTGAGAATTAGGTTTTCTATGTCCAATTGTTAGTCTTTCCATATAAACCCTAATTACTAACAGTTAAATTTGTACATAAATTTAAAGTGAGGAATATAAAGTTCTTACGCTATTACATGGCTTTAGGAGAGATACATAAGTATAGAAATTTTCGAGAAAGTAAGTCTACGCTATTACATCCTCGGAGCTGATACATAATAGGAAAAATATGCGAGAAAATAAATCTACACTATTACATTGATAGTGCGGCCCTATACACTTAACTGACAAAAGATGAATGAAAGTGTTGGAAAAATATTTTAAACACCTAAAATTTAAATGTTAATGTTTTTGGTATTTTTAGTGTTTTTTATAGAAAATAATCTAAGTTAATAATTAATAAAAATCTAATTATTATAATTAATTTTAATACTAAGAAAAGGCTAATTAACTTAATTAATTAATAAATAAAAATATGTCAAAAACTAATTACTAACTAAAAAAAACATAAACTTAATTTGTTATGGTTTTGAAAAAAATTTAAGATTTGTTAATGGTTAATTAGAAAGTAATTAGTAAACTAGAGTTAAAACTAGGGTTAGTAAAATAAGAAGAAGAAAAAAAACAAATGCATGAGGTGAGACTTGAACCCACACCCTCAACCTCAAAGGTATGCCATTCTATCCACTGTGCTATGGTGTTGTTGTGAGATGGAATAGGAACCAATCAATCTATTATAAACATGCGCGTTATCCTGAAAAAAAAGCAAAATTATTTGACAAGAGGAGGGATCAAACCCACACCTCTATGGTTAACATACATCACACTTAGCACTCGTCCATCGGTTGTTACACGTTAACTGATTATGAATTAAACAACAAATAATAAAACGCACATTAGTTTTTGAATTTTCAAACTAGTCAAAAGTGGACCCCAACGACTTAAGTGATGACCAATCATGAAGCACCTTCACGCCACACAAGTCCTACCGGAGTTAAACAAACCACAGAGACGCCGAAGTCAAACTCCGGTCATCTTCTCCGGCGAACTCCAATGTCAAACCTGCAAAAATGGAAGATTCGAAGCAAACTAAAAGGCATGTCCTATACAAAATTGCGTCCTGAACTCGAATTTGAGCTCAAAACAAGCAAAATGTTAATGTATCATGAGATTCGAATGTAAACTCAGATTGTGCCCTAACAATGGCATCTCACGATCCAGGCCTCTATTCTTTCAAAGGATTGCATAGATTTGTTCCTTACAATCATTAGAATGCAAATCAAATGCTACATGGTATTGAAAATGCTTAGGATAGAAGTTTCAAGTTTAAATTTTATACTTCAACCGGTGATGACGGATATGGTTGTTTTGGACGTGGAATTTCTTGACAAGTGACTTGGATCAACTCATTTGATCCTCAGGAAGTGATTGTTGGCTTTAGTTTGGATTGAGACTGCTTGGAATTTGAAACTCGATTGCTCACTTTTTCTTGAATTTTTGTAATTCAAACTCTATTCTCTTGGATGCAAAACTATGTCCTTGTGAAGTCCGAGGGTTGAGTATATATAGAGGAGTGATTTAGGTCAACAAACATGGTACAAAATCCCATGAAATCAAGTGTATCAAATGTGATTCAAAACCTTCCAAAGATGGAGATTTTCTTCCCTTCTTGGTTCCACACGGTTTTGCTAGCTGGTTGTGAGCTTTTTGGGCCTCAAATCTGATCCAAAACAAAACCCTCACACCTTAATCCATTATTTTCATATTTTATTTGATTTATTTTGATTTTATTTGAATAAAATCAAAATAAAAAGAAATAAAAATCACAAAAATAATGAATAGATTTAGAGGTCTAATATGAGGTCATGAACACGTTTGAACCTAAAAACTTAGGTCCATTAGTCCAAAAATTCAACTTTGCTCAAAGTGGACTTCATGCATTTTCTCAAAATTGCTCAACTTGCACCAATCATCTCTCTCTCAATTTTTGTAATATGAAGATGATCTTAGAGTTTTTGTAAACCTTAAGGTCTCTCCTACAACTTTCATGTTGAGCATTTTTTTCATTTGAAGTCTTTATCTTTTTGTAAATTGCTTTGACAAAAGATGTGTTTTTGTTGACTTTCAGAATGACCTATAAAGTTTTTGTAACTTATGAATTATAGTGGTACGCATTTATAGTCACAAATATTGTGCTGACTTTGCATGCGAATGTGGTAAAACTGATAATTTGATGAAATATCAATATGCGAAAATATATAACCATTACTATAACTATCATAATATCAGATACTAATGATTCTTGGGCAAAAACTTTTCTTCCAGGTTTAGACAAACACAAATTGTCTAAGGATCACGACATATGAAATTAAGCTACGCCGGATCCATTTGCGCTATATGCAGCCGTTGTCTAAGATAGTGCAGGGGCTAAACCATAGCAGCCCATGATTCCTTCTATTGTTTCTCAAGAAGAACCAAACTACAAAGCAATGGTTGCAAATCGTACAAAGACTAAAAGTAGATACGTAATTCTATATTTTGGTTAATTGTACTTATTGTCAGGTAAGGAAAGTGATGATCTCTACCGCTTGTAAACAACTATTTAGAAAATACTTTAAGCAATGAGTATCTTTTCTTTCTCCTGTGCGGGCGGGAGGCATTTCCTTTTTATTAAAACTTGTAAGAATAACTACTAGCAGATTATTGTTTGAAGAACCTGTATCTTACAAAAGAGTGAACAAAGAAGCTACATCCTATTAAAGAAGTTGAGATGTGTGATCGGTGGATCTGGAACTGACTGTTTTACGCTGGTTCGCGAAATGTCGCGGAAGCAAGAGTCGCCACCGTCTTTTATTTTCTCCAAATGGAAAGGACAAAAGCACAGAAAAATTCCTTAAAGAGATTGCTCTCGGTTCGGGAGGTAGGTTATAGAAAGGGAAGGTGTTAGCACCCTTTCTATCCATGGTTATCCATGGGCTCTTAGATACTTGCTCACTTGTGTTTTCAAAAATGGTTTGTTTGCTTTTCAACTGTGGGTTTAAAAAAGTTTCTTTTGAAAGTTTCAGATCGACTCTTGTGTCAGAGTGTTTGAAAAATTGTTTTGAAAGCTTTTGAAAAGTGTCGGTGTGAAAAGTATTTTTTGAATTTGTTTTGAAATTAGAGCAAGTATCTAGAGTCGTCTACCTACCCTAAGGAATTCGTCTGTGTAGATGTCCTTTTAAAGTAGTGCCATCCCACCATTGAGGGGTAGGTAGCACCACCGTTGGAGGTGTTCGGGTCAATTCGAGGTTCGGGACATGGTGATCACCAGAGCAATAGGAAGACACCTTAGAAGCTACCCTCATGCCAGGTTCCCGGATCATGAGGACTTACTAAGACATCCTCTACTCGACGATCTCCTTTCGAGGCAAGGCAACAGTGAGGCGTACCCTAGGGGTGGGGTGTGCGATTCGTGTGTTGTTTTCATTGATATTTGTCTTGTCATGTTCATTGTGATCTACGCTTGATTTTATTATGGCCATTCATTCTTGCATGCTTTGTTTAACAGTTAATATTTGCGGGAAAAGTAAATTCTAAACTATTACAAATGGCGCGGGTCCACATCGCCAAAATTAAACCGGACCCGATTTGACGGAAAAATAAATAAAGCAAAAGAAAGAAGTGCGAAAAGTAATTGTTACAAAGCTTTGGGAGAGATACATGATTATTTAAATGCAATAAAATAAATACGCGAAGTTAGACAATTAAGGATATGGGCGTTGGACCCTTTTGCGAAAATTAAATTAACGACAAATTAATTAATTAAAAGGAAAGCAAGAAATTGTTTTTTTGAACATTTTTCATGTTTTTAGGAATTTAATGAGAAAAAGAATTAATTGAAATTAACTAACCCTAATTCTAATGGTTTTTTAAGTTTGTTATGAAAATATTAAAATATAACCTAAATTAAACCTAAATTTTTTTATGTACAATTTAATTATGAAAATAAAATAAGTAATATTATTATTATGAAAAAGAAATATTAAAAAAAGAATAAAAATTAACTAAACCTAATTCTACATTTTTTAGATTTTTATTATTAAAAGAAATTAAAATTGTAACCTAATTAAAACTAATAATTACATATTAATTTATTTATGAAAATATTAGAATAAAATAATTTATTACATTTTTTTATCTTTTTCTGGTTTTTGGCATTTTTTATATTTTGTAAAAAATAATATTTAATTAAATCAAAGCAGTAAAATGAATAAACCAATAATTGAAAATAAAATATAAAAATAATAAAAAAAATGGCAAACCAGGGGGGGTGGAAGTCCCCAAAGTGGAGGTTTTATTGTGAAATTCTGGCCCAGCAGGCTTTGATCCATTGACTTTTTCCAGATGCAATATGGCACATTGACTGGGGTTTAGGATGTCCCTTCAATCTCAGCCTTTAGATTGATCTCTAAGTGGACGTGGCAAGTTGGATTGGAGAGACGCATGGTGGTCGCTAGCGCTGAATCTGCATGGGATGACATATAGAAAAATAATATTGAAATGTGCAAGACCTGGGACTTGAACCCAGGTCATGAGGGTTAGTAACAATCACACCTTGCCAGCTGAGCCATTAAGTTCTTTTGATATATTAATAACAAAGAAATAATATGAAAGAAAAACAAAGCGTTAGTGGGTCCGCGCGCCACTTTTTTAAACGGACCAACCACTTGATGCCACGACTCCATCTTCTCCACGCGTTCCTGAAAACAAAAACATATGGCAACGGTTTCTTAAGCGTGGTTTTAAGGACGTTTTGAGAAAATAGCGACTAGCCCCTCAACGCTCATAAATTGAGCGCGAGGGTAGATTCCTCTTCGTCTCCATGTGCTGAGTCTAATGGTCATGGTTTTGAGGCTTAATTTTTCCTCTTTGCAAAAGCCCTAAATCCAAGCTCTGAAAACCCTAGAAAACTAACATGGTGAAATCGCGCTGGGAGCACAAAAACACAATTAAATGGTACAGTTAGCATCAGAAATCATCAATGAGTAATAATCCATAAAAAAATGCAATGATTATGCTTCAAAATTAAAACACGATTAAGCAATTTTCTTGATGCAGTTTGCGTTCAATCTACCAATTCTTGGAGTTTGAGTTGATGTTTTGGATTGGAACGTGTTCAGGGAGACTTGAGGAAGCCAATGGAATGAATATTAGGGCTTGAATCGACCTAGAACACTGATTTCAGTTTTGAGTTTTATGGAGTTTTTCCAAGTTTGTCAATGAGGTTTCTTGCGCAGCTTTTTGTGTCCATGCATTAGGTTTTGGTTTCTGATTATGTAGTGAAGGCATTAGGTCAACAAAATTGGCCAAAATCTCCTTCATTCATTGATTGAATATTTGATTTTCTTAAGGATCTTTTTGAATCTTTTTCACATGTTCTTGTATCAATTTGTATCCAATCACCCCAAATCTTTCCTAATTTGCCTTTACACGAAATATTGACCTTAAAACATGTATAAAAAGATTGGTTTGGTTAATTTAAACATTTTTCATATATTTAATTGATTTAATTGAATTAATATAAATAAAAACTCAAATAAATAAATAAAAAATGAGAAAATGCTTCCCTTTGGGCCAAGTGGTCGTGCATATGCTTAGAATGATGAATCATGGAAGAAACATGGGCCCATTAGCAATTTTAGGTCATTTGAACCATTGTTGACTTTTCAAAATATCCAAAAATTTCCCAACTTCTACAAGGCATAACTTGCTTAATTTTTAATCTTTTCTCATGTTCTTGGACATTTTGGAAAGGTCTTTGAGTCCTCTAACCAATTCCTTTGGTCCCATGTCATTTTGATTTACCAATCTCAAGTTATGTCCTTTGACCTAAAGTCCCTTTTTGTTGACTTTTGAAAATGACCTATAATGTTGAAATTGATAACTTTTTGTGAGAGTATTTCTTGGACTTGAAGTATGAAGATGAGTTGTAGGAAATGTATTTATCTTGAAAATGAGCTTTGGATGGAATTTTTCTGATAATCCATGTGAAAGTTATGCCTTGGTCAATTTCAGTTGACTTTTTCAGCTGTCCAAATATAGTAACTTTTGCATCTTTGATGATTTCTGAGCCAAATTTTGAGAATCATGATCAAGCATTGATCAAATGATGTTTGTGGCTTCAAAATGATATGTTGACCAAAAATTTGAACTTTTGACTGTCAAATGACCATTTTGCCCCTACAGTTGACTGTAGTGTAATCTAGGGTTTTGACTGTGCAATTTTGAGCTGAATGCCTTGAAACTTGATATGAGGATACTTGACCATATTTGTAGGCATATGAGACTTGATTGGGCCTTTGAAACCTTCATTTTCTTGATCAGGACACAAACCCTAGTTTTGACTGTATGGGAGATCTTTGCACTGTGCAACCCTTGGGGAATTTTGTGACTTGGCTTGGCAATTTCTTGAAGAATATGGGAGGGCAAATTTTGGGGTACAACAAGATGCCATACGAAGAAAGCAAGTCAGATATAGAAAAGGATAAGTCAAATGATTAGACAAGTAGATTGAGTCCATCTGAGCAGAAGTCAGACACAAAACCAGATGACATTGTAAAATTATTACTAACCAACTGAGTTCTCTTAATTTGTATTTCAGACACAAAGTCTGGATAACGACCCACTCTAAGAAAATTGAAGATCGAGAATAACCAATATCTTAATTCAAACCGGGTAACTCCCATTGTGGTAACTCCCAGCCAAAATGGTAACTCCCATTGTGGTAACTCCCAAGCGAATCAGATAACTCTCATTGTGGTAACTCCCAACCAAAGTGGTAACTCTCATGGTGGTAACTCCCAGACGAACCGGGTAACTCCGATTGTGGTAACTCCTAGCCAAAGTGGCAACTCCCATTGTGGTAACTTTCAGGCGAATCGAGTAACTCCCATTGTGGTTACTCCCAAGCGAACCGGCTAACTCCCATTGTGGTAACTCCCAGCCAAAGTGGTGACTCCCATTGTGGTAACTCCCAGACGAATCGGGTAACTCCGATTGTGGTAACTCCTAGCCAAAGTGGCAACTCCCATTGTGGTAACTTCCAGACGAATCAGGTAACTCTCAAGGGAACCGGGTAACTTCTATTATGGTAACTCCCAACCAAAGTGGTAACTCCCATTATGGTAACTCCCATTGTTGTAACTCCAAGACAAAGTGGTAACTCCCGTGTGAACTGGGTAACTCTCAGCCAATATGGTAACTCCCGTGTGAACTGGGTAACTCCCAACCAAAGTGGTAACTCCCATGTGAACTGGGTAGATCCCAACCAATGTGGTAACTCCCATTGTGGTGACTCCCAGGGAACCGGGTAACTCCCATTGTGGTAAATCCCAACCAAAGTGGTAACTCTCATTGTGGTAACTCCCAGGCGATCTGGGTAACTCCCATCGTGGTAAATCCGAACCAAAGTGGTAATTCATATGCAAACTAGGTAACTCCCATTGTGGTAACTCCCAATCAAAGTGCTAACTCTCATCGTGGTAAATCCCAGGCGAACTGGGTAACTCTCATTGTGGTAACTCCCAAACAAAGTGGTAACTCCCAGGAAAACCGAAGTAACTCTAGGCAAACCGAAGTAACTCATATTGTGGTAATTCCCAACCATTTCAATCTCGGAGTAATTAGGTAAAGTTTGTCCCAGGAAGTTACAGACGAAAAGGTGTGCAAACCCAACCTCCATGGTTGGAGGTTGATTAAAGGACTCATTCAACTCTTAATAATCAGAATAAAACAACCTGAGTTATTGTGACATTCAAAAACCTCTATGATTCATGCATTACCTAGCTAGATTCTCTTGAGGCTTATTAATCAGTTTCTCCAATCAAGTAAATAAATAAATCGACAAAGTAACAAGATTTATCAAGAAAAGTGAGACACTAACGAGTAAATAAAAACTCTTATGTACTAAAGAAAAATACTCGGCTTCAAATAAATTTTGGGCTTGTGGGACAGGAAAATGTAGGCCTCGACCAACAGGTTGAAATTCCTCAGCTCAGGGTGAGATAAAATAGTGCCGAGCTTCTCTTATTCGAACACTTCACTCTTGCGGACTTTGTGTCCGGGGGGCTTAGTATATACATCCAAGAATATTTTATCTAAGTCAAGATGTGAATTCAAGTAACCCCTAGGGGATCTAAATGCCTATAACACGAACAAACAAACTTTAAACCAATTACCTTGGGACATTTTTTCGGGTTGATACTTGTCGAAGATAATAATCTAATTGGTGATCGACCAAAAAGGCTTCTGCCAAGGCAAGAATTTTAATAATATGAAACATTTGAAAACGTTGGATGTAGATATCGGTAAACATGAATATGAACCCGACCTCAATGGCTTGGGGTTGATTAAATATTTATTTAAAACATAATATTTTGAGAGATGTCTGCAATAAAGGTAGGATCGACATATTTCATACCTTACTGAACTCAAATTGCTTGGGGCTTATCAAATCGGTTACCCAGATAAGTCGCCTTAAAAGGATAATCAGAAATAAAACGAGTACAAGTCAACATTATGATGAGTTATTAGAATAACAGGGCCAAGCAGTGATGCAACTAAAACAATAATTACGACAATGATCGAGAACCCATTGGGGCTCTCTGACTTCTCATTGATTCGAGCCTTTCGGGTTTTATAACAGCCATAAGTTAAGAACCCATTGGGGCTCTCCGACTTCCTAATGTTTAGAAGCAACCAAGTTCTACATCGATTATAGGTCCAAGAATCCATTAAAGGTTCTTCATCCCTTTCATTAAAGACGTCATGTTTTTCGACATCTTTAAGTCATAGATCTTCCCAAAAATACACCTTGGGCTTACCCTTCATCCTGACAAAGACACAGTACGACTAAGGCTTAATTTTGAAGGCAAAAGTAAATCAAAATATGGAAAAAAGACACACCTCCTCGCATGCCCCTATTTATCGACATCAACAGTCCAGGTTTGATTATGGCATATGCCTACTTACACCTTGGCCTCAGGATCAATAAATTCCAGGCTTCTTTTGTCTGAACACTTCACTCTTTCAGACTTCGTGCCCGGGAGGCTTATGTACACCCCATAATTATTTTATCGACTGACGTGTGAACTCGAGGCTTGAAGTTATCTAGGTTCAAGAATATAAGTTGGTCTCTAAGAGAGTGTAGAGACCCGCTAAGCAGAGGTCAACAGTCCATGTTTGATTATGGCACCTGGTTAGATATGCCTACTTACACCTCGGTCTTAGGATCAATAAATGTCGGGCTTCTTTTGTCTGAACATTTCACCCTTTCGGACTTTATGTCGGCGGCTTATGTATATCCCGAAATTATTTTATCGACTAATGTGTGAACTCAGGGCTTGAAATTATCTGGGTTTAGGAATATAAGTCGGTCCCTAGGAGAGTGTAGAGCCCCGCTAAGCAGGGGCCGAATTTGGTTGCGCATACAAAATCTGGATAAAGCTAGATATAGTCTAGATCGCATGGGATATCAAACAACCGTGTATAGGTTCCACCTTCAGTTATGGTATCCGAATAGTCAAAGGCCATGAAACCATTACAAACACTTATTGAATATGTTACCAACAATTAAATAGGCAATTATGTTTAGTAAGCCATAAAGCCTACTAATAGTAGGGGTGTTCAGATCCAATCCGATCCAAAAAAAAATTCAAAAACGGAACCGAAAAAACCGAAATAAAAAAAAATGAATTTTTTTGGATGTATTTGGATCACCATGTAGCATAACCGACCGGTTCGGTTCGGTTTACGGTTGGCTTCATGAGAACTGAACCGGTCCAAACCGAACCGGTATTACTTCTATTTACTTGCCATTTATTATTTAAAATAAATTAATATCGAATCATTTATAGTCATCCTCCCAAATTACTTGTCATATATTTAATTTATATATTTGTCATATATTTAATTTATAATACAAATCTCCATATAAGAACTAAGCATATCTCCATATATATTATACATTATTGCCATGTCTATTTCGTTGGGATAGATATTATACATATATTATAATGAAACTTTGCAATAATGACATCAAATAGCCATATGAACATAGCAATTAGATATTGTCTCAGTAGACGTTGGTGGCATAATTGTAACTGGTATTGAAATATATTCTTTTAAATTTCTAAATAGTGTTGGTTTAAAAACCGAATAAAACTGATTCAACCGAACCGAAGTAAACCGTATAAATTGGATTGGATTGGATTAGATTTTTCTTGTTGTCATCCAAAAACCGAACCAAACCGTTATGCTTTATATATTTTTGGATCGGATGATATTTTGTCTCAAAACCGACCCAAACCGGACCACGAACACCCCTAACTAATAGTGACTGTTTGGAAAGCCATGGAGGAAAAAAAGGATATGAAACATACACAAAACACATAACAAATACACAAAACCAATCATTTGAACCTCTCCCTGACCTATAGCAGGGAAGGTACCCTTTTAATGTTTTAGCAAGAATATATATAATGGATCAATCCTTGTAGGCGGTCTTCTTGGAATTCGGTGTTTTCAAAACTTCGTGATAGAATGTCCTCTTGAAAAGGAAACTATTGTTTCTTGGAGGCTGAGTTACGCTTTTGAATTCAATGTTGTCTTTGATTCCTCTTTTTAATATTTTCGTTTTACAAAGCTCCAAAATTAACTGTGTAGGACTCCAGACTGGAGAAGAGTAAATTAAGTTTCGTGATCCTTTATTTCAATAACTTTAACAAAAGTCTTTTCTTGAGATTAATAAATTGAGTTTCGTAATCTCTATTTCAATAATTTTAACAAAAAGCCTTTTCTTGAAATTGATTTGGTACTAGAGACAAGGGGTTGGTTGTTAGACAGATTAATTTTTGAATATGTTAATTTGTATTTGAACATTTTATTAATGATTTGTTGGTTCCTTTTCCTGAGTATCTTTTATACTCCTTTAATTCATTTCTCTTTATTTATAAAAAATAAAAATAAAAACTTCTTAAGAGACATAAAATTGAAAATATTTGTCCCCTAAAAGCAATGATGAAATATTACAACAACATTCGATACGTCAAGCCACGATTCAAACACGTAACGCAATATCAATCTTCTTTTTACGAGCTTTGCTCTGAAGATATTTGTAGAAGAAATTGTTTTTGAAAGCCCTTATATTTCACGGGCCAAAACTAGCCGCAAATCAGAAAGACATGGATCCTATACTGGCTACTGTGTAAGCTAGATTCCTTATAGATTGGATAAAATATTATTTCAAACTTGAATAGTTTAATTTATTTGCTTGAAATCTTACCAACTAGTATTAAAATAACGCTATGTCCAAAACCAAAGGACAAAAGGAATCAACAATTTACAGAGAGAGAGTCAAAGCTCCTAGCATGTGCATTGGCGCATAGGACATTACAGTTTTGGCACAGTTGCTGTTCTTACACAATGCAACTTGCATCACACAATATCAATGTTCTCTATTGTATTTAAAACATATCTCTCTATACATGTCTTTTTTCATTGACAGATAACAAATGAATTATATTTAGGGATAAGAGTAGAAATATAAGTAAAGGCACCACAACACAAATAACTTTAGAACCCATATCTAGTATATGTACTAAACTTTTGGTCATTGATATCTATATGTATAGTTCTTTTCTTCTCTTGAAATGTACTAACCACAAGGGCAATACAATTACTTATAGTAAAGGCTAACATAAAGAATGGTGCATATTTATTGTTCTTAGACACATCTCTGGCTATCCTATAGTGTTTGCACAACTAATGGTTAGTAAGTATTCAATTTTGGTGAAATTGTCTATTCACCAATCCATTGCATATTAATTCCTTTAATTTCCACTAGAAAATATATTGAAGTATTGGCTTTTTTTTTACTCTTTAACTTTGGTTAAAAGTTTAAGATTCTAAAAAGTTGCATGAGCCATGACTTGTTTCATTTCACTAACTCCAAAGAGGGTTCATTTTTTTAGTATTGTTTTTTCATAAAATGTTTATTTCTAGTTCAAGTAGAGAATATGGTAATGGAATCTTCCTTGATGCTTGGCTATCTCTTCATTTGTTCTTTTCATTTATATTATTTTTTAGTCTTCCCTCATTGTTTGGAGCACATGGTTATGCTTTTCATGCTCTTTAAATACCAATGAGCTATAGAGACCATTCATATATATTTTCCTTTCATTTCCTCAAGCGCCGTCTTTTAAACCCTAGTTAACCTCTTTGTAGCCCTCTTCTTCTTTTGCATTACTTCTTGAGTGTAGTATTTTCCTTTCTCACACTCATTTAAATCTTTCAGTTGACAATGGCACATTTCACTCATTGTTTGATCTTTGTCCTCTTGTTGGTTTCATATGACCTACTTCCCATTGTAGAAGGAAGGAGTTTGAAGGAGAGCGTTGGTTCATTTGAAT